>JBBGZY010000105.1:5212500-6412500 GCA_037952925.1 Lithobates clamitans | reverse complement strand
CTACCCGCCTACTCCGACTGTACACAGTGGGAGTCTGCCAGCTGATCCCAGCCAATGATTCATGGCTGGGACCTGCTGGCCAGCTGTGTCAAATGACAGCCCAGAGCCCTGTGTTTATAAGCAACACAGGGCTCTTTACAGAGGGAATGATTGATTTTATTTTCTCTTTTCCCTGCAAAGGGAAAATAAACAAAATCCATCAGTAGTAAAAAGCAGCACACATTGTTAGGCACACTATTAACTTGCCATCTTCGCCCTGGTCACCAGATGACCTTGTCCCTGCACTGGGGAGGGGGTTCGATGTAAGTTCACCATACAGATTTTCTTTAAGGTGAACTTACAATGTAACCATTTGCCGACCCACGGTAGTACATATACTGCGACGGGACTGCAGCTACAGTGTTGTATTGTAGTGTTTTATTGTTTTAAGTGTTTTCTGGTTTTGAAAGGACACTGACTCTTTCTTTATTAGGGATGGGGGGGCGCAGTTTGCCATCTTCGCCCTGGGCACCATATGGCCTTGTCCCAGCACTGAGTGTCCATATGGCATATCCCAAAAATATATATGCATCACCATATGTGAATCAATATGGTGATACAGTCCAACTTAAAGTGAAGTGAAAATAGTGAAACAAAATCTTGTTGATTCACCAAAATCCTTCCAAAAAGTCACCAAAAGTGATGTGTGCCAATTCCTCCCTTAAGAATAAAGCTCACTAGATGCTGTTGCCATTCACTCTCGTGTCTGGCAAATATTGCCTTGTTAGATGTTATTGAAGAGCCGCTTTTACAAGCAAATCTCCATCCAGATTAATAAAGACACTCTCCACATGTGGGGATAGAAATTTGGACAGAGCCTCCAATAGTGTAAAAACACCTTAAGGTAATCGGTTTATTAAAAGTAATACACTTACATCATAAAACATTCAAAATCGTCTTGTTAAAATTACGAACATGCCAGGTGACTCAGCGTTGCGATCTCCTCATAGCTTCCTTCGTACACATGGAGTCACCATCTCAGCGTTGCCGTGTAGCCATGTCCCGACGCGGTTTGTCACTTCGGACTTCGTCACAGGCCCTGGATGGAGATTGGCGTGTAAAAGCGGCTCTTCAATAACATCTAATAAGATGATATTTGCCAGACACGAGAGTGTGCAAAGATTCTTCCTCCGCGGATCTGGAAAAAAGGATGGTAGGATTACATCTTGATTCAAATGGAATCCTGAAACCACCTTAGGTAAGAAGGAGCGATTAGGACGCATAAGAATCCTGTCCTTGTGAATAATTAAATATGGCTCTTTACAAGAAAAAGTTGCCAATTCTGATAGTCTCCTAGCAGAGGATATGACTATCAAGAAGACTAATTTTTTAGTCAAAAGCGCTAAAGGAGCCAGGTGCAGTGGCTCAAAGGGTTGTCCCTGTAAAGCCGACAAAACCAAAATTCAAATCCCATGGGCATACTGGAGGTTTGACTGGCAGATTCAACCACATTGCCCCTGAATAAAGGCCCGGACAAGGGAATGTGAAGCAATTATACAGACAAAGCCAAAATTTGGACTTTGATAGTGCTCAAAGCCAATCTCATTTCCAGGCCTGACTGAAGAAAGGTCAAGATTCTGCTAATCATATACCTTCTAGGATGCCATCCCCTGGGTTCACACCAAGAAACATATGCCTTCCAGATTTTGTAGTAAATAAGCCTGGAAGCCGGCTTTCTGGCATTTACTAGAGTGGAAAGGACTGACTCCGAGAGCCCACTGTCTTTTAAAATGTGAGTCTCAGCAGCCGAGCCGTCAAATTTAGACTTCGTAAAGCAGGGTGGCAAATCGGACCCTGTGTGAGCAGATCTGGCCGGAACGGGAGGACCCAAGGCCTGCCCATTGCCATCTTTACGATCTCTGCATACCAAGGTCATCTGGGCCAAGCCGCGGCTACCAAAAGGACCAACTTTGCTTCCCTTTTGACCCTTCCCAGGAACTGCGGAAGAAGTGGGTTCAGAGGGAAGCCATACATTAGATTGTACTAATCCCATGGGATTGTCGGAGCATCTGACCCCTGAGCAAGTATATCCCTTGTTCTGGACACAAATTTGTCCAGCTTCCTGTTGAATCTGGACGCGAATAGATCCACATCTGGTGTTCCCCACCTTTGACATATGGTTTGGAATATGTCGGGGTGTAGGGACCATTCTCCTGGGCATAATTGTCAATTTTTCACTCCTGGGATGAATACCGCAGACAGGCAGGGAACATGGCTTTCTGCCCATGCAAGAATGCGATTCACCTCCCCTTGGGCATACAGAATTCTAGTGCCTCCTTGGTGATTGATGTAAGCCACAGCCGTGGCATTGTCGGATTGTATCCGAATAGGATGACCCTGTAGCCTATAAGACCAGTCCATGAGGGCCAAGTAAATTGCCCGAATTTCTAGAATATTGATGGGCAAGCGTCTATCGGTTGCAGACCATCTTCCCTGTGTGCATTCCAGAACTGCTTCCCAGCCTGTCAGACTGGCATCTGTGGTTACGATCTTCCATTGTAGTGGAAGAAAGGCTTTGCCTTTCAAAAGATTTTTGATTTGTATCCACCAATTGAGGCTTTTGCGTATCCTTGGGGATAGGCACATCGGAAGATCCAAGGCATGAGTCTTTTTGTTCCAAGCTGTGAGAATGCTTCTCTGCAGAGGCCTTTAGTGAAACTGGGCAAATGGAACAGCCTCAAAAGTGGCAACCATCTTTCCCAACAGTCTCATACATAGCCGAATGGATGACCTCTTTTTGCTTAATACTAAGCGGACTAGAGCTCTTACGGCCTTGACCTTTGGCTCTGGTAGAAACACCCTGCCTTGAGCGGTGTCTATGATCATGCCTAGATACTCCAACCTTGTTGAACGTTGCAAAGAAGACTTTTCTAGGTTGATTATCCAGCCTAGTCTTTCCAAATGTCTTACTATCTTGAAGACAGCGCAGTTCAGGTGTGCCACCGTTTGCTCTATGAGTAGCAAATCGTCTAGATAAGCTACCACAGTTATGCCCTGAGCTCTTAGGTTTGCTAAGAGAGGGTCTAGAATTTTTGTAAAAATTTGAGGAGCTGTAGTGAGACCAAAAGGAAGGGCCACAAACTGGAAATGGCGCTGGTCTACCGCGAACCTTAGATATCTTTGGTGAGCGGGAAAAATTGGCACATGAAGATATGCATCCTTGATATCTATTGATGCCATAAATTCTCCCCCCTGCAGGGTGGAGACTACCGAACGAATTGACTGCATTCGGAAGGATCGAATCTAGAAACTGATTCAGATCCTTTAGATCTAGGATGGGTCTAACATCTCCATTTGGCTTTGGAAAGGTGAAGAGATTTGAGTAGAACCCTGAACCCTGATCTTTTGAATGAATGAATGAATGAATGAATGAAGGATTTGTAGAGTGCTGCAAATGCGAACTGAATCGCCTCAAGGCGCTAGAATGCGTTCTCTGTTACCAGCTTTTGGGTTCATTTCTACTATCACTCCCTGGGATAGTAAACGATCTAAGGCCAGTAGTAGCGGTTCTCGCTTTACTGGATCTTTGGGAACTCTTGACCTTAGTAAACAATCTGGTGGAAGCTCTAGTAACTCTATTTTGTAACCTAGAGATACTGAAGAGACCACCCACTCGTCTTGAACCTCTTCCCGCCAGGCTCCTGAAAACTGTAGGAGCCTTCCCCCCACTTGGCCAAGTGGGGGCGCCCCTTCACAGGGATGTTTTGGGGCTCTGCTTGGCAGGCTTTCGTCGGCTTTTTCTGCCCTTGGGTGTGACCCTGGGCCTTTCCTCTGAAAGTAGATTGGGAAGGCCGTCGCCGCTGCTTAAAGCCTGATGTTCCAGGGGAAGAGGAAAGAGACCGTTTGAATGGTGGACGTTTACTCCTCTTAACTGGTAGGAGTGTAGATTTACCACCTGTAATTTTTTGGATAAAATTATCTAGGTCATCCCCAAATAGGCGTTCCCCTTTGAATGGGAAGCCAGCTAAATATCTTTTGCATGAAAGCTCTGCTCCCCAACTTTTAAGCCAAAGGGATCTGCGCATGTGTACCAACTGTAGAGACAAACGAGATAGGTTGGACTACAGCGCCAGCCATGGAGAAGGAGGATTTTAATAAAGTTTCCAGCTTTTTTATCAGTTGGATCTTTAAACACCTGAGCATTGTCCAAGGGACAAGTCAGGTTTTTATTCACACAAGAGACAGCCGCATCCACGGATGGGACCTCCCACTTCTTGGTGAAGCTTTCCTCCAGAGGATAAAGCATAGAAAACCTTTTAGGAGGAGTAAACAGTTTATCGGGATGTCCCCAGTCCTCATACAACAATTTATCCATTAAAGGATGAATTGGAAAGGAAAACGCAGTCTGTGGGATCCTTCTGACCCACAGGGAAGAAACAGAGGATGTAGCGGCCTCAGCAGAGGGCATTTTAAATGTGGAACGCACTAGTTCAGTATAATACTTGACCTGCTTCTTGAGTGCCTGAGAGGAAGAAGCTCTCTCCTCTTTCTCTGAATCCTCAGACTGCTCTTGATCCCTATCTCTGGATAGGGATCTCTCCTCATTGTCAGAAGAATCATCTGAAAGAGAAAGTGCAGCAGAGGGAGGGAATCTACCCCCTTTTCTGCTATCTTTTAAGGAAGCTGAAATAAAATTCATAATTCTTCCCTCAAAACCCTCCAATGTAGCCCTAAGGGAATCCTCTGTGACATACGCTGGGGCTGTAACATTAGGAGAGGCTGCAAAACCTGACAGGGGCACTGACTCATCCTGTGAGGCTGGCTCCAGTCTTGCAGGGGGGGATGGTAATCTGCAGGCATCTTTAGGACCCCTAGACACAGGCGGTGACTTTCTTGTGCCTTTGTTACCTCCCCCCGAGACCCTCTTACGAGGAGACATAGTCCCAAGCTACAAAGCAGAGGTACTAGTACATATGCAATCACTGTTGTGCTAAAAGTCTCACACTATACATATATGCTTAATACTGCACAACCTGATGCCGAGTAGGTGTCTTAGGTTAGCCTGGATCCGACCACTTTAAGATGCTCACTGCCCAAACTCTGTGTCCATCTGTTTACAGAGCTCTGAACGCTCTGGGCTTTTAAATTAGCCACCTGACGTCTGCACACCTGCAGTAGAGGAAGGGAATGATTGGACACCAGCTTCACTGAGTGTGTCTGAAAAGCACGTAAGTTTGCTCTTTACTCCCTCTAGTGGTGGAAATCAGGTAAGACATGAACTACTCATTGAAGAAAATCCACTTGTAATATAAATATATATATATAGGATTAACTTTTCTTACCTGTCACTGCCGCAGGAACTGCTGAGAACAAACAGTTTCCAGCCTTCACCCATCACGGCGGGTAGCGTTGTGCCAAGCTTCATGGTTTTTTGGGTTCCTACTCAGAGAAACTTCTTTACCTGGACCTGTAAAAGACTCTGCCAGAAACTTTCGTGCTACTGTTTTAGTAGTACACCAAGCCTGGTTTTCTCAGAGCCCAGTCCTCCAAAGAGAGACTTACAGGCAAAACCTTGCTTCTTCGGATGACGAGGCCTGGGTACCATACCATCTTGGGAGTCAAAATATTGGCCCGAGATATGGATCCGGTCAGCATAGCCCTTTAAGCCCCCACAGGGACCAAACTGGAGCTTTCTTCACAGCACATGTTTTACGTGACCAACCACCTTAGACACTGGTGAAAAAACGGAGGTCCTCCCCGTATGGGAGGGGTTATATAGGGGAGGAATTCTCCTTAATTGGGGTTAACCAGTGTCCAATCACCGATGGTGCCTATCTAACCCACTATGTAATGAATACTCTGTGTCCCGTGATGTATGATCAAGAAATCATCTTATACGTTATAGTTGTTATAAGCCGGAGTTATGTGAATTTCTGTGCATGGCCATAGAATTCCTGCTAAAATACAAATATTTCATGTTTGACTCTAAATATTATTTACCGTGCCGTGGCGCCTTGATGGGTTCAAAAAAAGTTGTCCACAAAAGAGGTGCAACGTTTCGGGGCCGCGAAGGACCCCTTCGTCAGGCAAGTGATGAAGTCACCGTCCTGATGAAGGGGTCCTTTGTGGCCCCCGAAACGTTGCACCTCTTTTGTGATGTAACTTTTTCCATTAAAAACCTTTTTTGGACAACTTTTTTTGCTGATCCATGGTGTGCTGGCGAAGATGTACGTTTGTCTGATGCTTCCAGAATCCAACTGGTAATCGCTACAGCACCCATTATTTTTTGTGCCATTTTACCGGGTACATGTGCGATTGGAATATCAAATTGATGGGTTCAAAATTCTCCCCTTCTCTGCCAAATTTGTACATGGGTTGGTGGGAGGAGATTTTCCTCTTCTCCCAACATAACCCATATAGAGAATTCATTGATTGGTATTGTCGCTTCCTAGATGATTTGATCTTCATATGGAAGGGGCCAGCCCATGTATTGGATTCTTTTTTGGTTTATCTTAATACCAATCATCTGAATTTGGAGTTCACCCACACTTCAGATCCGGTCAGCATTGACTATGTGGATTTGACTTTGGTGGGTTGCGTGGATAGTGGAATGGTCTCTATCAAAACCTAAAGGAAACAATGTGCAGGTAACTCACTCCTGCTGGCATCGAGATGTCACCCAGCCCATTAGGTACGGGCATTGCCAACAGTTGAGTTTATTACAGCAAGGAGAAATCGTTCCTCTCATGAGGATTTCGCTAAAGAATGTAACATTGTTTCCAATAGTTGGGGGGACAGGGACATAGCAGACACTTGATAGATAGAGGCAAAGGGTTACCAGAAAATAGAGATTGTGGTGATCTGAGTGGGAAGTCCTCTGCCACCAGTTAATGGACACGGTCCCGTGGGAGGGGAACTGCTCACTTTGTGACCACTTACTCACAACAATACAACCAGATTGCCTCTATCATTAAACACTGCCTCCCTGTCTTATATGCAGACAAAACTCTGCATGATATTTTAAGACAGAGATGCAATTTTTCTAGTAAGAAAGCTCCTACTTTAGGTACTATGCTTTCGCCCTCTTTATTTTGTTCCACTCCCCCTTCCATTTCATGGTTAGGGACAATGGGCTCTTATCCCTGTGGTTATAACACCTGTAAACAGTGTAAAATACACAGAAAAAGCAAGCCTGTTATTTATTTTTCAACAGGTAGAACATATCCAGTAAAAAGTTTTGTAAAATGTAATTCAAAGATGATTGTCTATCTAATTGATTACAGTACTTAGAGTACAGTATGTGGGATGCACTATTCACAATCTACGTATTAAAATATATCAGAACACTACAATGACACTCTTAATAGCGACGCAAAAAATATTTCAAATATGTCTAAACACTTTAGAACAGTTCATGGTGGTAATCTGGAGTCTTTTTCTTTTTGCGGTCTGGAACAGGTGAGAAGATCTGTTAGGGGGGATGCACACCATACCCTACTTCAGCGGGAGGTGTGGTGTATACACAAATTGAATACTCTATTTCCCAGTGGAATGAATGGATGTGAATTTGTTTTCAAAATAATACAATTTGATTCCACAATGGGTTTATTTTTCCCTAGAGTTTTTAGTCTGTGTTTCCATTTACCCTCCCCTCTTTTTCTGGTTCTGCCATCTCACATGATTTTAATTGCTAATTTATTTTAAATTGGATTGTACCACCCCTTTTTTTGGAGGAATGGATATCTTTTCTATATAAACTTGATTTTATTGTAAACCTGTATGCTATGAGGAAGGCTCTGGCCGAAACATGTTAGCACTTTAGATGTTGCACTGCTGTTAGTGCTCAATAAAGATTTAAGAAGAAGCAATCGAGTTTCCGGCATTTCTTGCTATGTATCCAGAAGTTGTCTTTGGGAAACAGATGTATGAGTGCTGCCAGCATTGCTGCAGAGGTTGAAGGGGTTGGGGGGTCAGCTTATCAGTGCTCAGACCATACGCCACACACTGCATCAAATTGGTCTGCATGGCTGTTGCCCAGAAGGAAGTCTCTCCCAAAGTTGTCTTGTCAAACTGTGTCTTGCCTACAGTCAAGCATTGTGGTGGGAGTGTCATGGTCTGGGGCTGCATGAGTGCTGCTGGCACTGGGGAGCTACAGTTCATTGAGGGAACCATGAATGCCAACATGTATTGTGACATACTGAAGCAGAGCATTATCCCCCTCCCTTCGGAGACTGGGCTGCAGGGCAGTATTCCAACATAATAATGACCCCAAACACACCTCTAAGATGAACACTGCCTTGCTAAAGAAGCTGAGGGTAAAGGTGATGGACTGGCCAAGCATGTCTCCAGACCTAAACCCTATTGAGCATCTGTGGAGCATCCTCAAATGGAAGGTGGAGGAGCGCAAGGTCTCTAACATCCACTAGCTCCGTGATGTCTTCATGGAGGAGTGGAAGAGGACTCCAGTGGCAAACTGTAAAGCCCTGGTGAACTCCATGCCCAAGAGGGTTAAGGCAGTGCTGGAAAATAATGGTGGCCACACAAAACATTGACACTTTGGGCCAATTTGGACATTTTCACTTAGGGGTGTACTCACTTTTGTTGCCAGTGGTTTAGACATTAATGGCTGTGTGTTGAGTTATTTTGAGGGGACAGCAAATTTACACTGTTATACAAGCTGTATACTCACTACTTTACATTGTAGCAAAGTGTCATTTCTTTAGTGCTTAAACATGAAAAGATAGAATAAAATATTTACAAAAATGTGAGAGGTGTACCCACTTTTGTGAGATATATATATATATATATATATATATATATACTCTGCATTCTTTGTAGCCTATATCTACAGTGCATTCCGTGGTGTACCGTTTCTAATACACTTCAGGCGGTGTACACAGTATCTAATACAGTGTGTACAGTTTCTATTACACTTCTGGTGGTGTACACAGTATACAATACAGTGCAGACGTAGTACAGTTTCTAATACAGTGCAGGAGGTGTACACAGTATCTAATACAGTGGGTACAGTTTCTAATACACTTCAGGTGGTGTACACAGTACACAATACAGTGCAGCCGTAGTACCATTTCTAATTCAGTGCAGGCGGTGTACACAGTATCTAATACAGTGTGTACAGTATCTAATACAGTGTGTACAATTTCTAATACACTTCAGGCGGTGTACACAGTATCTAATACAGTGTGTTCAGTTTCTACTACACTTCTGGTGGTGTACACAGTATACAATACAGTGCAGCCATTGTGCAGTTTCTAATTCAGTGCTGGTCTACACAGTATCTAATACAGTGTGTACATTTTCTATTACTTGTCTGATGGGTGGTGTACACCGTATCTAATACAGTGTGCACAGTTTCTACTACACTTCTGGTGGTGTACACAGTATACAATAGTTTCTAATATAGTGTGTACAGTTTCTACTACTTTTCTGGTGGTGTATACAGTATCTAATACAGTGTGTTAAGTTTCTACTACACTTCTGGTGGAGTACACAGTATACGATATAGTGCAGCTGTTGTACAGTTTCTAATACAGTGCAGGCAGTGTACACAGTATATAATACAGTGTGTACAGTTGCTACTACTTTTCTGGTGGTGTACACAGTATCTAATACAGTGTGTACAGTATCTACTACACTTCTGGTGGTTTACACAGTATAAAATACAGTGCAGCTGTTGTTGTACAGTTTCTAATACAGTGCAGGGGTCTACACAGTATTTAATACAGTGTGTAGTTTCTACTACACTTCTGGTGGTGTACACAGTACACAATACAGTGCAGCCATATTATAGTTTCTAATACAGTGCAGGCGGTGTACACAGTATCTAATACAGTGTTTACAGTTTCTAATACACTTCAGGTGGTGTACACAGTATCTAATATGGTGTGTACAGTTTCTACTACACTTCTGGTGGTGTACACATTATACAATACAGTGCAGCCGTTTTACAGTGTCTAATACAGTGCAGGTGGTGTACACAGTATCTAATACAGTGTGTACAGTTTCTACTACAGTTTCTATTACAGTTTCTACTGCAGTTTCTATTGCACTTCTGGTGGTGTACACAGTATACAATAGTATCTAATATAGTGTGTACAGTTCCTACTACTTTTCTGGTGGTGTACACAGTATTTATTACAGTGTGTACAGTTTCTACTATGTGTCTGGTGGTGTACACAGTATCTAATACAGTGTGTACAGTTTCTACAACACTTCTGGTGGTGTACACAGTATACAATAGTTTCTAATATAGTGTGTACAGTTTCTACTACTTTTCTAGTGGAGGACTGTCAGGAAAGGTTTCACCCACTGGTGGTTCCTGGCAGTATGGAGCTGATATCACCTCCTACAGTCATGCTTCACCTTAGCCTGATTGCAGGAAATGTTATAAATACCTGGCAATCTCACACACACCTTGCCTTGGTGTCGTCCTTGTGCCCTGACCTGAAAGCTCTAAACCTGTTTCTGAACCTGAACCTGATCCCTAATCCTGATCCTGAACCTGAACCTGATCCCTGTATCCTGAACCTGACCCTGATCCTGAACCTGTATTTGTACCTGTTCCTGTCTGTCCTGTATCCCTCAATCCCTGCCCAGCAGCCTGATCCCTTCCACCTTCTCCCTGTCTGTCTTACTCCCTGCCCCCACCTGCTGATCTCCCGTTTATGACCCCAGCCTGGCTAAGGATTACGATTCTGGTATTCCTTTTTGCTTGTCTGATTATTGTTATTTGTGGGTCTTGTTTGGTATTGGTTTGTTGTTCCCTGTGTGATATTGGAGGTGGTTGCATTTATATATTGTTCACTTATCTTAATAAATTACTTACTTTTTCACCTACACACATTTGGTTCACTCTGTTACAGTCCACACAGCTCTGGTCACACCTGATACGTGACATGTACACAGTATCTAATACAGTGTGTACAGTTACTCATACACTTCAGGCAGTGTACACAGTATCTAATACAGTGTGTACAGTTTCTACTACTTTTCTGGTGATGTACACAGTATCTAATACAGTGTGTACAGTTTCTACTACAATTCTGGTGGTGTACCCATTACACAATACAGTGAAGCCTTAGTACAGTTTCTAATACAGTGCAGGCGGTGTACACAGTATCTAATACAGTATGTACAGTTTCTTTTTTTTGTTTCATAAAGATTTTATTACAGTTTTCAAGATACATACAGCTTAATGCCACAAAGTGGGGTACAGGTTTTATTTGTAGTAATCCAAACAATAGTTTACAGACTGTGAGCACATAAAATGTCTAGAAAATAATCAAGTTCTGTAAGGAACACATTTACACCAAAGACAGTGTTCAATGCTCAAGGGTATATTGGCCCCTCTAATGATTATGTGTCTGAGATCAAATTGGTCTACTAACACTTCAGGAGTCTATCGGAACCACCTGTCAGAGCGTGTTCGCAGTAGTTCCACATTTCCCAATTGTTCCTTCCGTAAGCGGCAGCCTGGAGCTTAGGACGGGACATTACAGTTAGCCCCAAGTTCAACGTCCATCATAACCTAAGGCTCAGATAACGAAAAAGAGAAAAAAGCAGAGAGTAGGGGGGGTGAAGGGGAGAGGATGAGTACAAAAAAAGGGGGGGACAGACGGAGAGGGGGTGGGATCCCACCTGCTACCCCCTCCATCTGCTGTTTGCTGACTACATCTACAGGGTCCCCTTGATTTCCGGGGTGGACCATCCGAAATCATGCTGTGTCTTAATCATAGGTTACATGTTGTGTCGCAACAATTCCTGATATAACTGGGAGTTTTTATACGTGATCCACACCTCCCAAGTAGCTGGGAAGCACGAGATTACCGGTATGTACCGGTATGCAAAGCCTAGCAGCGTTTAGGAAATGCATAGCTATCGATTTGAAGTATGTATTTTGGGGATTTTAGAGAAATGCAGGATGTACTGTGCTGGTGAAAACTCCAGTGGGAGCAAAGGGAGAGCTGTGGTCACCTCATGTACCTTACGCCCATATGGCTGAATTAGAGGGCAAAACCGCCAGATGTGGAGAAGGGTACCTACCTCAATTTTACAGCGCCAGCAATGGTCTGGCTCTGTCGGAAAGATCCAATGAAGTAGCTGTGGGGTCTTACACCATCTAGGTTTAAGTTTATACCCATTCTCCTGTGTATTTATGTTGAGAGAGTCTTTGTGTATAAACAAGTGGATGCGATCCCAGCTGGCGTCTCCTATCCCCATGTCCAAGGCTGATTCCCAGAATGCATGATCTGAGCGCAGAGAGGAGTATGGCTCCCCAGACATAGAGGCATATAGGGCTGAGATCACGTGACTCTGGGGTGAGGAGCTTGAACATAAAGATTTGAACACCGTGGGAGTTTTCCTATATTTGGCTATTTTTGGGAAGTCTAGAAAGTGTTTTAGTTGCATGTAGGACCATGAGGGGAAAGATTTAGTGTTGGACAACGCAGTGAGCTCTTGTACCCTTAGAAACTTGCCTCTGTGAAAAAAGTGTTTGGCCTGCATCTGTGTGTAGGGCCATTCCTCTAGGAAAAAAGGTTCTCAGTAGACCCGGAGGGAAGTCTGGATTGTCTCTAATGTGGGTAATCGGGCAATCTGTGGCTGAAAGTGCATGGACTTTACATACCTTATCAAAAGCTTGGAGAGTTGCCAGGGCCGTCTTTAATTTTGAATGGGCCCTGGGCAAACATTTTCTTGCCCCCCTCCATTCTGAGACATACAAAAAATAGCAGGTAGACTCAAAATCAGTTTACTGCAGCAGATCACGCAGCGATTGCAATTGTTTGCCAGAGGTTACAGCCTATCCTTACTGCTCACTGGCTGATTTCTAGAGGTTACAACACAAAATTTCTGCTTGTACATTATTAGTGCTCACTAATTGGTTGCTAGGGGTTACAGCACATCATTACCACTTACTGATTGGTTGCTAGAGATTAAAGCAGATCACTACTGTTCGCTGATTGGTTGCTAGAGGTTAATGCACATCATTACCTCTCACTGAGCAGTGGAGCAATCCCAAATAATTGAGCACGTAAAGGGGCACATTGATACACATACTGACTGCGCACATAATGTGTAAGAGGTTCAGAGACTGCAGACATACTGCAGGAGACAATCAGAGACTGCAGACATACTGCAGGAGATTACCAGAGACTGCGGACATACTGCAGGAGATTACCAGAGACTGCGGACATACTGCAGGAGATTACCAGAGACTGCGGACATACTCCGGAAGATTCAGGAGATTACCAGAGACTGCGGACATACTGCAGGAGATTACTAGAGACTGCGGACATACTGCAGGAGATTACTAGAGACTACGGACATACTGCAGGAGATTATCAGAGACTGCACACATGCTGCAGGAGACAATCAGAGACTGCGGACACACTGCAGGAGACAATTAAAGACTACGGACATACTACAGGAGACAATCAGAGACTGCAAACATTATACAGGTGATGGTCAGAGACTGTGGACATACTGCCTGAGAGGTTCAGAGACTGCGGACATTCTGCAGGAGACAGTCAGAGATTGCGGACATACTGCAGGAGTCACTCAGAGACTGCGGACATACTGCAGGAGATTACCAGAGACTGCGGACATACTGCAGGAGATTACCATAGACTGCGGACATACTGCAGGAGACAATCAGAGACTGCAGACATTATACAGGTGATGGTCAGAGAACTTTCAGCAACGCATAGCTTTACAGTTGAATAACACAGCTCAGGGTTTAAACAGTCAGGCATTTTATGGGTGTAAGGACATACCTGGCCAGCCAAACTCACTACATACATTCAGGTCTGTGGTCTGTGTGCTTTCACTCTTTGCTCTCACTACAACAGCCGGGAGCTCCACTGATGCTTTGTTGGGGGGCCCACGCTAGCCATGAATTGGGGCCCCGATGACAGCTTTGCAGAGCGCACAGAGGACACGAGAGGATGTATTCATGTGTTCCCGCACTAGCCAGCTGAGGGGCGGGGCTGGGAGCTCCACTGACGCTCTGACCCCACCTACGTGCAGCCTGTATACTCAGAACAGAGCATCTGTAGTGAGAGCCAGTGATCGGAGTGGGAGCTCCCGGCACCGCCCCCTCTATACTGGCTGGTGAATACAGAGGTCAAGGAGCTCCACTGATGCTCCCACTCCGATCACTTTACCAATTCATGGCTAGCGCGGGCCCCCCAACAAAGATTTGGCCCAGGGCAAGTGCCCCGTTTGCCCTGCGCTAAAGACGGCCCTGAGAGTTCCCCCAGTAAGAGGATGTGCATGGAGTTTAGGCGTCATGTATTGTTTAGAGACCCAAGGTATCGAGTCAAGCTCAGTTTCCACAATCAGTTTCTCAAGATTCACCCAGCTTTTACAACGGGCATGAACTTTTCAGTCCACCACTCTAGTCATATGGACAGCCCAATAATATTACTGTAAGTCCGGGAGGCCAATTCCACCTTTTTCTTTAGGCAATACTAGTTTTGCCCAGCTGATACAAGCTGATTTTGTCCCCCATAGAAGGGATCTACACATTTTCCTATAGGCTGTAAAAAAGGAAGGCGGTAGGTGAATCGAACAGTCTGCATCTTGTACAATAGATGGGGTAAGACCCTCATCTTTAGGACAGGCCTGTTCAAACCATGAGAGGGTGGGTACGTCCCACTTCAGAAGGTCTTGTTGTATAAGTTTCAGTTCGGATAGGAAGTTTTTAGCATACAGTGTTGTTAGTTTACCCGGGAGCTGGATACCTAAGTAGGAGATAGCCTCTTTCTCCCATTTAAGTGGGAAATTCGCTTGGCATTGCTGCACCAGGTCAGATTGATTTTTAAGTTTGAAATACACTGAAAGTGGTCTAAGACAGGCATAAGATTGGGTAAGGATGTCAGTGGCGAGGAAAGAAAGAGCAGCATATCGTCTGCAAAGGCCGCAATTTTGTATTCCCTTTGGTGGACTGCTATGCCTTTTATATTCGGATTAGCTCTGATGCATCATAGTAGAGGTTCTAGGGTAAGGATATAGATTAAAGGCGAAAGGGGACACCCCTGCTTAGTGCCATTATGGATGGGGAAGGCAAAGGGGCAAGAGGCAGTGGCCAGTGTATTAAAGGCTTTAATAAAGCGTGGGGCCAGAAGGTCCGCAAAGCATTTATAGTATTGCACTGAAAAGCCATCTGGTCCCAGGCATTTGCCAGGTTTTGTGGCTTTCAGGACCTTCCTCAATTCCTCGGAGGACAGTGGGGATTCCAACGCGGTCCGGTCAATCTCTGACAGGGCCCCAGGGGTTTATGTACAGAAAGTCCTGTGTGACGGATCCTATCCCACACTCCACTGAGTGCTTCCGTCAGTAACACTGCTTCCTCCAGTCTGACCATCAGAGAGATATATTATTATAGCTTTCTTTGAATACAAGTCTAGCCGAAAATAGCTTGTAGAATCTTGAATGCTTTATTGGACAGAATACAGCCTTTTTATACACATTTAACACAAGGGGTTAGATAACGAGGTAGGGCTGACTCATGGATACTCCCCCCTCCCCTCTAGCAAAAACTTAAAAGACAATAATATAATTAACATGTTAATTAAAACAACACTTAAGGCAGACCTGGTGACCAGACAGTTCGTCTCCGCAGGTTAATGTGATCCGCTCTTTCAAGAATCATGTATTGTTCAGAATAAACGACCAAGAATAGTCTTTGGGCAAGTCCAAAAAAAATAACAAAAAAAATATTAATATAGAAATACCAAATAACAGGGTGAATGCGGACAGAAAAAGGTCCTTACAGCCAGTGTCCGCGACAGTGCCCCCCCTCCCCGTCCCATAGTCCGGCAGACTCAACTAGATCCACCACGGGTCAGCTTGGGGCTGTCCGGGAGAGTTTTATAGTTCAGTTTGCCGGGAAAGTCCATCAGCGTTCCCATTCTGCTTTCCTGGCCGATACTGGATGGTAAAATTGTAAGGCTGCAGTGCCAAGCTCCATCGTAACAATCGTTCATTATCCCCGGAGACCCGATTAAGCCAGATTAATGGATTGTGGTCGGTGAGCACCGTAAAAGATCGTCCATAGAGATAAGGTTGGAATTTCTTGAGAGCCCACACCAGCGCCAAACACTCCTTCTCCACGGCTGCATAACCAACTTCCCTGGGTAGCAGCTTCCGACTGATGTAGGCCACTAGGTGCTCACTGCCATCAGGTCCTACTTGGCTCAGTACTGCCCCCAGCCTGAATGTAGAGGCATCTGTGTGGACACAAAAACGTTTGGTTGGGTCAGGGGCAGCTAGAACAGGAGCTGAAGTTAGTGCATTCTTTAATCATTGGAAGGCAGCTTCACACTCGGGGGACCACAGTACCTGTCGGGGAAGGTGCTTCTTAGTCAGGTCTGTCAGGGGCTTAGCGATGGAACTATATTGCGGGACAAATTTCCTATAGTACCCAGCTGTGCCGAGGAACGCCAGGACCTGGGTTTTAGTACGGGGGGTCGGCCACTTGGCAACTGCCTCAATCTTAGCAGGCTCAGGTCGTTGTTGTCCACTGCCTACTCGATGTCCAAGGTACTGTACCTCGGACATCCCTATGCTGCTTTTCTCTGGCTTAAGGGTTAAGCCGCGTACACACGGTCGGACTTTTCGTCTACAAAAGTCCAACGGACGCTGACAGACTAAAGCTGGCTGGTAATCCGATCGTGTGTGGGCTTCTCCGGACTTTCAACTGACTTTTTTAGCCTCAAATCCGACGTACTTTAGATTTGAAACATGCTTCAAATCTTTCCGACGGACTCGAGTCCGGTCGAAAAATCCGCTCGTCTGTATGCTAGTCCGACGGACAAAAACCCACGCTAGGGCAGCTATTGGCTATTGGCTATGAACTTCCTTATTTTAGTCCGGTGTACATCATCACGTAAGAATTCAACGGACTTTTGTGTGATCGTGTGTAGGCAAGTCTGTTCGTTAGAAAGTCCGCCGCAAGTCCGTCGAAAGTCCGCCAAAAGTCCGTCGAAAGTCTGTCGGACAGGCTGTCGGACTTTTGTAGCTGAAAAGTCCGACCGTGTGTACGCGGCATTAGTCCTGCAGCCTTGATGAGGTCTAACACGACACCCAGGTGAACCAGATGGTCCTCCCAGGTACCACTGTAGATTGCAATATCGTCCAGATATGCACAAGCATAGTCCTGGAGGCCATCAAGGAGTTGGTCTACCATCCTCTGGAAAGTCGCCGGTGCATTCTTCATCCCAAATGGCATTACTTTAGACTGGTATAAGCCAAATGGGGTAATGAACGCCGATTTCGGAATAGATTCCGCATCCAGAGGAATTTGCCAGTACCCTTTGCATAGGTCAAGGGTTGTCAGGAATTTTCCCAGAGCAATGTGATCTAACAGATCATCGACCCGGGGCATAGGGTAAGCATCAGTGGTGGTGCACTCATTTAATCTGCGGTAGTCTACACAGAAGCGAGTTGTGCCATCCCGCTTCAGTACAAGGACCACCGGGGAAGCCCAGGGGCTGCTGGATGGCTCAATGACTCCCAACTCAAGCATCTCCTTAATCTCATGATGCATCCCCTCTCTCACTGCATCAGGTATCCGGTAAGCTGCCTGTCTTAGTGGCAGTTGTCCCGGGGTCTCCACACGGTGCACTGCCATAGTAGTGTACCCAGGGACTGTGGAGAACATTTCCCTTCTCTGACTAAGGACCTGTCTAGCTTGTTCTCTCTGCGTCGGCCCTAGCTGGTCGTCAAGCTTTATCGTCTCTATCCCTGCAGTATTTCTATTTAGCTCCGGGAGCACCAGCAGGGGAAGATTCTCAGAATCTTCCACAGCTGGATCACATATAGCGGCTACCTCTCCTGATCTTTCCCAGTATGCTTTCAACATGTTCACATGAAAGGTTTGTCGGACTCTTTCATACGAACATTTAGCCACTAGGTAGGTTGTGTCACAGAGCTTTGCCAGAACCCGGTAAGGTTCCTGCCAAGTGGCCTGTAACTTGTCCTGCTTGGTTGGCCTGAGGGCAAAAACCTTCTGCCCAACCTCCAGAGTGCGGTTCCGAGCAGTACGATCGTACCATCGTTTCTGCCACCTTTGGGCAGCCCGAAGGTTCTCCTGGACAGTGTCCGTGAGCTCCTTCAGTCTGTCCCTAAACTCAAGAACGTATGCTATGATAGAGGACCCTTGGGGATCAATTCCCCCTTCCCAGTGGTCTCTGACTAGATCTAGGGGCCCCCTCACCCGCCTCCCATACAGTAACTCAAATGGGGAGAACCCGGTAGATTCCTGCGGCACCTCCCGATAAGCAAAGAGAAGGTGTGGCAGATATCTCTCCCAATCCCTGTGAGAGGTTGCAAATGTCCTAAGCAGCTGTTTCAGTGTTCCATTGAACCTCTCACACAGTCCGTTGGTCTGGGGTTGATAGGGAGAGCTCTGTAGGGGCTTTATCCCACAGAGCCTCCATAACTGCTGAGTGAGCTCAGCAGTGAACTGGGTCCCCTGGTCAGAGATGATTTCCCGAGGGAAACCCACCCTGGCAAAGATCTGGAGCAAAGCATCAGCCACAGTTTCTGCATGGATATTTGCCAGGGGAATGGCCTCCGGGTACCGGGTGGCATAATCCACCACAGTAAGGATATATCTCTTCCCAGAAGGACTAGGTCTGGGCAATGGACCAACCAGATCTACGGCAATGTGGCTAAAGGGTTCATCAATGATCGGTAAAGGGTGTAGGGGAGCTTTCAGCGGGCCCCCATGCTTACCCACCCGCTGGCATGTGTCACAGGTCCGGCAATACTGTCGGACATCCCCTGTAATACCTGGCCAAAAAAGACTGAGTCAGATGGTGGAGGGTCCGGACATCCCCAGGTGTCCGGCTAAGGGTATGTCATGCCCAATGCGCAGCAGGTCATGCCGATATTTCTGCGGCACAACTAGCTGCTGCTTGGGTGGATGGGAGGCTGTCTTTCCCTCAGTAACTCGATAGAGTAATCCCTGGACCCACTCTATTCGCTCCCTCTCCAACCCCCCAGCGTCCAATCCTGCTCTTTCCCTATAGCTAGCTAAGGAAGGGTCGCTAAGAGTTGCCTGAGCAAAGTCTTGGGGAGAAGCCCAAGTCGGGGTGGGGATAGTTGGGGTAGTACAGTCTAGCTCAGGGGTGACAGGTCTTACCTGGGTCCCGTCCTCGAGGGAGCGCACCTCCATCCGGGCTTGCTGGCGGGTGGTAACAGGATAGGCTTCCGGGGATACATCCAGGGAGAAGGCTGAATTTAAAAGTCCCAAATCGTTGGCCAACAAAACCTCTGCAGGTAAGTTCTGCATTATTCCCACTTCCACTTCTTTGGCCCCCGAACCCCAATCCAGATGAACCCTGGCAGTGGAGACCCGCATAACATTTCCCCCGGCCACCCGCACAGCCAAAGACCGTCCCGTCTGCTCTGCCGGGTTTATCATTCGGGACTGTATCAGGGTAATAGTAGCTCCCGTGTCCCGCAATCCCTGGGCAGCCCAACCATTAATCCACACGGCTTGTTGATGGTGCAAACGATTATCTGTAGTGGCAGCTTGCACAGGGTCTGCCTCATGTAGAATTCCAATATTCTCCTCACATCATCTCTCTCCAGACAGTGTGCAGCAGCCCGGGCAGGTGCAAGGGGCCTGTTGTTCTGCGCGTCCTGGGAAACATTCTGCGGACAATACCTCCTAACATGCCCTGCTTGGATGCATCTGTAGCAGAGGTCCCCTTTTCCTCGTGAAGATGGTAGCTGAGTGGGGCCGGGGATCGACGGCTGGTGTGGAGGGGCAACGCTCCGTGGAATGTTGGGGACAGGCCGAGCTGGGGTCTTAGGCTCTGGTTGTACAGTCCGCCTTGAATCCACGTATTGGTCGGCTAGGGTGGCAGCTTCATCTACTGTGACTGGCCGCCGATCCTTTACCCAGTCTCTAATTTCATGTGGGGTATGATCGTAGAATTGTTCCAGGAGGATTAGCTGGAGCGCATATGCCATGGTAAAAGCTTGGCACCCAGTCATCCAACTCTCCACTGCTTAGGTCATTTGATGAGCCCATTCTGTGTAAGGCTCTCTCGCCTTTCAGCGGAGGTTGCGAAACCTCAAATGGTGTGCCTCTGGAGTAATGCCGAAGCGAGCCAATAGTCTTTCTTTTACCCGGTCATAGTCCTGGCTGATCTCATCAGAGACATTATTGTACGCCTCTGCAGCCCTTCCTGTGAGACGGCTGACCAGGAGCGTGACCCAATCTGCTTTATTGACACCTTGGAGACCGCATTGCCGCTCAAACATTTGCAGGTAAACATCCATCTCATCTTCACCATCTTGAAACATGCGGAAGGCGGCATAGGGTAGCTTTTTGCAGGCCGCTGGAGCTTCCCGGTTGAACATAACTGACGCTCCTTGGTCCCGCTGGAGTTCAGCCATTTGCAGCTGGGACACCTTTCGTAACACTTGACTGATAACCTCCTGCGGGGGGTGAGTACCATACAAGGCCAGTCGCCACTGGACGTCACGCTGGAACTCTGTCGCCTCTGAGGTATCTGCTGGTGGGTTGCTGGCCTGGTCAATCTCCATTAGTTCGGTGATGAGAGTTGCTTTGGATTTGTTGCTGGAGACTTTTCCACGGGCTTCCAAGAGATCCATCAAGGTGCTGCGCTTGAGTCTGGCGTAGTGATGTTCCATCAGCTGTTAGGAGCAGGGGGTCACAATAGTGATTTGGGTGTACCTAGGCAAGAGGAAGCATCCCAGAGCTTGCCACCAATTGTGACGGATCCTATCCCACAATCCACTGAGTGCTTCCGTCAGTAACACCGCTTCCTCCAGTCTGACCATCAGAGAGATATATTATTATAGCTGCATTGAATACAAGTCTAGCCGAAAATAGCTTGTAGAATCTTGAATGCTTTATTGGACAGAATACAGCCTTTTTATACACATTTAACACAAGGGGTTAGATAACGAGGTAGGGCTGACTCATGAATACTCTCCCCCTCCCCTCTATCAAAAACCTAAAAGACAATAATATAATAACATGTTAATTAACACAACACTTAAGGCAGACCTGGTGACCAGACAGTTCGTCTCCGCAGGTTAATGTGATCAGCTCTTTCAAGAATCATGTATTGTTCAGAATAAACAATCAAGAATAGTCTTTGGGCAAGTCCAAAAAAAATAACAAAAAAAAGATTAATATAGAAATACCAAATAACAGGGTGAATGTGGGCAGAAAAAGGCCCTTGCAGCCAGTGTCCGCGACATCCTGTATCAACTGGTAACGGGTCTCAGTCGTTACAGGGCTCTGGTTCTGGGTCCCCCCCATAAGATTATAGAGTTCACTGTAGAAGCGTAGGGATTGTTGCACAATGTTTTCGTTTTTGGAATAGATAGTTCCCGACGGGTTGGTCACATGGTGCACCGTGTGTGCCTGGGTATGTCTTTGTGTGAGTTTGGCTAGTAGCTTACCTGATTTGTTGCCCTGTTTATAGAATAATTTGTGTGACAGTATTTGGCCTCTTTGCGCCTTCTTAAAGAGTTCCTCCACCAGATGAGCTTACATGTCTGCTAACTCCGTAGCTACATGGAGAGCTTCAGAGCATTTATGTTGGGTTTCTAGCCTAGTTATTTTCTTGGAAAGAGACATTATTAACGCTTGATGCACTTTCTTTTTCCTAGCTGCTTTAGCAAGCAGGTGTCCTCATATGACACACTTATGAGCCTCCCACTGGGTCATGGAAGACACCTCAGGTGTGTCATTCTGGCAGAAAAAGTCAGTAAGGACCTGTCTGATGTTTTCTAGATCCCCAGGGTCAGCAGGGATGGAAGCATATAATCTCCACGTCTTGGTGGACACCACCCTCTGTGGGAATCGTAAGGTTAGAGTGATCGGGTGATGGTCGGAGAGGACCATGTTTTCAATGATCACATCCGCAAGATAAGTCAGGTCTGATTGGTGGATGAAGAGATAATCCAGCCTCAATTAGCGATTATGTGGTGACGAGAAGAATGTGTAGTCCCTTTCTCTAGGGTTAAGAGTGCGCCCCGTGGAGATATCTAACAGCGGGTCTAGGGTCATATTAAAGTCCCCTCCCAGGATCAACAAGTCAGTTTGAAAGCAGGCACGTTTCAGAAGGATCTCTTTCAGAAAGGTCACCCTCTTGAAGTTGGGACAATACACGTTTGCTAGACTACTGGCTTGTCTTTCCAGGTGCCCTTTAGAAAGAGAAACCTGCCCTCAGGGTCCAGCATTTGGTCCATCAGGTGAAACATGAGTGACTTGGCCAGCAGGATGGAAACTCCCTTTGTCTTAGAATCAGCACATGTCGCGTCATATGCTTCAAGAAAGCGTTTATTAGCAAGACGGGGACAGACCCTGTTTTATAATGGATCTCCTGGATAAAAACTATATTCACTCTGTAACAGTAAGCCTCCGCTAAGACACTGCTACGCTTTTCGGGTACATTGAGGCCCTTGCATTTAGGGAATACACTTTGAGCGATAGAGGAACTGACGAGTATACTATAGAAGACATGAGTAGGTGTTGATAGTGTACGTGGATAGCACTCGCAGGACGTAGATGGAGGACATTCACGGGGGGGGGAGTAGAGAGAGAGAGGTTGGAGAGGGTCAAGAAGGAAAGAGAGTTAGGATACATAAAGCCTATGTAATCACTGCAGGTGCTTCCAGTAATGGATGGGGGTCGCTACCTGTGTGTGGTGTATATACACCACACACAGGTAGCGACCCCCATCCAGATCAACTTACTTATGTCTTATTTAGGCCCTGGACATGCAATGGAAGAAGGAGGATTTCTGGATAGAGCTGGTGGTCAGTTAGCTTGGGTGGCTCCTAGCTGGCACCCTCCGGTGTGTTTAACTCAGGATTGTCCCACAATAGTTGAACTTCATTCTAGGAGTCTCTGGGTGGTAGATATACGGGTTTATTCCCTGGTGTTAGACCTCTTTCCCACCTCAAAGAGGCAGGTTCCCCTTTGAAAGTTATATCCCCAGCACAGGTATATCATGGACTTTACCGGGGGTGGGCGTAGACCAGCTGTCTCACCTAATCAAAAGAGATTAAAGGATATAGGGATGGGGAAGAAATTATACTGGTAACTTTCAAAGGGGAACCTGCCTCTTTGAGGTGGGAAAGAGGTCTAACACCAGGGAATAAACCCGTATATCTACCACCCAGAGACTCCTAGAATGAAGTTCAACTATTGTGGGACAATCCTGAGTTAAACACACTGGAGGGTGCCAGTTAGGAGCCACCCAAGCTAACTGACCACCAGCTCTATCCAGAAATCCTCCTTCTTCCATTGCGTGTCCAGGGCCTAAATAAGACATAAGTAAGTTGATCTGTTGAGTATTCTGTAACTAATAGGGGGACGTACCTCCGTACCTGTGATATAAGGCAAATCTGGTACAATTTGAAACATCATATCGTTAAGACCCAGATCCCCTACCCTCAAGATTCCAGAACTCAGGCCGCAGCCGAGCCGCGAACCTGATGTAGTGGAAGCTTCAAGATTCTGGGTCCCACACTGACTAAGAAGTGTGTACAAATCTATGGCAGGAGAAGAGAACTCCCTCCTTTTTAACTACACATTTGAAGAAACACTCTTAACAGCAATGTGAATACCGAATTATAATCCCCTTTGTGGAGGTAAAGGGCCAGGGCGTTTAACACACTGTGACTAAAAGGGGGATGTATCCCCGTACCTGTGATATAAGGCAAATCTGGAACAGTTTAAATCCTTGTATTATTAAGACCCAGGTCCCATTCTCTCAAGATTCCAGAACCCAGGCCGCAGGGAAACAGCGAACCTGATGTGGTGGAAGCTCCGAGATTCTGGGTCCCACACTGACTAAGGAGTCCAAATCTATGGCAGGAGAAGAGAACGCCCTCCTTTTTAACAACACACTTGAAAAAAAAAAACACTCTTAACAGTAAAATGAATACCATATTACAATCTCCTTTGTGGAGGTAAGGGGCCGGAGCCTTTATCATTCTGTAACTAAAAGGGGGGTGTACCTCCGTACCTATAAAGCAAGGCAAATCTGGAACAGTTTAGATCATTACATTATTAAGACCCAGAACCCTTACCTTTAATATTTCAGAACCCAGGCAGCAGCCAAGCCACGAACCCAATGTGGTGGAAGCTCAGAGATTCTGGGTCCCACACTGACTAAGGAGTACCTCAAATTCTATGGTAGGAGAAGAGAACACCCTCCTTTTTAACTACACATTTGAAGAAACACTCTTAACAATAATGAGAGTACCAAATTACAATCACTTAAGTGAGGTTAATGGGCCGGAGCCTCAAAAGAAGAAAAAAAAAGAGGGTCAAAAAGGGGGGAAATAGCGCTGACCCAGTTATAACCACCGGAAACGTTGCTGGGTATGAGGCCGCACAGTTAGTGTTCAATGGCCGGCAGGTGTCTCAGAGGGTTGGGTGCGGAAGCGCTCGCAACTCCCAGGGTAACATCTGTGTTTGTGGTCTATATGCTTTCCTTTGGGGCCTCATTGGCATCATATCTGTAGTATGCATATTTTGGGGGATGAGTCTCCTCTCATATTAGTTGCAGCTTCCTGAAGCCAGGCGACCAGTCTGCTCATTGGGGACTCAGGGAGTAACAGGGCAACAACACAGGGAAGAACAACAAAAACTGCTCCCCAGGGGAATACCTGAGTGTCCCATTATATGGGGATGTGAGTCACACAGCCATGTAGAGTACAGCATGTTCGTGGTCATTGCAGCCCGGCATTTGAGTGCTGTGGGCTGACCATGTGCAAATAGTCTACAGTCTCCTCATTACCATAGAAAATAATTGTAAGGCCCCATAGTTAAAGGCAGAAATTTAAAAGTGTTTGTGAAAGGAGTCACTTTGGGTGTGTGGTTTGTGGAACACAGCTTACCTTGGAGAGCTCTGGAGACTCTGTGTCCAGCTCCCCTGGCCCCTCTTATGTGTAAATCACCCTGCGTCCATTAGGGGCACAGGGTGACTGAGAACCCCACTAGGATCTGTGCTATTTAGACACGCTGTACAGCCACACTGGAATGTATGTATATATTGTGTGTTGTCTCATGCTATTGTGGACTCTTTGCTGTGATCGTTTGGGGTGGGGTTTTATTCCAATGTTCTATTGTGTCTGTCTGCCTTGGATATTATGGGTTGTGTATGTACATTAGCTGTGAGATTGGTGGGGGCGAATTCCTCCAACAGCTCTCTCTGCTGATAAGACTGTTTACTGATGAGAAATTTGAATACACCTGACCTGTGTGTCTATTGTGATTCGACAGTTTACCCTGCCCTGAATCCAAGGGTGGGGGAGTGTCTCTAAATTGTATATCGGTGGTAACATGTGCTTGAATAAAGGAGTTTGATGTTGTTGTTCACCCTACACTGTGTAACAGCTGATGACTGGGTGGGCTAAAAGATCATGGATCATGTGGTACTGGACAGAGAAAGCATTTACGGTGGACATAGTCCTGTTGTGGACAAGGGTCTGTCACATCTGGTTGGCAGCAGCGGGATCGTGCTTCCTGGCTGTGAACACGTCCAAACCTCCACCTGGATCCAAGATCAGCATAGCAAACTTCAGTCACCCCAGCGGAGATATGGATCTGGCATCAGAGTTTCCGGGGCTGCTGCGGATCATCCTTTCAGCATACACCAGGTCTGTGTCTGCGGATAAATACCTGGAGGTCAGGCTGCAGATTCGGGTAGGACTCTGGATTAGAACCCTCCAGGTTGCTGGTATGCAGCTGAGCAAGTGCTTTCCAACCCCAGAGCAACAGGCCAGTGAACAATGGGAGTTACGGATGCAATTCCTGGGAGAGCGGCCCCAGGAGCAATGGGTGACTGAGTTGGACAGGCTGGTCCTGCAGGAGATAGAGCTGCACAATTGGTATCGGGCTCTGCAATGACACACAGAGGAGGAATATTTAGAGGAGAAAACGGAATGCTCTCTACATGGATATGACTTTGGTAGCCCTGGGTTGCTGTGGGAGAGCCTTTCAGATTGTTTTGTGTTTGGCGATGAAGGGGAACCTACCCCTGAAGACCTGCGAGAATACAGAGAGGCTATGCTTGGTCTTGCAGGGGTCTCAGAGCTTAAACCTGACCTGGACTATTTGCTAAAGAAGGAACAGTATCTGGAAAGGGAATACAGAAAACTGCTAGAACACGTTCAGCAGTATGCCAGAGAATAGGCAGTGGAAACTCAGGAGATTGCCATCTCCAAAGCTGAAGTGCTGGCAACTGGACAGAGGGTCCAAGACCTCTGCCCCACACATGCGGGAGTTCTGGAGGCTCAGGGGGAGAAGGAGATGGTCACTCCCCAATAAGGATTTATGCACCTGGGAGACAGTGACAGAGAAATGTCATCCCAGCAGCCAGATGAGGGAACGCCTGAAGAAGCAACCGCCTCACTTCCCCAATGGCAACTACACAGTTTGGGAGAGATGGAGGTCATCCTTCCAACCCAGCAGCATATCCACAGTCTGGGAGTGGAGGAAGCCGGCCTCCTACTTCAACAGTTAGCCAGAGTGGCTGATGTGGAGTCCCCAGCAGAAGTGCTGGCAATAGGGCAGAGTGCTACCAACCTCTGCCCAGCACAGGCACTAACTACAGAGTTCCAGGGAGACTGGACAGTTGGCCTCTATCCCCAGTAACAAGCGGATATAGTGAAGCTTCTACTCCCAGCTAAATCGCTGGCAACAGGGCAGAGTGCTGCTGGCCTCTGCCTAGCACCTACAGTGGCATAGGCCTTCTTGAGAGAAGAGGTAGTCAGCCTTTCTCCTACAACACTGACAGGGACATGGGATTTTCTGCCAGCAGCATCTATGGAGTTACCAGAGACTTCCCCAACTGAAGCACTGGCCACCAGACAGAGGGTCCAAGACCTCTGCCCCACACCTGCAGCAGTGCCAGGAGCCCATGGTGAGAAGGTGACGGTCACTCCCCAACAGTTAGCCGGAATGGATGATGTGGGGTCCTCGGCTGAAGTGCTAACAGGGCAGCATGCTACTGCCCTCTACACACAACTGCAGCTTGAGCTGATATCGGTGGATGGGACTATGGTCTCCACTCATAGCAACGAAGCAGAAGGGCTGGCAACAGGCAGAGTGTTGCTGGCCTCTGCCCTCAACTAACAGAAGAGGGAGTTTCTGTGAAAGTGGAGGGGACTTCAGTCTCCACTGACACAACCCCAGAAAATGGTGTGGCACTGAGACAGCAGGATGTCAGCCATGCTTTGCAAGCACGTGGGGGATTTTCACCTACCAAAGGTGGATGGAACTTCAGTCTCCACGTGTATACCCCAGGGATGCTGGGCAGTCGGCCCAGATCCTCAACAGCATGACAGAGTGAGCCCAATCACCCTGTCTTCTCTCCAGTGGCTGAAAGGACTCCAGGGAGAAGGGCCAGTCCACGCCTTTCCCCAGCGGTGGGCATGTTCTCTGAGAGAGGCAGAGGTTGGCTGGGTGAGTAATTCTCTGTTTGGGACAATATATTTGGGGTACTGTGTGGATACCGGCATTGGGGGACTGGAACTACTGCCTAACTTCGGAGTCAACCCCTCTGGGGTCTCCTCCGGTGTAAGTCTCCTGCCAAAAGGGGAGATGTGTGACAGGAGTAACTTTGGGTGGGTGGTTTGTGGAACTCAGCTTACCTTGGAGAGCTCTGGAGACTCTGTGTCCAGCTCCTCTGGCTCCTCTTATGTGTAAATCACCCTGCGTCCATTAGGGGCACAGGTTGACTGAGAACCCCACTATGATCTGTGCAATTTAGACACACTGTACAGCCACACTGGAATGTTGTGTATATGTATATATTGTGTGTTGTCTCATGCTATTGTGGACTCTTTGCTGTGATTGTTTGGGGTGGGGTTGTATGCCAATGTTCTATTGTGTCTGTCTACCTTGGATATTATGGGATGTGTATGTACATTAGCTGTGTGATTGGTGGGGAGAATTCCTGCTGATAAGACTGTTTACTGATGAGAAATTTGAATACACCTGACCTGTGTGTCTATTGTGATTGGACAGTTTACCCCGCCCTGAATCCAAGGGTGGGGGGGTGTCTCTGAATTGTATATCTGTGGTAACATATGCTTGAATAAAGGAGTTTGATGTTGTTGTTCACCCTACACTGTGTTATGGCTGGTAACTGGGTGGGCTAAAATATCTTGGATCGTGTGGTACGGAGAAGGCATTTACGGCGGACATAGTCCTGTTGAGGACAAGGGTTCGTCAGTGTTCTAAACATCTCACCCAACCATCGTTTTCCCAGCTAGCGCTCCATTCTGCACTGAACGGATGATGCAGAAGCTCGTGGACTCTCATCCGTCTCCATGTCTCCACGAATCCTCAATGGTCAGTTGACAGATGTTCTACGTTGCCTCTGCCTGTGTCGATGTGTTCTTGGAGTGTCATCAGGTTGTGTGGGAATCTAGGGGTCCGGTTGCAAAAATGCGCTGCACCAATCCGGAACCTCTGTCAGCGGAATGCCCAGGGTGTCGCAGAAAGGTGGCAAGTCGCCGGGATTCTTAGTTGCGCCGTGCGATTTCCAGTGGTTGCCTGTAAACAGAAAGGGAATTTCCATCTATAAGCGATATATGTTGTGCAGGGGATGCAGATCTCTCCTGTGTTGCAGTGTAACTGCGGACAGATGCTGGAAGAACTGTATGCGTTCACCTTCATGTTCCAGGCGAACCTGGTTACGAGCCAAGAGCAGTATTTCTTCCTTCTGTGTGAAATTGACCAGGCAGCACACCACATCTCTGAGGGGTCAGTGTCTCTACCTCTCGGTCTGAGAGCTCTGTGGCACCTTTCCATCTCCACAAGGGCATCAGGCGGCCGCTCCAGCAACATGTTAAAGATGCACACCACAGATTGTAGTTGGGGCCCTTCCACTGTCTCTGGGGCGCCTCTCACCCGCAGTTTGCACCTGCGCCCCCTATTGTCTAGGTCTTCCATATGTTGGTGCATCTCAATTAGGTGCTGTGCATGTACATTGACGACCTTCTGGACCTGCTGAATGGCCGTTCCATGTGTCATGGTGACTGTCTCAGCATGCTCCAGCCGAGAGGCTACAGCTCTAATTTCCGTCTTGAGGTCTGAGATAGCTGCAGTTAGGGTGTTTTTAATGTCTAGTGCAACTTGCTGGAGGTCTGACAGGCACAGTAAGGGAGAAGTGTGAGGGGCAGGGGTACCTACAGCAGGGGCAGAAGCACCCAAGGAGTCCATGGTGATGGCGTGACTCACCGTATGCCGATCCAAGGCCTGAGATGTGGCCTGTGAATCCCCCTGCTGTGTCCGGAACATGGCCGGTATGTTCCGGCTGAGTTGTGTAGTCGGGTCCTGTTCTGACCTGGTGACTGACGGGGTCCTCCCGGTCATGATGATAGGCAGAAGAGGAGCTCTAGATCGTGGAGTTCTCATTTCAAGCTGCCATCTTCCTCTGGCGCTAGGCCATGCTTCTAGTTCAGTGCAAGCGGTGTACACAGTATCTAATACAGTGTATACTGTTTCTACTACACTTCTGGTGTTGTACACAGTACACAATACAGTGCAGCCATAGTACAGTTTCTAATACAGTGCAGGCGGTGTACACAGTATCTAATACAGTGTGTACAGTTTCTAATACACTTCAGGCGGTATACACAGTATCTAATACAGTGTGTACACTTTCTACTACTTTTATGGTGGTGTACACAGTATATAATACAATATGTTCAGTTTCTACTACACTTCTGGTGGTGTACACAGTATACAATACAGTGCAACCATTGTACAGTTTCTAATACACTTCAGGCGGTGTACACAGTATCTAATACAGTGTGTACAGCTTCTACTACTTTTCTGGTGGTGTACACAGTATCTAATACAGTGTGTACAGTTTCTACTACTTTTCTGGTGGTGTACACAGTATCTAATACAGTGTGTACCGTTTCTACTACACTTATGGTGGTGCACACAGTACACAATACAGTACAGCCATAGTACCATTTCTAATTCAGTGAAGGTGGTGTACACAGTATCTAATACAGTGTGTAAAGTTTCTACTACACTTCTGGTGGTGTACACAGTACACAATACAGTGCAGCCGTAGTACAGTTTCTAATACAGTGCAGATGGTGTACACAGTATCTAATACAGTGTGTACAGTTTCTACTACGCTTCTGGTGGTGCACACAGTACACAATATAGTGCAGCTATAGTACAGTTTCTAATACAGTGCAGGCGGTGTACACAGTATCAAATACACTGTGTACAGTTTCTAATACACTTCAGGCAGTGTGCACAGTATCTAATACAGTGTGTACAGTTTCTACCACTTTTCTGGTGGTGTACACAGTATCCATTACAGTGTGTATAGTTTCTACTACACTTCTGGTGGTGCAAACAGTAAACACTAGTTTATAATATAGTGTGTGCAGTTTCTACTACTTTTCTGGTGGTGTACACAGTATCTAATACAATGTGTACAGTTTCTAATACACTTCAGGCGTTGTGTACACAGTATCTAATACAGTGTGTACAGTTTCTAGTACTTTTCTGGTGGTATACACAGTATCTAATACAGTGTGTACAGCTTCTACTACACTTCTGGTGATGTACACAGTACACAATACAGTGCAGCCATAGAACAGTTTCTAATACTGTACAGGCAGTGTACACAGTAACTAATACAGTGTGTACAGTTTCTACTTCTTTTCTGGTGGTATACACAGTATCTAATACAGTGTGTACAGTTTCTACTACTTTTCTGGTGGTGTACACAGTATCTAATATAGTGTGTACAGTTTCTACTACACTTATGGTGGTGCACACAGTACACAATACAGTGCAGCCAAAGTACCATTTCTAATACAGTGCAGGCGGTGTACACAGTATCTAATACATTGTGTACAGTTTCCACTACTTTTATGGTGGTGTACACAGTATCTAATACAGTGTGTACAGTTTATAATATACTTCAGGCAGTGTACACAGTATAAAATACAGTGCAGATGTTGTACAGTTTCTAATGCAGTGCAGTGGGTGTACACAGTATCTAATACAGTGTGTACCGTTTCTACTACACTTCTGGTGGTGTATACAGTACACAATACAGTGCAACCGTAGTACTGTCTTTAATTCAGTGCAGGAGGTGTGCACAGTATCTAATACAGTGTGTACAGTTTCTACTATACTTTTGGTGGTGTACACAGTACACAATACAGTGCAGCCGTAGTACAATTTCTAATACAGTGCAGGCGGTATACACAGTATCTAATACAGTGTGTACAGTTTCTTATACACTTCAGGAGGTGTCCACAGTATCTAATACAGTGTGTACAGTTTCTACTACTTTTCTGGTGGTGTACACAGTATCTATTACAGTGTGTTCAGTTTCTACTAAACTTCTAGTGGTGTACACAGTATATAATACAGTGCAGCCATTGTACAGTTTCTAATACAGTGGTGGTGTACACAGTATCTATTACAGTGTGTACAGTTTCTACTACACTTCTGGTGGTGTACATAGTATACATTAGTTTCTAATAAAGTGTGTACAGTTTCTACTTTTCTGGTGGTGTACACAGCATCTAACACAGTGTGTACAGTTTCTAATACACTTCAGTTGGTGTACACAGTATCTAATACAGTGTGTACAGTTTCTACTACACTTCTGGTGGTGTATCCAGTACACAATATCGCTGTCCTATGTCCCTTGATCACCGCTGTTATAAATCATTCCCTCCAAACTGGTCATGTTCCCTCTGTTTTAAAAAGTGCTATTATCAGACCATTGCTCAAAAAGCCCACTCTTGATCCTGAAGTCCTATCCAACTATAGGCCCATCTCCAATCTCCCCTTCATATCAAAAGTACTTGAGAAAGTAGTTGTCACTTATCTTCAGGACCATCTCAAATATAATAACCTCTATGAAAAATTCCAGTCAGGCTTCCGCTTTGCTCACAGTGGAGACTGCTCTTGTTAGAGTTATGAACGACCTCCTCATATCATCTGATGCCGGCTCTCCTTCCTTTCTCATCCTCCTGGACCTTGCGGCTGCATTTGACACTGTTGACCATGACATCCTTTTAAATCGGCTCCACCTCACTACTGGAGTCAATGGCACAGCACTTAGTTGGTTCAAATCATACCTCACAAACTGGACAGAATACATTTCCTTGGGCCATTTTAAATCAAATCCACATACAGTTACTTACGGTGTTCCCCAGGGGCCAGTCCTTGGCCCCATTCTTTTCATCCTCTACCTTTTCCCACTTGGCCAAATTATCAGTCGTCATAAAATTTCATTCCACTGTTATGCCGATGACACACAGCTATATGTCAATGCAACAGCTGAAACTCCATCCTCACAGTCATCCCTATCAGTACTCACCACCTGTCTGGAGGAGATAAAGGTATGGATGGAGCACAATTTTCTTCAATTAAATAGCTCCAAAACTGAAATCATTCTGATTGGTACTCCTTGCCAGACCAAATCATCATCCATAAGCAGCATCACGTTTTCTGGTTCTAACATCTCGCTCTCATCAACAATTACAAATCTTGGTGTAAAAATGGACTCTCAACTAACTTTTGAAGCCCATATAAATCACCTATGCAAGACCTCTTTTATCATCTCCGTAACATTCTAAACTTCGTCCTATTCTTTCCCTCTCAGATACTGAAAAGCTGGTTCATGCCTTTGTCTCCTCCAGACTGGACTACTGTAATGCACTCCTTATTGGGATTCCTAGAAGGAGTCTACAGAGGCTTCAGTACATCCAAAACTCTGCAGCAAGGATCCTGATGAGAGTGCGGAAACATGAGCACATTACCCCTATACTCCACTCACTCCACTGGCTTCCGGTCTCCGCCAGGATTGAGTATAAGGTTTCCCTCCTCACACACCAATGTATCCAAGGACATGCCCCTCCCTACCTTAAAGAACTTCTCAAACCACAAAACCCAACACGTTCCCTCCGTTCCATTAATTCAAACTTTCTTCATATACCCATAACTAGACTTAAAACAATGGGAGACAGGGCCTTTTCTGCAGCTGCTCTGGACCTGTGGAATCCCCTACCTGACACCTTGAGGGCTCCTCAATCCACTGACTGTTTTAAAAAAGGTCTTAAGACATTTCTTTTTAGTAAAGCCTTTTGTCATTTTTAGATGTTTCGTTTAATTGTATAAACTGCTTATTTTTCTGTTTTTTTTTAACTTGTAGCACTTTGAGATCTTTTGATGAAAAGGGCACTATAAATAAATTGTATTATTACTATTATTATTTATTACAATATAGTGCAGCCATAGTACAGTTTCTAATACAGTGTGTACAGTTTCTAATACACTTCAGGCGGTGTACACATTATCTAATACAGTGTGTACAGTTCTACTACTTTTCTGGTGGTGTACACAATACACAATACAGTGCAGCCGTAGTACAGTTTCTAATTCAGTGCAGGTGGTGTACACAGTATTTAATATAGTGTGTACAGTTTCTACTACACTTCTGGTGGTGTACACAGTATAAAATACAGTGCAGCCATAGTACAGTTTCTAATACAGTGCAGGCAGTGTACACAGTATATAATACAGTGAGTTCAGTTTCTACTACACTTCTGGTGGTGTACACAGTATACAATACAGTGCAGCTGTTGTACAGTTTCTAATACTGTACAGGCGGTGTATACAGTATATAATACAGTGTGTACCATTTCTACTACTTTTCCGGTGGTGTATAGAGTATCTAACACAGTGTGAACAGTTTCTAATACACTTTTGGTGGTGTACACAGTATAACATACATTGCAGCCGTTGTACGGCTTCTAATACAATGCAGGGGGTGTACACAGTATCTAATGCAGTGTGTACAACTTCTACTACACTTCTAGTGGTGTACACAGTACACATTACAGTGCAGCCATAGTACAGTTTCTAATTCAGTGCAGGTGGTGTACACAGTATCTAATACAGTGTGTACAGTTTCTAATACACTTCAGGTGGTGTACACAGTATCTAATATAGTGTGTACAGTTTCTACTATTTTGTTGGTGGTGTACACAGTATCCAATACAGTGTGTACAGTTTCTAATACACTTCAGGTGGTGTACACAGTATCTAATACAGTGTGTACAGTTTCTACTACACTTCTGGCTTTGTAAACGGTATACAATACAGTGCAGCTGTTGTACAGTTTCTAATATAGTTCAGACAGTGTACACAGTTTCTAATACAGTGTGTACAGTTTCTACTACACTTCTGGTGGTGAACACAGTATCTAATACAGTGTGTTCAGTTTCTACTACACTTCTGGTGGTGTACACAACATACAATAGTTTCTAATATAGTGTGAACAGTTTCTACTACTTTTCTGGTGGTGTACACAGTATCTATTACAGTGTGTACAGTTTCTACTACTTTGCTGGTGGTGTACACAGTATCTAATACAGTGTGTACAGTTTCTACTACACTTCTGGTGGTGTATACAGTACACGATATAGGGCAACCGTAGTACCATTTCTAATTCAGTGCAGGTGGTGTGCACAGTATCTAATAGAGTGTGTACAGTTTCTACTACACTTCTGGTGGTGTACAAAGTATAAAATACAGTGCAGCCATTGTACAATTTCTAATACAGTGCAGGCAGTGTATACAGTATCTAATACAGTGTGTACAGTTTCTACTACACTTCTGGCTATGTACACGGTATACAATACAGTGCAGCTGTTGTACATTTTCTAATATAGTGCAGGCAGTGTACACAGTTTCTAATACAGTGTGTACAGTTTCTACTACTTTCCTGGTGGTGTACACAGTATCTAATACAGTGTGTTTAGTTTCTACTACACTTCTGGTGATGTACACAGCATACAATAGTTTCTAATATAGTGTGAACAGTTTCTACTACTTTTCTGGTGGTGTACACAGTATCTAATATAGTGTGTACAGTTCCTACTACTTTGCTGGTGGTGTACACAGTATCTAATACAGTGTGTACAGTTTCTAATACACTTCAGGCGGTGTGCACAGTATCTAATACAGTGTGTACAGTTTCTACTACACTTCTGGCTGTGTACATGGCATACAATACAGTGCAGCTGTTGTACAGTTTCTTATATAGTGCAGGCAGTGTACACAGTTTCTAATACAGTGTGTACAGTTTCTACTACTTTTCTGGTGGTTTACACAGTATCTAATACAGTGTGTACAGTTTCTACTACTTTGCTGGTGGTGTACACAGTATCTAATACAGTGTGTACAGTTTCTAATACACTTCAGGTGGTGTACACAGTATCTAATATAGTGTGTACAGTTTCTACTACTTTGCTGGTGGTGTACACAGTATCTAATACAGTGTGTACAGTTTCTAAAACACTTCAGGTGGTGTACACAGTATCTAATACAGTGTGTACAGTTTCTAATACACTTCAGGCAGTGTACACAGTTTCTAATACAGTGTGTACAGATTCTACTACACTTCTGGTGGCGAACACAGTATCTAATAAAGTGTGTTCAGTTTCTACTACACTTCTGGTGGTGTACACAGTATCTATTACAGTGTGTACAGTTTCTACTACTTTGCTGGTGGTGTACACAGTATCTAATACAGTGTGTACAGTTTCTAATACACTTCAGGTGGTGTACACAGTATCTAATATAGTGTGTACAGTTTCTACTACTTTTCTGGTGGTGTACACAGTATCTAATACAGTGTGTACCATTACTACTACAACTTCTGCTGGTGTATACAGTACACGATATAGTGCAACCGTAGTACCATTTCTAATTCAGTGCAGGTGGTGTGCACAGTATCTAATGGAGTGTGTACAGTTTCTACTACACTTCTGGTGGTGTACACGGTATAAAATACAGTGCAGCCATTGTACAGTTTCTAATACAGTGCAGGCAGTGTATACAGTATCTAATACAGTGTGTACAGTTTCTACTACACTTCTGGCTGTGTACACGGTATACAATACAGTGCAGCTGTTGTACATTTTCTAATATAGTGCAGGCAGTGTACACAGTATCTAATACAGTGTGTACAGTTTCTAATACACTTCAGGCAGTGTACACAGTTTCTAATACAGTGTGTACAGTTTCTACTACACTTCTGGTGGTGAACACAGTATCTAATACAGTGTGTTCAGTTTCTACTACACTTCTGGTGGTGTACACAGCATACAATAGTTTCTAATATAGTGTGAACAGTTTCTACTACTTTTCTGGTGGTGTACACAGTATCTATTACAGTGTGTACAGTTTCTACTACTTTGCTGGTGGTGTACACAGTATCTAATACAGTGTGTACAGTTTCTAATACACTTCAGGTGGTGTACACAGTATCTAATATAGTGTGTACAGTTTCTATTACTTTTCTGGTGGTGTACACAGTATCTAATACAGTGTGTACCATTTCTACTACACTTCTGGTGGTGTATACAGTACACAATATAGTGCAACCGTAGTACCATTTCTAATTCAGTGCAGGTGGTGTGCACAGTATCTAATAGAGTGTGTACAGTTTCTACTACACTTCTGGTGGTGTACACAGTATAAAATACAGTGCAGCTATTGTACAGTTTCTAATACAGTGCAGGCGGTGTATACAGTATCTAATACAGTGTGTACAGTTTCCACTACTTTGCTGGTGGTGTACACAGTATCTAATACAGTGTGTACAGTTTCTAATACACTTCAGGTGGTGTACACAGTATCTAATATAGTGTGTACAGTTTCCACTACTTTGCTGGTGGTGTACACAGTATTTAATACAGTGTGTACAGTTTATAATACAGTGTGTACAGTTTCTACTACACTTCTGGCTGTGTACACGGTATACAATACAGTGCAGCTGTTGTACAGTTTCTAATATAGTGCAGGCAGTGTACACAGTATCTAATACAGTGTGTACAGTTTCTAATACACTTCAGGCAGTGTATACAGTTTCTAATACAGTGTGTACAGTTTCTACTACACTTCTGGGGGTGAACACAGTATCTAATAGAGTGTGTTCAGTTTCTACTATACTTCTGGTGATGTACACAGCATACAATAGTTTCTAATATAGTGTGAACAGTTTCTACTACTTTTCTGGTGGTGTACACAGTATCTATTACAGTGTGTACAGTTTCTACTACTTTGCTGGTGGTGTACACAGTATCTAATACAGTGTGTACAGTTTCTAATACACTTCAGGTGGTGTACACAGTATCTAATATAGTGTGTACATTTTCTATTACTTTTCTGGTGGTGTACACAGTATCTAATACAGTGTGTACCATTTCTACTACACTTCTGGTGGTGTATACAGTACACGATATAGTGCAACCGTAGTACCATTTCTAATTCAGTGCAGGTGGTGTGCATAGTATCTAATAGAGTGTGTACAGTTTCTACTACACTTCTGGTAGTGTACGCAGTATAAAATACAGTGCAGCCTTTGTACAGTTTCTAATACAGTGCAGGAGGTGTATACAGTATCTAATACAGTGTGTACAGTTTCTACTACTTTTCTGGTGGTGTACACAGTATCTAATACAGTGTGTTCAGTTTCTACTACACTTCTGGTAAAGTACATAGCATACAATAGTTTTTAATATAGTGTGATCAGTTTCTACTACTTTTCTGGTTGTGTACACAGTATCTATTACAGTGTGTACAGTTTCTACTACTTTGCTGGTGGTGTACACAGTATCTAATACAGTGTGTACAGTTTCTAATACACTTCAGGTGGTGTACACAGTATCTAATATAGTGTGTACAGTTTCTACTACTATGCTGGTGGTGTACACAGTATTTAATACAGTGTGTACAGTTTATAATACAGTGTGTACAGTTTCTACTACACTTCTGGCTGTGTACACGGTATACAATACAGTGCAGCTGTTGTACAGTTTCTAATATAGTGCAGGCAGTGTACACAGTATCTAATACAGTGTGTACAGTTTCTAATACACTTCAGGCAGTGTACACAGTTTCTAATACAGTGTGTACAGTTTCTACTACACTTCTGGTGGTGAACACAGTATCTAATACAGTGTGTTCAGTTTCTACTACACTTCTGGTGATGTACACAGCATACAATAGTTTCTAATATAGTGTGAACAGTTTCTACTACTTTGCTGGTGGTGTACACAGTATCTAATACAGTGTGTACAGTTTCTAATACACTTCAGGTGGTGTACACAGTATCTAATATAGTGTGTACATTTTCTATTACTTTTCTGGTGGTGTACACAGTATCTAATACAGTGTGTACCATTTCTACTACACTTCTGGTGGTGTATACAGTACACGATATAGTGCAACCGTAGTACCATTTCTAATTCAGTGCAGGTGGTGTGCATAGTATCTAATAGAGTGTGTACAGTTTCTACTACACTTCTGGTGGTGTACGCAGTATAAAATACAGTGCAGCCTTTGTACAGTTTCTAATACAGTGCAGGCGGTGTATACAGTATCTAGAACAGTGTGTACAGTTTCTACTACTTTTCTGGTGGTGTACACAGTATCTAATACAGTGTGTTCAGTTTCTACTACACTTCTGGTGATGTACATAGCATACAATAGTTTTTAATATAGTGTGAACAGTTTCTACTACTTTTCTGGTGGTGTACACAGTATCTATTACAGTGTGTACAGTTTCTACTACTTTGCTGGTGGTGTACACAGTATCTAATACAGTGTGTACAGTTTCTAATACACTTCAGGTGGTGTACACAGTATCTAATATAGTGTGTGCAGTTTCTACTACTTTGCTGGTGGTGTACACAGTATCTAATACAGTGTGTACCATTACTACTACAACTTCTGCTGGTGTATACAGTACACGATATAGTGCAACCGTAGTACCATTTCTAATTCAGTGCAGGTGGTGTGCACAGTATCTAATGGAGTGTGTACAGTTTCTACTACACTTCTGGTGGTGTACACGGTATAAAATACAGTGCAGCCATTGTACAGTTTCTAATACAGTGCAGGCAGTGTATACAGTATCTAATACAGTGTGTACAGTTTCTACTACACTTCTGGCTGTGTACACGGTATACAATACAGTGCAGCTGTTGTACATTTTCTAATATAGTGCAGACAGTGTACACAGTATCTAATACAGTGTGTACAGTTTCTAATACACTTCAGGCAGTGTACACAGTTTCTAATACAGTGTGTACAGTTTCTACTACACTTCTGGTGGTGAACACAGTATCTAATACAGTGTGTTCAGTTTCTACTACACTTCTGGTGGTGTACACAGCATACAATAGTTTCTAATATAGTGTGAACAGTTTCTACTACTTTTCTGGTGGTGTACACAGTATCTATTACAGTGTGTACAGTTTCTACTACTTTGCTGGTGGTGTACACAGTATCTAATACAGTGTGTACAGTTTCTAATACACTTCAGGTGGTGTACACAGTATCTAATATAGTGTGTACAGTTTCTATTACTTTTCTGGTGGTGTACACAGTATCTAATACAGTGTGTACCATTTCTACTACACTTCTGGTGGTGTATACAGTACACAATATAGTGCAACCGTAGTACCATTTCTAATTCAGTGCAGGTGGTGTGCACAGTATCTAATAGAGTGTGTACAGTTTCTACTACACTTCTGGTGGTGTACACAGTATAAAATACAGTGCAGCTATTGTACAGTTTCTAATACAGTGCAGGCGGTGTATACAGTATCTAATACAGTGTGTACAGTTTCCACTACTTTGCTGGTGGTGTACACAGTATCTAATACAGTGTGTACAGTTTCTAATACACTTCAGGTGGTGTACACAGTATCTAATATAGTGTGTACAGTTTCCACTACTTTGCTGGTGGTGTACACAGTATTTAATACAGTGTGTACAGTTTATAATACAGTGTGTACAGTTTCTACTACACTTCTGGCTGTGTACACGGTATACAATACAGTGCAGCTGTTGTACAGTTTCTAATATAGTGCAGGCAGTGTACACAGTATCTAATACAGTGTGTACAGTTTCTAATACACTTCAGGCAGTGTATACAGTTTCTAATACAGTGTGTACAGTTTCTACTACACTTCTGGGGGTGAACACAGTATCTAATAGAGTGTGTTCAGTTTCTACTATACTTCTGGTGATGTACACAGCATACAATAGTTTCTAATATAGTGTGAACAGTTTCTACTACTTTTCTGGTGGTGTACACAGTATCTATTACAGTGTGTACAGTTTCTACTACTTTGCTGGTGGTGTACACAGTATCTAATACAGTGTGTACAGTTTCTAATACACTTCAGGTGGTGTACACAGTATCTAATATAGTGTGTACATTTTCTATTACTTTTCTGGTGGTGTACACAGTATCTAATACAGTGTGTACCATTTCTACTACACTTCTGGTGGTGTATACAGTACACGATATAGTGCAACCGTAGTACCATTTCTAATTCAGTGCAGGTGGTGTGCATAGTATCTAATAGAGTGTGTACAGTTTCTACTACACTTCTGGTAGTGTACGCAGTATAAAATACAGTGCAGCCTTTGTACAGTTTCTAATACAGTGCAGGAGGTGTATACAGTATCTAATACAGTGTGTACAGTTTCTACTACTTTTCTGGTGGTGTACACAGTATCTAATACAGTGTGTTCAGTTTCTACTACACTTCTGGTAAAGTACATAGCATACAATAGTTTTTAATATAGTGTGATCAGTTTCTACTACTTTTCTGGTGGTGTACACAGTATCTATTACAGTGTGTACAGTTTCTACTACTTTGCTGGTGGTGTACACAGTATCTAATACAGTGTGTACAGTTTCTAATACACTTCAGGTGGTGTACACAGTATCTAATATAGTGTGTACAGTTTCTACTACTATGCTGGTGGTGTACACAGTATTTAATACAGTGTGTACAGTTTATAATACAGTGTGTACAGTTTCTACTACACTTCTGGCTGTGTACACGGTATACAATACAGTGCAGCTGTTGTACAGTTTCTAATATAGTGCAGGCAGTGTACACAGTATCTAATACAGTGTGTACAGTTTCTAATACACTTCAGGCAGTGTACACAGTTTCTAATACAGTGTGTACAGTTTCTACTACACTTCTGGTGGTGAACACAGTATCTAATACAGTGTGTTCAGTTTCTACTACACTTCTGGTGATGTACACAGCATACAATAGTTTCTAATATAGTGTGAACAGTTTCTACTACTTTGCTGGTGGTGTACACAGTATCTAATACAGTGTGTACAGTTTCTAATACACTTCAGGTGGTGTACACAGTATCTAATATAGTGTGTACATTTTCTATTACTTTTCTGGTGGTGTACACAGTATCTAATACAGTGTGTACCATTTCTACTACACTTCTGGTGGTGTATACAGTACACGATATAGTGCAACCGTAGTACCATTTCTAATTCAGTGCAGGTGGTGTGCATAGTATCTAATAGAGTGTGTACAGTTTCTACTACACTTCTGGTGGTGTACGCAGTATAAAATACAGTGCAGCCTTTGTACAGTTTCTAATACAGTGCAGGCGGTGTATACAGTATCTAGAACAGTGTGTACAGTTTCTACTACTTTTCTGGTGGTGTACACAGTATCTAATACAGTGTGTTCAGTTTCTACTACACTTCTGGTGATGTACATAGCATACAATAGTTTTTAATATAGTGTGAACAGTTTCTACTACTTTTCTGGTGGTGTACACAGTATCTATTACAGTGTGTACAGTTTCTACTACTTTGCTGGTGGTGTACACAGTATCTAATACAGTGTGTACAGTTTCTAATACACTTCAGGTGGTGTACACAGTATCTAATATAGTGTGTACAGTTTCTACTACTTTGCTGGTGGTGTACACAGTATTTAATACAGTGTGTACAGTTTATAATACAGTGTGTACAGTTTCTACTACACTTCTGGCTGTGTACACGGTATACAATACAGTGCAGCTGTTGTACAGTTTCTAATATAGTGCAGGCAGTGTACACAGTATCTAATACAGTGTGTACAGTTTCTAATACACTTCAGGCAGTGTATACAGTTTCTAATACAGTGTGTACAGTTTCTACTACACTTCTGGGGGTGAACACAGTATCTAATACAGTGTGTTCAGTTTCTACTACACTTCTGGTGATGTACACAGCATACAATAGTTTCTAATATAGTGTGAACAGTTTCTACTACTTTTCTGGTGGTGTACACAGTATCTATTACAGTGTGTACAGTTTCTACTACTTTGCTGGTGGTGTACACAGTATCTAATACAGTGTGTACAGTTTCTAATACACTTCAGGTGGTGTACACAGTATCTAATATAGTGTGTACAGTTTCTACTACTTTGCTGGTGGTGTACACAGTATTTAATACAGTGTGTACAGTTTATAATACAGTGTGTACAGTTTCTACTACACTTCTGGCTGTGTACACGGTATACAATACAGTGCAGCTGTTGTACAGTTTCTAATATAGTGCAGGCAGTGTACACAGTTTCTAATACAGTGTGTACAGTTTCTACTACTTTTCTGGTGTTGTACACAGTATCTAATACAGAGTGTTCAGTTTCTACTACACTTCTGGTGGTGTACACAGCATACAATAGTTTCTAATATAGTGTGAACAGTTTCTACTACTTTTCTGGTGGTGTACACAGTATCTATTACAGTGTGTACAGTTTCTACTACTTTGCTGGTGGTGTAAACAGTATCTAATACAGTGTGTACAGTTTCTAATATACTTCAGGTGGTGTACACAGTATCTAATATAATGTGTACAGTTTCTACTACTTTTCTGCGGGTGTACACAGTATCTAATACAGTGTGTAGCACTTCTACTACACTTCTGGTGGTGTATACAGTACACAATACAGTGCAACCGTAGTGCCGTTTCTAATTCAGTGCAGGTGGTGTGCACAGTATCTAATAGAGTGTGTACAGTTTCTACTACACTTCTGGTGGTGTACACAGTATAAAATACAGTGCAGCCATTGTATGGTTTCTAATACAGTGCAGGCGGTGTACACAGTATCTCATACAGTGTGTACAGTTTCTACTACACTTCTGGCGGTGTACACGGTATACAATACAGTGCAGCTGTTGTACAGTTTCTAATATAGTGCAGGCAGTGTACACAGTTTCTAATACAGTGTGTACAGTTTATACTACTTTTCTGGTGGTGTACACAGTATCTAATACAGTGTGTATAGTTTCTAATACACTTCAGGCGGTGTACACAGTATATACTACAGTGTAGTATGGTGTTGTAAAACAAAAATACATCAAGTCCAGAAGGCCACCAAGGAGAGGCAGATGCTCACAGGCCACTAAAAGAGGGCAAGCTGCCTCTGTGTCCACAGTCAACAGTGGTGGTCATGGACATGGTGAATCCTCTGCAGGTGGCCGTGGGGCACGCTTGTCCTTTTTTGCTGCTGCTGGCCGTGTTATTGAGCCATAACATGCAGAAGAGTTGGTGGAGTAAATAACAAAGCTCTCCCCATCCTCTTCATTCTCTGTCACCCAGGGTCAGAGTAGTTTGACCTCCAATGCCGCTGCCAAAGTGGCCTTTTCCACTGGCTCCTTGTCCACAGTCACTCCTTCCGTAGCCCCACCATCATGCACGGAGGAGTCCCTAGAATTATTCGACCACAGTGTCGGGTACATGCTGCTGGAGGATGCGCAGTGATTTAAAGGCTTCGATCTTGGTTCCCAGGTTGAGGAAGGGAATAACGTGAGCCTAGAGAGAGGGGGTGCCACAGAAGGACAAGAAACTGGCAGTCATGTTCCCCCAGCTGTAGCATACTGCCAAGATTGCTCCAGTGACGAGGAGGGAGGGGATGATGAGGTCCCTGACTGTACTTGGGTGCCTAAGAGAAGATAGGAGGAGGCACATCTCCAATGAGACAAGATGTCCTCTAGAGGGCAGCTTAAGGGCAGCCACCCTATTGCATCACACCGCAGAGCTCTGCAGGTTCTGGGTGCTGCTGACTCACCACTGACTTTTAAAAATTCCTTGGTGTGGGCCTTTTTTGACACGTGTGCCGCAGATTGCACTGTTGCTGTTTGCAACCTATGTCTGAAGCGGATCAAGCGTGGCCAGAACAGCAGCTGCTTGGGCACCACATGCTTGACCAGACCTATGACGACCTGCCATGCAGTCCATTGGCAGCAGCACACGAAAGACCCACATCAAAGAAAAAGGAAGACTTCTCCTTGCTCCTCATCTGGGATCTCCAACCCTACTATACCTCCAGTCCTCTCAAAAACCTGCACTGAGAGGAATGAAGGTATATCAATAGGTGTCCCAAGTACTTGCAACCATTCTGCTAGCAGTACACACCCAATTGATTTTAGCAGGCAAATTTCCCTACCCCAGTTGCTGAACCATAAAAAGAAATTCGGTCCCAGCCATCCACATGCTCATCGCCTAAATGCTAGCTTGGCAAAATTGCTAGAACTGCAATGTGAAAGTGGAAACTCCTGCGCTGTCGGGGGGCCTACGCTAAAAGGACACTGCTGCAACACCCAAGTACTGATCCAAAGCAGGACAAATTAGACAAAAGTGGGGGAAGATGGTAGTTGCGCTGTGATGAAGGGGGGGGGGAAGCTACAAAGATGACTAAAGTGGCAAAGTGAACTAAAAAAGAAACGGGCCAATGCATGAATGGATCCTACATGCTAAAAGAACATGGTGAGGATGCAGTGCAGTGCAACGTAGCTGATCAACATGACTATAATGTTACGGGCAGACAAAGCCTAATATATAAAGGTAATTGTGAAACAGTGACTGCTTGAATATAGCAAAGCAAAAATGCATATACTAACACACATATGATAAATAATGACACAATGCAAAAAAATATATAATGCAAGAAAAATACATGTGGGCTAATGCCCCCTTAGTAAAAACGTGCCAAATCCTGGTGGACTACAAGTGACAAATCCCTAGGACAAACATGAATATTAGTTCTATCATCCAGTCCAAAAAAAAAACTCGTAAAGAGAAACACAAAACAATTCCAATCGTGAAGGGAGGGGGGATCTTCAGTGAGGACACCTCCGTGTTTGCAAGCCGCTTACCTTACAGCTGTAAGGTGTACAGCCTGTGTTGCAAATTACCCGCAGGTGTAGACGTTCCGTGTATAAGGTAGTGACAATGATGAACATGCCAAGCAAAATATAAAAAATAAAAAGTATACAGCATGTAAAATAACTCTGCGACGACCACAGTGGAGGGGGGGGCACGGGGGGGGAGGTTGCACTCACTTTCATGAAGTGAGTGTGGGCATCAATCCACGAGCGCCGAGCTCGTATGCCTCCAGGGGTATCACCAATCTGGAATCTGTCCCCGTGCCTGGAAACTGGAATTTGTCCCCGTGCCTCTCTCCTCAGTGTTCGTCAGGTAGAGTAGTAATGTACAGTGTGAGGGGGAAAGAGACACACATAGCGTGATCCCATATAAAAGGTATATTTATTTGATAAAACAAGTCCAATCAACTTACATTTAAAACAATGCTGCAGTGTGTAGTAACTACGAGCGCCGAGCTCGTCTCCTGTTGTTTGTCTGTGGCAGTGTCCCGTGCTCCAATCCTAATGCATATCGTCACATCACGTGACTTCTTCAGAGGATGAAGAAGTCACGTGATGTGACGATATGCATTAGGATTGATGTTGATCAGCTACGTTGCACTGCACTGCATTCTCACCATGTTCTTTTAGCATGTAGGATCCATTCATGCATTGGCCCGTTTCTTTTTTAGTTCACTTTGCCACTTTAGTCATCTTTGTAGCTTCCCCCCCCCCCCTTCATCACAGCGCAACTACCATCTTCCCCCACTTTTGCTAGAACTGCAACTGCTGCCTTTTCAGCTGGTAGACTCTACCCCCTTTTGTGAATTTGTGAAATGTGATGTACCTCAGTGGCAGGTTCCAAATCGCCATTTCTTTTCATGGAAGGCCATTCCAGCTCTCTACTGACATGTGGAAGGCAATGTTTTGGCCTCGTTGGACAGGGTGGTCAGCAGTAAGGTTCATATTCCCGCTGACTCATGGTTCAGCAGGCATGGGCAGGGACATTACCCTTCCTTCATAGTGCACTGGGTAACTCTGCTGGCAGCTGGGAAGGATGCAGGACAGGTTTCAATGTTGTTAGAGCTTGTTCTACCACCATGCCTCCAAAATGCTAATGATTCTGCCACGTCTCTCTCCTCCACCCCCTCTTCTCCTTCTTCCTCTATGGCCTCTTCTGCAGATTTGTCCTCTGAACCAGTGGTACTCCATAAGCTTTCAAAGGGCTACGCAAGCAGTCAGGTTAAAAGATGCCATGCTGTGCTTGAGTTGGTCTGCCTAGGGGACAGGAGCCACACTGGGGCAGAGATTCTGTCAGCTCTGCAGGGGCAGGCTCAGAGGTGGTTGACGCCATGCCAGCTTCAGTCAGGAATGGTTGTATGCGACAATGACACCAGCCTTCTCTCCACCCTCTGCCAGTGACACTTGACCCATGTTCCATGTTTGACACGTCCTGAATTTGGTGGTGCAGCGGTTCTTGACCAGGTACCCAGGCTTACAAGATCTCCTGAGGCAGGCCAGAAAAGTCTGTGGTCATTTCCGCTGGTCATACAATGTCAGTGCTCGGCTGGCTTACATTCAAGGGGAATGCAACCTGGCCACCAACTGCCTCATTTGTGACATGCCCACCAGGTGAAATTCAACGTTGCCAATGCTGCAGTGGCTGCACACACAGCAGAGGGCCATCAATGAGTACCTGTGCAAGTATGGCACCAGGACAGGGGGGCTTGGCTTCTTTTCGCCACACCAGTGGCTACTGATCAAGGATGAATGCACTGTCCTGTCTCCGTTTGAGGAGGCCACAAGGATGGTGTGCAGCGACAATGCATTCATCAGTGACACTGTCCCTCTAGTCTTCCTCCTGGAGCCCACGCTCCATGTTATCATGGACAGGGCACTTAGGGCAGAACAGAGGGAGGAAGAGGACTTCCTTTCCTCTCAAGGCCCCCTTTATCTCCAGATAGCATTCCTGCAGGCCCGCCAAACACATAAGAAGAAGATGAGGAGGAGGAGGAGGATTGTGTGAGTTTGGATGTAGAGGATAACACTCAGCAGCAGTCTTCAAGGGATGGTTTTCAGTCCCCAGAAACCCAAGGAGTTGTATGTGGCTGTGAGGAGGTAGTTATGGATAATGTGATTCTTAGTGACCCAGAGGACTCAGAATCGAATGCCGCTGCAAACTTATGCTGCATGGCCTCCCTGATTCTGCAAAGCCTGCGAAAGGACCCTAGGATTCGTTGTGTCAAGGAGAGGGATCATTACTGTCTGGCAACCCTTCTTGATCCACTTTACAAGGGTAAAGTTGCAGAACTCATCCTGCCTTTGCAGATGGAGCAGAGGATGAAACATCTTCAGGAGGCCTTGAAGAAATGTTTGTGTAACGCATTTCCAGACCCTGGGAGGTTACCATTTCCTGTTACTGGACAACGTGTTGCTGAGTCTTCGTTCAGTCAGAGGAAGAGCGGTGGAGAAGGTGGCCGGCTGACCCATACCTTTAAACAATTTTTCAATCTTCAGCGCCAAGGTCTGATCTGTTCAAGCAACTATCGCCAGCGTCTGCATTATATGGTGCAGGAATATCTAGGGGCAAGAGCAGACTTGGAGACCTTTCCAACAGACCATCCACTGGGTTACTGGGTCTTGAGGATGAACCATTGGCCAGAACTTGCTCAATATGCAATGGAGCTACTGGCCTCTCCTGCATTCAGCGTGCTTTCTGAATGCACATTCAGTGCTGCTGGAGGGTTTGTAACGGATCAAAGAGTGCCTCTGTCCACAGACTTCATTGATAGGCTCACAGTCATAAAAACAAATCAGTCTTGGATCAGCAGCTATCAAGCACCTGATGCTGATGTAATTGATTGAATTTGCTATGGATCTGGGATCACTTGAGGACTGCCTATGCTGACTATCCTATTCCTCCTCAATCTTGATGATGCTAGCTTCCAACAATATTTTTGGTTTAGGGCACCACCACCCAAGGCCCAATATTTCTGCCCCTGTTTAACACGGGCATGTAATTACAATTTTTGATGTAATATTTCACAGCAGGGCCCGTTCCTGTACCCAACAAGAGTATCTGTGAGGAGTTAGAGTGTTGTGGCACCACCACCTCCACCCAAGGCCTGATTTTTCTGCCCCTGTTTAACAGGGGCATGTAATTACAATTTTTGATCTAATATTTTACAGCAGGGGCCATTCCTGCGCCCAACAAGAATATCTGTGAGGGGTTACAGTGTTGTGGCACCACCACCCAAGCCCCAATTTTTCTGCCCCTGTTTAACAGGGGCATGTAATTACTATTTTTGAAAAAATAGTTAAGCATCGCCCGTGCCTGCGCCCAATAAGAGTAACTGAGGGGTTACAGTGTTCTGGTGCCACCAAAACCAAAGATCCAATTTTTCTGCCCCTGTTAAATAGGGGCATGTAATTAAAATTTTTGAAATAATAATTAAGCAGGGCCCTTTCCTGCGCCCAACAAGAGTATCTGTGAGGGGTTACAGTGTTGTTGCACCACCACCACCACCCAAGGCCAAATTTTTTTGCCCCTGTTTAACATGTAATTACTATTTTTTAAAATAATAGTTAAGCATGGCCCATTTCTGCGCCCAACAAGAGGGGTAACTTTTAAGGGGTAAAAGTGTTATGGTACCACCAACACCTAAGGCCCAGTTTTTCTGCAGAGTATATAGGGCAGGCCGTATAGTATATATACTGTTGTTCAAAGTATATAGTGCCTGGGGCCTGGGGGACCCCCACGCCATTTTAAAAAAAAAATTTGTGCGGGGTTCCTCTTAATATCCATACCAGACTGGATGGGCCTGGTATGGATTTTGGGGAAGGGGGACATCCACGACATTTTTTTTGTATTTTTGGTATTTATACCTATATTGTCGGGATCCGACAATGCATTACAGCCGCGAGCAGTTTTTTAATGACATTTTTTCCTTTAGAAATGTTATTTTGCTGTGGTACTATTATAAACATGGGAAAGATGTGCTACTTTACAGGCATATTAAGGACACCCCCAGACACGATATATAAGGGAATATTTCATTTTTATTGTTTCACTTTAAGCATTATTAAAATCACTGCATTCAGTATACATATTCAGGGGATATGTATCAACGGCATTGATACATATTCCCTGGGGCAGGACCCGTGTCCCCAAACACTTTTTATGGCAATAACTTGCATATAAACCTTTAAAATGAGCACTGTTGATTTTTCACTTTTGCGTCCCTGTGTTCGTGTGTTCGCACAAAGTTTTTGCCTGTGCACATGTTCTGCTGCGAACCGAACCGGGGGTGTTCGGCTCATCCCTATTGTATACGTTTATTACATAATAACCAGTAAAATGTCCGATACTTACATATCAGCTCAATTGTTGGGGGGGACAGTCTGGCAACTTAGCAGTCGAGTGGCATCAAGAATAACGTCCAACCCGGGGGCTGAGGAGGTGGAATCCGACCAGGCCCCAAGGAACGAGATTGGAAGAAAGGCGCAAAAAGCATCCATATCCGGGTGAATCCATAACCATTGTGCATCGGTAGTGGTATGAGTGCCTGTAGTTATCTGTAAACAATAACTATGGATGCTTTTTGTGCCTTTCTTCGCATCTCGTTACTGGGGGTCCGATTGGATTCCGCCGCCTCAGTCCCCGGGCAGGACGTTATTCTTGGTGCCACCTGCTCGCTAAGTTGCCAGACTGTCCCCCCCTCCCCCAACAATTGAGCTTATATGTAAGTATTGGACTTATGTCCCTGTATCACCTCGTATTTGGGTTATACCCATGATACCTACTATATTTTACTTTGGTTCTTTTTATTATCTTTAGACTCCATTCTTCTGCATCTACTCCTGAAGAAGTGGAGATCAATCCATGAAACGCATAGAGTTTTAGGATGCTGTGTCCTGTTTGGATTGTTTTACCATCCGCCATATGAAATCTCCGCTATTTGATGTTATCATGCTATGTTGTAAATTTACTTATTTTCATGTCCACCATGTTCCAGCTCAATGCAATGTTTTTATCCTGACTCTGTAAAACATTTTACTGGTTATTGTATAATAAACGTATACAAGTAATACTGTGTTGTATATTCTATGTGTTTACTCTGTATAGTGATTGGCCTCATTTAAAGTCCCTTTGATCAACATTCAGTGGCGGCTGGTGTTCAAAATTTTTGGGTGGGTGCAAGCAAACTGAAAAATTCAGAAAAATGCTGAAAAAAAACCATCAATTGCAGCCTCACTGTGTCATCAATTGTAGCCACTGTGGCCATAAAATGCAGCCACTGTGCCCCATAAAATGCAGCCACTGTGCTCATCAAATGCAGCCACTGTGCCCATCATATGCAGCCACTATGCCTATCAAATGCAGCCACTGTGCCCATCAAATACAGACACTGTGCCCATCATATGCAGTCACTGTGCCCATCATATGCAGCCACTGTGCCCATAAAATGCAGCCACTGTGCCCATCAAATGCAGCCACTGTGCCTATCAAATGCAACCAATGTGCTCATCATATGCAGCCTCTGTGCCCATAATATGCAGCCTCTGTGCCCATCATATGCAACCTTTGTGCCCATAATATGCAGCCTCTGTGCCCATCATATGCTGCTACTGTGACCCCCCACTTGCAGGCTGACCGGCACTTACCCCATCCTGGTGGCGGATCGGGCAGCAGGTGACGGCGGCGAACTGTGGGACATGCAGTGGGTCAGGCGACGGCTCCTGCATCCTTAATGCTTTTTTGTCCTCCCGTGTGTCTCTTCTTCGGTTCCGCTAGGCATTCAATAGGAATGCCTGTGCCTTCAGCCAATCAGGTGATGGGTATTAGACCTACATTTCCTGATTGGCAGAGAGGCGGTTCAGTGTTAGAAAAGCAAATATTCATTTGCTTTTCTAACACACTCGGGTGGGCTCCGAGCGCAATGCTCTGCTTAAAAAAAACCCCCCCGCCACTGTAATTCAGGTGCCAGGCATACAAAAAGGGTCCAATCACCTGAATAGGGAGTGGCTACGGTGTCCATGGATAGATTCATGCTACAGATGAATCTATCCATTTTACATATAGGGGGGTGGCGTGACAGAGGGGGCGGCACCCGTGCGCCCTTAATGGACGCACCGCTACTGCCAACATTCTCTCTTTTTCTTACTTAAAGAAGAACTGCAGTCTGCTCACATAATTTGTAATAAAAACATCTTTGCCATTCTGAAGCTTCCCTCTAACCACTTTGCATATTATTTTATATATACTGTGATTCTGTACTTGCCAAATTTGCTGCAGAAATCTCCCTCTACTGAGTCTGGCTGTATCCACTTTAACTGTGGGCAGCTGAAGCTGCTGCCTGTTCACTTCCTGGATTTACACAGACACACAGAAGCACACTTCCAGCTCTGCAGCTCTCATTGGCCCTCTTATGACTCATCCCCCTCCCTTCCTGGCAACTCTCACGGGAGTGAGAGAGAGAACTGTACATGATGTCATAAGCCTAGGCTTTTTACCAGGCAAGAATTAGGAAGTGGGCTGTATAAGGTATTCACTGGCAGAAAAAATATGTTTTACTATCCAAAGTTTAAACAACAAGGGCAGAGGATTTAATAGATGGAAAGTTGAAAAAATGACTGAAGGCCTGCTTTAATGACTGCTTGTTTCGCTACAGAGTTCACACCTTTGGCTAGAGCTTCCTGAATGCCTGATTCACACTAGTACAAGTTCAGATGCGACTTGAGTTGCACACAATCGTATAACAAGGGGTCCATTCACATCAATGTGACTAAACATGAAGTGATTTTAGAAAAGGTTCCTGTATTACTTTTGTGCGATTACAGTGTGATTTTTACTCCATAAAATGCACAAGCCTTATCAAAGTTGATCCCAAGTTGTATCCAAGTAGGACTACATAATTGCACTGAAAGTCGGATCAAAATCGTATTACAGCAGTGTGAACCTAGCCTAATACCTACATAACCTTGTGAGATAGGTAAAAAACTATATATAATGTTATTGCTCTAAATAAAGTCTAAACTGTAGCTAGTAGAGAAAGTAATTGGTTGAGTTGCTAACTGAGATTTTTTCTTTGACTACAAAACCTAGATTCTACTAGAAGAATGTCCCCAGGCATGTTTGTAGCCTTCAGGCAAGCTCATTTAATGTTCTTCTAATCATATGCATGCTCCAGGAATCTCTCCCCCATTGCTCATGACTCCTTGTAATATCCATCTAAAGTGGAGCAATTTTAACCCGATTCCAGTAAATTGACCATTAGGTATGGCTTTCCTGACATGTACACTACAGGATGGCAAGATTCAATTTTTTTGTGTAGCACTATTTTCCCCAAATACCATTAAGAACTACCATTAGAAAATCATAAATATGAGTAAAAAAATATATATAAAAAAAGAGTGATATTGCTGAAATGTACTTTCAGTTTTAGTCCTTTCTCAGTCCTTTTTTAACAGTAAGACTCCCTCTAATCAAACAGTGTGTATACCTGCTGAGCTAAACAACAAAAGGAGGAGGATTTAAAGGGACATTAAATAGTTACATAGTAGGTGAGGTTGAAAAAAGACACAAGTCCCTCAAGTCCAACCTATGTGTGCGATTATATGTCAGTATTATACTGTATATCCCTGTATGTTGCGGTCGTTCAGGCGCTTATCTAATAGTTTTTTGAAACTATCGATGCCCCCCACTGAAACCACCGCCTGTGGAAGGGAATTTCACATCCTTGACGCTCTTACAGTAAAGAACCCTCTACCCAGTTTAAGGTTAAACCTCTTCTAATTTTAGTGAGTGGCCACGTGTCTTATTAAACTCCCTTCCGCGAAAAAGTTGTATCCCTATTGTGGGGTCACCAGTATGGCATTTGTAAATGGAAATCATATCCCCTCTAAAGTGCCTCTTCTCCAGAGAAAATAAGTTCAGTGCTCGCAACTTTTCTACATAATTAATATCCTCCACACCCTTTATTAGCTTTGTTGCTCTTCTTTGTACTCACTCCATTTCCAGTACATCCTTCCTAAGGACTGGTGTCCAGAACTGAACAGCATACTCCAGGTGAGGCCGGACCAAAGTCTTGTAGAGTGGGAGAATTATCGCTTTATCACTGGAGTTAATCCTATTTTTAATACATGCAAATATTCTGTTTGCTTTGTTAGCAGCAGCTTGGCATTGCATACCATTGCTGAGCCTATCATCTACTAGGACCCCCAGGTCCTTTCCCATCCTAGATTCCCCCAGAGGTTCACCCCCAGTGAGTAGATTGAGTAGATCCACATCCTGCGTAGAAGGTATTGCCCTGTTTAGCTTAGTTTTTCGTCCGCAAATACAGAGATTAAGCTGTTTACTCTATCCTCCAGGTCGTTTAGGAACAAATTAAGTAGAATTGGTCTCAGCACAGAACCCTGGGGGACCTGGCTTCCCACCCCTGACCATTCTTAGAATTCCCCATTTATCACCACCCTCTGAACTCGCCCTTGTAGTCAGTTTTCAACCCATGTACTCACCTTATGGTCCATGCTAACTGACCTTACTTTGCACAGTAAACATTTATGGGGAACTGTGTCAAATGCTTTTGCAAAATCCAGATACACCATGTGTACGAGCCTTCCTTTGTCTAGATGGCAGCTCACCCCCTCATAGAAGGTTAATATTTTGGTTTGGCAAGAACGATTCTTCATGAACACATGCTGATTACTGCTAATGATACCGTTTTCATTACTAAAATCTTGTATATAGCCCCTTATCATCCCCTCTAAGAGCTTGCATACTATTGATGTTAGGCTAACTGGTCTGTAATTCCAAGGGATGTATTTTGGCCCTTTTTTAAATATTGGTGCTACATTGGCTTTTCTCCAATCAGCTGGTACCATTCCAGTCAGTAGACTGTCAGTAAAAATTAGGAACAATGGTCTGGCAATTACTTGACTGAGTTCCCTAAGCACCCTTGGGTGCAAGCCATCTGATCCCAGTGATTTATTAATGTTACGTTTCCCAAGTCAATTTCTAATTCTGTCCTCTGTTAGCCATGAGGGTGCTTCCTGTGATGTGTTATGAGGTCAAACACTGCCGTTTTGGTTACTAAAGCCCCCGATTTCCTTGTGAAGACTGAGGAGAAGAATACATTCAATACCTTCACCATCTCCCCTGTAACTAGATGTCCTTCCTCATTCTTTATGGGGCCAGTATGGTCTGTCCTCTCTTTTTTACTGTTTATACACTTAAAGAATTTCTTGAGATTTTTTTTTTTGTCCTCCTCCGCTAGGTGACTTTCGTGCTCTCTCCAATTTACAATCTGTCGATCAATATGGTTTGGAAGAATAAAGAAAGGGGATATATATATTATTGACCAGGTGACGGCACATCTAGTGAAGGTGGCACTGGTGATATTAATGTTTTTTAAAAATAAAACACAATGCTTTAGATATGATGTGAGTAGAACTTGCAAAAATACAATTGTGGTATCCAAAAGATAAGACACTATATAGTTTTTATTTTTTATGTGTACTTTGAGCAGAGGAGAGAATGAATGTGGAATATCACAGAGTAAAGAAATATGTTTGATCAATCATCTCATGAGAAGAACTCTTAACCAAAGCTTTATCTGACCATTCATTACTGTGGGGTCAAATAACTCAGGTGAGAGAACACCTAAAACACAAAAGGAGTGCACTAAAGGGATCACACTGTTTGATGAGAAGGAGTTTTGCTGTTGAAAAGGACTGAAAAAGGACTAAAACTGAAAGGACATTTCAGCAATATTACTCTTTATTTTTATATATATTTTTTAGTACTATTTATGATTTTCAAATGGTAGTTCTCAATGGTATTTGGGTAAAATAGTGCTGCACAAAAAAATAGAAACTTGGGAATTGGAACACACATTTGAAAGTGTGCACTGGTGCTAGCAGATTATCACAGGAAGCACATTGCAGTTCACAAGGCAATATTACATGTATGTACGGGATGGAAACTGTCTGTGAGTAGGAGAGAATTTCTAAAAGTAGATTTTCGGTACACTAAATGTGATGTCTAAATAGTTAATGCTAGTAATTTGTTCCATTCCCATAAACATTTAATTACTGTATATGGGTTCCCATTTAAATATGCCAAAAACTCCTTCATTGGGAGACCTTGAACTATGATAAAAATTAGATCATTAATATATCAAAGGAAACACCTAATCTCATCCCTGAATGTGTTCACATTTTCAAAGACTGGGTCCTCCTCCCACCACCAAATTGGCATATGGGGTGCACATTTAGAAGCACTATACTTCTTTAGATAGAACTCCCCTTGATGCATAAAATAATTGTGTTAACAAAACGTTAACTTACTTAAGGATGAACATCTTCAAATCCTCAGTATTCTGTGTAATCATCTAGATCAGGGGTCAGCAACCTTTTTCCACTTAAGGGCCGGATTCGATGTATGTGAATGCATGTCACCTGCTAATAAATGAAGATAATAATAATCCTAACATAATGATAATAACAGTACAGGTTTACCTCACTTTAAGGTGCTTCACTAATCACAAAGCTAGGTCACCCTGAAGAAGCAGGGTGCTCCCTCCCCCATCCTGGCACCCAGGGGTGGCTGACACCAGCCCTGCCAGTAAGCATGGTCTGGTGATGGGGTTCCTGTCCCTAGGGAAAATGGGGTTCCTACCCTTAGGGGAGATGGGGGGCCCTGTCCCCAGGTGGGATGGTCCCTGTCCCCTGGGGAGAAGGAGTCCCTGTCCCCAGGGGAGATGAGGTCCCTGTCCTCAGGTGAGAAGGGGTCCCTGTCCCCAGGTGGAAAGGGGTCTCTGTCCCCAGGGGAGATGGGGTCCCTAGGTGGGAAGGTTTCTCTGTCAATCAAATACAATGATGAGGGAGCAGGTTCGAGCCTGTGGATAGATGCAGCCAGTGGGGCTCGTGAAAGCGATATTCTATGGAGGCAGTTGCCGAAAAAGGGTGTCCCATGTTTCGCTTTCAAGCTCTTAAATAATATGTTTCATTTCACGCAGGTATGCCGATAAATTCCTGACTAAAGCCTGCAATAGACCATCAACTCAATCTATACAGAAAAACCTTAACAGCCATCATAGTGCAATTTGCTCAAATCATATAGCATACATAAATCTTTACACTCAAAAATTATGTTAGTTTTGCCCACTCCATGAATAGAACAATTGCCAAAAGTAACCCCTCTGAATACCTGTGGAACAGTAGTATCCCTATAGTGTTTCTTATTAGTTAGTTTTTGCGAAAAGTTGTTAACATTCACCAGTCTGGAAAATATAAAAAGCAAAATGACATTTAGGTGCAAAGCTTAAACTGCTTGAAAGAACCATATCTCCTGTGAATTCAGTTCATAATCAGTTAGTTGCACTTCAATATTAGAAGGTATGTTCATGTAACACAGGTGTTTCCTATTTCTCTTCTTTCTACTCCTTATGCACCGTACACACGGTCAGATTTTCCGATGGAGAATGTCCGATCGGAGCGTGTTGTCGGAAATTCCGACCGTGTGTGGGCTCCATCGGACATTTTCCATCGGATTTTCCGACACACAAAGTTTGAGAGCAGGAGATAAAATTTTCCGACAACAAAATCCGATCGCGTCAATTCCGACCGTGTGTGGGCTGTTCCGACGCACAAAGTGCCACGCATGCTCAGAAGAAATTTCGACACAGAACAGCTCGGTCTGGTAAAATGAGCGTTCGCAATGGATACAGCACTTTTGTCACGGTACAATGTTAAAAAAGGTTTAATACAGCGCACTCTCTTCTTCTTTATAATGTGAAAAGAATTAAGTAGTTTTGCTGCTCATATTCACACACACTTCTCACAAACTTATTTTGTTGTTTTTTTCTTGGGATTCCCTGAATATATTGTTATTTGTCACATCTGACATAATGTTTTTTTTTTCTTTTAGTTTTTTTTGTGCTTTAAAGCCATTTTTCCTTTAGATTTTATGTTTGTATTTTTTCCAAGGCTGATCTTTGTTTAATCTTATTTTTATTTTTACTCCAGACTATTTTTGTGTGTGTTTTGTGTGTCAAGTTACCACAACACCATTGATATCTTTTATTATTTAATCTCAAGGAGATTGTTTGGTGTTGGTGTCCCTTGTTAATTTCACATTGTATTTTTGAAATGTACCTGAATCCTCACAAACCAACTGTCCTTTTTGAAGTTAAACACACATAGGCAAGTATAATTCAAACCAAAAATCCTTTATTAAGGGCTCAGAACCAAACAAAGAAGGAGGCAACGCTGGATCAACAGGAGAAATTAGCGAAGCCTGGGACCCCCAGGGCAGACAACAATTCTTGAACATCAAAATTGGTGGCCTGAGGAGTCCATATGTAAGGGAGGGCAGTCTGGTCCAGAATTTGCAGAGATCCGGAAAGCAGCAAATGACATCTGTCTCCTCAGGCTGTGGTACCACAAGAGGCTGCATCTTTTGGCCAACCAGACTGGATCCAGGGTCCTCGCTTTCTGGTCTTCCTTCCACGCTTCCTTCCTGGCTGTGGCTCTTCTGTTGGAGATGTGGCAGGAAGAGGAGTAGGACCTGGAGGAGGAGGAGGACTGGGAGGACTTGGAGGAGGAGGAGGAGGAGGACCCGCAGGAGGAGGACCATCTGTGAGTTCGCAAAGGTGTGTCTGAAATGTAATTTGGCCCCTCATACCTTTATTAAGAGCCTCCAATATGAGCAACTCACACATGAGTTATTGTCCCTCCTCCATCCTCTGCATTTTTGAGGCAATGATGGCAGCGAAGTCATCCTCCACGGTCTGTGGTGCTCCCAGGGCCTCTGTAGCCCTCCAAAAGAGGCCTATGGTAGCTTCCTCTAGGGCACTCCTCCTCCTGCCACTTTCTCTTTCCAGGGGTAGTGGAGGGACCTGCAGATCAGGCAGCCGGCTCGGCCCGGCCACCTCCTGGCTGAGACTTACCTGTGTATGAAAAAGGGACATGGTTTTAGTTTTTTCTTCATCAATCACAATCCTAAATTAGTACTCCCAACTAACATCTAGTTAACAACATTGATTGGACAAGCAGAAATATTTAGAGGAATGCTATACCTGGCTCAATCTGGGCTCCTCCACATGTTGTTGCCTGGAAGGCCCAGGTTGGGTGTCAGAAGCCTCAGCTGGGGGGGAAGGAAGCGTGGAAGGAAGACTGGAGAGTGATGACCCAGGTTCAGTCTGGCCTGCCAGAAAATGCAGCCTGTCATAGTACCACATCCTGGGGACATAGATGTCATCTGCTGCTCTGAATCTCTGCGAATCCTGGACTTTCTGGCGCTCCCTTAGATATGTGCTCATCAGGCCACCAATTAGGATCTTCAAATATGTGATGTCTGCCATGGGGATCACCTGCTTCACAATTTCCAACAATTGATCCAGCACTGCCTTCCTCTTTGTCTGGTTCCTGTAATGTGGGTGGTTGATCTCCCACAGACATGGCAGCTCCCTTAACATATCAATGAATATTGACATGAAGTCATTATCTTTTAATAAGATATCCATGTTCACTGCAAGACACAACACAGGACAAAGCCTAATGTCAGACCAAACTGTACTAATATTGTTACACTATAGGCCTCAATCTAGAAGCAGTATAGGCACAAGTATGTCTCTTACCTTCGTTCTTACAATCGACGCTTCCAATGCTCCTTCGTCCGCTAACAGATCATACATAATACGCACGTGTGTTACGCTTTATGTACACTGCGCATGCCTGTAACTCCACCCGCCCCTGACATTCTTTCTAGTCTATTCCCTGACCCTTTTCATTCTGCGCAGTGGGGGAAGAGCACATGGCGGAGACACAGCAGGTGCGTACTAATTACAGGAATGAGGAGGAGGAGGAGGAAAGCCCGGATCCGGACACGTCCCGATCCAGAAGGAGCAGATTTAAGGCCACAAATATGTTCTTTGGGGAGATGTTGGAGATGGTGGACATCCTCAAGAAGGCCGACTATGATGGAAAGTATGGGCCTTACCCCAACCCCAATATCAGAAAGGCCAAGATCATTGCGAAAGTGGTCAAAAGTCTGCACCGGAATTTCAGGGTACGGCGATCGAAAGATCAGCTCAGGAAGCGGTGGTCGGACCTGAAATTAAGAGAGCCCAAGCAGTACAGAAAGTTCCTGGAGAGTGCTGCAAAAAAGTAAGTAGTTGTGCTGTGTTCATATTCTTTTTGTCTTTATTACGTTTGTGCTGCTCCATATTGTTTTCTTAATTGTTGTACAGTTTAAAATGGAAATTTTAGTGTTCATGGGACCATTTTAATCGTTCGTATCAAACAATTTTATTTCGGCCTCTAAAACACCATTGTTTAGGCCCTATGCATTTTCCAACATTTTTTAGGGCCTACTTGTCTGAAAAAAATTTGGTTGTGTAGATGGCTTTGTTACTAGAATGAAATGCAAACTAGATTCTGTGTAAGGAGAGGACACTCAGCAGCTGTTTTCACATCTGGACACTGGAGCACTATAGTGTGGGACACAAGAACACAATTTTTATTAGGGTGGGCACACAGGTGCTCCAGTGCATACTATAGGGGGGTCTCCATCTGTGAAGCTTGTACAAAACAGGTAAAGGATTGCAGGTTGACAAAGGCCAGTAAAAAAGCTACATCTTTGAACTCTGCTAAAATTGACAATTGTACCCCCAAATCCAAGCAATGTTTCCTATTTATAGTTCTGCCTTCAAATATCTGTGTGCTAATTATACCATTTTTGTTTAACATAGGGGAGAAAAGACTTGGAGGACACCCCTCATCTGAGGAGACCAGAGACCCCCCACCTCTGGAAGAAGGGGAAATACCCCAAAAACAAGCTGAGCAGGAGGAGGAAGAAGATGTGGTGGAAATTGGCACCACAACAGGCGAGTGTCTGTGACCACAGGCTCAGGTAAGAAATGGATGCTGGCAGATTTTTGATACCTGTTTTTGTTTGGTTACTCTCTTTTTAGGTGATCATGATGTTATGGATCAAGATCCTTTCACATCAGAAAGTGCACAGATCCTGATCGGGGAGATCATGGGGTATAATTTTGAATTGGAAAACCTCAAGAAAAAAATCAATGATGTTATTCAAAAAAATAACATCATTTATATTTTGGGGCGAATTTAAAACCCCACAAAATCACTTTATTTTATTGTGTGCTACAATAGGAAAAAATTTAGACCAATGTTTTGAAATTACAAATTTGGAGGATGCACACAGTGTGCCAACATGTGCTATCTGCCATCACGGGAGATCAATGGACGCGTTTTGGGGGTGCAACCCCTTCCTCAATAATAAAGTAGCGGTGAGGAAGGGCTTGCTCCCACAAAACACGTCCCTTGATCCCCCGTGATGGCAGATAGCACATGTTGACATTCGTAAATTGGTGTGCATCTTCCAAATTTGGCTTTTCAAGGGGTGACTTCACCCCATCTGAACGCAATATCAAACACAGTTCCTAAATACTCATGTCTGATATTGCCTTCAAGTTTTACCAAATGTGAACTTTGTAAGTTCAAGATTTGTGTCTTTCTTGTTGGTTTTACACAGGCCTGTTTTAGTGTAAATGGACATTTCTATTTTTGCTAATGCCACCTCAAAAATTGTTATACAACAAACATGTTGGTTTGTTTTAAAAACCTTTGGTAAATGCACATGTGATTGTGCAGGTATTAAAAAGATTGTTAATCAAGAATGTGTGGATTATTGTCTCAACGCTACAACACTTTTGTGGTGATGTAATTGCTGTTTTGTAAGAAAATGGAGGTTATTTCCTAAGGACAAATCCTCTTTGCACTACAAGTGCAGTTTCAAATGCATTTGTAGTATAAAAAGTGTCTTGGCCTTTAGTAAATAACACCCAACAGTGCTTTGTATATGGTTACACAATCACGCCATTTTCAGGACTCCCCACATTACTGTCATGGTCAGCTAAAACAAACACAAGCAGTAAATGTCAACAAACATTAGCTTTTTCTTTTTTATTTGATAAAAGCTTCACAAATTGTCTGGCATATTGATGGCCCCTCTACCCGCAAAGAACTCAAGGTATCTTAACCGCACATCACGGGCACTCAGGGAGGGCAAGCCAGGGCGGTCACTTTCAAGCGCCGTCATGGTTGGATCATGTATAATTTCAGCCTCAGGCCCAACTGAGCCAGCATAGTTGGCAGAATGTTTGCGTAAAAAGTTATGGAGAACACAGCACGCCAGGATTAGATGATTAAGTTTATACTTAGCCATATGGATGGGTGTCAGAAATAGGCGGAACCGGCTGGCCAGGATTCCAAATGTGTTCTCCACCACTCTTCTGACTCTGGCCAGCTGGTAATTAAAAACCCTCTGTTCCAGGGTGAGGGTCCTCATCGGGAATGACCACATAAGATGGTCCCCCAGCGCAAATGCTTCATCTGCAACGAAGACGAATGGGAGTCCTTCCACATTGTCCTCTGGAGGTGGCAAGTCCAAGCTGCCATTCTGGAGACGCCTGTAGAACTCCGTCTGGGCGATGACTCCACCATCGGACATCCGGCCATTCTTCCCCACGTCCACATACAAGAAGTCGTAATTAGCCGACACCACCGACAACATCACAATACTATTGAACCCCTTGTAATTATAATAGTACGACCCCGAGTTGGGTGGTGGGACGATGTGGACGTGTTTCCCATCAATTGCCCCTCCGCAGTTAGGAAAGTCCCACCGCTCGGCAAAGTGGGAGGCCACAGTCTGCCATTCCTGTGGCGTGGAAGGAAACTTGAGGAAAACAAAAAATAATTTACTATTTTTGTACATAAACATGGCAAGCAGATTAGGCACAAACATTCTTGGGCAACCTCCAGATAGCATTTATTAAGGGGAAATTAACACCAAAGTATAAGGTACACCTATCATATTCAACCTCCCCCCCTCTCATGGGCCATTTCTAACATTATAGGGGGGGGATCTTGGACAGGTAACCCTCTTCACTTCATTGAGAGATGAATGCCTAAATAATGGGTATTACTTGTAACAGCCCAGCCTTAGTTACACTATTGGCAGCCCACTGGACAGGTAAGAAGTGTCATAATACAAAGATATATATACACACTGTACACATTTGAGGACATTTGGACATTCTGATATTACCTATCAAGATAATAATCAAATCCAAAAACTTTAAACATTACCATTTGAAAGTATACAGGCAGGCCCTTGCACTACATGCTTTGGGGAATTCATCCATAAATCTGACCAGTAAAGAGATGGGTATAGTGTGTATGGGTTTGGCAAAGTCAGCAGATAGATGATTGAGGCTCGATAGAGAATTGTGATCAGCTGACTTAGCAGTTGGGGGAGGGAGGTTTTAGAAAAATGATTTGGGGACACTACAAAAAAAAGCCTTTGGCACTCTGCCTGAATTTAAAGCACAAATACCATTTCAAAACATTTTAGGGGGTGTTTGGGGTAAAGCACTACTATGGAGCTGATAAAATACATTGTTAAGTGACTACATGAGGTGAATATAGGGCCAGGAGAGAACATGCTGGGGAGGTTAGTGAAGGACAATCTGTATGAAGGACCTAAAAAATTAATTACATAAAAATCCAGCATGCATGAGGACAAAGTGGACATTCACAGCATATTACAATCATGGTAATTAGGGAATGAGGAAAGAAATACAATATATTAGCAAACATTCAATACAATAAAATGTGATATTAAAGGATAAAAATCTTACCTTTATATACTCTTTCTGCAGGACCTGTATGATGGCAGAACAGGTCTCTGGAATGATGATACCCAGAGCCTGGGGGGAGATGCCTGTCGAGAACTTCAAGTCCCGCAGACTTCTCACTGTCGCCAAATGCCGCAGGGTAGCGACCAACCTCTGCTCCGGAGTGATGGCTTGCCTCATGCAGGTATCCTGCCTGCTGATATAGGGGGTCAGCGAAGCCAACAGACGATGAAACACGGGGTCCGTCATCCTGAGAAAGTTCCTGAAATCATCAGGATTATTCTCACGGATCTCACGGAGCAAAGGCATATGAGAGAACTGGTCACGGTGAAGCAACCAATTCTTGGTCCATGAACTCCTCCCCACCCTTTTCATGGACTGGACTTGTGTCAAGGTCAGGACCCCAACACCACAGCACAAACTCTACGAGGAGTGCGTATACGAAACATGGCTAGAAAACAGTCGGCTGCTCAGAACGATGTAACAGAACGCACTGAAGAACAGCAAGGCCTGTGAAGAGCGACCTGAAAAACAGTAACGAACACACAAGAACACAATGACTACTTAAAGTCACGCAGAACTTGTTTGCACGCACTGAAGAGCAGATACAAACCCACAAGCACAAACTGAACGGCAGAAAATGATCTGAAAACCACGAGTCTGAAAAAGCGCGAATCGTCTCTCACCAAACTTTTACTAACACGAGATTAGCAAAAGGAGCCCAAAGGGTGCCACGCTTGGTTCTGAACTGGCCTTTTCTAGTCTCGTCGTACGTGCTTGACGTCACCGCGTTCTTGGCGATCGGAAATTCCGACAACTTTGTGCGACCGTGTGTACGCAAAACAAGTTTGAGCCAACATCCATCGGAAAAAATCCTAGGATTTTGTTGTCGGAATGTCCGAACAAAGTCCGACCGTGTGTACGGGGCATTATTCTTTTCCTTTTTACATTCTGTGCTTGTGTTTGTGAGATTTGGACTTTTTTAACTCCTGTGTTCATTTTCCCCAATGTGTCATTTTATTTTCTCTTTCTGTCTCTCATATTGGAATATGATCCTGTTAAAATTACTGAGGCTAGAGAGGATTCACCTTCTGTGTCAGAAAAACAGGCCCTTTAAGGCTGGGTTCACACTGTTGCGAATTGGATGCGGGGAATGGGGGCGCACTGGACTCCTGCCATGAGCTGGAGCGTGCTGCAGTGTGAACCCAGCCTTAGAGGCACCAATTGGTTTAGAATTAAATCTTAATATGGATCCTCTTAAACTATGGGGGTTCCCTCTAAACCTTAAGGGCCCCATACTCTTCCAGTTATAATCCCTAGATCCACTGTAAATCTTGTTTCTCTCTCATGAATTTAGTCCTGTTGGTAGTAGTAATTTTCTAATGCATCCAGATTCGAGCTTAATTTTGCATCTAATGTTAAAAAAGGGTGCAGTGTTATATTTTCCCGATTCAGTGTGATTTTTCTGTATTTCTCCATGTGACTCATCTATACAGACTTGTTTATAATTTATTATCAGTCTCATCGATTTAAATGATGCTCCACTGAGGACAGTGAAACCTTTCATTAGAGACCTCAAAAGAGAGGAATTTCCTTATCCTAAGACTTCTAAGTATCTGTTTCTCCCTTAGGGCTAGTTTACACTTGTTTCAAAATGAGGCTTCGGACAAGCTTTGTTAAAGCTCTCTGAATGCCAGTCAAAGCCCCTGTCACTAAAAAAAATGGTTAGCTTACAGTCTTGTTTACTCCTTGCGTTTGCTTTGCTTTGCTTCAGCCTCGCTTCAAAAATTATACCCCATGTCGATTTAGTGGTGCTTCAAAGCATCTTTAAAGCCTCCATAGAACTCTATGACAAAGCTCACTTGAAGCCCCCTTGGAGCACCTGCAGATTTTGAAGGGGTGGGCTGGGAGGGAGCTGATCATAGAAAGTAGTTTTTCACCTTAATAAAAAGAATGTATTAGGGTTTAAAAGCCTTAACCTTTACAAACACTATAATTCTCTTACTATATATTAATTACAGTATATTTCTTCTATTACCTTCTTGCAATATACTTCTTGCTATTACTTAACCAGTTGCTGTGTCATTCCTGGTGTTTATGCACATTGAGCCTTAGGGGTGTATATATAGCTACCTGCAATAAACATTCCCTGCCCAACCAGGTGTGTCTGAGTGTGTGACGTTGTTCACAGAGTCATGGGCACAGGAAACCCAACACATCAAGCTACTCCCTCCTTCAGGGGTAAGCACAACATGCACTCTAATATTTATTTTTAAGATAAAATCTGTCTAATCACAACCTCGTACATTGCAGCCTAATCAAGCTGCTAACCTACTGTACAATTTTTGTGGATGTTATCTCTAATAATGTTTATTTACCTTTTTTTGTGCAGTCACAGACAGGCTTCTAGCTATCAATAGTTTTTATTTCCACTTCCTTGGTGGTTTAGTCCTATGTTATACATGAAAAAACATGTGTAGGGCAGGGTTAGGTATAAGGTATCAAGGTAATAGGGATAGGAGCGAAAGTAAAAATGATATAAACAAAGTTAACGTGATTCTAAAGGTTGCAATTTTTAAAAAAATAACAAACACGTTATACTTACGTGTTTCTGTGCAATTGTTTTGCAGAGAACAGCCCCGCTCCTCTTCTTTTTGGGTCCCCTCCCGGTGGTTCTGGCTCCTTCCCCCTGCCAAGTGCCCCCAATAGCAAGCCTCTTGCTATGGGCATACCTCCCAACTTTTTGAGATGTGAATGAGGGACACCTATTAGCAAAAGTATGTAGGCATACGACACAATCCCCTGCTATGCCCCTTAACCCCTTTATGACCACCCCATAGCGGATTTACTGCTACAGGGTGGCCGTTCTGTACAGAATCACATATATATGTGATTCTGCACTTACGGTTTTGGACGCGAGCAGCTGTCGCTACTGGCTCCCTCCCACTGTGATTTTACACAGCGGGAGCTGATCAGCGGGTCCCGTGGATCCGATGTCAGCCATGACCTGCTGATCGTTCAGTACTCTGACAGAAAGACAGTCTGCCTATGTAAACAAGGCAGGCTGTCATCCATGAGTACAGAAGACATGGATCCTGTGTTCCTGTGAATCCATGTCTTCAAGTAGTAAAAGCCTCTCCCCTACAGTTAGTAAGCAATCCCTAGGCACACATTTAACCCTTTGATCACCCCTGATGTTAACCCCTTCCCTGCCAGTGTCATTAGTGCAGTATCAGTGCATATTTTTTAGCACTGATCACTGTATTAGTATCACTGGTCCCCAAAAAAGTATTAAAAGTCTCAGTTAGGTGTCCGATTTGTCCACCGCAATATTGCAGTCCCCTATAAGTTGCTGGTTGCCGCCATTACTAGTAAAAAAATAAAAATAAAAATATCCCATAGTTTGTAGACGCTGTAACTTTTGCGCAAACCAATCAATATATGCTTATTGGGATTTTTTTTACCAAAAATATGTAGCAGAATACATATTGGCCTAAATTGTTGAAGACATTTGATTTTTTTTACATTTTTTATTGGATATGTTTTAGAGCAGAAAGTAAGAAATATTGTTCTTTTTTAAAAATTGGTGGTCATTCTTTGTTTCTAGCACAAAACATAAAAACCACAAAGGTGATCAAATACCACCAAAAGAAAGCTCTATTTGTGGGGAAAAAGGACATACATTTTATTTGGGTACAGCAAAAGTTAAAGCAACGTAGTGCCATATCGCAAAAAATGACCTGGTCAGGAAGGGGGGTAAACTGTTTGGAGCTGAAGTGGTTAAAGGAGAACTATACAAAAAAGCGATTAGTTAAACCCACAAGTGTTTGTTTTTCTTTTTTTTTTACCACTACTAATCCCTTATACTGGCTCTTAAAATGTACAAATGCAGCAATTTAGAAATTGGATAAAACATTTAGCACTGGAAAACACTTTTTGAAAGATAAATAGTGCATTTTATATACAACTATGTAAATCATATGAAAATGAGGGACAAATGAGGAGGAAAGAGGGACAGAGGGACTTTGTTCCAAATCAGGCACAGTCCCTCCAAATCAGGAAGAATTGGAATCTATAGCTATGGGGGCACTCAAGCAGGCTTGCTCCCGACCATTCACACACAGAGTGTGGCTGGCCCCTCCCCCTGCTCTTTTCTCATTGGCTCACTGTCTTGATTGAAAGCAGCAGGAGCCAATGGTTCCCACTGCTGTGTGAGCCAATGAGGAGAGAGAGACCCGGGAGAGCCGCTGCTCTTATGCACATTGCTGGATCAAGATGAGGCTCAGATAAGTATAAGGGGGGGCTGGGGGGAGCTGAACCTTCGCCTTTAGAACCACTTTAGGAGATATCTTTTTTCCCTGCATTTGTTTCAAATTTTTACATTATTGCCATGCTGTTGTTGGGTAGACAATACTGCCCATGTTTTTTGTTACAAATTTTATTTAACCGCTTCCGGACCGCCCTATGTACATCTATTGTGGCAGGGCGATCCGGGTGTGAAAAATCACGTACCTGTACGTGATTTTGTGCACGCGGTTTAGGGGGCACATGCAAACCACTCTCGCAGTGACAATCAGCGGGTCCGACGAACCGGGATGGCCCTCGCGACCCACTGATCGCTCACAGGAGAGATGGAGCAGCGGTGTGTCGATGTAAACAAAGCACACAGCTGATCTGTCAGGCAGGAAAAGTAAGAGATCGGGTTTCAGCTGAGCTGAATCATGATCTCTCTTTAACTCCAGTAAATCCACTTCCCCCACAGTTAGAAACACCTCCCAGGGAACACATTTAACCCCTTGATCACCCCCTAGTGTTAACCCCTTCCCTGCCAGTGCCATTTATACAGTGATCAGTAAATTTTTACAGCACAAGTCACTGTATTGCTGTCACTGGTCACCAAAAAGTGTCTCTTAGGGTCAGATTTGTCTGCCACAATGTTGCAGCCCCACTAAAAATTGCAGATCACTGCCATTACTAGTAAAAAAAAAAAATAAGTCCCTAAATCTATCCTTTAGCTTATAGACACTATAACTTTTGCACAAACCAATTAATGTACGCTTATTGGGATTTTTTTAACCAAAAATATGTAGCAGAATATATATTGGCCTAAATTGATGAAGAAATGTGTTTTTTTACATTTTTTCTTTGGATATGTATTATAGCAGAAAGTAAAAAATATTGTTTTTTTATTCAAAATTGTTCATAGCGCAAAAAAATAAGAATCACAGAGCACCAGAAAGGCACTTTCCATTGTAAGTCAATGGGAACTCATCATGGTGAATGATCTGATTATTTGTGGAAAAAGTATAGTTGTAAGCACTAGGGTATAGCATTCCAACTTAATGGGGTGCATTGTGAGTGGGGAATCAAAGTATAACTAAAGGCAAAACTTTTTTTTTTTTGGAAAGAGTGGAGACCTGTCAGGTTGTTATTGCAGTCTGTGCCCCCGTTAAGGAGATTCGCTCTCTCTATGTGTCCTGTTTACCATTATCATTGAAAGTGAAAGTAAAGGAGATTACCCAAATGTTGGGCTGTCCCCAGAGCAGTAATAGAGGGGAAATCTTCCAATGGGGGCACTAGTTCTGGTGACTTGGGAGTCCTCAAAGGAATTCTCTCAATTTGCAGGGATTTCCTCTCACTTTCTGTTTGGCTATGGGACAGGAAATGTAGGGAAATCTCCGCAATGGGACATGAGGAATATAGGTTATATTCCTCCCTTACTCTATCCAAAATGAAAAAAAAAAGTTTTGCCTATAGTTCTACTATAATAGCGCTTTCATGGTAGCAGTGTGTGAGTAGCAAGATTCAAGACCACACTTTTCTTTATGCTGGGCTGTATGTTACAGTCTATATATCACTACACTCTGTATGGCAGCCTTTCTCAACCAGGGTACCATATGCCTCCTTCAGAGTTAGTGCGGGTATTCCTTTACAGGAAGAAAAGGTGGATTGAACTCTTACCTGACAGTGTCTGCATAGTTCGAGCACCAATATCACTCAGTTGAGCAAACAACTGAAGACCAATGGGGCCTATTAATTTAGCTAAGTAACCACTAATATCAATGATCTTTTTTGCTGCCTCTAAACATTGCATTCTTCACCAATGTATGGGGTCATTCTTCCCACTGAACAATGTAAAGAAGCACAAAACTGACCACCAATGAAAAGGGATACAAAAAATGTCATTGGCAGCACTTCTTTTCTGGACACAACATTTATTTTCATCGAATTTCATTCTTTATGCGTATTACTGATAATAATTTTGTTGTTGGGGGATGAGGGGTGTTGGAAAAAATTTTGCTCTGGGTGTCATATATGCTAAATACAACACATTCTTTATTTTTTTGTAGTGCACCCCCTAAGTTTGAGTTCTCTGTTCTGCCCCTCAACTCCAAGAACAACCTCAGCCCCTCTGACACATCTAATTGAATGAAAACCACTGTAAACATGAATTAGGACACAAATGGAAGATCGCTTTATCCCGACTGTGGGTTATTATCAGCAAATAGACACACACCCGTTTAAACATACTTATTATTTTGGCAAGAGCTTAGTATGAAAAGCAGTAGAACATAAATGCACACATAGCAGTTAAAATCAAACATACTCTGCCAAGCAGAGTAGTAACTATTCTAGAACTAGTAAGGACTACCTTTTATATCATTAACTGGAATCAATACTGACATTAGCCGGCCTGCAATAAACAGCATAAATAAACTTTGAATACAGTATAAATGACAAAAACTACACTTTTTACACTGTTTAGAGTGCACTGTAAGGGATTGGCTGGGGTATAGAGTGTCATCTCCTAAGTGGTACCACTTTAACTGGCAACGAGGCAAAGGCTTTGGGGCAGCAACCATTAGGAGCAGTCTTTAGTCCTGACTCTTAAGTCAGCTAAAACATTGGAGCTGTTTAACCATTGGTGCACTTTGAGCAAGTCAATAAGACCTGCAGGCAGTGTTAGAGCTATGGAACAGTTGATTGGTGGTTCCTAATGGCTCAGTCTCTAGGTATGGTAGTAGATAATGGCCAACAGGCCCTCTCACCAGACCCAGGGATACTGTAGCAATGATTCCTCTGGCTGGACATTCACTCACTCTGGGTTACCTAGTGCAACTCTGCCAGAAAGCACAGCAAAGGCAGTGTCCCAGCAGTGGCTCTGTCATGCTACTTTCAGGTCACAGATCTGCTTCCCCTGGCTTCCCCACAATGTAACAGATTCCAACCGCATGGTGTCCCTCTGTCTCTGGAGATGGCCCCCCACATTACAGTTCTCTCTCCCCTCTGTCCCCTGTCAAACACCCCTGAGATCTACTTCTTGGACTCCTGATTCTATCCTTACCCCCAGAGCATGCTGGAGGCTGTAGTCTGTTCCCTTATCAGTTCCAATGGGGCTCATAAATCTCATACATTATGCATCTTGGACCTCTCTAATTTGTATTCTATTCATTAAATTATTTACCCTAGAACACTTCACTATCTATGCTCTGCTGTTTTTTTTTTAATTCTCTGGAACACTGCACTCAGTAAACTGTATTATGCTGTACATATTTTAGACAGCTCTACTCTGTGTGCATCTCGGTGCATTTCCTACTCCAGATCACTGCACTCTGTTGTGCTGTACATTGCATATTCCATACTGCTTCACTTGGTACATTGTGATTTCCATTATATTAACTATACTGTTCCACTCTGTACACTGTATTCTACCTTATACCACTCACACATACAGAGCAGGTATTCTGTAGTAATATATAATATTATTGAGGAAACAGGCAACCAAATAACAATAGTAGACTCTCAGCTGGAGAACAAGAAGAACAGTGTCTCACTATCAGCTCTGCAGCATCTGAAGAGCAGTGGTGACATCCATAAAGCTTACAATATATATATATATATATATATTTTTTTTTTCTTCAACACAATGCAGTCATAGCAATGTAAGATGATGGTTGATAGTTTTTTTTTTTTTAACTTTTTGCTTTTTGCAATACTGTTCATTGAGGTTAATTTACTACTAAAACAGCTTCAGTGTTTAATTTTTTTTCACTGTGGATCTGAGATGGTTTCAAGGTTCACTTTATGATCTACAGCTTATAGTAGGGTGGGGAAAAAAAGATTTGCAATGAATTTTATTGGGTCAACTTAATAGTTTTTATCATTTTCAAAATTGTCATGTAATCGCAAAATATACAGTGTTCAGCACCAACTATTTGCAATCAATATACAGCATTCAAGGACTGTTCAAATAACTTTCTTGAATGTATCCGTTTTAAATTGGATCTGTTATCTTATCCAGTCTGAGAGCCAGGGCAATCTAATGATGACGGTATTCAGTGAGATGTTGTTAGGGTAATGAAAATGTCATGTAAGTGGATGGGAAACAAAGTCCTTGCCTTGTATTAGCAAGAACGATATCATTTCCATTTAATTTCTGTGTCTGTGAGAGACAATCAGAGCAATTTAGCTATCCTGCTGAGAAATAAAAGGCAACATATTTAGATTTAACTTGCTTTGATTTTTTTCTCTCTCTTCCGGGCTAGTCATTAAAATACTGGATGTTTTTAATAATAGGGTTTAAATCAACACGTTTGTTTTCCTTAAAAGGGCAAATAACTGCACCAATATAGTTGTAACTAATTTATAAGAAGTTTGATTACAAAATGTATAAGTAATAAAAGTAACTGTTACTCCAACTATTATACCAATCCACCTGGAATTTAATTAGATGCTTTTAAATCTAGTTGTAAGTGGAGAATGCATTCAAGGTGCTTTAGAGCCTACATTTATATTGTAGACCTTGATAAATAATACATAGAAAGCCATTTGTTTAAAGTAGAACTTAGTGGATAAATCTAGTGTGTAAAAAAAAAAACATAAAACATTTAGGAAATGAATAAGATTGCAGTAATTGTTAGGGTCGCCTACCTGGGGACAAACTGTTGTTTTTGTTCATCATTTTTTAGTAGCCATATCATTAAACACGTAAGTGATTTACCACTTGTCCATTATGTTACATTAGAGATTCTGCCTATAACTGTGAGTGTGTTAATGACTATGGACATGGCTGAGTGAATCTATTATGATGTGCTTCATTACTGAATGTGACCTACTAAAACATGAAAACTTTTATTTTTTTGACTAATACCAAAACCTAATGTTATAGGTAGATGCACAAACTTTTAAAAATATGCTCTGACTTTAATTCAACTTTGTCAACCATTTCTTTTTTTTGTGCCGCGTACACACGGTCGGACTTTTCGTCTACAAAAGTCCGACAGCCTGTCCGACAGACTTTCGACGAACTTTTGGCGGACTTTTGGCGGACTTGCGGCAGACTTTCTTACGAACGGACTTGCCTACATACGATCACACAAAAGTCTGACGGATTCGTACGTGATGACGTACACCGGACTAAAATAAGGAAGATGATAGCCAGTAGCCAATAGCTGCCCTATCGTGGGTTTTTGCTCCTTGGACTAGCACACAGAAGAGCGGATTTCTGGGTGCGGCGTAGTTACGACGTAAAGATTTGAAGCATGTTTCAAATCTAAAGTCCGTCAGATTTGAGGCTGGAAAAGTCCGCTGAAAGTCCGCTGAAAGTCCGGGGGAAGCCCACACACGATCGGATTGTCAGCCAGCTTTAGTCCGTCGGCGTCCGTCGGACTTTTGTAGACGAAAAGTCCGACCGTGTGTACGCGGCATAACAGTTCTCTATTTAGTTCCCTACACACTGCAGGACCTTTTGTATAAAGGTTTGCAGATAAAAGTATTATATGCCAAGAAGTTTACATTGACCATGTGTAAAGGCAAAAGCTAAAAAAGTTGTGATAATATTAGCATAAAAGTAGATATTGAAGAAAAATATATATATATATGTATGTATAATTTACTTGTTGGGTTTGAGGGAATGCAGTATAGAGAAGCACAAGCAACATTTATGCAAAGCAGCAAGTAAAATGGAAGACTGCTTGGAATAAAATGGATAAAATCATTTATATTTATAAAATGTATGGCTGCCTGTCACAGGCTGGTTTTTAGGATAGCAGTCAATATCATTGGTTTCAGCAATATCATTGGTTCCCTGTTCGGGTTCAAACTTTTTACATGTTCGGGAGTTCTGGTGCAAACTGGGGGGTGTTCAGCCCAGCTCTATTGAGGAATACAGCCTTCTTACAGACAACCTTAGACTGATAAGTCTATATTGCTTAAAACATTCTATGTACAGTATGTAAATGGTGTATACTTACATGTATTACATATCAAGAGGGGGTGGTAATGTGAGGGAGTCATGTACCCCTGTGAAAACCAATTGTTGACAGGAGGTTTAAACTCCTATAATGATGCATACACTTTTACATATATGACTTTTGTATCAATACATTTGTATTACATTTTTAACAATTGTCTTGTGTAATTCTCAGCCACCTATAAAATCCATTCTTTGCATTAATATTATATACTCGACTTTAGCCACCACTAGTTTTATACCCCTTATGCTGCCTCCAGGTAGTCCTTTAGATGAGCTTTAGTGCCTGGGAGTCAGTGCAGCTTCTCTATCATGTGACCCCTGTGATTGGCTCTCACAGTGGTCACATTATCGCAAGCCTGCCCTGCTGTTTTGACTGAGCACTGTCGCAGACAGTTCGGTCAGTGTGCTGGGAATGCACAGTCATTGCAGTCTCAGCATACTACCTCCTGGATCTATGGACGGATATGTACAGTTACTGTATAAAGTCCACCTTTCTTTCTGCCATATATATGTGTTAGGCTGTTTGCAAGAAGTTAAAAAGAAAACTGATGGTATGTGTATCAATAAGATTTGAAATATATGGAGAAGACTACTAGTCCTACTGTAATTGGGCTTTGTTTGATTACATCAGCCTGGCTGTAGAGGGGGGCTGCTGTTTTCTTGCCCATTCCTTGCCCATTCATGTTTTTGCCCATTAATCCAGGGCTCTCTCCTACCCAGTGGTGACTTTCTCCACTAAAGACTGATTGGCACCTGCAGCAACAATATATCCCCCAGCTGCAACAATAGCTCTCCCATCAGCATCAATAATTATAGAATGAGGAGGTGTGGAATTGGGAATGTACAACATTGCACATGGAATGAGGCAGAGTAGGAAAGGAAACGAAAAGCATGGCATATAAGACTGTGTGGAATAAGGAATGCACAGCATGGCATATGGAATGAGAAAGTGTGGAATAGGGAACGTACAGTGTGAAGTGCTGTGGTGTGGGAAAAGTACAGCATGGTTAATGGATTGAGGTGCTGTGGAAAAGGGAACATACAGCATGGCATGAGGAATGAGGCACTGTGATGCAGGGGATGTACAGCAGGGCATATGGAATGATGTGGTGTGGAATAGAGAATGTACAGCATGTAATATGGAGGGCGTGCACCAACAGAGATTTGTGTACCTGCATTAGATGATGTCATCAGTGAGAGCTAGCAGTTTGTTTACATGTGACAGCAGTGATTGGCTGATCTGTGTCTCGCAGTAGTTCCATGCTGATGGGAGATCTAAAGGGAGCACAGCTTACCTAAAGGGGCAAACATTGCCACTTGTGGGGCGCCTCCTAACAAGGACTTGTGCCTGCCAGAGGTGGCAGTACATGTGCCAGAGGTGCCAATACCAGCCTGTACCCACTGGAAGAAATCCCTTTCTGTGTGAACAATGCAATGTTCCTTATGAGGATGCTGAGGATGGAGTCATAGCATTCCCCATATACTCTGTGCAGTATTTTTCTGCAATTTGCTATTTCTCAGCAGCCTTTGGTATGTAGTTAGCTTTACATTTCAAAGAATATTGATCACAAATTGTATTTGTTAGCTTGTTCGTTTTTTTGTATTCATTTTATTTATAAACAACACCTGACAACATGAACATACAGATTTGAGACTGGAGAAGATTCATACAATTGGAGCAGTAGTAATGTCCCAAAGCCACATTTTGCTGAAATGCTACTCATTTATATCATTTACACTCTTTTTTGGGGACTTGCATTAAGACATTCCTGTCTTGGGACAATTAAGATGCCCATTTTTATTTTTTTATTTTATTTTTTAAGAATGTCATTATAGGTTAATTGTTAATACTAGTAATGTTGATAGACACCAAAGATTATTTACATTTTAAGTTTATTTATCCAAATATTATATATTTAGTTTTTCTCAGAAAGAAAATAACTTTATTTAGCCATATGTATAGACAATACAAATTCCAGAGCATAAACACCATAGAAGAATAGCACAAGTTGCAATCACATTGGAGTTATAAAAGGAATGCACATGATAGTAGACAGAATCTTCATCAAATAGTACAGTCATCAAGACCATGGAAATAGAGGTATAACCCCCAACACTTAAGGACAGAAACAAGACCTGACTAGCACTGAAATTGCTCTTAACCAATCAGAAATCGGTTCAGGACAAGATCGACCAGTGCTAATCCCGAAGTGGCCAGCCATGGGGCCCATAATTTGTCAAATTTCCCAGAGCACCCCCTATGTTGAAAAATATACCTTTCAAGCCTTAACCACTTAAGGACCAGGCCTATTTTTCAAACTTGTAGTTTACAAGTTAAAATCAGGTTTTTTTGCTAGAATCTAGCTAGGATCACTTTTATTCCTATTACGAAGAATGTAAACAAAAAAAAAGCATGACAGGACCTCTTTAATGTGAGATCTGGGGTCAAAAAGCTCTCAGATATCACATTAATGTCCTGTACACACGGTCGGATTTTCCGACGAAAAATGTGTGATAGGACCTTGTTGCCGGAAATTGGAGCCTGTGTGTGGGCTCCATCACACATTTTCCATCGGAATTTCTGACACACAAAGTTTGAGAGCTTGCTATAAAATTTTCCGACAGCAAAATCCGTTGTCGGAAATTCCAATCGTGTGTACACAAATCCGACGCACAAAGTGCCACGCATGCTCAGAATTAATTAAAAGACGAAAGCTATTGGCTACTGACCCGTTTATAGTCCCGATGTACATGTTTTACGTCACCGCGTTTAGAACGATCGGATTTTCCGACAACTTTGTGTGACCGTGTGTGTGCAAGACAAGTTTGAGCCAACATCCGTCAGAAAAAATCCATGGATTTTGTTGTCGGAATGTCTGATCAATGTCCGACCGTGTGTACGGGGCATTACACTTAAATGCAATAAAAAAAAGTCTTTTTTTTTCAATACATTTTTTTTCCCCTTTAACCACTTCAGCCCCGGAAGATTTGGCTGCAGAATGACCAGGCAATTTTTTACAATTCGGTGTCGCTTTAACTGATAATTGCGAAGTCGTGCGACGTTGTACCCAAACAAAATTGACGTCCTTTTTTTCCCACAAATAGAGCTTTCTTTTGGTGGTATTTGATCGCCTCTGTGGTTTTTATTTTTTGCGCTATAAACAAAAAAAGAGCGACAATTAAAAAAAACACAATATTTTGTACTTTTTTGCTATAATAAATATCCCCATTTGTTTTTAATAGTAATTTTTTTCTCAGTTTAGGCCAATATGTATTCTTCTACATATTTTTGGTAAGAAAAATTGCAATAAGCGTATATTGATTGGTTTGCACAAAAGTTTCTACAAAATAGGGGATAAATTTATAGCATTTTTATTATTATTTTTTTTACTAGTAATGGCGGCGATCTGCGATGTTTATTGTGACTGCGACATTATGGCGGACACATCGGACAATTTTGACACATTTTTGGGACCATTGGCATTTATACAGCGATCTGTGCTATAAAAATGATTACTATATAAATGTCACTGGCAGTGAAGGGGTCAACACTAGGGGGCGATTAAGGGCTTAACTGTGTTCCCCGGGAGGTGATTCTAACTGAAGGGGGAGGAGACTGACTAGAGGAAGTGACGGATCATGGTTCCTAGCTAATAGGAACACATGATCTGTCACTCCTGTCAGAACAGAACAGGGAAGTGTGTGTTTACATACACTCGTCTCTGTTCTGTGTCTCCTGCTCATGATCGCTCGTGGCCGGTGGTCGGCAAGCGGTTAAGGCTGTTGGGCGGAAGTGACATTTGATTTCGCTTCCGTCATCCAACATCATTGAGTCAAGTGGGGGCCACCATTCCCTCACTCGACACAGTGTCTCAGAGGGGAAAGGATCGGATCTTCTCTGTCGCTATCGGCGGGTCCGGTAAGCGGCGGATACGACCGATACATGGCGGGAGGTGGGTGGGCACCTCTCCCGCTGCCGATAAAAGTGATCTCACGGCAAATCCATCACAGAGACCTCTTTTATCTTAAAGAGGACCGCTCACCATTTCACTAAATACCGGGGCTGTCTGCTGTCATAACCCCGGTATTCTACGTCAAAGTGCTGGCGTACAATGATGGTGGATGCAGTAAGTGGTTAAAGTATCACGCACCCTAGACACCTACTCCTTTACTGTAGGGGAATTAGTGAATGTCCAGTGCCTTAAAATTAATAGACAAGCCTGAAAGAGAGCTCTGGTTATAGCTTGCCTAATGGAGTCTTCTACAGGGAGATCACCCAAAATACCAAGTATAAACTGTTTAGGGTGCTAAATAAATTAAATTCCCGTTTGGGTTGAACGTGGAGTGGGACCTCAACTCGTTTATCAATTCGTCTTGAATGGTGACCATTTACACTTTGGTTCTTTACCTACAAACATTTCATTGAGTACATCGATTAAAGTTTATGATGCAGGTTCAGGGGTTATTCAAATTAAAATATGCAGGTTTAGGGGTTACACATATTAATTAAATATATAATTAAAGTAAAATATTTCCAATAATATTTTTGATATATAATTTTTAGCATTTTTTATTTACTTTAGGTATAGGTTCTCCCCAAGTGAGTGCATTTTTATTGGGGTGCGCCCACATGAGTTTTCTGGGGGGTTCACCCTTATTTGGGGATCAGAGATGGATATACATACCAGCACAGTGTTTGCTGTGTGTATAGTATATCCATGGTTGTTTTAACATTTATTTTTTCATTTTATTATATTTTTCTGGAACAATTACAATTGATTTTATGTTAGGGCCACCCCATTCTGTTTATTTTTTAGAGCTGAAGTGGTTCCTAATTTTTTAATCTAGCCACTCTTAATTATGTAGATCTCATTCCCATCAGAGTTGTTGCTCCACCTCTGCGAGATTTTGATTGGCAGGAGGTGGTTTGGTACCGTTCTATCAATAGGCAGCCCCTTCTGAGTTACACTGCCCCCTGCCATGTCCCGCCCCAGATTGGGCGGCACTGCTAGCTTTTTAATTCATGGGTGGTGTTTGTTATTTCCCCACCACCTGCGGGGGACATGCAGCCATCACTCTGATTCATTGCTAGCATCGGGGACAACAAGGGGGAGGAGCGTTCGAGTCGACGCCTGGAACGCTCTGTTCTGCACACGTCTCTCCTGCTGCTCCGTCCCCTTGATGTTCCCATGGATGCACCACGTGACAGGGGAGTGACGTCGGCCGTGCGGCTCAGCCCGACGTCACTTTGTTTGTCTCGTGGACGTCGGGCGGCTCTGACGGATACTTCCTGCTTTTCCAGCCATTGGCTGTCAGTTCCGCCCGCCCACGTGGATGCTGTCTCTGATTGGCACAGACTCATTTGCAGTCTTAAGCCAATACAGAAGTGTCAGCAATGGGAGAACTGAACGTGATGGTTCGGTTCTCAGTGTATTCCATCCTCTCGATGTGTCCTTATCAATTGGATAGTTCCATCAGCATTGCAGGGTCTAGTGAGATGTTTTGTTTAGAAACAATGAATAGGTTAACTACATACCACCAATGGGAATGAGGGACGATTTCCACCTGGTTCAGCCAGGTGAGATCAGGTGATTCCATCTACCCAATGGAGACACCCGATTGTCACTTCATACAATTTGCTTTCATTAATGTTTTTATCTATAAATATAAGGCAACTAGGAGGGGATGCTGTATGCCCCAGTAGATGATCCATTGATCAAAACGCGTTGGGCGCTTTCAGCATCCTCCTTGTTGCCCATTTTTGTTTTTATACTTTGTGATCACATTTTTATTGTAACCAGGCTTTTTAGCAATAAAAAACCCACCGTGCTTATCTACACTATGTGGAGCCTGTTTATTTTTTCTCCACATACCCTCTGAGAGAAAATCCAGTTTCTACTCCAGTTTCAAGTGTAACGCACCGTCTCTTCGGATCCGTACCTTGACCATCCTGTGTGAGGACCTACCTGGCGGCCCCGGGAGATCCATGTAAAGTTTGATATAGAAGGTTCCCTGAGTCGTGATGTCCGCTTCCAGGCCTTGAGAGGCAATCTGCTCGAGTGATTCCCTGTCGCTGACAAGGGAGTCCAATGTATCTGGTAAGAGTTTCTTACACACCATTTTTACCAAGATTTATGCAGTTGTTGGATACAGTTCCTCTGAAAGACTTAAAGATCTACCTGTGTTTGAACATTTGCTGTTGTACACATTCACTTATCATTCCCAGTGGGACACTCTACACATAAAATTTTTAATCACTTATTGGACTTTATTCACCCATGTTATGAGACTCACGAGTCATTTTTTTTGATGTGGACACTATTTATTAAGTGTTATTATCGAGCTGTTTCCCGGACGGGGGACTTTTTTCACAACTCATGCGCTACATTTTTTCACAGTATTTGTTTAGGGTGCTCACTGAGAGAGACCTGAAATACTGTATTAAGTACATAGAAAAGGAACTTGGGACTTTAAATGAAACTAATGACATTGTGGAGGTGAATTGATAGAAAAACATATTTAACCACTTCCCGCCCGCCCTATGGCGTATTGACGTCCGGGAAGTGGTTCTGTTATCCTGACTGGACGTCATATGACGTCCAGCAGGATAACATGCCGCAGGCCCCCGGGGGCGCGCATCGCAGCGATCGGTGGAGCGGTGTGTCAGTCTGACACACCGCTACACCGATCTTGGTAAAGAGCCTCTGGCGGAGGCTCTTTACCACGTGATCAGCCATGTCCAATCACGGCTGATCACGCTGTCAATAGGAAGATCCGTTGATCGGCTCTTCCTCACTCGCGTCTGACAGGTGCGAGTAGAGGAGAGCCGATCGGCGGCTCTCCTGGCAGGGGGGGTCTGCGCTGATTGTTTATCAGCGCAGCCCCCCGCAGATCACCGCACTGGACCACCAGGGATCGCCACTAGGACCACCAGGGAAGGGGCAACATGTGGATGGCCAGGTATGTACCCCATGGCCATTCACATGTGCTCAGTGTGCCAAATCTGTGCCAATCAGTGCCCACAAATGGGCACTGATTGGCACCATTATGTTGCAGTGATGCCCAGCAATGCCACCCTTAGGGGCATCACTGCAAACAAGCAGTGCCATCAGTGCCACCCATCAGTGTCCATTCATGCCACCTGTCAGTGCCCATCCGTGCCCATCAGTGCCCATCTATCAGTGCCCATCCATGCCCATCTGTGCCAACTATCAGTGCCACCCATAAGTAACCATCAATGCCACCTACGAGTGCCCATCAATGCCACCTACGAGTGCCCATCAGTGCCGCCTATAAGTGCCCATCTGTGCCACCTATGAGTGCCCATCAGTGCCACATACCAGTGCCACCTATCAGTGCCCATCAGTGCCGCCTTTCAGTGCCCATCATCAGTGCCCGTCAGTGCCACCTCATCAGTGCCACCTCATCGGTGCCCATCAGTGCCGCCGTATCAGTGCCCATCAGTGCAGCCATATCAGTGCCCGTCATTGAAGAAGGAAAAGTACTTATTTACAAAAAATTTTAACAGAAACAAAGAAAAACTTCTTTTTTCAAAATTTTCGGTCTTTTTTTATTTGTTGCGCAAAAAATAAAAACCGCAGAGGTGATCAAATACCACCAAAAGAAAGCTCTATTTGTGGGAACAAAATGATAAAAAACTTGTTTGGGTACAGTGTAGCATGACCGCGCAATTGTCATTCAAATTGCGACAGTGCTGAAAGCTGAAAATTAGCCTGGGCGGGAAGGTGTCTAAGTGCCTGGTATTGAAGTGGTTAATAACATGCAAAGATGTAAAAGAACGTATCAATGGTACAAGACAAGTAAAAGGTATTGATCATGTGTGTAAACACATGTATCTACATGTATAATAAACATCAAGAATACATAAAAATATATCAACTTGGCAAAACGTAATAATGTAAAACAAATGTTAAATAGATTCTGTAGATATACTGTATATTTATACAAACAACATAATGACGGCACATTGCAATAGAAGTAAGTAAAGTAGAATAGTATAAGCATAGTTGATGTACATGGTAAGCTGAAGTAACTGCTGGTGCAGACATGTATCTGCAACCTAGATTTACCGACACGTTTCGTGTATAAACACTCATCAGGGGCGAAAGTTCAAGAGTATCTAAAAAGAATAAAATTAATTAAACTCACGTGGCACTACGCAGAACAGGAAAAGGCAATATGCCAGTCCTAAATACTTACAAATGAACCAATGCTCTAATGTATAGTGAGTATGGGGCCAGGGCCAGAAGGGTAGTCAAGTTTTTGACTGGTTTTGGCAGTGTTTCCCTGACGGCCGTGTGTGAGATATAAAGCCCAGATTTGGCTGTGTACCATATGTACGGCTTTAATATTTGGGACATTATTACAAAATGTCCATGTTAAGGCGGCACCTGTTGCATCATACCATCAATCCATCAGTGAGTTTGGTTTGCCCTCTAATTTGGGCTGTTTTGTTGTCTTTTGCCTGGGAGCTTCGATTCACTCTGTGTGTCTGCCCCTTTTCTTTCCCCCCTTTCTACCGCTCTGGCAGGGGATGCGGGGCATAGACTGACACCCACAGCGCTTTGGCGCTATGCCACCGTGCCTCACGTGGGAAGCCTTCAGGCCTCATGACGTGTTGCGCGAGTCCTTTCCAATCAGCCGATACAGCCAGGGCCTCGTTCGTGAGCAGTGTTCACTGCCGGAGCTGAGGCCCCTCTCTGTATACTACGTGTTAGCGTGGCACTGGCAATAGCTGGCGTGCATGCGGGGCGTATATATGGCGCCTACTCGGACACAGTTTTTCTTGTCATATACTTTAAGATGCTTTATGCTACAGAAGCACTAGCGTTCTGTTACACATATTAGGGTAACTATAACGAATCCCCCCTTCATTTCTCTGCTAGCCAGCCACTTGTCTCTCTAACTTGTCTTGGTAATATGGGACTGTCTTTTACGTCCTTGCGTACAATTTTCAGTATGGTTCAGGAGGGGGGGGCGCACTCTCGTCCCCCCTCTTTTCCTGTGGCCTGCCAGGTTGCGTGCTCGGATAAGGGTCTGGTATGGATTTTTGGGGGGACCCCACGCCATTTTTTTTTTTTTGGTGCGGGGTTCCCCTTAAAATCCATACCAGACCTGAAGGGTCTGGTATGGAATTTAGGGGGAACCCCACGTCATTTTTTAAAAAAAATTTTGGCCGGGGTTCCCCTTAATATCCATACCAGACCTGAGGGGGCCGGGTATGGAATTTAAGGGGACTCCCACGTCATTTTTTTTTTTTAAATTTTGGTTCGGGGTTACCCTTTGGGGAATTCCCATGCCGTTTTTATCAATGAACTCGAAGCTCATCCCTACTCACTGTGAAGTCTGCCTATCTGTGTTATGGGGGGCTCTGTGTGTGCACCCTGTTGCCGTGCGGCTCAACAATTGCCTCAGCTCCCGGGACTGAATGCCCTTCTGGCCCTGCCTCCCTACTCACTATACTTTAGAGCATTGATTCATTTGTAAGTATTTAGGACTGGCATATTGCCTTTTCCTGTCCTGTGTAGTGCCACATGAGTTTAATTAATTTTATTCTTTATAGATACTCTTGAACTTTCGCCCCTGATGAGTGTTTATACACGAAACGCGTCGGTAAATCTAGGTTGCAGATACATGTCTGCACCAGCAATTACTTCAGCTTACCATGTACATCAACTATGCATATACTATTCTAGTTTACTTACTTCTATTGCAATGTGCAGTCGTTATGTTGTCTGTATATATATATATGAATCTACAGAATCTATTTAACAATATTTTTTTTACATTATTACGTGTTGCCAAGTTGATATATTTTTATGTATCCTTGATGTTTATTATACATGTAGATGCATGTGTTTACACACGTGATCAATACCTTTTACTTGTCTTGTACCATTGATACATTCTTTTACATCTTTGCATGTTATTAAATATGTTTTTCTATCAATTCACCTTCCCAAGTCATTAGTTTCATTTAAAGTCCCAAATTCCTTTTCTATGTACTTGAACCCGGGATGGAGGCACACCACACATGTGCTTCATTTAAAGTCCCAAAATTTCCCCCTTTAGTTAACATATATAATAGGGATTAAGGCTTTTTGACTTGTTTTGGGAGTGTTCCCCTGCTGGCTGTGTGTGAGGTAAAAAGCCCAGATTTGGCTGTGTACCATATCTACGGCTTTAATATTTGGGAAATTATTACAAAATGTCCATGTTAAGGCGGTACCTGTTGCATCATACCATCAATCCATCAGTGAGTTTGGTTTGTCCTTTAGTTTGGGCTGTTTTGTTGTCTTTTGCCTGGGAGCTGCAATGCACTCTGTGTGTCCACCCGTATTCTCTCCCCCCTTCCTATCGCTCTGGCAGGGGATGCGGGGTGTGGGGGTGGGCGGACACCCACAGCGCATCGGCGATATGCCATCGCGCCTCACGTAGGACATTCTTCAGGCATCATGACGTGTTGCACGAGTCCTTTCCAATCAGCCGATACAGCCAGGGCCTCGTTCGTGAGCCAGGGCCGCTCCCTGTATACTACGTGCTAGCATGGCACCGGCAATAGCCAGCGTGCGTGCGGAGCGTATATATGGCGCCTCCCCGGACAGTATTTCTTGTCATATACTTTAAGATGCTTTACGCTACAGAAACACTAGCATTCTATTACACATATTAGGGTAACTATACCGAAAAAAACCCCCTAATTTCTCGGCTAGCCAGCCACTTGTCTCTCTAACTTGTCTTGGTAATATGGGCCTGTCTTTGACACCCTTGCACACAATTTTCTTTTCACATCATCACCCTTGCAAATTGGATTTATTTGTAAATCACCATGTGCACTGCTTCTTTATTATTTTTATTATTAGAAAATGGCTACCTCTCATCTTTATTCCATTCTCTCATCACCTTTTATAGCACTGTGATCTTCCATTTATTTATTATAGACTCCATGACAGTCACCACTTTATCCACCACTTGGACTCACCGTGAAGTCTGGCTATCTGTGTTACGGGTAGGGATGAGCCGAACACCCCCCGGTTCGGTTTGCAGCAGAACATGCGAACAGGCAAAAAATTTGTTATAACACGCAAACACCGTTAAAGTCTATGGGACATGAACATGAATAATCAAAAGTGCTCATTTTAAAGGCTTATATGCAAGTTATTGTCATAAAAAGTGTTTGGGGACCTGGGTCCTGCCCCAGGGGACATATATCAATGCAAAAAAAGTTTTAAAAAACGGCTGTTTTTTCGGGAGCAGTGATTTTAATAATGCTTAAAGTGAAACAATAAAAGTGAAATATTCCTTTAAATTCCGTACCTGGGGGGGTGTCTGTAATATGCCTGTAAATTGTTTAGAACAGTCCCTGCACAAAATGACATTTCTAAAGGAAAAAAAGTAATTTAAAAATACTCGCAGCTATAATGAATTGTCGGTCCCAGCAATATAGATAAAAGAAGTAATTGAAAAAAAAGGCATGGGATCACCCCAGTCTATTACCAGTCCCTTTGGGTCTGGTATGAATATTAAGGGGAACCCCGAACCAAAATTTAAAAAAAATTGCATGGGGGTCCCCCCAAATTCCATACCAGGCCCTTCAGGTCTGGTATGGATTTTAAGGGGAACCCCATGCCAAAATTTTTTTTAAAAATGGCGTGGGGGTCCCACCAAAAATTCATACCAGACCTTTATCCGAGCACGCAACCTGGCAGGTCGCAGGAAAAGAGGGGGGATGAGAGAGCGCCCCCCTCCTGAACCATATCAGGCCACATGCCCTCATCTTATAGTCAGGGATGATCGGTGCGGCGGGGACAGCTGAGAGCACCGATTTCCCTGCTTGGCTTTTCATAATCTGTTCTCCTTCTCTCCCTCCTGTGGCTTTCACCTTTAAAGCCATGCAGGGAGATCGGTGCTCACAGATGTCTCCGCCGCATCGATCAGCCCCGACTGTCCTCTGTGTCTTTCTCCTTCTCCAGCGCCCGTGTTCTCCTCCACCCCCCTTCTTCTTCTCTGGTCCCCCTCCGTGTCCTCCTCATCTGCCCGCTGTGTCTTCCTTCTCCACCCCCCTCATCCCCCACTGCTGGCTTCCCTCCTCTCCCGCGGGCTGGGGGGACCTGTCAGGATGGAGAGTGGAGAAAGGGGCCGGACACTGACCACTGACACCAACCACTGCCCTACTGACACCAACCACTGACACCGACCACTGCCCTACTGACACCGACCACTGACACCGACCACTGCCCTACTGACACCAACCACTGAAACCAACCACTGCCCTACTGATGCCAACCACTGAAACCGACCACTGCCCTACTGACACCAACCACTGAAATGCTTACTGCCCTACTGACACTGACCACTGTTCTACTGACACCGATCACTGACACCATCCACTGCCCCACTGACACCAACCACTGCCCTACTGAAACTGTCCACTGACCCATCCCCCACCCCCTTTCCCAAAAGCACTGTGAAAAAATATATTTAAAAAATAAAACCCCACCCCCCATCATTGTGAAAAAAAAATGTACACAAATAAATTGTAAAAAATAATAAAAATAAAAAAATTCTGACATTGTCCATTGTTCTACTAAAACCATCCACTGGTCCCAAAAAAAGCATTTTGAAAAAAAAAAATACTAAAAAATTAAATTGTAAAATAAAAAAATAAACTACTGACACTGTCCACTGTCCTACTGACACCATCCTGCACATACTACCCACCACTGTACACTCCGCATTCCTCACCTGTGCATACTACCCACCTCCATACACTCCACACTCCTCTCCTGTACATACTACCCACCTCCATACACTCCGCACTCCTCTCCTGCACATACTACCCACCTCTATACACACCACACCCCTCTCCTGCATATGCTACCCACCGCCAACCACTCTGCACTGTACATTCTCTATTTAACATTACCACATTCTGAGCTATGTAAGTCATCTCAGATTGTATTAAACCACCCCTTTAAGTCAACGCTCCATATTTTACGCAAAATTGTAGCACCCTCTAGTAGTGTAGGTTCTATAGTGAGAGTTGTTAGCGTAGGTAAATTTAGGCCAGCCTGGCTGGCAGCTAGGCCTGTTTGTTTTTGTTTAATCTTGGCTGGGAGTGGCTCAGGGTAGAAGCTGGGTGACTCACAGGCAGCATCACCAAGACCTCTCTCTTCTTTCCAAAGCTCTCTAGAAGGTCCTGGAAAAAGAGGAGGAGAGAGGATGTGGAGCTTTCTGGGGTATTCTGAGGAACCCTGACCAATCCTCAACTTGGAATTGGCAGGGGGCAGGCCTCCTCAAATACCCAGGCTCAGCCCAGTTTGGGAGAAGTTATTGGGTGGGAGTTGGAGATGGAGTACTGAGATTGTTGGGGCCTTGGAGGGAGCTCTCCAGTCTTGGGGGGTGACCCTGGCCCTTAGCTCAGGTGCGGATAGGGCTCTCCAAGAAAATGTGGAGGTGTCCTGGACAGGAGACACAGGGGGAGCAAAAGAAGACAGCAGGAGAGAATACTGTCGGCAAGTCTCCATAGAGAGGAACCATCGGTTACAGCCAAGAGGGCTGGTGAGTGGCATGCACAGTCAGGAGTACTGGGGAGGAACACCTGAAAGGATTGGGAGAGTGCAGTCGGAGATGGGTGCAGAACCAGAGGAGAGGACTGTGGTGTCGTGGGCAGTGGAGTCGAGCAGCTGCAGCCAGGAGGGCTGGCAGGGCCTGAAGAGGGCTGACTGTAGTCAGTAGCCACATGTTAGACAGCTAGCACCAGAATTTACTATTTTTATTTTGCTACACCATAGGGGTCCGTGGTCTCTGCCTGTTAAGGGAATTGGCTTTAAGCCAGGCTAAGTCAGTGTCAGGCCTACAGTGCTAGCTAATATGGAGAACGAAAGATAGGAAGCGATGTACAGGAATAGTATGGAGTGATACTCAGAAGAGAGGAAGTGATGTACAGGAGGAGTATGGAACGATAACCAGAAGATAGGAAGCAATGTGCAGGAGGAGAATAGGGCGATACTCAGAAGATAGGAAGCGATGTGCAGGAGGAGTATAGAGCTATGCTCAGAAGAGAGGAAGCGATGTACAGGAGGAGTATGGAGTGATACTCAGAAGAGAAGAAGCGATGTACAGGAGGAGTATAGAGCGATACTCGGAAGAGAGGAAGCGACGTACAGGAAAAGTATGGAGCTATACTCAGAAGAAATGAAGCGATTTACAGGAGGAGTATGGGGTGATACTCAGAAGAGAGGAAGCGATGTACAGGAGGAGTAAGGAGCGATATTCAGAAGAGAGGAATCGGTGTACAGGAGGAGTATGGAGCAATACTCAGAAGATAAGAAACGATGTACAGGAGTATGGAGCCATACTCAGAACAAAAGGAAGCGATGTGCAGGAGGAGTATGGAGAGATACTCAGATGATGGGAAGCAATGTGCAGGAGGCATATGGAGTGATACTCAGAAAAGAGGAAGCGATGTACAGGAGGGGTATGGAGCGATATGGAGTAGGGACTTGGTGGGAGCAGTCAGGTGACACGAGTAGGGACTTGGTGGGAGCAGTCAGGTGACATGAGTAGGGACATGGTGGGAGCAGTCAGGTGACACGAGTAGGGACCTGGTAGGAGAAGTCAGGTGACACGAGTAGGGACTTGGTGGTAGCAGTCAGGTGACACGAGTAAGGACTTGGTGGGAGCAGTCAGGTGACACGAGTAGGGACTTGGTGGGAGCAGTCAGGTGACACGGGTAGGGATTTGGTGGGAGCAGCCAGGTGACACAAGTAGGGACTTGGTGGGAGCAGCCAGGTGATACGAGTAGGAACTTGGTGGGAGCAGTCAGGTGACACGAGTAATAGGGACTTGGTGGGAGCAGTCAGGTGACACGAGTAGGGACTTGGTAGGCGCAGTCAGTGACACATGTAGGGACTTGTTGGGAGCAGTCAGGTGACACAAGTAGGGACTTGGTAGGAGCAGTCAGGTGACACAAGTAGGGACTTGGTAGGAGCAGTCAGGTGACACGAGTAGTAGGGACTTGGTGGGAGCAGTCAGGTGACACGAGTAGGGACTTGGTAGGCGCAGTCAGTGACACATGTAGGGACTTGTTGGGAGCAGTCAGGTGACACAAGTAGGGACTTGGTAGGAGCAGTCAGGTGACACAAGTAGGGACTTGGTGGAAGCAGTTAGGTGACACGAGTAGGGACTTGATGGGAGCAGTCAGGTGACACAAGTAGGGACTTGGTGGGAGCAGTCAGGTGACATGAGTAGGGACTTGGCAGGAGCAGTCAGGTGACACAAGTAGAGACTTGGTAGGAGCAGTCAGGTGACACGAGTAGTAGGGACTTGGTGGGAGCAGTCAGGTGACAAGAGTAGGAACTTAGTAGGCGCAGTCAGTGACACATGTAGGGACTTGGTGGGAGCAGTCAGGTGACACAAGTAGGGACTTGGTAGGAGCAGTCAGGTGACACGGGTAGGCTGTAAGCTTTGAGCTCATGCAGCCTTTCTGGATGTAATCTATGAAAAGTAAGAAATCCACCCCTCCCCCACATAACACATCCTGGTTGTAATAATATGAATGAATCATCAGGACTCCATGTTGTCTTTTCCCTGCCATCTTTGTTTTAATCTCTGTGTGTAGGTTTCTGTTTGTGTATGATTGTGTGGGAATGTTTGTACAGCAACATACACCCTATTGTGTGTAATTATGGTCAAACTCTGTCAAGTATGTATATCCTGTTTATCCTTAGGCAATCAGCTTTGATTTATGACGAAATGACCAGGTGTCCATCTAACTTTTTATAGATACACATCAAAGTCGCTACTGGTTTCTCCCTAGTCACTCAACTAACCCCCCCCCCCTTTCCTGATTTATACTGAATATAAGCTACCTACCTTCCCATTAAATACAGATACCCTTTGAATTCACATCTTGTTTCACGTGTTTCTTGGGGTCTCTCATGGTACCGGGGGTCACAGTGGACTTGCTGAAATTAACCAAGGGTGGTCGTCCAGAACCAGAATTCCTTTCAAATGGGGGCTGCCAATGGATACCTGATTGTTCTTACTATTATAAACTCCTGAGAAAAGCCACAAATATCGATATGCCAGATTGTGTAAAATGGAATGATGAAATGTGTAATGCTTTTGTGTATCCTAAAACTGCAATGGAACAAAATATTACAGCGCACACATGCAAAAAAGACATTTACCTCCTGCAAGGCTTATTTAAAACACCTAGACATTTTCAAAAAACATTATAAAAAAATATGGGGATTTGGTCACACCATATTGCTATATGGTGCTTAAGCCCACTTATTGTGACAAAGTACCCCATGATTAGTGGGTTCTACACTATCCATAGACTGGGAGATCCTGCTTCTCTGAACCATGGGAGCAATACACTCCTCTATATGGGAGAACTGAGGTCTCCACCCATGACACAGGTGGACAATAATGAGAGACACTGATGAGGAGTGGGGTGCTCCTTGCCCAAAAGGATTTGGTCAGAATCCATACAATAGACAAACAAGATATTTGGCGGGCACACCCTAAAAGATGCATCAAAGATGGTGCAGCCATAAGACCATACAACAGAACAAAATATTACAGCGCACACATGCAAAAAAGACATTTACCTCCTGCAAGGCTTATTTAAAACACCTAGACATTTTCAAAAAACATTTTTAAAAAATATGGGGATTTGGTCACACCATATTGCTATATGGCGCTTAAGCCCACTTACTGCGACAAAGTGCCCCATGATTAGTGGATCCTACACTATCCATAGATTGGGAGACCCTGCTACTCTGAACCATGGGAGCAATACGGTCCTCTATATGGGAGAACTGAGGTCTCCACCCATGACACAGGTGGACACTAATGAGAGGCACTGATGAGGGAGTGGGGTACTCCTCACTCAAAAGGATTCATGAGGTACTTTTTCGCAGTAATTTCCCGGGATACTTGAACCCCTGACCCAGCTGCTGCTAATAGAGCTCACCTCAGCTTATATTAAAAAAAAAAAAAAGCAAGATGAGTATGTTATGGGATAAGTCATGTCCATGACTTAAGAGGGGATTGTAATAATATGCATGAATCATTAGGACTCCATTTTGTCTTTCCCCTGACATCTTAATTTTAATCTCTGTGTGTAAGTTTCTGTTTGTGTATGATTGTGTGGGAATGTTTGTACAGCAACATACCCCTTATTGTGTGCAATTATGGTCAAGCCCTTTCAAGTATGTATATCCTGTTTATCCTTAGGCAATCAGCTTTGATTTATGACTAAATGACCAGGTGTCCATCTAACTGTTTATAGATACAAATCAAAGTCACTACTGGTTTCTCCCTAGTCACTCAACTACCCCCCCCCTTCCTTTGATCTATACTGAATATAAGCTACCTACCTTCCCACTAAAGACAGATACCCTTTGAATTCACATCTTGTTTTGTGTGTTTCTATGGGTCTCTCACAGCACCAGGGTTCACGGTGGACTTGCTGAAATTAACCAAGGGTGGTCGTCCAGAACCAGAATTCCTTTCACTGGTGATCAAAAGGAATGTTGCAACTCAGACAAACACACTGCACCATAACAATAATCCTATCACCGGAGCTTCTCCTCTGCCCAGCTCTAACTAGATACATCTCCCCTAAATCAAATCACTTGTCTGTGTATCTTATGCTGGCTGTCCTGTGAGTTCATTGCACCATGCATTTCCTCCTCCCACACTGATCTGTGGATCACATCCCATGATGAGAAATATCCAGTAAAAACCCAGGGAAGGCAGCCAATCCTGGGTGAGCTGGAGAAGAAAGAGGAGAGGGGAGGGGGGATTTGAATTGTGAAGTATATAGAATGCCTGTCTCACGCTTGTGCATGAGATATGTAAATCACCTGTCACTCACAGCATGGGGGAAGAACAGACTGGTATTTCTCTGTCTGTTTTTATCTCACTGAAAAAAGATAAGAGGATTGCTCAGAGCTGGACTAACTCTTTGTGGCAAGACTGGGCACAGAAGACATGAAATCCTATACTGAAATCCTATACTTTATAAGGTTCAAGGCCTTAATGAATTTTTTTTTCGGGTTTACAGCCACTTTAATAATTAGACCCACCTCAAAGAGACCGGAACCTTGTATAACACCATTTGATATTATGTGACTTCATTAAGATAAATGTGTTAATCTTATACTCGTTTATTTTTTGGTTTGTTGTTCACCATCAATATATGGCACCTAATATCTGTCCTGAACTTTGCCTTTTATATGTAAAACCTTTTCTCAATAAAAATCTAGTGAAAGTAAAATTTATAGTCACATGGCTTAAATAAAGATCATTTTCCTTGGGTTAAAGCATAGTGAATTGGGCCTATTATGATAATATGTGAATATACAGACTACAAATAAAAGTGTTTTATATCCTTATTTCTACTTTAGGTTTTGATAACTTTGATGTTGCCACAAAAATTATACTGTAAATTATACTGTACTAAATTTAAAATGTTCTAAAGAGCATTTTATATGTTTAATGATTGTGTAGTTTTATCTGGGAAGTCATACCCATTTATTCAGAAACAGAATAAGAATAACACACACATTGCCACGCCCTAATTAAATTTGCTTGCAAAGCTATAAAATTGCCCCATGAGAGATCTTTCTTGTTTCATCCTATTACTTCTACCCTGATTCTCAGCCAGCAATGTGGCATCCATCTAAAGCAGCAGACCCTGTTCGCATTTTTTTATACATTAAATCATGTTAACTATGCATTCTATTTTCCCTTATCTTTACAAAAAAAAAGAGGAGACAAAATAGAACAAGTGTTATGTTGAGGAGCACATTTAGAAATACTGTCTTCTCTGCTGCTACTCATCAACTTTATTGACCTATAAACTAATATATTTCATGTTTAAAATGTTGTAATGGTCTAGAAATAGATCTATCAACAATAAAACAGTATGTTAGACTTCTCTTTGAATAGTCTTTAGCTAAACATGTCTTATGATTGTTTTATTTGTGTAATTTCTTCTACATTTAACTTTTTAACATTTATGCATGGCATTGCCACTGTCCAGGAATTGTATTGATGGGATTGGGAGTAGCCCATTACAGACACATAACTTAATTACTTTAAAAAACAATGACAGTCAGGACCATGTCTATATTCCTGACCCCCTAGGTTGACATTCCTGTATTCATCCAGTCAACTGGCTATTCAAGATAAGTCACGATCTGATCAGATCCCAAAGATGCACAAGGCATACCAGAACTTAAGCGGAACTACACTGCATCTAAACACCACAAATCAAAAACGCTGTTTAGTTCATGTTCACTATTCAAAGCATACTCATCCACCTATCCGTGTCTCCATGCTTTATTGTTCTAAAAAAATCACCTTGAACCCCCCCCCCCCCTTCAGCATTTTTGGTATTTCTGTGACCATCTTAAATAATGACAGATAATTCACATTTACTTCCTATAATTCATCAGCCATTAGGATAGACATGAAGGTAGGAAGTTATGCTTGGCCGAGAAACCCCCTCATCCCCTCCTGAAGCCTCCTGGGATGTATGACATCACTTGGCTAGGCGTGGAAACCAGGAACTGAACCAACTGAAGAAATGTAAAAAAAAAAGTTAAATGATATACTTTCCTATCGTTTTACTAAGGGTAGCAGCATAAGGATTACAAATAGTCAATATTGACTGAGAGAGTGAAGTTCCACTTTAGGATGGGGAATCTGAAATAGACAGCTCACCCACAAACCTCCATACACCTAAGACTACCTCCTAGATTGTAGAGAAAATTACTAGCTGTTCAGTTTAACATGTTCTAACCCAGGATGGACATACTGTAAGCAATAATCCACCAAGGTAGATGCACAGGCTTTGCAAAGGTGGCAAGAATGAGGACCTATCCTGAAGATAATGGCTGGCAGGCACATGGAACTTTTTATATAAAAAATATATAGATATATGTTTGGGACTGTCATCAGTACAGCATGTGGAAAGTTGGTTGATATCCTATTGACATATGACCCATTGATCTTTGTAGAAATACAGTTATTACTGGGTATATGCCAACATGTCTATAGAAATAGTTATGTATGTAAATTCAGCTTTTCTACAAGCAGGTCCCTCCTGTCCCTTCTGTATTGAACTGTACTATAATTATGCTGTCCCCTAAAGCGCTGCGTAAATTGTTGGTGCTATATTAATCATGTATAATAATAATAATAATAGTTCATTTTTAAGGTTTTCATTGAAAACCTACTGGCATGGCCATTGAAATAATTGGTATGGGACTGGGGACCAAGTAGAAAATCATTGCCTCCCAAAATCTATAGTTGTGCCCCAAAATAAGCAGCACTTATCATATCATACTGTACATTCTGCATGATTGTAGCATATAATTAAATAATATATTACTAATGAGGACTAGTGTCTCACACCTCAGAGAGCTGGGTTCTTGGTATGTTTACAAGGATGCCTCCCCATGGTTATCCATATTGTGGTTGCATGGAGAATCTGTTCTTAGCCAAAGTAATATTTTGTTTTATCCCTTCATGTGGCCAATCCTAAATTAGCCTTTATAAAAGACTGCTGATAACTTCTTTATAATAACTTTTTGGATACATTTTATATTTTTTCAGTGTTCATTTTTAACAGTGCACTACCTGAGAAACAGTATAACAAACATAATGTAGAATCAGCAGAAACAAATTTAAACACAAAACTTCCTAACTGCCTTTGAGTTTATTGAAAATGAATGTGATTTCTAGCAGACACATTAGCACAAGTCAAGAGTTTATAGACCTAGAAGCTCTAATGCAGCATGGATCTGTGCCGTCCCAGAAGGCCACTCTTTTAAAGCTTGGCCCCATATAAAGAAAGATACGTGTTTCTGGCATTGTCAGATTACATGTTTAAACAGGCACTGGGACTATCATGAGCCTCAGATGTTTGGTAAATCTTTAGCTCTCTAGGGGAGAGATTATGGATGCGTGAAGCAACAAAGACAAAAAACAATTCCCTGTTCTCTAAAGATATTTACTCTGCTGTGTTTTCTACAATGTCCTTGTCCATTTGAAGGTTCATTGCCGAAAACTGTCAAGATAACAGACATGATTTCATTGACCATTTCAACATCCTGTAACTCATTCCACCTCCATCATTCTCAGGTTCTCATTCAAATATTTTCTACAGTGTGTTTCCTACAGTCAAACTATATACGTCCACTATTCTCAAAGACTTCCTTTTCTAAAGTGTTATGTAGTGTGATTGTATACATGCACAACACAGCATGTTTTATATGAATGCATAACCCTCCATATAGGATAGGTAGAACTAGAAGGTAAACAGAGCACAGAGTCTTAAAAGTAAAACTAATTTTTCCTCCCTTTTTTAAAAATAAAAAGATATGTTATGCTTGTGACCCTTATCTTTTACTCTGGATACAAAGGGTCTAACTGATAATACTAAAGAAAATGTTGCTATATTCCCCATATAAATTAATCAGACTTGAGCATTGAATTGTCTATTGTCTATCAGAAAGAATATGGCTTCCAAAATATAATAAACTTTTCTTTTTACCACTTTTCCTAAGCAACCTTTGTATTTGATCACTTTACCTAGTTTGTAAATAAAGCTCATAAAGTAAAATTAGATGGTATTAGAAAGCTGTAAAGTCAATTGCTGGAGTAATATGTGACATATGTAATATGTAATATTTTATTCAATAGTAAGTTATAAGCAGGATTTATTGACATTTTTTGTTTCAAGAGGAATTTTACTAGTGAATTTTACTAGTAGTGACTACAATTATATGTGGCACTGGAGGCCAAACACAATCCAGCATGTTGAGCACCATTGAACTAATAAAATTTCACATATCCATAATTTTTCATTGGCATAATCGGAGTCTGTCTATCTGTTTAATATACATGAAAGTCAGACAGCTGGTGTATATAGTGCAGGTTGTGTTTTACATTTTATTGAATTAAGATCTTTTTAATTATTTAATTATTAACCACTTAAGGGCTGAGCCTCTTTCTGAGATTTGGTGTTTACAAGTTTAAAACAGTTTTTTTTGCTAGAAAATAACTTAGAACCCCCAAACATTATATATTTTTTTCTAACACCCTAGAGAATAAAATGGCGGTCGTTGCAATACTTTCTATCTCACTGTATTTACAGGGCGGTCTTACAAGTGCACTTATTTTTTAAAAAATAGACTTTTTTGAATGAAAAAATAAGACAACAGTAAAGTTAACCCAATTTTTTTTATATTGTGAAAGATAATGTTACGCTGAGTAAATTGATACCCAACATGTCATGCTTCAACATGTCACGCCTGCTCGTGGACAAACTTTTACCCTTAAAAATCTCCATAGGCGACGTTTTAAAAATTCTATTGGTTGGATGTTTTGAGTTACAGAGGAGGTCTACTAGGGCTAGAATTATTGCTCTCGCTCTAACGATTGTGGCGATACCTCACATGTGTATTGAACACCATTTTCATATGCGGGCGCTACTCATATAAGCGTTCACTTCTACGCGCGAGCTTGGCGGGACAGGGTGCGTTTAAAAAAAAAAATTTTCTTATTTGTTTTACCTTTTTTTTTTTTTTTTACATTGTTCTTTAAAAAAAAAAAATGTGTCCCTTTTATTGCTATTACAAGGAATGTAAACATCCCTTGTGATAGAAAAAAAGCATGAAAGGACCTCTTAAACATGAGATCTGGGGTCAAAAAAACCTCAGATCCCATATTTACACCTAAATGAAATAATAAAAAAAACTTAAATGTCATTTGAAAAAAAAAAAAAGTCCCTTTTAAGAGCTATAGGCGGAAGTGACGTTTTGACGTCCCTTCCGCCCTGCAATGATATGGAGATGGGTGGGGGCCTTCACCCCCCCACTCGTCTCCATATCAAGCCAGGGAGCAGACCCGATCACCTCCGCCGCTACCGACGGCTCCAGTAACCAGTGGAGGGCACTGGAGCACGTCGGGGAGGCCCTCTCCTGAAGCCAGTAATAGCGATCTTGCGGTGAATCCGCCGCAGATACGACTTTTATTTAAAAATGGACTGCCCGCTAAAGAAGAAGATATCGGGGTTATGGTAGCTAGCTGCTGCCATAACAACGATATTCCTCTTCAAAGTAGCAACGTAAAACTACGGCGGGCAGTCCGTAAGTGGTTAAGGTACAATGGTGACTGAAGATCTGATATTATGTCAGTGGCAGCTGGTGCTCACAATTTTTAAGGAGGCGGAAACGAACTGAAAAATTCTGAAAAATACTGAAACAAAAACATCAATTGCAGCCACTGTGCCATCAATTGCAGCCACTGTGCCACTAAATGCAGTCACTGTGCCCAGCAAATGCAGCCACTGTGCCCATGATATGCAGCCACTCTGCCCATCATATGCAGCCTCTGTGCCCAGCAAATGCAGCCAACTCTGCCCATCATATGCAGCCAACTGTGCCCATCATATGCAGCCAACTGTGCCCATCATATGCAGCCAACTGTGCCCATCATATGCAGCCAACTGTGCCCATCATATGCAGCCACTGTGCCCATCATATGCAGCCACTGTGCCCATCAAATGCAGCCAACTGTGCCCATCAATTGCAACCTCTGTGCCCATCAAATGCAGGCAACTGTGCCCCATCAATTGCAGCCTCTGTGCCAATAATATGCAGCCACTGTGCCCCCCCCCGCACCCCTGCTGTCTGCCCAGCACTTACCCCCATCGTGGTGGCGGGTCAGGCAGTGAGATGTGGGATGGGTAGCACAGTGATGGCTCCTGTGTCCTCCATGCGTGTCTTATTCCTAATCTGCTAGGTGGCCAATGGGATTGCCTCTGCCTTTAGCCAATCGGGTGACCAGTATGACATCTGCGCCTCCCGATTGGCTGAGAGGCGGTTCTGTTTTAGCAAAGCAAATATTAATTTGCTTTGCTAACACACCAGGGTGGACTGCGAGCGCAATGGTTTGCACATGAAGTTCACCTTTTTTGAAGCCTATTAGAGCCTATGGCTCTAATCAGGTGCTTCAAAAACACCCCCCTGCCGCTGCAATTCAGGAGCCCGGCACCTGAAAAGGGGCTGGACGCCTGAATAGAGGGTGACTACAGCGCCCATGGATAGTTTCATGCAATGCATGAATCTATCTATACTATACTACACAGAGAGGGTGGCTGGAGAGAGGGGGCAGCACCCTTGCACCCTTAATGGACACACCGCCACTGTATTATGGTCCCAGGTCTACCAGGGATACCTGCCATTGCTGGGTGTCCAGTGTGTGTCCTGTCCCTTTAAGGGGGCTAGGGCGGCCTCCAGGCTCACCTGTCTCACACCTATCCATTTAATGCATGTGCTTCCACTGTGGAGACACTTATAAATTTAGTGTTAGGACTGCAAGTAATACAGGGTGCCTTGGCGAGGCCTTGCAGCTTTCACATGCGTTTGCAAATGTGTGCTAACTAAACCCCTGCATTTAACAGACGGTTAGACAGGCTAATTTGGTTGGTCAGCAGACTGGTTGGTAAGTTGAGCTATGGAATTGTCTTTGTCTTACACTCCTACCAGGGATACCTGCCACTGAATATGCCATAAAAAGGGTCTGTGATTATTGCATCATGCAGGTGTATCCATGACTAAAGCTACCAATAAAAAGGGATTACCATTATGGGATCATGGTAGACTAGCAGTTATTGAAGTTGGCTACAAAGAGGACCTATCACTATTGCATTATGAAGATCACTGACTGAACTTGTATGGTGTCATGTAGATGTAGCAATGGCCCAATCTGAGCCTACAAGTACAGACAGCCTTGGACACTACAGCTAAACCTCACATTTTCCTATCATGTTGAAAGCTGTCCCTAGTTGGTCTTTAATTAATTTTTTTTTGTTTAAATTTCTTAGAATTCTAATTTATTGCCTGAAAAGTCTAGCACCATATCCATTAAATACACTCCTGTCATCAGCTTTTGATTCTGCACTTCTGCCATACACACAGATGCACAATGACATTGACATCTTACTATGTCTTGATTTCCCAGTGAACTCCAAACCGTGAGTGCTGGCACACTGCCATTAGCATGCAGTTCATTGGAAGCACTCATCCTAGTGTGGCAAATTTTCTCTGCATGCACACACATCGTGGTTGATTTACTAAAGAATTAAGAATGGTCACACAATTTATTGTGTGAAGACTCACTTCAGTTGTCCAGTTGTGTGGAAACAAGTCTCTACGATTAAGCCCAACTAGGATAAATACTAGTGTAATTTTACAGAATGTGGCTTTGTTTCCACTTTTTGGAAAAAAAGCAAATGAACGTCGCCCACGGGACTTTAGTTGAGGTGTAAATGGTGATCAAAGGGTAAGCAAGTATAAAAGTACAAATATTTTATTGAAAATAACAGCATAATCCATAATGGGACATGAGCATGGGTGAACAGGTTTATAAAACAGCAACATTGCAATATAGTCCTAAAACATAGCCATCATATAATAGTAATATATATAATACAGGTATGCATAGTACATCTCTAACCCGACGCGTTTCGCGAGCTTTCCTCGCTTCATCAGGGGCTGATGTGCATAACTGCTGTCTGTAAATACAGATTAAAGTAATTAGAGTATCGGTTATGATAGGGTAAAAGCAAGAAGCCAGACCTGGTCATCCCAAAAATATTTGTACTTTTATACTTGCTTACCCTTTGATCACCATTTACACCTCATCTAAAGTCCCGTGGGCGACGTTCATTTGCTTTTTTTCTGATATTAGGGATGGAGGTGCTTTATGTTAGGGGTCAGTTCTCAGACTTTCTTTATAATTTGTACCCAGGTGGAAAACACCATAATGCCCTGGTCTGATGCTGACCCTAGATCTTAGGGGCTATATTGGTTCGGCTACTACTGAACCTTAATGACTTTACTAGCATACCTTCTAACATGATCATGTTTCAATTTCCTATCTACTTGCAGACCCAGCTCTTTTACTACACCCATGTTTGGGCTGAGCGGTCTGTTTACCCTCTGGGAGCTGCGATGCACAAATGGGGATTTATTTCCCCAGCTGCCCCCGCTTCTCTGGCTTCTCCGGAGGGGCGGGGCCACCAGGGCATCGGCGTCATGCTTTTCCACGCCCACCTGGGGATGCCTGCAAGTCAGCGGTATCCCCCTTCCCGATGGGCGGGATGTGTCATCCAGGCGGCGGCTGTGGATCGCGAGTGCCTGCCCTATGCGGCGGGTGCGTTGCGATCTCCTTTTGCTCCGCCTGACGCATGACGTTAGGGGCGGAGAACTCGGCGGATGTCCGGGTATAGGGCGGGGGGTGACAGTATGGCAATCTTTCCTTCACTACCTCTCCAGCATTTAGTCGGGACGCTGCACTATACTGGTAGGCACCTTATCTATTTACTCTAATATGAATACCTGCACCTCACAGCGTACCTATCTTCACTTGCTGTTTCTGACTGACTCCTCCAATCACATTCTGCTCTTTCACACAGAAGTACTTTTCCAGTTCATCAGACCAACTATCATTTTGCCCCGTATTTCACCGTGCCTCTCCTCCCTTCACTTCACTCACTTTTTCTTTCCTTCCCCCTGGTCCCGTCCCCCCTCTTTTCATTTCTCTTCTCTTTCTCTGTCCTTTTTCTGTTACTATTCACTTCACTTCCCCCTGTTTTCCCCTCCTTCCCTCCCCTCTCCTTCCTTTCTCATTCACTTTTTCACCTTGTACCCTCCCTTTTTTCTCTCTGCTCTGCGGGACACTTTGTGCATACCATGCAAGTAGCACTTATTTTGTATTTCTACGACAATACCATTGACATTACTTTAGACCTTGCTTACCAACATACCTTGCATTTATGCCAGGATATACATCTCATACTTCCAAACTCTTTTATCTTATTTATATCCCCATACAGTGAGTCGCCCTGCATTGCATTTGGGATCAATTTGGGTTCACGCTCTCCTTTCTCTCTCTCATTCTGCCATGCTGCCCCCCACGCCTGGCCTCGGTCCTCTGGTTGGGTCCTCGGCCCCTTCAGCTCCCGGGGGAGATGCCCTCCGCCGGCCCGTGCCTGGGTTATGTGTCTGCAGCTTTGGTCCTACAAGTAAGTATGGGATGACCAGGTCTGGCTTCTTGCTTTTACCCTATCATAACCGATACTCTAATTACTTTAATCTGTATTTACAGACAGCAGTTATGCACATCAGCCCCTGATGAAGCGAGGAAAGCTCGCGAAACGCGTCGGGTTAGAGATGTACTATGCATACCTGTATTATATATATTACTATTATATGATGGCTATGTTTTAGGACTATATTGCAATGTTGCTGTTTTATAAACCTGTTCACCCATGCTCATGTCCCATTATGGATTATGCTGTTATTTTCAATAAAATATTTGTACTTTTATACTTGCTTACCCTTTGATCACCATTTACACCTCATCTAAAGTCCCGTGGGCGACGTTCATTTGCTTTTTTTCTGATATTAGGGATGGAGGTGCTTTATGTTAGGGGTCAGTTCTCAGACTTTCTTTATAATTTGTACCCAGGTGGAAAACACCATAATGCCCTGGTCTGATGCTGACCCTAGATCTTAGGGGCTATATTGGTTCGGCTACTACTGAACCTTAATGACTTTACTAGCATACCTTCTAACATGATCATGTTTCAATTTCCTATCTACTTGCAGACCCAGCTCTTTTACTACACCCATGTTTGGGCTGAGCGGTCTGTTTACCCTCTGGGAGCTGCGATGCACAAATGGGGATTTATTTCCCCAGCTCCCCCCGCTTCTCTGGCTTCTCCGGAGGGGCGGGGCCACCAGGGCATCGGCGTCATGCTTTTCCACGCCCACCTGGGGATGCCTGCAAGTCAGCGGTATCCCCCTTCCCGATGGGCGGGATGTGTCATCCAGGCGGCGGCTGTGGATCGCGAGTGCCTGCCCTATGCGGCGGGTGCGTTGCGATCTCCTTTTGCTCCGCCTGACGCATGACGTTAGGGGCGGAGAACTCGGCGGATGTCCGGGTATAGGGCGGGGGGTGACAGTATGGCAATCTTTCCTTCACTACCTCTCCAGCATTTAGTCGGGACGCTGCACTATACTGGTAGGCACCTTATCTATTTACTCTAATATGAATACCTGCACCTCACAGCGTACCTATCTTCACTTGCTGTTTCTGACTGACTCCTCCAATCACATTCTGCTCTTTCACACAGAAGTACTTTTCCAGTTCATCAGACCAACTATCATTTTGCCCCGTATTTCACCGTGCCTCTCCTCCCTTCACTTCACTCACTTTTTCTTTCCTTCCCCCTGGTCCCGTCCCCCCTCTTTTCATTTCTCTTCTCTTTCTCTGTCCTTTTTCTGTTACTATTCACTTCACTTCCCCCTGTTTTCCCCTCCTTCCCTCCCCTCTCCTTCCTTTCTCATTCACTTTTTCACCTTGTACCCTCCCTTTTTTCTCTCTGCTCTGCGGGACACTTTGTGCATACCATGCAAGTAGCACTTATTTTGTATTTCTACGACAATACCATTGACATTACTTTAGACCTTGCTTACCAACATACCTTGCATTTATGCCAGGATATACATCTCATACTTCCAAACTCTTTTATCTTATTTATATCCCCATACAGTGAGTCGCCCTGCATTGCATTTGGGATCAATTTGGGTTCACGCTCTCCTTTCTCTCTCTCATTCTGCCATGCTGCCCCCCACGCCTGGCCTCGGTCCTCTGGTTGGGTCCTCGGCCCCTTCAGCTCCCGGGGGAGATGCCCTCCGCCGGCCCGTGCCTGGGTTATGTGTCTGCAGCTTTGGTCCTACAAGTAAGTATGGGATGACCAGGTCTGGCTTCTTGCTTTTACCCTATCATAACCGATACTCTAATTACTTTAATCTGTATTTACAGACAGCAGTTATGCACATCAGCCCCTGATGAAGCGAGGAAAGCTCGCGAAACGCGTCGGGTTAGAGATGTACTATGCATACCTGTATTATATATATTACTATTATATGATGGCTATGTTTTAGGACTATATTGCAATGTTGCTGTTTTATAAACCTGTTCACCCATGCTCATGTCCCATTATGGATTATGCTGTTATTTTCAATAAAATATTTGTACTTTTATACTTGCTTACCCTTTGATCACCATTTACACCTCATCTAAAGTCCCGTGGGCGACGTTCATTTGCTTTTTTTCTGATATTAGGGATGGAGGTGCTTTATGTTAGGGGTCAGTTCTCAGACTTTCTTTATAATTTGTACCCAGGTGGAAAACACCATAATGCCCTGGTCTGATGCTGACCCTAGATCTTAGGGGCTATATTGGTTCGGCTACTACTGAACCTTAATGACTTTACTAGCATACCTTCTAACATGATCATGTTTCAATTTCCTATCTACTTGCAGACCCAGCTCTTTTACTACACCCATGTTTGGGCTGAGCGGTCTGTTTACCCTCTGGGAGCTGCGATGCACAAATGGGGATTTATTTCCCCAGCTGCCCCCGCTTCTCTGGCTTCTCCGGAGGGGCGGGGCCACCAGGGCATCGGCGTCATGCTTTTCCACGCCCACCTGGGGATGCCTGCAAGTCAGCGGTATCCCCCTTCCCGATGGGCAGGATGTGTCATCCAGGCGGCGGCTGTGGATCGCGAGTGCCTGCCCTATGCGGCGGGTGCGTTGCGATCTCCTTTTGCTCCGCCTGACGCATGACGTTAGGGGCGGAGAACTCGGCGGATGTCCGGGTATAGGGCGGGGGGTGACAGTATGGCAATCTTTCCTTCACTACCTCTCCAGCATTTAGTCGGGACGCTGCACTATACTGGTAGGCACCTTATCTATTTACTCTAATATGAATACCTGCACCTCACAGCGTACCTATCTTCACTTGCTGTTTCTGACTGACTCCTCCAATCACATTCTGCTCTTTCACACAGAAGTACTTTTCCAGTTCATCAGACCAACTATCATTTTGCCCCGTATTTCACCGTGCCTCTCCTCCCTTCACTTCACTCACTTTTTCTTTCCTTCCCCCTGGTCCCGTCCCCCCTCTTTTCATTTCTCTTCTCTTTCTCTGTCCTTTTTCTGTTACTATTCACTTCACTTCCCCCTGTTTTCCCCTCCTTCCCTCCCCTCTCCTTCCTTTCTCATTCACTTTTTCACCTTGTACCCTCCCTTTTTTCTCTCTGCTCTGCGGGACACTTTGTGCATACCATGCAAGTAGCACTTATTTTGTATTTCTACGACAATACCATTGACATTACTTTAGACCTTGCTTACCAACATACCTTGCATTTATGCCAGGATATACATCTCATACTTCCAAACTCTTTTATCTTATTTATATCCCCATACAGTGAGTCGCCCTGCATTGCATTTGGGATCAATTTGGGTTCACGCTCTCCTTTCTCTCTCTCATTCTGCCATGCTGCCCCCCACGCCTGGCCTCGGTCCTCTGGTTGGGTCCTCGGCCCCTTCAGCTCCCGGGGGAGATGCCCTCCGCCGGCCCGTGCCTGGGTTATGTGTCTGCAGCTTTGGTCCTACAAGTAAGTATGGGATGACCAGGTCTGGCTTCTTGCTTTTACCCTATCATAACCGATACTCTAATTACTTTAATCTGTATTTACAGACAGCAGTTATGCACATCAGCCCCTGATGAAGCGAGGAAAGCTCGCGAAACGCGTCGGGTTAGAGATGTACTATGCATACCTGTATTATATATATTACTATTATATGATGGCTATGTTTTAGGACTATATTGCAATGTTGCTGTTTTATAAACCTGTTCACCCATGCTCATGTCCCATTATGGATTATGCTGTTATTTTCAATAAAATATTTGTACTTTTATACTTGCTTACCCTTTGATCACCATTTACACCTCATCTAAAGTCCCGTGGGCGACGTTCATTTGCTTTTTTTCTGATATTAGGGATGGAGGTGCTTTATGTTAGGGGTCAGTTCTCAGACTTTCTTTATAATTTGTTTCCACTTTTTTGCAGTATATGCTAAGCAGGACGGGCTAATAGAGCCAACAGCTGTTGCACGTGGAGGACCTGAGGAGTAGGTGAACAGAGCTTTGGGCACTGCAGTTTCATTGGGGGATTTCTACTAAAAGCAGATCTTTGTTTACATATTTCATCTGTACATAAATGGATTATTGAAGTTGATATTCACTTTGTGAGAAACTTCTTAAATACTTTAGTAAAACAGCTTCTTTATTTTTGCTTGGCCTTTTAACATTCTTTAAAATAACAAACATCTTACACTTACCTGCTCTGTGCAATGGCCGCTGCTCCTGGTCCCTCCCCCCTGCTGAGTGCCCCCATAGCAAGCCGCTTGCTATGGGGGCAATCATGCAGGCTCACTCTCAAGCCTTGCTCTCTGTGTTCAACCCATAGCATGCCGCTTGCTATGGGGGCAATCATGCAGGCTCACTCTCAAGCCTCGCTCTCTGTGTTCATTGACACACACAGTGTGGCTTGGTCCCACCCCCTTGCTCACACTGCCTGTGATTGACAACAGCAGGAGCCAATGGCTCCAATGGTGTATGTAAGCCAGTGAGGAGGGAGAGCGAGAGCACCAATGCAGCTCTCATGCATGTCGATGGATAAATATCTGGCTTGGGTATAAAGGGGTGGGGTGGGGGCTGGGGGGAGCTGCACACAAAAGATTTTTGACCTTAATACATAGAATGCATTAAGGTAAAAAAAAACTTCTGCCTTTAGAACCGCTAAGAAAGACTATTTAAAAGTATATCCTTAGATTTTCTTGCTTGAGCAAGCAATTAACAAAAATTTATTATTGCCTTTGGCTGAGATTATGTATGATAATAACTGATACCTGTAAATGACCATTTACTCTGCCTTAGAATTTGTATAATATTAATAGTAATACAGGTTTTACAAGTAAGTGTTTTGTTTTTTAAAGTCAATTTGTAATTTTTTTTTTAGCGTCTGCTGTAGTGTAGATGCTATAATGATTTGCAAGTTAATCCGTTTAATGAAAGTGGTTCTAAAGGTAGAAGGTTTTTTATACCCTAAAGAGTAACTCCACTTTTGTGGGAAAAAAATAAATAATAATATAGTGTATACAATTGCGACTCAAGTCATATTGTAATTGTATGTTATTAAAAATAACCTTTCCTTTTCAATCTGCAGCTCTGTATTTTCTGAAAATGCATGCAATATGGCAACCTAGAGGTGTTCTGTAGACAGAATGTGTACAGAACGCCCCCGGAAACATCATTTTCTGTTAGTGTGATTGGCTCACTGATTTTCTCAGAAGTTTGCACTAAGATCAGATTTCAGGCATCCCCTGCAACAAAAATTTCATTTTTTTGGTCAGATGCTCCCAGTAAGAAAATTACGTCTAAATGGATTCAGAGCCAGTTTTCCTCATTAGAGCCCTGCAGGTGCAGCAGCTAATTGATAATTATGAAACCACTCCCATTAAATGCACATGGCCACATACAAACACACAGGGATTTCTTCAGAATAACAAAAGGTAGGAATCTGCAACAAAGTTTGTTAAAATCCTTGCAATTTACATTGAACACCCAGAGGGGAATGTTTTTTTCTCAACAAAAGTGGAGTTATTTTTTAACCACTTCCTGATCGTCTCACGTACATATATTGCGGCAGGTTGTCAGCCCTGCTTGAACCATCATGCAGGTACGTTGGCTCCTTTAAGAGCCTTAGCAGGTGCACATGTGCTGCTGCTCGGCGGGGGACCCGATGTCCGTGGCTGGTGCGATTGCGGGCACGAGAGCCAGAATGTGGATCTGTGTGTGTACACACAAATCCTCTTTCTGTCACGAGAAGAGAGACAGATAGTCTGCTCCTAAAGATTAGGAACAGTGATCGGTCTCCTCCTCCAGTGACACCCATCCCCCCACAGTAATTCCCCGTACACACGGTCGGACATTGATCGGACATTCTGACAACAAAATACTAGGATTTTTTCCAACGGATGTTGGCTCAAACTTGTTTTGCGTACACACGGTTGCACAAAGTTGTCGGAATTTCCGATCGCCAACCTCGCGGTCACGTACACCACATACGATGAGACTAGAAAAGGCCAGTTCAGAACCAAGCGCGGCACCCTTTTGGCTCCTTCTGCTAATCTCGTGTTAGTAAAAGTTTGGTGAGAGACGATTCGCTCTTTTTCAGACTCGTGGCTTTCAGATCGTTTTCTGCCGTTCAGTTTGTGCTTGTGGGTTTGTATCTGCTCTTCAGTGCGTGCAAGCAAGTTCCGCGTGACTTTAATTAGTCATTGTATTCTTGTTCGTTCGTTACTGTTTTTCAGGTCGCTCTTCACAGGCCTTTCTGTTCTTCAGTGCGTTCTGTTACTTCGTTCTGAGCAGCCGACCGTTTTCTAGCCATGTTGCGTATGCGTACTCCTCGTAGAGTTCGTGCTGTGCGGGGGCTTGGTGTTGGGGTCCTGACCTTGACACAAGTCCAGTCCATGAACAGGGTGGGGAGGAGTTCATGGACCAAGAATTGGTTGCTTCAGCGTGACTAGTTCTCTCATATGCCTTTGCTCGTTAGATCCGTGAGAATAATCCTGATGATTTCAGGAACTTTCTCAGGATGATGGACCCCGTTTTTCATCGTCTGTTGGCTTTGCTGACCCCTTATATTAGCAGGCAGGATACCTGCATGAGGCAAGCCATCACTCCGGAGCAGAGGTTGGTCGCTACCCTGCGGTATTTGGCGACAGGGAGAAGCCTGCAGGACTTGAAGTTCTCGACAGGCATCTCCCCCCAGGCTCTGGGGATCATTATCCCAGAGACCTGTTCTGCCATCATACAGGTCCTGCAGAAGGAGTATATGAAGGTAAAATTTTTATCCTTTTATATCACATTTTATTGTATTGAATGTTTGATAATATATTGTATTTCTTTCCTCATTCCCTAATTACCATGATTGTAATATGCTGTGAATGTCCCCTTTGTCCTCATGCTTGCTGGATTTGTATGTAATTATTATTTTAGGTCCTTCATACATATTTGCCCTTCAATAACCTCCCCAGCATGGTCTCTCCTGGCCCTATATTCACCTCATGTAGTCACTTAACAATGTATTTTTTCTGCTCCATAGTAGTGCTTTACCCCAAACACCCCCTAAAATGTTTTGAAATGTTATTTTTGCTTTAAATTCTGGCAGAGTGCCAGAGGCTTTTTTTTTGTAGTGTCCCCAAATAATTTTTAGTAACCCTCCCTCCCCCAACTGCTAAGTCAGCTGATCCCAATTCTCTATCTATCCTCAATCATCTATCTGCTGACTTTGCCAAACCCATACACACTATACCCATCTCTTTTGTGGTCAGATTTATGGATGAATTCCCCAAAGCATGTAGTGCAAGGGCCTGCCTGTATACTTTCAAATGGTACTGTTTCACGTTTTTGTATCCTATTATTATCTTGATAGGTAATAGCAGAATGTCCAAATGTGCTAAAATGTGTATAGTGTGTATTTATATCTTTGTATTATGACACTTCTTACCTGTCCAGTGGGCTGCCAATAGTGTAACTAAGGAGGGGCTGTTCCAAGTAATACCCTGTATTTAGGCATTCATCTCTCAATGAAGTGAAGAGGGTTACCTGTCCAAGATTTCCACACACCCCATAATGTTAGAAATGGCCCATGAGAGGGGGGGAGGGGGAATATGATAGGTGTACCTTATACTTTGGCGTTGTTAAATTCCCCTTAATAAATGCTATCTGGAGGTTGCCTCATAATGTTTGTGCCTAATCTGCTTGCCATGTTTCTGATCAAAAATAGTAATGTTTTTTTTTTTTTCCTCAACAGTTTCCTTCCACGCCACAGGAATGGCAGACTGTGGCCTCCCACTTTGCCCAGCAGTGGGATTTTTCTTAACTGCGGAGGGGCAATTGATGGGAAACACGTCCACATCATCCCACCACCCAACTCGGGGTCGTACTATTTCAACTATAAGGGGTTCAATAGTATAGTGATGTTGGCGGTGGTGTCGGCTAATTACGACTTCTTGTATGTGGACGTGGGGAAGAATGGCCGGATGTCCGATGGTGGAGTCATCACCCAGACGGAGTTTTACAGGTGTCTCCAGAATGGCAGCTTGGACTTGCCAGCTCCAGATGACAATGTGGAAGGACTCCCATTCGTGTTCGTTGCTGATGAAGCGTTTGCACTGGGGGACCACCTGATGCGGCCATTCCCGATGAGGACCCTCACCCCGGAACAGAGGGTTTTTAATTACTGGCTGGCCAGAGCCCGAAGAGTGGTGGAGAACACATTTGGAATCCTGGCAGCCGGTTCCGCCTATTTATGACACCCATCCATATGGCGGAGTATAAACTGAACCATATTATACTGGCGTGCTGTATTCTCCATAACTTTTTAAGGAAACATTCGTCCAACTATGCTGGCTCAGTTGGGCCTGAGGCCGGAATGATGCAACAAACCACACTGACGGCGCTTGAAAGCGGCCGTCCTGGCTTGCCCTCCCTGAGTGCCCATGATGTCCGGTTACGCTACCTGGAGTTCTTTTTAATAGAAAAGAATACAGCATGCCAGTATAATGGGTAGGGGGGCCATCAATATGCCAGAAAATATGTGAAGCCTTTTTCTATTAAAAAAAAAAAAAAGAAATTCTTTGTGGACATTTACTGCTTGTGTTTGTTTTAGCTGACCCTGACAGAAATGTGTGGAGTCCAGAAAATGGCGAGATTGTGTAACCTTATACAAAGCACTGTTGGCTGTTATTTACTAAATGCAAAAACACATTTCACTACAAGTGCAGTTGCAACTGCACTGAAACTGCACTTGTAGTGCCAAGAGGATTTGCCCTTAGTAAATAACCCCCATTTTCTCTGAAAACACCAATGACATCACCCCAAAAGTGTTGTAGAATTGAGACAATAATCCACACATTCTTGCTTAACAAACTTTTTTATACCTGCACAATCACATGTGCATTTACCAAAGGTTTTGCAAACAAACCAACATGTTTGTTGTATAATAATTTTTGGGGTAGCATTATCAAAAATAGAAATGTCCATTTACGAGAAAACAGGCCTGTGTAAAACCAACAAGAAAGACACAAATCTTGAACTTACAAACGTCACATTTGGTAGAACTTGAAGGCAATATCAGACATGAGTATTTAGGAACTGTGTTTGATATTGTGTTCATATGGGGTGAAGTCACCCCAGGAAAAGCCAAATTTGGAAGATGCACACCAATTTACCAATGTCAACATGTGCTAGCTGCCATCACGGGGGATCAAGGGACGTGTTTTGGGGGAGCAACCCCTTCCCCTCAGCTACTTTATTATTGAGGAAGGGGTTGCACCCCCAAAACGCGTCCATTGATCTCCCGTGATGGCAGATAGCACATGTTGACACACTGTGTGTATCCTCCAAATTTGGCTTTGTGAAAAATCACAAAAACATTTTGCACATTGTAGCACACCAAAAAACAAAGTGATTTGGAGGGGGCTTTAAACTCGCCCCAAAACATCAATGATGTTTTTATTTTTTGGAATAACATCATTGATGTTTTTCTTGATGTTTTCCAATTGTAAATTACACCCCATGATCTCCCCGATCAGGATCTGGGCACTTTCTGATGTGAAAGGATCTGGATCCACAACATCACGATCACCTAAAAAGAGAGGAACCCCCCAAAAAAATTAGGTTTTAAAAATATGACGGCATCCATCTCTTACCTGAGCCTGTGGTCGCAGACAATCACCTGTTGTGGTGACTAGTTCCACCACGTCTTCTTCCTCCTGCTCAGATTATGTTGGGGGGATTTCCCCTTTTTCCAGAGGGGGGGGGGGCTCTGGTCTTCTCGGATGAGGGGTGTCCTCCGAGTCTTTTCTCCCCTATATAAAACAAAATGGTATAATTAGCACACAGATATTTGATGGCAGAACTAGAAATAGGAAACATTGCTTGGAAGTGGGGTACAATTGTCAATTTTAGCAGAGTTAAAAAATGTAGCATTTTCAGTGTCCTTTGTCAAGCTGCAATACTTTACCTGTTTGGTACAAGCTTCACAGATGTAGCCCCCCCCCTATAGTATACACTGGAGCACCTGTGTGCCCCCCCTAATAAAAATGGTGTTCTTGTGTCCCACACTAGTGCTCCAGTGTCCAGATGTGAAAACAGCTGCTCAGTGTCCTCTCCTTACACAGAATCTAGTTTGCATTTCATTCTAGTAACAAAGCCATCTACACAACCCAATTCTTTTAAGACAAGTATAGGGCGTAAAAATGGTGGCCAAATGCATATGGCCTAAACAATGGTATTTTATAGTCCGAAAGAAAAATGTTTGATATGAACGAATAATGTGCCCATGAACATGAAAGTTGCCATTTTAAACTGTACAACAGTTCCTAAAAGCACATGGAGCAGCACGAACGTAATAAACATAAAGAATAGGAACACAGCACAACTAATTACTTTTTTGCAGCACTCTCCGGATCTTTTTGTACTGCTCATGTTCTCGTAATTTGAGGTCCGACCACCACTTCCTGAGCTGATCTTTCGATCGTCGTACCCCGAAATTCCGGTGCAGACTCCTGACCACTTTCGCCATGATTTTGGCCTTTCTGACATTGGGGTTTGTGTAAGGCCCATACTTTCCATCATAGTCGGCCTTCTTCAGGATGTCCACCATCTCCAACATCTCCCCAAAGGACATATTTGAGTCCTTAAATCTCCTTCTGGATCGGGACGTGTCCGGATCCAACCTTTCCTCCTCCTCCTCGTCGTTGCTACAATTAGTACGATCCTGCTGTGTCTCCGCCATGTGCTCTTCCCCCACTGCGCCGAACGAAAAGGGGCGGGGAATAGACTAGAAAGAATGTCAGGGGCGGGCGGAGTTACACGCATGCGCAGTGTGTATAAAGCGTAACACGCGTGCGTCTTACGTACGATCTGTGAGCAGAGGAAGGAGCATCGGAGGTGCCGATCGTGATAACGAAGGTAGGATCTAAACTTGGGCCTATACTGCTTCGAAATGGAAGCCTATATTGTAACAAGATTAGGGGAGTTTGGCCTGACATTAGGGTTTGTCTTGTGTTGTGTCTTGCAGAGAAAATGGATGGGTTCAACGACCACAATTTCCTCCCCCTGTTCATTGACAAATACAGGGAGCTGCCCTGTCTGTGGCAAGTGAGATATCCTCATTACAACCATAAACAAAAGAGGCAGGCAGCGCTGGAGAAACTGCTGGAGTTGGTGAAGCCGGTGGTCCCCACAGCAACCATCCCCTATTTAAAAACCAAAATTGGTGGCCTGAGGAGCACTTATCTTAGGGAGCGCAAGAAGGTCACAGATTCCCAGAGGTCCGGAGCTGCAGCAGATGACGTTTATGTCCCCAGGCTGTGGTACTATGAGAGACTGCGATTTCTGTCAGACCACACTGAAGTCAGGGAATCCCTCTCCACTCTTCCTTCCACCCCAGCTGAGGCTTCCGATGTCCAACCTGGGCCTTCCAGCCAGGAAGAAGTGGAGGAGCCCAGCTGGAGTCAGGTATAGCATTCTTCTACAGATTTCTGGGCAATAAAGAAATGATGTTTACTAGATGTTATTATTGATCACTAATTGCTGATTGAAAAAAGTGTTTTACATATCAATAGACAGTAGTGGGCACCCAAATTTGGGACAAGAATGAAAAATGCTGGGCTCAGAAGGATAGTCTGTTATATTTGTTAACATTCAATTTGCAACAGTCAGGAGGTGACAATTGTGTGTGATTGATGAAAAAAATACTAAAACTATGTCCCTTTTTCATACACAGGAAGACCTCAGCCAGGAGGAGGTTGTGGAATGTGGCAGTCAGGAGGAGGCGGGGATTAGTGGCAGCTAGGAGGAGGGGCTAAGTGTCAGCCAAGAGAAGCCTGGGACCAGTCGCAGCCTGACAGAATCAAAGGTTCCTCCCCTTCGCCTTCCATATAAAAGAGCCAGGAAGACGACTCCGATTCCCGTGCAGGATTTTGCGTTCAGGCTCATTCAGGAGGCTTTGGCGTCCCTACGAGCCTTACCCACTCCTGAAGAGGCCTTTGCCTGCATGGCTGCCACAAAACTGCAGGGCATGCAGGAGGGTCAACGCAGGCTCTGTGAGAACCTTCTGTATAAAGTCCTACATAAGGGGGTGAGTGGGGAACTAACACCCAAGACCGACGTCATTGAGTTGGACCATCCTCCTTCTCCTCCTCCTCCTGCTGCCACAACTCCACCACCACAGCCACCGCATGGAAGGAAGCGTGGAAAGAAGACCTGAGAGTGATGACCCTGGGTTCAGTCTGGTCTGACAGAAGCTGCAGTCTCTTGTATGACCACAGCCTGGGGACACAGATGTCATCTGCTGCTTTCCGGATCTCTGGGACTTCTGAACCAGACTGCCCTCCCTTACATAAGGACTCCTCAGGCCACCAATTTTGCTTTAAAATTATTGATGTCTGCCCTGGGGGTCCAAGGCTTCACCCACTTCTGTAGTTTCTCCAGTGTTGCCTCCCTCTTTGTTTAGTTGTGAGCCCTTAATAAAAATTTTTTAGGGAAATTATACTCTCCTGTGTGTGTTTTCATCCAAAAAGGACAGTTTGTTGGTGACGATTCAGGTACATTTCTAACATAAAATGTGAAATTAACAAGGGACAACAACACCAAACAATCTCCTACAGATTAAATAGAACAACATATCAATGGTGTTGTGGGAACTTGACACAAAAAACACACACAAACATTTTCGGGAGTACAAATAAAAATCCCCCAAACAAATAACACCCTTCAAAAAAATACAAACACAGAAAAAGAATCTACATTAAAGCCAAAAAAAAAAAAAAATACCACAAAAATATGTTGTCACATGTGAGAAATCAAAATATATTGAGGGAATCCCGATAAATAGTAACAAAATAAGTTTGTGAGAAGTCTGTGTGAATATGAGCAGCAAAACTACTATATTCTTGTCATATTATAAAGAAGAAGAGATTGCGCTGTATTAAACCATTTTTAACATTGCAGCGTGACGAAAGTGCTGTATCCATTGCGAACGCTAAGTTTACCAGAACGAGCTGTTCCGTGTCGGAATTTCTTCTGAGCATGCGTGGCACTTTTTGCGTTGGAACAGGCCACACACGGTCGGAATTGACGCGATCGGATTTTGTTGTCAGAAAATTTTATCTCCTGCTCTCCAACTTTGTGTGTCGGAAAATCCGATGGAAAATTTCCGATGGAGCCCACACACGATCGAAATTTCCAACAACATGCTCCGATCAGACATTTTCCATCGGAAAATCCGACCGTGTGTACAGGGCATTAGAAACACCTAGCAGGGAACACATTTAACCCCTTGATTGCCCCCTAGTGTTAACCCCTTCCCTGCCAGTGACAGTTACACAGTAATCAGTGCATTTTTATAGCACTGATCGCTGTATAAGTATCAGTGGTCCCAAAAAAGTGCCAAAAGTGTCCGATCTGTCCCGCTAAAAATCACAGATCGCCACTATTACTAGTAAAAAAAATAAAAATAAATAAAAATGCCATAAATATATCCCCTATTTTGTAGACACTATGGGGGTTATTTACTAAAGGCAAATACACTTGGAAGTGCAGTCATTGTAGATCCGAAGGGAACATAAAAAACCTTTTAAGCTTGCACATGATTGGATGATAAAATCAGCAGAGCTTCTCCTCATTTCAGATCTACCCATCAGATTTACAGCAACTGCACTTTCTAGTGCACTTGTAGTGCAAATTGGATTTGCCTTTCATAAATAACCCCCTATAACTTTTGTGCAAACCAATCAATATACGCTTATTGTGATTTTTTACCGAAAATATGTAGAAGAATACATATTGGACTAAACTGATGAATAAATTTGTTTTTTTTTAAAAGAAAATTGGGATTTTGATTATAGCAAACAGTAAAAAATATTGTTTTTTTTTCAAAATTTTTTTTTTGTTTATAGCACAAAAAATAAAAACCACAGAGGTGATCAAGTACCACCAAAAGAAAGCTCTATTTGTGGGAAAAAAAAGGATGTAAGTTTTGTTTGGGTACAGTGTCACGTGACCGTGAAATTGTCAGTTAAAGTGACACAGTGCCGTATCGCAAAAAATGGCCTGGTCATTAAGGGGGTAAATCCTTTCAGGGCTGAAGTGGTTAATGTATTCTATGCATTAAAGTAAAAAAAAAAACCTTCTGTGTGCAGCAGCCCCCCCAGCCCCGTAATACTTACCTGAGCCCCATCGCGATCCAGCGATGTGCACAAAAACCTTTGCTCTCTGGGGAATCTCCCTCCCTATTGGCTAAGACAGCAGCGGAAGCCATTGTCAGTCACAGCCAGTGAGCCAATGAGAAGAGGGGGGGTGGGACCGAGTCATGGCTCTGTGTGTGAATTGATACGAAGAGCAGCAGATCAAGAGTGAGCCAGCTTTGGTGCCCCCATAGCAAGCTGCTTGTTCTGGGGGCACTTTGCAGGGGAGAGGGGCCAGGGGCGCTGGTGGGAGACCTGAGGAGAGGAGGATCGGGGCTGCACTGTGCAAAACCACTACACAGAGCAAGTACGTATAACATGTTTGTTGTTTAAAAGAAAAAAAAATTGCCATTAATATCACTTTAAGTTGAGAAAAGAAAAAAGGGTGTACACAATACACATTCTTGGCCTAGGGTTTGAAATGCATGGTAACCCTTTACCCGTAATATATATTTTAGCCTTGCACTGCCAATGGGCGTTAAGGAAGCAGAAAATGCCGACACTGGCCTCGTCCATGGCAACCAGGGACAGCATCTGGCAGTCCTGTTCAGGTGCTGGCTTGAAATCTCTGGCCTCTCATTGCTCCACTATATCCACATGCCCATATTTGGGCAATGACATCACAAGGTATACCCTGCCCCTTTGTTGATTTGTGTTATTCGTGGCAAATGAGGGATGGGATTAGACATGTTGGTGGGGTTTTCTTTGATCAAATTGGTGTGCATCGTTAATTATAAATGAGGAGGGCAATGTTATTGATAATAGTTTTACATTGAGGGATTTTTTTAAATAAAGGACTCAAAAAACATGGTGTCTTTATTTCCTTCCTACATTTTTTTTTGTGAATGAGTGGGGGTTAGTATCTAAGGGGCCCCTTATTTTCAAAAGGGGCTTCCATATTCTGATATGACTCCTGCCAGCAGACCCCCACAACCATTTGGCAGGTATGTGAGGAAAAGGCCTTTGTGTTTTAGGGTGTTCCCTGAAAATGTATCCCGCTTTGATGTGGCCTGATATGTGGCCCAGTGTGGCTCAGAATGGCGGTCCACACTGGTTCCCCCCACACCCTTTCCTGGACTGCCAGGCTGCATTCCCAGACAAGGGGACCCCACAATTTTTCTCTTGTATTTTGCATGGCATTTCCCATTTACATCCATACCAGAACCTCATCAAGGGTAAAGGTCTGCTATATATTTTTAGAGGGAACCCAAAGCATTTTTTGTGGAGTCTCCCAATAACATCTCTACCAGACCCTTATCTGCAATAAGGGTCAAGAATAGATGAAACAAATTCCCAACCGCTTTGCTTACAAAATGGGTATGTAGCTAGGAGCTGTTAATTACTGGAAATTGTAATTACATTTCTTTTCTTTATAACTGTTAGTTTTGCTGTCATAGGTTGTATATATCATATAGATGCACCACTTCACAGGCAGGTTAAATTCATTCCTCAGGCATGTTATTTAAAATAATTTAAAATTTTAAGTTTGCCCTTTAGGCATTAGCATTAAAATTGTTGCTCCCTGACTTTTTTTTGTGCTTTGGTACATGTTCCCTAGGACAGTGCCCCTCCCTCAATGCCATTTGTTTTACAACCTCTTGCCTATTAACCTAAAAAATGGTCAATATTCTTTGTTAACATTAGAGTCCCATTGACATCAGTCTTGCATCCCAACTTCAGTTTGCCAAATTTACCCAGGTACTTTTGGGTTTTACCTAATAGCCGCAAACCCTAAGTCCTACTGTATGTAATTTTCAAATCATGAAAATGACAGTTGTAAACTTCTTGGGGACTATGAGCAAAAATACAACTTTATGTTGCTACACTCAAGGTGTACATACACAAGGCTGGGATTTAAAGTAACCATGTCATAAAAATAAAGTTACCCCAAAAAGCTTTCCCTACAATAGCTGCTTGCATCTGCCAAATGCCATTCCACTGAAGAGAAAGTCTGTTTAGAGACTGACACTTCACTGAGGTAATTGTTTTGACCACTCTTTGCTATACCAGAGCCTCTGCTCTTTAGAAATCAAATATTTTGAGCTTCCTTATAATTTCCTCCTATCTTCCTGGGTCAATATCTTCCTCATTCACAAATTATCTGTTGTACCACAAGGATTGGTCCCTGGATTCCTTTCTTCTCTGTCTGTACTTATGCTGTTGGTCAGTTTAATAATCTTTTTTGGAAACCATTAGCCAATTATGCAAACAATACTCAGATGTGTCTCTTAGGTCCTAGTCTCATTTATTGAACATACAGTAGTTAAGCTGGCCATACATGGATCGAAATTTATTCCATTCAGCGGGGATTGGCTGAATCTTGATCCAAGTAGGGGCTGTTGTTGAAGTCCATCTACTAATCGACTTCAATGCAATCACCCTGTTGGAAATTGTTCACTCAATCAGTGCTGTAGGCTATAGCTTGCAGTGCTGATTAATGTATTGGCAAGAAAAATAATTAGCTAGCTAATTACAAACTGCGCTCCCAAGTGCAAAATCACTCTTTGTGAAAACAACATGTTGTGAAAACAGAATCATAAAAATAGTGAAATAATATCCGCCAACTGAATATGACACTAAATCACCATAGTGAAAATACTAAATAATGAAAATGATCAAAATAATTGAAATGTACAAGGTGAAAAATTAATTAAAGGAAAAAAGTCCACAAATGTTATACAAATAACAATGTGTACGAAAAATATATTGAATCTATCATAAATCAGAATGTTCAAATAATGAAAAGCAGAGCTTCTGGGTGAATTAAGCTTCTGGGCAAATCTTCCTTGGGTACGGCAAAGCATCAGATAACAGTATTCAGTCACCATCATCAGCCACACAGCCTACTCACCAGATGGAGGTGACTCTCATGACAGGAGTCAAACACGCTTTGGGGACACAACCAACAGAGCTTCTCCCAATCATGGCTAGGTGCAGATGCTGGAACTCAGGTGCTGGAACTCAGGTGTCTTGGTTAGTGCTAAGGCTACTTGGATGCATGCGACCGTCCCAAGGTGGGTCACAAAGATCGTAGGTGTTAAGAATGTGGAAAAAATGGATAAAAAATAACATGGTGAAGTAAGCCAAAATATTTAATAGGCTAAAAACGGCTTAAAACCACATTACCCACATAAGGGTTCATGCGGGCAAACAAACAAACAAACGAAAAAGCAGGAAAAACCAGATACGAGCGGAAGTGGCGTGTCACGTTCATTTACATCCGACCGGTTTCGTCAGTGCGTTCTGACATCATCAGGGATCATACGAACGGGCACACCGCATCCGTAGCATCCCTGGCAGTTTTCCCGAGTGTGGCTCGGGGTTAAAATTCAGGACCATTAGCGGTAACCCCAAGCCACACTCGGGATTACATCGCAGGATCCTGGTGTGGCTTTACTTACCTTGTCCCCGGGATCCTGCGATGTCCCCCGCTGTGTCTGCGGGCTCCGTCCTCCTCCGAAGCCTCTCCGTGCCAGGCTCCGTTCCCTGCGAGCGGCGCGACACAGGGGGGCGGAGCCTGGCGGCAAATTCAAAAAAGTGTAAAATCATAACACATACAGTACTGTAATCTTACAGATTACAGTACTGTATGAAATTATTTCACATCCCTTTTGTCCCCAGTGCTTTGTCCTATGCCCTGCATGCAGTTTTATGTTATATATACTGTTCTTTCTGCCTGGAAACTGGCAGAAAGAATAGTATATATGCTATCTATACATAGCAACCAAAAAGTGTCCCTTTACATCAAAAGTGGCTTTAGACCAGCTAGAAAACAGCGATAGTAAATTAGAACACTTGCAGAATTGAGCGATAGTGAATCGTGGGGAAATTTATTTTATTATTAATTTTTTTTTTTTTTTATTATTTATTTGTATTTATTATATTATAATTTATGTTTTTGTGTTTCAAACTTTATAATACCCAGGATATCTACTAGACTCTTGTTTGGACAGATTTAGGTGTGTTATTGTTAAGAATTACAGACCTACAATATAAAACGCCAAATTTCCATGCAAAACAATTGTACCGCTTTCAGCACCTAAAATCCGAAATAATCATACCGCCAGGGAGGTTAAATACACATCACCATTTAGAGGCATCCAATCCGGTGACATCTCATCTGACAGAGAATTAGACCAGAATTAGAAATTTAATTGACTGCCATCTTGTGGCCAAAAAGCAAAATGCAATAAAAATTGCAATAAAAATGTTAAAGATTTACGACATCCAAACTGCCATCTTGTGGATAGTGGCCAGATTGCACAATCAAGTCAAATATCAATGATTGAAATTAAAGTAAATGAAATAAAAAATATATGTTTAGAATTAAAATAAAAATGTAAAAATTGGATTTTTAGTAAAAAGGAATACAAAGAGATGAAACTGAAATGGACAGCCCCTTCACAATCTGAAAGGACAGGAAACCAAATACTCAGTAGTTAGACAGATAGCAGTTCAAATCAATATCAACATCGATACCTGCCGGAGTAAGTGTATCCAAATGGTAAATCCATTCCGTTTTGTTTTTTGATATTTTCTGAACCATATTTCCTCCAATCAGCATCCAGCTTGTCAATACCAAAAAATTTAGCCAAGCTAGTATCCTGTTGGTGGTAGATTCTGAAATGGTTAGAGAGGCTGTGCTTGGGAAAACCATTTTTGATATTTGTGAGGTGTTCATTAATATTTATTTTAGATTTATTTTAGTACGCCCAACGTACTGTAACCCACACGGGCAAACAACGAGGTACGTGACAAAGATGGACTTGCAGGTGATAAACTTGTCTATTCTATATTCTTTACCTGTACTAAAGGATGTGAAGTGTTTCACTTTCCTTACATTATTTCTAATCAGTTTGCAGGCTTTGCACTTCCTACAGTAGAAAAACCCTTTTACATGCAAGAAAGTGGGAGCCCTCTTGGGAGGATTTAAAACATTCGGGGCTAGTTTGTTACGTAGATTCGGTGCACGCCGATAAATAAACCTAGGACATTCTGGTAGGAAACTGGACAGGATCCTGTCTCCCAGCAGAACCGGCCAATGTTTTAAAAAGATTTTTTCGACACTTTTGTAGTCCCTATTGAAGCTAGTTAAAAAAGGAACATAATCCAGTATACATTTCTCTTTGATGTTATCTTTCAAAAGTTGGTCCCTATCCATCTGTAAAATTAGTGATTGAGTAGCCCTGAGGTCTTTTGCGCGATACCCTTTTTCTTTAAATCTATCAACTAGTAAGTTAGATTGAGACATGTAATCTGACGTAGAGTCACAATTACGTCTAATCCTTAATAGTTGACCCTTAGGGATCCCTTTCAGCCAGTTGGGGTGATAACAGCTGGCCGTGGGTATATAACTGTTTCTATCAGTACCCTTAAAATGGGTTTTTGTCTGGATTCTACCATTGTTATTATATAGAATTAGGTCAAGAAAGCTAATCTCACTCATACTCCAATTACCTGTGAAACTAAGGCCATAGCAATTGTGATTGATATTGCTGAGGAACGACTCTAGGGCCTCCACTGTACCGTTCCACAGAATCACAATGTCATCTATGTACCTTTTATACAGGCAGATCTCAGGGACGTGGGTTCCAAATATGCTGTGGTCCTCCCATAGGCTCAGGAGTATATTGGCCACACTGGGAGCATACTCGGCCCCCATAGCCACACCCTTGATCTGCCTGTAACACGACCCCTCATGCCAAAAATAGTTGTTAGACATGGCCAACTCCAAGATCTCGATCAAGAAATCTTTCTGTTCAACCTTGAGATTGGACTTAGAATCAAGGGCCCTCCTTGTGGTTCTCAAAACATCCTTCTGGACCAGATTAGTATATAGCGATTCAACATCAATCGTAACAATGATTGTGTTATCTTGAACTGGTATATCCTTAAGCAAGTTCATAAGATGCTTACTGTCTCGCAAATATGAAGGGTACGATTGAACAATGGGCTTTAAAAAATAATCAACATATTCTCCCAATCTAGAAAAAATAGAGTCTATGCCGCTAATAATAGGTCTGCCAGGTGGGCATTGGGGATTTTTGTGTATTTTGGGCAATTGGTAAATTATAGGGAGTCTAGGTGCATCAGGGACTAGATATCTAGCTTCTTTCTTATTGAGGATTCCTAGCTCTTTAGCTTTGCGTATACTATCCTTCACTGACATTTTAAGCTTTTTTGTAGGATCACCCTTGATTTTCTTAGAAGTTACGGTATCACTTACCAGCCTATTAAGTTCTTTCATATAATCATCTCTGTTTAAGACCACTATTCCTCCCCCTTTATCCGCTTGCCGTATGGCGATATTTTTCTTTTTTTCTAACACCTCTATACCTTTTTGTATGTTACCCTTCTTTTTCCCTCTCTTGGTTTTGATGAGTCTAATATCTTTCTCAACTATACCTTTGAACGTTTCAAGAAAATGGTTAGATGACTTTTTGGGGTTGAAAACGGACTGATTCCTCAATCCATTATGTTGGTATTCTGATTCCATAGGTTGGGTATTAAGAACTCGTTTCTCTGCAAAATGTTTTTAAATTTAAAGTTTACGTACAAATCTCTCAGTGTCAATGAACACCTCAAATTTATTTAATCCTTTATCCGGGGTGTATTTGAGACCTAACTCAAGCACTTTGAGTTCATTGAAAGTAAATGACTCATTACTTAAGTTAAAAATACCTTGGCCAACTACTCTCTCTTTCTTTTTATTCTTCCTTCCTCCCCTTGTTCCTCTGCGTTGTTTCTTTGGGGGTCCTGGGTGGGCCACACAGGTGGTTCCCATTGTTGCCAATGGGAATTCATCTGAACCCCATACCGGGTCTCTGGCGATGGATTGTGCCAGGATGGGTTGGGTGGTCCGCCCCTCCCTCGCCCTCTCCAATTCCCCCTCTGACTAGAGTAACCTTTTTTCTGATTCCAGCCCCCCCGGAGAGGTGGATCTCCATGTCCTCTACTGCGAAAACCTCTATATGGGGAGCCCCCTCTCTGTGAGTCATCTTCTTGGTAGAGTGGCTGTACATGGGGATACCATGGCCTCCATAATAACCATTATCATATTAACCAGAGTTAGAGTTGGGGGCGGGGTGAATCGGGTAACTGGAGTGGCTGGAGCCCCTGGGACCAGTGCCTCCTCTTCTGTAGGTTACACCAGGGTAGGGGGACCGGGCTTACGCCCCTGTTTACCAACACCCGGGGTGGAACAAGGAGGAGCAGTAGGAGGCTGAGTGGGCTCCAATCTCTCCGGGGAAGAGTCCATGGATTGGTTAAGAGCCAAATCCACTGACTCTTCCTGCCATTTATACACTTTGTTTTCCCTATAGTCTTTAAGGTCACGTTGGTACTTTTTCGTTTAAACTTTCTTTATTGTTGTCCATCACATCTTAACATATACAGTTTAATATAAGCTCGTTGATGACAGACGTTTTCTTATTTCAACTTTAGCAATAACCTGCATATATGTAGATAACATAAATAAAGGGTGGGAAGAAATAACAAAGGAAAAGAAGAAAGGAGGGGAGGTAAATAGACTAGGGTTGTGTTAAGATATCTGTTGAGACCTTAAGAAAGTGTGCCTTTAGTGATACCAGTACACGCTGCTTTAAGGCTCTTCAAATCCACAGGGGCAGAAACCAGCTGTGGCCACCACCCACCGCGGATCCCACAACCTGAGCCATATTGGTCTCCCAGACCAGGGAGAGGTAAGCCGCGGCATCTCGGGACCGCCACTGCCTGGCATCTCTGTTTCATCTCTACCTGGTAAATTATAATAGTTGCTAACATTCTGTTCAATCAACAAACAGTTCTATTAATGACATTGCTTGTTAGAATAGGAAGAGCAGAGAGAAAAAGGGACAATGTAGAGAGGAGGGGACGGATAATGTAGAGGGTAGGTGGGGTAAAGAGGGGTAAACAGGATCACACCTTGGTTCCACGTGCATCTCCGATCATCCACTCCGGACTATCCACCCCAGGCAGCCTTCTAGTTCTGGCAAGGACACTTTTTTGTATGCGGTCCGTATTTCGGTCTTTGGGAAAAACTGTGGTGGAGACTATTTAGGGTGGGCACGATGACCCAATGTGGGATCTGCTAATTTTAATAGGGAAACGTCCAGGTTAGAAGGTACATAGGAAGTGTCTTGGAAGTGTTCTTGCCATATTGACCATATGGTTGTGTGCTTAGCTGTTGCGCCTTTACCTGTTGCCACCCATTCCTCTGCTTCCCTTATTTCACTAACCCCGCGTATCCACTCCTCTTTGCTCGGTATCTGCTCTTTCTTCCAGAAGATAGGCAGTAGACGCTTAGCAGCATTTAGCAAGTGAGGTAGTGCGCTTTTTTTGTAGCGGCTAACAGGTATAGGAGGGATATGCAGGAGGAAATGATCCGGGGGGAGGGGAATCTCTATCCCGAGAATTTCTTTAATCTGGTCCTTAATTGTCTGCCAATATATCTTTATTCGTGGGCACACCCACCACAGGTGTAAGAGGGTGCCTCGGCCTCCGCATTCTCGCCAGCACAGGTCTGAACTAGCAGGATAAATCCGTGCCATGTCAGATGGGACTCTGTACCAACGTGCTAATAATTTGTAGTTTGTCTCCTGCATCTTAGAGTCTACTGAGCTGGAGTGTGTGAATTGATACATACATGTTAGCTGAGACTCAGAAAACTCCTTCCCAAGGTCTCTCTCCCAAGCACGTATATAAGTAGGTTTAGAGGCCGAGGACCCCAGCAGTTGATACATTTCGGAAATCATGTGGGGGACCGGATCCTCCACCATGAACATTCCCTCAAAAGGCGTGAGTGTTGAGATATCTCTTATGGAGCTACCGTGTACAGCAAAAAAGTGGTGCAATTGTCTATAATTCCAGAAATTAAGGTGCGGTCTGCCTGGCCTATTTCCTAGGGACTCAAAGGGCAGAATTCTCCCACTTCTCAGTAGTTTGCCACAGCTGGCGTTCTTGTCGTCTACCCAGGCTCCAAAAAAGCCTGCGTGTTCCCCCGGCGGTAACCAGAGGAATCCACCCAAAGGTGTCAGCGGGGACATAGGGGGGGCTAAATTCAGCCTCTGGTTGACTCTGTCCTATGTGTCAAGTGTGGATATCGTTAATGGGGACGTAGATTCTGATAGTCCCCTGTGTTCCCGCGAAAGCCACAGGGCGTAGGACAGGTTTCTGCCTGCCATATATTTTTCCATAGTCACCCACAATTTGGAATGTCCATGGAAGTGCCAATTCAGAGTCCTCTGTAGGGCAACAGCCTGGCAATACCGCTGTAAGTCCGGGACTCCCAGCCCTCCATAGTGTTTCGAACGTCTCAGCACCTTCATAGCAATCCGCGGTTTCTTTGAATTCCATATGAAGTTGGTGATCAAGTTGGACACTTGTTTGAAAAAGGTTTTGGGCAGGTGTATGGGGAGCATCTGCATATAAAACAGAATTCTGGGGAGAACGTTCATTTTTATTATGTTCGTCCTGCCTATCCATGTGAAGGCTGTCTTCGTCCAACGTGTTAAGTCTTGTTTGATTTCGGTCAAGAGTCTGGGGAAGTTTGTGGTATATAGAGTGTCAAAGCTGTCCGTCAGTTGTATGCCTAGGTAGCGTAGGGAAGAGTTAGTCCACATGAAGGGGAATGCAGCTTTTAAGCTAATTGTCATGGGGGTAGATAGATTGACAGGTAGAATTTCTGATTTATTGTAGTTGATTTTAAAGTTAGAAAGTGTACCAAAATTTTTGAGTTCCGGCATCAGGACCGGCAACGAGATCAGGGGATTGGTTAAGTGAAACAATACGTCATCTGCGTAAGCTGAGAGTTTGTGCTCCACAGCTCCTACAGTCAGTCCTGTGATATCAGTATTTGCTCTCACTCTTCGTAACAGTGGCTCTAAGGCCAGGGCGAAGAGGAGGGGGGAGAGTGGACACCCCTGTCTCGTGCCGTTCCTGATCGGGAACTTGGATGAGAGAATTCCATTAACCTTAACCTGTGCACTAGGTTCCGAATAAAGGGCCAGTATCCAAGCTAGCTTATTTGGGCCCAGCCCCATTGAGGTTAATACCTCCCTGAGGTAGGACCAGTCTATGCGATCGAATGCCTTCGGTGGAGAGTATTAGATAAGGGGGGGTACCTCTTTCATTTTGGCCCAATGTATAAGTTGAATCGCACGTATTGAGTTGTCTCGAGCTTCGCGTCCTACAATAAAACCCGTCTGGTCTAGGTGTACTATAAGGGGGACAAGGTGTTTCAGTCGGTTTGCGAGGATTTTCGCCAGGATTTTTACGTCCGTATTCAGTAAGGAAATGGGGCGGTAACTCTGCGGGACAGTCGGGTCTTTGTCCTCTTTTGGTATAACCGATATGTGTGCTAAAAGAGCCTCTGGTGGAATTCTGCATCCCTTTACTAGGGAATTGAAATACTTACACATATGGTTCGCAAGGAGCGGGGAGAATTTAGCATAATATGCTTTGGTAAACCCATCAGGGCCTGGGCTTTTCCCGTTGGGTAAAGATTTAATGGTGGACTCAAGTTCAATGGTAGTGATAGGGGATTCTAAGTCAGCTAGTTGGTCTTCAGTCAGGGAAGGCAGTCCATTAGTGGATAAGTAGTCTCGAATTTTTGTCAGTCTGATTTCTTTAGCTTCTGGTGTTGTGTTTGCATCTAAATTGTAGAGTTCAGCGTAGTAGTCACGGAACCTCTCCGCTATCTTAGAGGAGTGGAATGTCATATCACCCGTAGAGGAGTGAAGTTTGTGAACTTGCGTTTGGGCCCGTTTTGCGCGAAGCGCTCTTGCCAGCATGCATCCGCACTTATTACCATGCTCATAGTATCGGTGGGATAGGTGTCGCAGTTGTTTACGCGCCTGTCTCTCTAGCAGCCATGAAAAAATATCTCTGAGTTCTGTTAGTTCTCGTAGGGCTTCTGGGGTACCCCCCACTTTGTGTTTAAGTTCCACCTGCTGAAGTGCATTAAGAACTCTATTATAGTCAGCTAGCCGTTCTCTCTTTAATCTAGAGCCTTGTGCAATAAACTCGCCTCGTATAATGGCCTTGTGACATTCCCATATTGTACCCTCACTCAAGTTTTCTAATGTGTTCTCTCGAAAGTAGTTTTTAATTGTGTCTGAGATCTGGGCTTCTACTACAGGGTCATCTAATAAATATTCATTAAGGCGCCAGTTCCACGTTCTACGGGAGCCTGTTGGAGTGATAAAAGTAGCCTGAATCGGGGCGTGGTCTGAAATGGTTATGTTTCCTATGGAAGAGCTTTGGAGGAGCTCCAAAGTCGGGTGGTCGAAATAGATCAAATCTATACATATGTAGACGTTGTGTACCACTGAATAGTAACTGTAGTCCTTCTCTGTGGGGTGCAGGGCCCTCCAGCAGTCAACCAGGCCCACCGTCTGGAGGGACTTTCGGAAGTGCCTAAGGAATGCATGTGAGTGTGAGGGCCGGCTGTGTGAAGTGTCCAGGGATGGGTCCGGGCTCACATTAAAGTCGCCGCCTAAAACTAGGGACCCCTCCCTGAACTCCTCTAGTTGCTCTATGATTGAGTCAAGGAGGGTCAATTGATTCGAATTAGGGGAGTAGATATTGGCGAGGGTGTATTTAGTACCCGCGATGGTCCCTTTCAGGAAGACGTATCTTCCTAGGGGGGTCAGTCTTGGCGTCTGAATATTGGAAGGGGCAGTTTTTGTGGATAGCTATTGCAGTGCCTCTGGACTTGTTGACCGGGGAGGTACTGTGGTACCACTGACTATAGATGTGTGTCGGTAGTTTGGGTATGGAATGGTGTGTAAAGTGCGTTTCCTGTAGGAACACTATCTGCGCTTTGAGTTTTTTCAGTTCCCACCACAATTTACTCCGCTTACAGGGTGAGCAAAGACCACGGACATTATAAGAAATTACCTTAACCGTTGTCATTGAAGAATGGTGTTGTAAATCGGCTGCGGTCCCGGGGGCGGAGTCCGGAGTGGGCGCCATCGATCGGGTGAATCTTGCTAGAGAAGAGGAGAGTAAGATAGGGGCCAGGAAGCGAAAAAAGAATAGGGGAAGAAAGTAAAGAGACAATGTTAAAACAAGCATTAACATCAGCATAACCATAAGCAACGTTTAAACTAAAAAAAAAACTAACAATGGTTCTGTATAGGCACAGACTATGCCTAATGTGTCCCCCTTTCTCAGGGGACCCATTTTGTCCAGAACTGGTATCCCAAATGGGATTAATACCCGAACGTGGGCAGCCTACTGGGGGAACGTGGGCCAACATGAAGGAGGGAAGGGAGAAAGGGTCCGCCCCGCTGTCACCTCATAAATGCTTCTTTGTGACCCATTGATCTGGGGTATAAACGGCATGATAGGGGTTAGGGGGATTGCATAATCTGGGGAAGTCCCGGGGAGGGCAAAACTAGCAACTAAAGAGATCTGGAAGCAGTCTCAAACCGTGTCTCTCTAGGAAGTAGGGCAGAGCCTTGTCCATCTTTATATTGGCAAAGTTCGTTGTCGGAACCAAGTCAGACTAGGCACAGTAATGTTCAGACTAAAAGGGGAGCTCCAGATCTGCTGGTGACCTGATAAAAAAAAAAGGGGGTGCCTCTGAAACAGGGGAGTGAGGACTTAATTCGGGATCTTGGTTACCATCAGTCTCTTAATGTAGAGGGGCCAGGGGAAGCATCTGATTCTTGCTGGTGGCGACTGCGTCTTCGTCCTCTGCATTGAGGCATCTGTGTCCAGGGCTGGGGGAGTTCAATGTTTGGAAAGTTCACCATCGCAGGGTCCCCGCGCCAGTCCGGAAAGTCAACTTTACCTAGGCCCAAGGCAGAGAGAAAGTGAGGGAGGTCATCTCTGGTGCGCAGGGTGGCTGAACGTCCATCTTTAGAGGCTTGTAAGTAGAAGGGAAAGCTTCAGCGGTACGTAAGGCCCGCTTCCTGGAGGGCCAGCAAGACAGGTTTTAGGGCCCGACGTTGCATAAGCGTGCATCTGGAGATATCCTGGAAAAAACAAAGGTGGGCGCCATCGAAATCAAAAAAAGGTCTGTTGCGCATCTTTTGCATTATTCGCTCTTTGAGGGTATATTTATGCAACTTGCATATTATGTCCCTTGGGTTGCCAACATCTTGGGATGGTGGTCGCAGGGCTCGGTGGGCGTGGTCAATCTCAATGGGTTCTGTGTCTGGTAGTTCCAGGATCTCCCTGAATATGCCTTGCAAGGAAGGGATAATATCTCTGGGGGCTGTTGCCTCTGGCATACCTCGGATACGGATATTTGCCCTCCTGCTACGATTTTCAAAATTGTCAAGTTGTGACAATAATAAGTCCAGCTTTTGATCTTGGGCTGCACACCTTAACTGTAATGCTGACATAGTGGGAAGAGCCTCATCCAGCCTTTGCTCTAAAGTTTCCACTCTGTTGCCCAGGTGTGTGGTGTCCTCTTTGAGCTGTGCTATATCCTCTGTAAACGCTTTTTCCACCCTGGCTGTGAATCTTTCCAAATCCTCTCTAGTAGGGAGGGACCAGATGTGCTTCTTAATGTCCCCATCCTCCATAAGGTCAGCAATGTCCGATCCCCCCACCCTGGACACAGTGGATCCCGGGGATGTCGGGGGTACAGAGTAACTCACTGATCCGGGTGATGGCTGTGGGGATAGAGCAGGTGGCGTGGTCTGTTTCTGTGCCGGAGCATGCTGTTTCCGGCGCCATCTTAGATTTTTCCTGGGCCTTGCCGCGGGTCCCGGAAAAATATGAATATGAAAGCTGCCCCCGTTGTGTCTTATCTGTCCCGGAGTTGAGGGCCGTATTCCGCCGCCTCTGTGACATGTCCTGGGCCATGTCAGGGCCCAGGATCATGGGTATGCTGCTGAGTAAGTAGCGGCGGGAGCGGAGCGCGGACCAGACACGTCCTCACAGCTCCATGCTCAGGACACGCCCCCAGAATCACACGATTCTGCCTGTGATTCCAAGTCACTCAGGTGCTTTTTAATTTTCTTTGTTTAAGTATTCCTATCTAGTTTCTCTAGATGTTTCTGTACCTGTACATTTTTCTCTTTGTATTCAGCAGTATCTTTAAAAGGTAAAATAGCTTCCTTCAATGAAACAATTTTGTTTTCTAATAAACGTAATTTAGCTCGTCTCCTGCCAATGATAATGTCTAAATCCCCATACACACGGTCGGACTTTGTTCGGACATTCCGACAACAAAATCCTAGGATTTTTTCCAACGGATGTTGGCTCAAACTTGTCTTGCATACACATGGTCACACAAAGTTGTCGGAAAATCCGATCATTCTGAACGCGGTGACGTAAAACACGTACATTGGGACTATAAACGGGGCAGTGACCAATAGCTTTCATCTCTTTATTTATTCTGAGCATGCGTGGCACTTTGTCCCTCGGATTTGTGTACACACAATCGGAATTTCCGACAACGGATTTTGTTGTTGGAAAATTTTATATCCAGCTCTCAAACTTTGTGTGTGGGAAAATCCGATGGAAAATGTCCGATGGAGCCCACACACGGTCGGAATTTCCGACAACACGCTCCGATCGGACATTTTCCATAGGAAAATCCGACCGTGTGTACGGGACATAATAGTTTAAGTTCACTATCATGAAAGAAATTATACCATTGGGCATCCAGATCAGGGTCTTCAAGACCATCATTGGGGCATATATCACCATCGTAAATGCCTAGGGGTCATTTTATTTTTAACATACTGTTCTAATGTGGCTACATCCCACCAAGTACGGATTTTCTTATCCAAAGCACGTTTTAAGGATTTGAAATTGTGTTCCAAATCCTTGAGTGCTAGATTTTCAGCAGAAGCAAAAATATCAGTAGTGTCAGTTGGTCTACTATACATATATTCAAAAATATCCATTGCTGCGAGTGTGCCTTAAAAAGTGGAAAAATAAAAAATGGTAACAACTACCTACTCGCGCATGTGGAAAATTAGATTCAATAAATTAATTAATTGGGGAGAAGCACGTTATAATGATGAAAAGGCAAGAAAAATAATTAACTAGCTAATTACAAACTGCGCTCCTAAGTGCAAAATCACTCTTTATGAAAACAACATGTTGTGAAAACAGAATCATAAAAATAGTGAAATAATATCCGCCAACTGAATATGACACTAAATCACCATAGTGAAAATACTAAATAATGAAAATGATCAAAATAATCGAAATGTACAAGGTGAAAATTTAATTAAAGGAAAAAAGTCCACAAATGTTATCCAAATAACAATGTGTACGAAAAATATATTGAATCAATCATAAATCAGAATGTTCAAATAATGAAAAGCAGAGCTTCCGGGTGAATTAAGCTTCTGGGCAAATCTTCCTTGGGTACGGCAAAGCATCAGATAACAGTATTCAGTCACCATCACCAGCCACACAGCCTACTCACCAGATGGAGGTGACTCCCATGACAGGAGTCAAACACGCTTTGGGGACAACCAACAGAGCTTCTCCCGGTCACGGCTAGGTGCAGATGCTGGAACTCAGGTGCTGGAACTCAGATGTCTTGATTAGCGCTAAGGCTACTTGGATGCATGGGACCGTCCCAAGGTGGGTCACAAAGACCGTAGGTGTTAAGAATGTGGAAAAAATGGATAAAAAACTCCCATGGTGAAGTAAGCCAAAATATTTAATAGTCTAAAAACAGCTTAAAACCACATTACCCACATAAGGGTTCATGCGGGCAAACAAACAAACGAGAAAGCAGGAAAAACCAGAAACGAGCGGAAGTGGCGTGTCACGTTCGTTTACGTCCGACCGGTTTCGCCAGTGCGTTCTGACGTCATCAGGGATCGTACGAACGAGCACACCGCCTCCTTAAATACACATCACCATTAAAGGCTAATTATTTTTCTTGCCTTTTCATCATTATAACATGCTGCTCCCCAATTAATTAATTTATTTAATCTAATTTTCCACATGCGCGAGTAGGTAGTTGTTACCATTTTTTATTTTTCCACTTTTTAAGGCACACTCGCAGCAATGGATATTTTTGAATATATAAATAGTAGACACTACTGATATTTTTGCTTCTGCTGAAAATCTAGCACTCAAGGATTTGGAACACAATTTCAAATCCTTAAAAAGTGCTTTGGATAAGAAAATCCGTACTTGGTGGGATGTAGCCACATTAGAACAGTATGTTAAAAATAAAATGACCCATAGGCGTTTACGTTGGGACATAGGCCCCAATGATGGTCTTGAAGACCCTGATCTGGATGCCCAATGGTATAATTTCTTTCATGATAGTGAACTTAAACTATTAGACATTATCATTGGCAGGAGACAAGCTAAATTACTTTTATTAGAAAACAAAATTGTTGCATTGAAGGAAGCTATTTTACCTTTTAAAGATACTGCTGAATACAAAGAGAAAAATTTACAGGTACAGAAACATCTAGAGAAACTAGATAGGGATACTAAAACAAAGAAAATTAAAAAGTACCAACGTGACCTTAAAAACTATAGGGAAAACAAAGTGTATAAATGGCAGGAAGAGTCGGTGGATTCGGCTCTTAACCAATCCATGGATTCTTCCCCGGAGAGATTGGAGCCCACTCAGCCTCCTACTGCTCCTCCTTGTTCCACCCCGGGTGTTGGTAACCAGGGGCGTAAGCCTGGTCCCCCCACCCATGGTGCAACCTACAGAAGAGGAGGTACTGGTCCCATGGGCTCCAGCCACTCCAGTTACCCGATTCACCCCGCCCCCAACTCTAACTCTGGTTATTATGATAATGGTTATTACGGAGGCCATGGTATCCCCATGTACAATAGGTTTCAGCCACTCTACCAAGAAGATGACTCACAGAGAGGGGGCTCCCCATATAGGGGTTTTCGCAGGAGAGGACATGGAGATCCACCACTCTGGGGGGGGGGGGGCTGGAATCAGAACAGAGGTTACTCTGGTCAGAGGGGGAATTGGGGAGGGCGAGGGAGGGGCGGACCACCCAACCCATCCTGGCACAATCCACCGCCAGAGACCCGGTATGGGGATTCGATGAATTCCCATTGGCAACAATGGGAACCACCTGTGTTGTCCACCCAGGACCCCCAAAGAAACAACGCAGAGGAACAAGGGATGGAAGGAAGAATAAAAAGAAAGAGAGAATAGTTGGCCAAGGTATTTTTAACTTAAGTAATGAGTCCTTTACTCTCAATGAACTCAAAGTGCTTGAGTTAGGTCTCAAATACACCCCGGATAAAGGATTAAATAAATTTGAGGTGTTCATTGACACTGAGAAATTTGTACGTAAACTTAAAATTAAAAAAACATTTTGCAGAGAAACGAGTTCTTAATACTGTCAGGTACTCACCAAGGCCGAGTTGCTGAGAGAGGCTCCCCTTGCAGCTGGGCGCACGATACCCTCTGGAAGTGGCACAGCGGGTATTGGGCACGAAGAAGCACGGGTCGCCAGCAGGTAGTAGAGGAGCTGGGCGATTCTTCAGGCAGGGAAGAGATCCGTGCTGGGTAGCTGAGCCGGGTACTGAGGGTCAACCACAAGGCAGACGTCTGGAAGTAGGCCGAGGGTCAAACACCGGTATGCAAGTAGGCAGAAGTCCAAACACTGGGTAAGGTTGAGACAAAGTCCAAGGACCGGCCGGGGGTCAACCACAGGTGGCCAGGCAGGCAGATAATCCACAGTAGGGTGAGGCAGAAGCAAGTCCAGGAGCAGGCCGAGGGTCAAACACAGGTAATCAGGCAGGCAGATAATCCACAGTAGGGTAAGGCAGAAGCAAGTCCAGGAGCAGGCCGAGGGTCAAACACAGGTAATCAGGCAGGCAGATAATCCACAGTAGGGTAAGGCAGAAGCAAGTCCAGGAGCAGGCCGAGGGTCAAACACAGGTAGTCAGGCAGGTAGCGAAGTCCAGAAGGCAGCCGAGGGTCAAGCACAAGAGAGGTTCAAGCAGAGTCGGGGTTGGTCCTGGTCACAACGGGTAGGCACAGGTACACGGATTCAGGAGCAGGTTACAGGAGCTGAAAAGACAAACCAGCAACAAAACACAGGCCATAGCCGTCTTTATATAGGCCCGCCAGGGGAACGTCCCGATGTGCGTGCACGCGTTCGTAACGATGCGCTGCGTCGTGCACCCACGTGAGCGGATCCGTTCGGAACACGCACTCGTACCCGCTGACTGTGAAATGGTACGTGCCGATGTGCAATTCTACCACGCAGGCGCATGGGGAAATGCCTATATTGACAGGCCCTGATTCTGGCATTTCCCTGACAGTGCCCCCCCCAAGGGGCAACCTCCGGGTGCCCAACCTAGCTCGGATCCCAGGATGTCTTCTGTGAAACTCTCGCATTAGACGAGGGGCATGAATATTACTAGCGGGCTCCCAAGAATTGTCCTCCGGGGGGTACCCTTTCCATTTAACTAGATACTGTTCCTGCCCCCCCCCTCCATTTGTGATCTACTATTGCCTCCACTTCGAATTCTTCCTCCCCTTCAATCCGGATTGGTGGAGGAGGTAGTTCTTCCCTTCCTGGAAAAGAGTTAGGAGTGACCGGTTTTAGTAAGGAGGCATGGAACACCGGATGTATCCGATAAGAATTAGGTAAGGTCAGTTCAAAAGCCACGGGGTTTACAACTCTCTTAATTTCAAAAGGACCAATTAATTTTGGCCCTAATTTGCGTGATGGGCAAGGCAATTTGAGGTTGATGGCTGATAGCCAAACTTTATCTCCAACCTTGAAACTTGGGTTACTTCTTCTTCCCCTGTTATAGAATTTTTCATAACTTTCTTGAGCTTTCTTCATCGTTTCCTGAATTTGCAAGAAGTTTGTTTGAATAGCACGTATACGGTCTTGTACTGCGGGAGTAGTGATTTCGGGAATGGAATCCGGGAGAAAGGAAGGGTGAAAACCATAGTTTGCCCAGAAAGGTGTTTGGTTGATGGTGGAATGTACAGAATTGTTGTAGGCGAACTCTGCGCACGGTAAGAGGGAAGACCAGTTGTCCTGGGACCAGGAGCAGAAACATCGAAGGTATTGCTCTAAAGATTGATTTGTTCTTTCTGTCTGGCCATTACTTTGTGGGTGATAGGCGGAAGAAAGGGATGTCTTGATTTCTAGGGACTTGCACATATCCTTCCAGAATCTTGACGTGAACTGGATCCCCCTATCGGATACAATGTTGTGGGGAACGCCATGGAGTCTCACTACTTCTTTTATAAAAACCTCTGCGGTTGTGGAAGCAGAGGGGGTGCCTACCAATGGCAGGAAGTGGGCCATCTTTGAAAGGCGGTCAACAACCACTAAGATGGTAGTAAACTTCTCGGAAGGAGGTAGAAGGAGGTAGATCGACAATAAAGTCCACGTTCTGGTATAGATAAAGACTTTAAAAGTCCCCACGACTTGGCATTAGATCCCTTATTGCGTTGGCAAGTGATGCAAGATTGTATATATCTTCTGCAGTCTTGTCTCCACCCCGGCCACCAGAACGAGCGATTAATTAGTTCGGAGGTCTTTTGTATACCAAAATGTCCTGCCAACTTGTGATCGTGGAAGGTTTGAAGAATCTGAAGTCTTACTGGGAGTGGCACAAATACCTTGTCCTGGGCCCATAGCAGACCATCCTTCTTTTCAAGGGCGGATACTTCAGGTTCTGTACATTGACTGGAGGCCTGTATAATAATTGACCTAAGGTTGGGCTGAACCAGGCTGAGAAAGTGGTGAGGAGCTAGGATGGTTCCGGGTTCTTCCGGTCCACTGGTTTCTGGGAACATACGGGAAAGTGCGTCCGCCTTCCCGTTCTTGGAGCCAGGTCGATAGGTAATATGGAAGTTAAACCTGGAGAAGAATAAGGCCCAACGGGCCTGACGAGGTCGGAGGCGTTTAGCTGTTCGAAGATATTCTAGGTTACGGTGGTCAGTGAAGATCATGATGGGTTGGAAAGCCCCTTCCAGCAGATATCTCCACTCTTCTAAGGCAAACTTTATAGCAAGTAACTCTCGATCCCCGACATCATAATTCTTCTCAGGAGGGGTGAGCTTGCGAGAGGCAAAGGCCACCGGATGGAGCAAGGCTTTTTGGCCACTTCTCTGAGACAGGATCGCCCCTATTGCTGACTCCGAAGCATCCACTTCAAGCACATAGGGTAGGACTGGGTTGGGATGTTGGAGGACGGGAGCCGATATAAACAGTCTCTTTAGTTCATTGAAAGCTTCTTGAGCATCTGGGGACCATTGGAATCTAGTCTGCTGGCGAGTTAGTTGAGTAATAGGGGAGATGATAGAGGAGAAACCTTTAATAAATCTGCGATAGAAATTGGCGAAGCCAACGAATCGCTGAATTCCCTTTTTATCTATGGGAGCTGGCCATTCCTGAATGGCCCTAACTTTCTGCGGATCCATTGCGACCCCTCCTACTGAAATAATGAATCCAAGGAACTGGATGGTGGTTTTCTCGAAGTCACATTTTTCTCCCTTTAAGTATAGGCCATGTCTTCTGAGGACCGAGAGTACTTTCTTCACATGGGTACGATGTGCTTCTAAAGTGGTGGAAAAGATCAGGATGTCATCGAGATAAACAATTACAAAGTTATCTAGATACTCACGGAAGATGTCATTGACTAGATGTTGAAACGTAGCCGGGGCATTGCAGAGACCAAAAGGCATCACCAAATATTCGAAATGCCCGAATCTGGACCGGAAAGCTGTCTTCCATTCATCTCCTTCTGGTATACGAACCAGATTGTACGCCCCCCGGAGATCTAATTTAGTAAAGATCTGGGCGGCTCGGAGACGCTGGAACAGTTCAGGAATAAGAGGAAGCGGGTACCTGTTCTTGATGGTAACTTTGTTAAGCTCCCTATAGTCCACACAAGGCCTCAAGGATCCATCCTTTTTCTCTACAAAAAAGATTCCCGCTCCAGCTGGAGAAGAAGAAGCCCGGATGAATCCCTTTTCAAGATTTTCATCGATGTAGGAGCGAAGAGCTTCTAGCTCGATCTCTGATAGAGGGAAAATGCGGCCGAAGGGGATCTCGGAACCGGGTAGGAGGTCGATGGGGCAATCATAGGGTCGGTGTGGAGGTAGACTGTCAGCTTTCTTCTTATCAAAGATGTCCAGGAATTCATGGTATGCTGCTGGGACATGTTGGAGATTTTCCGGTACTGGTTGTAACGTTAGACATGGAACCATTCTGTCGTATTTTGGTGAACAGCAGTGTTGAGAGCAGTACATGGAAGAGAAGAGGACTTCTTTATTGCTCCAGTTTATCTGGGGATTATGGGCCTGCAACCATGGAAACCCCAAAATGATGGGAAACATCGGTGAACTTATAATGTCAAAGCAAAGAAATTCGGAGTGATCTGAGTCTATATGAGTGAGGATAGGCTTCGTTTCCTGTGTGACAGGACCAGAACAGGGTAGGGATCCATCTGCCAGGTGGATTTGTAGCTGTTGCTCCTTAACTCGGAGAGGGATGTGCAGGTTTTGGGCCAAAGATGCATCCAAGAAGCAACTGCAGGCTCCTGAGTCAACGATGGCTGGCAACCGGACCTTCTCTTCCGCCACCTGTAATGAGATCATGAGGACAAGATGAGACTGGCTTGAACTAGCGACTTGAAAGTTGGTGGCAGACCGAGTGCGGTACTTACTGGGTCTCACAGGGCAGTTGTTTAGGAAGTGACCGGCTCCTCCACAATATAGACAAAGGTTGGCCTGGCGCCGGCGGAGCTTTTCATCAGGAGAGAGTGGGGGTCGAACTAGACCCAGTTGCATGGGCTCACCATGAGAGGATGACGAAGAAGTTGTAGGGGGTGCAGGAACAGGTGGTACCCGTGGCATCATCCAAGTGGGCCTTGGAGACTGGAAACGCTCGCTGCGATGCTCCCGGAGGCGTCTGTCCAGTTTAATAGCGAGCTGGATCAGGTCTTCTAGAGATGCCGGGGTATCCACTCGAGCCAGTTCATCCTTTAGGATCTCAGAGAGTCCCTGGCGATACTGATATTTTAATGCAGCCTCGTTCCAGCTGGTGTCCCCTGACCATTTTCGAAATTCTACAGTGTAATCTTCCACTGGTCTCTTTCCCTGGGTCAGGGTATGCAGGACGGACTCAGCCGTGGCAGTACGCTGAGGATCGTCGTATAGCTGGGCCATGGAAACAAAAAATGCATCTGCAGAGTCAAGGAGGGGACTCTTCTGCTCAAGGAGGTTGTGAGCCCAGGATTGCGGTTCGTCAGAAAGCAAAGAGATAATGAACCCCACTTTCACAGTCTCAGAATAAAAAGTCCTGGGTTGAAGGGCAAAGTATAGTAGGCAAGCGTTTCTAAATGCCCTGTACTTCTTCCGGTTACCGGAGAATCGTTCCGGAATGGGAACCCTGGGTTCAGGTAAGGCCATTACTGCTGTAGAAGCCGGGTTGGCTTGATCCCGAGAGGGAGATGTTCCACTAGCAGATGCTGATGCGGCGTCCGAGGGGTTAGGAAATGTGGTTAGATGTTGCAGACGACCCTCAATCTGAAAGTAGCCGTCTTGGAGTCTCTGGACAGCCTGGGTGAGGGCTGTGACTTGCTGGCAGAGTGCCTCAAGGGGAGAGCCAGCTCTGTCGGCCTCGCTCATGGCTGGTTTGTACTGTCAGGTACTCACCAAGGCCGAGTTGCTGAGAGAGGCTCCCCTTGCAGCTGGGTGCACGATACCCTCTGGAAGTGGCACAGCGGGTATTGGGCACGAAGAAGCACGGGTCGCCAGCAGGTAGTAGAGGAGCTGGGCGATTCTTCAGGCAGGGAAGAGATCCGTGCTGGGTAGCTGAGCTGGGTACTGAGGGTCAACCACAAGGCAGACGTCTGGAAGTAGGCCGAGGGTCAAACACCGGTATGCAAGTAGGCAGAAGTCCAAACACTGGGTAAGGTTGAGACAAAGTCCAAGGACCGGCCGGGGGTCAACCACAGGTGGCCAGGCAGGCAGATAATCCACAGTAGGGTGAGGCAGAAGCAAGTCCAGGAGCAGGCCGAGGGTCAAACACAGGTAATCAGGCAGGCAGATAATCCACAGTAGGGTAAGGCAGAAGCAAGTCCAGGAGCAGGCCGAGGGTCAAACACAGGTAGTCAGGCAGGTAGCGAAGTCCAGAAGGCAGCCGAGGGTCAAGCACAAGAGAGGTTCAAGCAGAGTCGGGGTTGGTCCGGGTCACAACGGGTAGGCACAGGTACACGGATTCAGGAGCAGGTTACAGGAGCTGAAAAGACAAACCAGCAACAAAACACAGGCCATAGCCGTCTTTATATAGGCCCGCCAGGGGAACGTCCCGATGTGCGTGCACGCGTTCGTAACGATGCGCTGCGTCGTGCACCCACGTGAGCGGATCCGTTCGGAACACGCACTCGTACCCGCTGACTGTGAAATGGTACGTGCCGATGTGCAATTCTACCACGCAGGCGCATGGGGAAATGCCTATATTGACAGGCCCTGATTCTGGCATTTCCCTGACAAATACCCAACCTTTGGAATCAGAATACCAACATAGCGGATTGAGGGATCAGTCTGTTTTCAACCCCAAAAAAGTCATCTAACCATTTTCTTGAAACATTCAAAAGTATGGTTGAGAAAGATATTAGACTCATCAAAACCAAGAGAGGGAAAAAGAAGGGTAACATACAAAAAGGTATAGAGGCGTTAGAAAAAAATAAAAATAAAAGGGGGGGGGGAATAGTGGTCTTAAACAAAGATGATTGTATGAAAGAACTTAATAGGCTGGTAAGTGATACCGTAACTTCTAAGGAAATCAAAGGTGATCCTACAAAAAAATGTAAAATGTCAGTGAAGGATAGTATACGCAAAGCTAAAGAGCTAGGAATCCTCAATAAGAAAGAAGTTAGATATCTAGTCCCTGATGCACCTAGACTCCCTATAATTTGCCAATTGCCCAAAATACACAAAAAAAAAAAAATTAAAAACAATGCATTGCATAGTACCCCAGTATGTGTCACTTACCTGACACCGAAGCCCGGGATGTCTCCATTGTCCCCACTAGCAGGGAGCGTCCATCTTCGCCCCTCTTCCTTCTGGGGCTGCAAACTCTGGCTCTGTGACTGGCCAGAGTCGCGTGATGGCACTCCCGCGCATGCGTGCAGGAGCCGGCAGTCACGGCATGACCCCTATTAGAAACGGCTCCTCTTTTTAGTAAATATCTCCTAAACCGTGAAGGTTTAGGAGATATTTCAAGCACCGTCCTACAGATAAGCCTTAATATAGGCGTACCTGTGGGTAAAAGTGGTTGTACAGGGTGTACAACCACTTTAATCTCACTGACACCACCACTATACAGTATCTTTTTATGCACTTTAATGGGCACACAAGAATTCAACATATAACCCCATGAGGAATAGAAGAATGTATTGGCAAGTTTAAGGTTATTTAAAATAAAACAGCAATAGAAAACCAAATACAAAGAGTTTCTTGCAGTGATTTCAAACCCCAGCATATTCTGTAAACTTTAGATCTCCTAATAAGATGAGCTTCAGCATGTGACACAAGTGAATAACAATTTTTGGTAAATGAATCAAGTTCAAATGCAGATCTGCCCTCAGGATACAGTCATCTGAATACAGTCCTTAACATTACTCTTCTGCCAGCTATGTTACAGAACGAACCTCAAACCTTATTTGAAATTCCTTTACAAATCTTTATACATGTGACCTTGGACCACTAAAAACTCTCTTTTAAAATTAAACTGTGCTATACAGTGCCTTGCAAAAGTATTCGCCTTGGATTTTTACCTATTTTGTTTCATTACAGCCTTTAGTTCAATGTTTTTTCAATCTGAATTATATGTGATGGATCAGAACACAATAGTCTAAGTTGGTGAAGTAAAATTAGAAAAATATATAAATAAAACGATTTTTCAGAAATAAAAAAATGATAATTGGCATGTGCGTATGAATTCACCCCCTTTGTTATGAAGCCCATAAAAAGCTCTGGCGCAAACAATTACTTTCCGAAGTTACATAATTAGTGAAATGATGTCCACTTGTGTGCAATCTAAGTGTCACATGATCTGTCATTACATATACACACCTTTTTGAAAGGCCCCAGAGGCTGCAACACCTAAGCAAGAGGCACCACTAACCAAACACTGCCATAAAGAGCAGGAAACTCTCCAAACAAGTAAGGGACAATGTTGTTGAGAAGTACAAGTCAGGTTTAGGTTATAAAAAAATATCCAAATCTTTGATGATCCCTAGAAGCACCATCAAATCTATCATAACCAAATGCAAAGAACATGGCACAACAGCAAACCTGCCAAGAGACAGCCGCACACCAAAACTCACGGACAGGGCAAGGAGGGCATTAATCAGAGAGGCAGTACAGAGACCTAAGGTAACCCTGGAGGAGCTTCAGAGTTCCACAGCAGAGACTGGAGTATCTGCACATAGGACAACAATAAGCCGTACGCTCCATAGATGTGGGCTTTATGGCAGAGTGGCCAGAAGAAAGCCATTACTTTCAGAAAAAAAAACAAAATGGCACATTTTGAGTTTCCGAAAAGGCATGTGGGAGATTCCCAAAATGTATGGAGGAAGGTGCTGTGGTCTGATGAGACTAAAATTTAGCTTCTTGGCCATCAAAAAAAATGCTATGTCTGGCGCAAACCCAACACATCACATCACCCAAAGAACACCATCCCCACAGTGAAACATGGTGGTGGCAGCATCATGCTGTGGCAATGTTTTTTAGCAGCCAGGACTGGGAAATTGGTCAGAGTTGAGGGAAAGAGGGATGGTGCTAAATACAGGGATATTCTTGAGCAAAACCTGTAACACTGTGTGATTTGAGGCTAGGATGGAGGTTCATCTTCCAGCAGGACAATGACCCCAAACACACTGCTAAAGCAACATTTGAGCGGTTTAAGGGGAAACATGTAAATATTTTGGAATGGCCCAGTCAAAGCCCAGATCTCATTCCAATAGAAATTCTGTGGTCACCCTTAAAGATTGCTGTTCACAAGCGCAAACCATCCAACTTGAAGAAGCTGGAGCAGTTTTGCAAGGAGGAATGGGCAAAAATCCCAGTGGTAAGATGTGGCAAGCTTATAGAGACTTATCCAAAGCGACTTGGAGCTGTGATAGCCGCAAAAGGTGGCTCTACAAAGTATTGACTTTAGGGGGTGAATAGTTATGCACATTGACTTTTTCTGTTATTTTGTCCTATTTGTTGTTTGCTTCACAATAAATAAAAAAAACATATTCAAAGTTGTGGGCATGTTCTGTAAATTAGGTGATATAAGTGTAGCGCTAAAGGTGAAAAACAAAGGCAAAAAGTATTTTAAATAATTAAAGTGAATAGGGTGGAGGATAAACAGTAGACAGTCTACATCTAGGAAGATGAGAGGCCCCGTTTGATCCTGAATCCAAAAGAATGTGTATGATGAGTGATTTAAGAAAACAAATAAAACCACATCTTAAGGCACATAAACCACTCTTTCTCCTCAGAAGAAGTGCAAACAATCACAATATATATAGCAGATGGTGACACTGAATTCTGTACTAGAAATCCAGATTAGTGAAAATAAATTAACATATATAGCAAAGAGTGTCCCCAATGTTGGTAGGGAGATATGGCTCCCAGGTGAAGCAGCATAAATCTGATGAATTAGTCCATATAGTACAAACAGTGATTGGCCCAACTTGAATCCAAGGCAGATATCATCACCATAGACATCCAGATAAAAGTGAAGGATAAATTACTCTTACCGACTTTGATGGACTCACAGGCCGTAGGCGGTGAGTCAAATAGGCTTGTACTGTCTTAGGATGGATGACAGTATGGGAATGGCTTGTACATCAGATGAAGGACTGGGGACCGACCCAGACGATTTCCACGGTCAGCGTCTTTGACAGCAAACATGGACCACGTGTAAAGAAAAAACAGGAAGCCTCCACATAGTGTAAATCCAAGGATTATTAACAAATGATGTTTATTAGATCGCTTAAGATCGTCAAACAGTCCATAAAAAATATTAGAATCGATTCAAATTGCAAAGATGGATAAGAGAACAATAAGCGTGGTATAGGTGGCTGGGTATAGCAAAAAACCCGACCGGTTTCGTCCACAAAGACTTCGGCTGGGGTGAAGTCACACCCCAGCCGAAGTCTTTGTGGACGAAACCGGTCGGGTTTTTTGCTATACCCAGCCACCTATACCACGCTTATTGTTCTCTTATCCATCTTTGCAATTTGAATCGATTCTAATATTTTTTATGGACTGTTTGACGATCTTAAGCGATCTAATAAACATCATTTGTTAATAATCCTTGGATTTACACTATGTGGAGGCTTCCTGTTTTTTCTTTACACGTGGTCCATGTTTGCTGTCAAAGACGCTGACCGTGGAAATCGTCTGGGTCGGTCCCCAGTCCTTCATCTGATGTACAAGCCATTCCCATACTGTCATCCATCCTAAGACAGTACAAGCCTATTTGACTCACCGCCTACGGCCTGTGAGTCCATCAAAGTCGGTAAGAGTAATTTATCCTTCACTTTTATCTGGATGTCTATGGTGATGATATCTGCCTTGGATTCAAGTTGGGCCAATCACTGTTTGTACTATATGGACTAATTCATCAGATTTATGCTGCTTCACCTGGGAGCCATATCTCCCTACCAACATTGGGGACACTCTTTGCTATATATGTTAATTTATTTTCACTAATCTGGATTTCTAGTACAGAATTCAGTGTCACCATCTGCTATATATATTGTGATTGTTTGCACTTCTTCTGAGGAGAAAGAGTGGTTTATGTGCCTTAAGATGTGGTTTTATTTGTTTTCTTAAATCACTCATCATACACATTCTTTTGGATTCAGGATCAAACGGGGCCTCTCATCTTCCTAGATGTAGACTGTCTACTGTTTATCCTCCACCCTATTCACTTTAATTATTTAAAATACTTTTTGCCTTTGTTTTTCACCTTTAGCGCTACACTTATATCACCTAGTTACTGTGCACAAATTAGTCTTTTTGGAGTGTTGGCTGCTACCTTGATGATTTGGATTGGCGCGGTTTTTGATTTATATATTTGCCATGTTCTGTAAATTAAATGATGCAAATCCTCAAACAATCCATGTTAATTCTAAAACACGAAAAATGTTAAGGGGATGAATATTTTTGCAAGGCACTGTACATTTAGGAAGAAAAACACAACTGTTCAGCACTTTCATTTGTTATTGAAGCATTGCTATAGTGCAAAAAAACTAGAAAAATGCTTTCAAGTGCGCAAATCACCCTTTTGGTGCCGGAACCAGATAAAAAATAATATATAGAAAAAAGCTATTGTTTTATAATAAAATTTATTATTTGGATACCAAAAGGTATATGTATTGGATTAATGAAGAATTATAGCAGCTTTAAGATCAAGCAAATGTCTGATATAAGAAGTGGGCTATGAAGAGTTTTTTGGAAATCAAATAGTTCTGCTCTGGCCAATGCAGTTACAGCAACCCAAACTCCCAAAGTCAGATAAGCTGCTATAACTGTTTTTAAATATGAGTGCACTACTATTATCTATCCTTGTGGTAAATTATAACTTTATACTATGGTGGTGCATGGTGGTGTTCACTTGTGTTTATTGCTGGAAGGCACCAGTCTATCCCATCCCTTTTTGGCAGCAGTCACTGTCATTAGGTCATTAAAGTTTATCCACAGCCAAAACATTTTTCATTTTACAGTAGAGAATGGTTAAAATCATTGATTATCCATGTGGAGGAAAAGGAGGGAAAGGAGGAGACCACCTTAATGAGAACAGTAAGAAAGATAGTAAATAGCTTTGACTATCTGTTGTGAGGTGAGTGGGCATTTCACCCGGTGGTGGTACTGCACTTTGATTTGTTAATTTCATATTATGAAAGACTGCATTATTATATTTTTTTTCTATTTATTTTGTTTTAGTTGACTTTATATTATGTATCGTGGCTATATAAATATTTGTAAATAACACTGGATGCAGATATGGTATGATCAGTAGCGCCGCACTGTATTAAGTATTGAATGGTTAAAACCAACCAAGGTTTTTGCCATCTGTACTTTATTGTAGGGATTTCCCTTCACTTTCAACCACATTGGAAGTGATAGGCAGATCCCTTTGAGAATGTGCATGCGCACAAAATGCAATAGGGGCCTACGGCTAGCATCATCATCGTTGCGTCCCTGTGCTAGGAGTGGTGGCAATTACTGTAAGTTTGGCCAATTTATTTTTATGCTGCAGCATTTGTATCTGTTTTTAACTATTAAATAGAATACTACACAAATTAGTACCATTTGGGCTACCGATGGTGAGCTTTTTTTACACAGCTTATGGTTTCTCTGGATTCCTCCATCCAATCGCTATACAAGGCTGGGATACCACTCCATCCCATAGGAACAGTTCAAGGCATACTTTTGTCTGGCTTCTGGTGAGTGTTTAGATTGGTGGAGGCTCATGGCTGTTGAGGCTATTTTCACTGCACCGAGTGGAGTGCAATGACAATCTAATTCTACAATTTTACTTCCTGGTGAGTGGTTAGATACACTATAATTTATCACTGGATGATCCTTTAAGCACATGGAAGATTCCTAAGTCACGTCATGGACTGCTTTGTCATTAATATTTTGAGACTGTACCAATAACATTTTGGATCATGTTTTTTATACTTTGTAGTTTGTGTACTATAGTGGAGCGCTGCACACCATTTAATTTTTGTTCTAGCAACAGTTCAAATTTTGAATTTTCCCTTGCTTTTAGTCCCAGTGGCAGTAGTCACTGGGACAAATAGCGAAGATGCTTCTCCCTAACAGAAAACACAGACAGCGGTAAAAAAAAAAAACCTAACAAGGGTTCTACCCCTTTACTCAGAAACGATGAAAAAAAATTACAGCTTTAAATACACTTTAAGTAATTTAAACAGAACATGGCGTGGTCATTATTTACCTATAATTTTAGTTTAAGGATAAACCTGTAAGTGTATCACTAATTAAAAAGGTATTTAATAAGCTTTCCAAAATAACAAATAGTTACCCATTGTGGTTTAACTCAACAGAATCTCTTGTTTTATACTACAACTTTGGATGCAAATAAGTCATATCTTTCCAGCATAACCACTTCAAAAGTTACATGACACATCAGCTGTCATTCCATCTTGCATCTAGCCATTCATAATGTCTTTCCCCTGAGCCTTCACAGTAGTTATCCCCTTCTGAGCTAGTGGCATCTATGATTTACCTGCATAACATCTTATTAGCGGCAGCCTCTGCTAAGGCTCTGACCTCTCTTGTCAGGTTCCCTTAATTTACTTTCTGCTTAGAGGTGCTGAAGCAACATGGTAAAATCAATTTCTCCTTTTTGGATTGTCTCAAGTCACCAGCGTCTATCATTGAGATGAAGCATAGCCCATAATCCATGTTTTTTCACTTGAAAGGCCCGTTAATCAGCTTTGTTAAATATATGTTTACTATAAATCAGTTTTGTTTATATTGGTGTGTTCTCCTGCTATTTTACTGTCTAAGCTGTGGACCTTGTATGTAGTAAGATGTTGCCTCCCACAGGCAGCCTAGTTAAGACACCAGCACTCCCTGTACTCTTCTTTTTCTGTCACTCTTAGGAAGTAAAAAAGGACTTTATAGCATGTCAAAACCACAGTGACAAAAATTCTGTAGAAATCTTAATTCTGTTTGGAGGGTGGTAATGTACATTTTTTGATATTTAAATAATAGTGCAGTTTTAACATCAGATGGGTTTTTTAAAAAGTTTTCTAACCAGATCTGTAACTTTCAGTGAAGCTAACACAGTTGTATCGTAGGATCACCCAGCATCATCATATATTTGTGATTAAAGATAAACTAAACACATATTTCATCAAACAAATATATACATAACAATACTAACAATTCTGTAAAACCCGAAGGATTTTATCAATCACCTTGACATTTCATGACCTCCATAAAAATGCTTAAGGCTTTGTCTTAATGCTTTACAGTCATAAAGGCAAGTTTTATGACCTCTACTATCCTTACAGTTTACAGTAAAAGTACATCACATATCTGTGTAAAAAAAATACATTCTATGCTCTGTCATACAATGTAACTGTTTACATAACATAAAATACAAAATATATTCCCCTCTATACCAGGGGTAGGCAACCTCGGCCCTCCAGCTGTGGTGAAACCTACAAGTCCCATGAGACATTGCAAGACCCTGACAATCACAGACATAACTCCTAGAGGCAGAGGCATGATGGGATTTGTAATTTCACCAGAGCTGGAGTGCCGAGGTTGCCTACCCCTGTTCTATACAATAATGCATTTTGGCAGTGGGATCATATAACACACAAATGAAATTCTCTGTTAAAGAATTATTTCAAAATATACTAAAGGCTATGTCACCAATATAAATAACACTACCGATAATTTGTATTCACTTAAATATAGTCCTTTTTTCTCTGGTCACTAGTGGTAATTAGAAATTTCCCATGAAATTTGACTTGTTGGGCAGTTTAGGGGAAATGTGCTTACAAAACAGGGGTATTTTAGGGTAGTTTGATTTATTAAATGGGGTGTTTTTTTTGTGTACTTGTTATTTGTGAACTGCTGCTTTAACTTTGTATTTTGTTTTTTTTTTCTTCGTGTTTTTTTTTCTTGTTCTAAAAAATCTTAAATGATGAGGCAAACAAGAGTTTTTGGGCACATAATCTGATCCAGAATAATGTAAAACAGCTTCCATATGCTATTAAAAGCCCATTGTAAACTTAAAAACTATCTTAATTTTGTACTCCCAGTTGACTCCAATTTATTTCATAACAACGGTGATATTTCACTGGAATCTCAGGATTTTTACAGAAAATTTGGGGAAATTAAAACTCAATTTCACTTATCCCTACTGAAGAGTAGTGACAAGTTGAACTTCCCTTGGTTCAGTTTAAGCATGGTTTGGCAAACTTCAAAGTAGTTTGGATGCCAAACCCAAAACCCATCAAAATCAATGGACGCCAAATCTCTCATATGAAAATGGCAATTTTCTGGGCTAATAGGCAAGGGGGTGTAAACAACTAATAGCACAGGAAAGGATGGGCACTGTCCTGGTGAACATATACAAATGCAAGATATAAAAGAAAATTCAAAAAATCCATTCTGCGTATTTAATATCCTCAATCCCCCTTATTAATTTAGTTGCCCTTCTTTGGACACTCTCCAGCTCTAGCACATCCTCATGAAGACTGGTGACCAGGACTGGACGAAATACTCCAGATGTGGCCAGACCAGAGTTTTATAAAGTGGCAGGATTATAGTTTTATCTCTGGAGTATATCCCCTTTTTATACATGCTAATATTCTGCCCGCTTTGGTATCTGCAGCTTGACATTGCATGCTATTGCACAGTCTATCTTCCACTAGGACCCCCAGATCTTTCTCCATCCTTGATTCCCCCAGAGGTTCTTTCCCTAGTGAGTAGTTTGCGGTTTTAGGTTTTTTGCCTCCAAGTGCATTATTTTACATTTCTCCACATTAAACCTAATTTGCCATGTAGTTGCCCACTCCATTATTTTGTTAAGGTCTTTCTGAAAATTTTCTATATCCCTCTGTGAAGCTATTGCCCTGCTTATTTTTGTATCGCCAAATTTTCGGTACAATTCAAATTCGGATCAGGTATAGGAGATGTATAAATAGCATAGGCATAATACAGATTATATACACATAGCAGCACATTATCTAATGTAAATGAAAATAAAAAATAGTAATAAAGCATAGTATCGTTTGCAACAATATGCATGATAACGACACATGCGCCCACATAGTAAATATGCATTGATTGAGCAGAAAAAATATGTTAATATTACGATGGATTTTGGAAGAACAGATGGTACAAATAACTGTGGTTTCATATAAAGTGGCTGGGGCATCAAAAACACAGGGCTCGACGCGTTTTGTGGGCATCCCCACTCATCAGGAGCCGATGCAAATAAATTTCCTATGGGATGTATATAAAAATATAATGAACCACATCGTTCATATAAAAAATAAAAAATAATAATAAATAAATGAGCATAAGGTATATATCGTTGTTTATGCCAAACGCACTCACCCACTCAGGCAGCAAGTGCAAATGCGCGAAGGTGGGCGCACGGTAGGCCACGGATGACTGATTACTCGGTTCAGGTGCGGCGGCTTCTCCTCTACATCACCCACGTGGCATACATATCTCCCCATTTAGAGTTGGCTGCTCACACGACCGGTCACTCTCTGGGGTCTCTGCACACCAGCCCTACCTTGGCGTTCGGCTGTCAGTGCTGCTTTATGCCACATACGGGTAGGTTATTTTCTTTTCCCCCCTCCTTTTCTCTTCTTTTCACGCACTGTTTCTTTCTTCTTGGTTTATGCACCTATTCATTTGGTGAACTTGTTCCTTTCATACTCTCTTATTATCGTACACTTGCCCTGGGTATTATCACACTTTCACTCTGGGTTATCCCTATATTCTCTCCCATGTCGCCTATTCTTTGGCATAGTTTTTACATATCTATTTACCCAGATTATCACTAACTTTGGAACTCACTGGGCTCATTATTCAATATTCAATGTATAAAACACTTACTACATATCTTATATTTATGGTTGGAGCCCTATGTCCGATATGGACATAGATAACATTTATAGTTAACATAAGACTTACCATCGGAAATAGACCTGGAAGTGTGGACTTACCATATGAAATGGACCTGAAAGTGTGCCTTGGTCTAATGGCCGGTATGCCAAAATAAGGGGGCATACCCTGGTTTAAGAAATGATTATTCTGTAAAGAGAAATGAATAGTTGAGAAATGCTGTGAAATCGGGATGGGAGGGTGGGTATCGCGCACAGGAAACCGACAAGCACCACAGGTGAGCGGGCTGCTTAAATACCCCCCGGGCTCCTCCCATAAATTCAGGCCACCATACTGGCCTTCCTACTTATGGTTGGAGCCCTATGTCCGATATGGACATAGATAACATTTATAGTTAACATAAGACTTACCATCGGAAATAGACCTGGAAGTGTGGACTTACCATATGAAATGGACCTGAAAGTGTGCCTTGGTCTAATGGCCGGTATGCCAAAATAAGGGGGCAAAAACATTCAGGTAGGGGTATAATATTTTATTGGTTTTCAGTTATTCATTGAGCCAATTTGGAAAATGCCTGTGCCATCTCTACTTAAGGATTGGGGATATACCGGGCGAAGCAGGCTGATTTCCACCTGCCTAGTCTTTTGATGACGTGGTCTGGGACCCCATGGTGGGATGCTGCGGAGGCTGCTCCGATACGAAAGGAGTGTCCGGAATACTGACTGGGGTTAAGGTGAAGATTGCGGAGAAGTATCCTAATGTGTTTCACAAACTGACAGGCACTTAAGGGTTTAACTGGGAATGGTAGAAGGGGACTGGTGTCTGGTTGTTCAGGTAGGAGTGACAGGAGACGGTTAAGTACGGTGACTGGACACCAGCTGTTATTGGTTTTGTAGAGGTGAATGTCCACTCCAGAGCCTGTTTGCTGGGTTTTAGAAACCTCGAGGTGAAGGATGAAATGGTCTTGGTAGCGAAGCAAGTGCCGTCTGCATAGTACTTGATCTGTGGGGTTGTTACAGGTGAACTCGCTAGGTCGCAAGAACCCGTAGTAAGCCAAATATATGGCTGCTTGTAGGACCGTGCTGGGGAGCAGACCGAATGGAGAAGTAGCCAAAATAGTCGACATGTCCCTGAAGATGGGCCCCGTAATGAGTAAGCGCTTGATGCTGATCACTGGTTGTTCTTTCTGAATGCCCCTTAGGATGGCTCGTATAGCATGTGATTAGAACAGTGAAGATTTTGTGGGGTCTTCAAGAGTCAAGAAATGTTGTATGCCGGCTAGGTATAGCCGAATGGTATTGTAAGATAAGGCCAGCTGAGTGTGGCAGTATGAAGTGAAGGCCAGTACCTGTTTGACATCTGTTGGTCCTTTACAGCAGGATGTGAGGAATTTATTGAACGCCCTCCAAGCTGTCTGGTAGGCTTTGAGTGTGTTATGAGAGAGTGAGTGATTGATGAGCTGCGTTGCTCCTTGTAAATGTTGAGCTAGTCCAGGGTCAGCTGTGACCAGACAGGGATAGGGGCCGACACTGGATCGGCTCCGGGAACCTGTTTGAAAAAGGAGGTGTAGTTAAAACGTGACAGTGCGTCAGCAGCTAAATTGTATCTGCCTGGAATAAATGCACAGTGTATGTTAAACTGATGCTGTAAAGACAGTTGTACCAACCTGCGCAGGAAGGACATGACTGCTAGGGACTTGGACCTGCCTTTGTTGATGATGTCTGCCGTGGCCTGATTGTCGGTGGTGAAGACCACCCCTGTTCAATGGTGACCCCAGAGTTGTGCAGCTGCCACTATGGGATAGAGTTCGAAGAGGGAAGATGTTCGGATAAAGCCGGGTATCAACAGGACGTGAGGTGAGGTAGAGTCCTAGCCATACGACATTGATCCGGCTTAGTCATGCCCTCTTCTGTTGTCTGACCTCGCACAAGTTTCTTGGGTGCGCTCTTTGGCATAAGGTGCAGATGTGGAGTAGGCGGCACTGACTGATCGTGCACGGAAATAAGGAGAGAGGCCAGGTTGACGTCCCTGCCATCCAAAATGTCCTTCCTGATGCTGGTTGGAACCAAATGGGAGGGGTAGACAATGGGGCTCCAGCCTGTGGTACCTGCAGGAAGGGGTGTTAAGGTTTGGGTTGCGGTTGGGTCGGGGGTAGCCGCGGCCGGTCGAGCCTCCAGGAGTGCCACCCTGGTTTGTACGTCTGTGACTGAGGTAGACAGGGAAGACACCATCGTGTGCAGTTGTGAGATGGCTAAGATATCGACTGGAGGGATGCCTGTTGGGTACTGGGTCCTGCTGCTGGTGGGGGGAAGAGGAGTTTGAACAACTCGCCTTTCCTCGCTGTGGCTGGGAAGGGCCTGCCTCTGCGTCTTAGCTCTGCCGTCAGTTTGGGGATGGTCCATCCCCTAAGGGACTGCACGCTGCCGCTCTCTGAGACCGGGGAAGGTGACAGAGGGGCCGTGAAGTCTTCGCTGCCGGCCTGAGACATGGTTGATCTGGTGAGGATATCCTGTCTTTGAGCTCGTATTTTTTGGTTGACTGTAACCTATTGGGGGTGACATGAATTTCAAGTTTTTGGTTTGATTCCCTGAGTCATACTTACCCGACTTATTTTCTCCCATTTTTTTTTTTTTTTTTTTTTTACCTGGGGGGATATTGTCCAACCTGGTGCAGGGTGGACCTACTGAACTTTGACTGACTGACCTGGAGGAAGATGAAAGGTGATAATTCGTGAAGGGTTTGCTGACTAACTTGAAGCAATGACTTGTATGGTGCTTGCAATCTTGTGACAATGAAATGATTTGAAATGTTTACCTTGATTATGAAATGAGTGAACTTTCTTGTCATGACAGAGGTCCGGCTCGGTCGTGCCGTGACTGAGCCGACCGTGAACTGGGCTCTGGAGCATGTACTGAAATGAGGCAACTGAAAAACATTGGTGCACACCGGGACGAATCGGTGCATGTTTGATGCATCTGGATTCGAATCGGAGCACAGTATGAAACGAAATGAGAGAAATGTTTTACCTTGACCGAGGCTCGAATTGGTTGTGCCGCATTTTGCGACTGGCAACGAACTGAGCTCTGGTATAGGTATGGATACGGCCGAAACAACTGAGGCATCCCGTGACGGATCGGTGCATCTCGGATGCGACTGGTTTCGAAACGGTGATGTCCTGTGGGAGTGAAATGGTAGCGATTCCCATGACAGAGATGCGGATCGGTCGCCCGATATCTGCGACTAGCTACGATCCGGACTCTGGAGCATGTTTCAGAAATGAGGCCGAGCCCTGGGGCAGGCCGTAACGAATCGGTGCATGGAAGATGCGACTGGATTCGAAGCGGAGCGCGGTAAGTGCAGGTGTAACATTTTGTTGCCATGACAGAGGCGCGAATCGGTCATGCCGCTGTAGTGACTGACTGCGAATCGGACTCTGGAGCATGTACTGAAATGTGGCAAATACCTGGGGCACGCCGAGACGAATCGGTGCATTTCCATGCGACTGAATTCGTATCGGAGCGTGGTACGTGGCAATGAAATGATAACCATGACAGAGGTACGAATCGATGAGTCGAAAGCGACTGATAATGACGTGACTCTGGAGCATGTACTGAAATGAGGCCGTAACTACTGGGGCACACCAGAGCGAATCGGTGCATCTTTAGGTGTGACTGGATTCGAATCGTAGCGCGGTATGTGACTGAAATGAGAAATGATTCGAAATGGTTTGAAATGTTAGAAATGTATTTAGAAATGATCAGAAATGAGAAATGATTGGTATCGAACTGACGTGATTCGATAAGATTTGCGAATTGCGAATCGCTATGGCTGTCTACTGACACATGTTTAACAATTTAGACATGCCTGAAATGAAGCGACGCTTGCGTCGCGGTAGTTTCTCAAATAACACGAAATGGTAACATGACGATAGTACGAGTGATATACATTGCGGTTGCGTTTGTGAAATTTGCGAGTGATTCGTAAGTTTGATATCACGGTTTAGTGACATGATATCTATAATGCGTGAAAACAAAAGTCCGACGGGACCCTACCTGCGACAGCCAAGCCAGACACGTGGTACGAACTACGAATCGGTAAACACGGACTTCGAAACTCTCGAGCATGAAAATTGCGAATGCGGGAACTTGCATGATAAGAACTTGCGGACGCTGGTATTCGAATAGTCGGCCTAGTGACGTATATCGCGCACAGGAAACCGACAAGCACCACAGGTGAGCGGGCTGCTTAAATACCCCCCGGGCTCCTCCCATAAATTTAGGCCACCATACTGGCCTTCCTACATATATATATATCTAACAGAATACTACTATTTTGTTCCCAGGTTTGTTGTTCCCATGATTACACATCCCCTTCTGTGAACATACTCTGCCTCATTCTTTTCCTTTTTCATCCTGCCCGATGTTGCATTATTATGTATGCCGCCTCGGCTCCCGTGGAGAGTTTGCATCCGTGGCCTACCATGTGCCCACCTTTGCGCATTTGCACTTGCTGCCTGAGTGGGTGAGTGCGTTTGGCATAAACAACAATATATACCTTATGCTCGTTTATTTATTATTATTTTTTATATGAACGATGTGGTTCATTATATTTTTATATACATCCCATAGGAAATTTATTTGCATCGGCTCCTGATGAGTGGGGATGCCCACGAAACGCGTCGAGCCCTGTGTTTTTTGATGCCCCAGCCACTTTATATGGAACCACAGTTATTTGTACCATCTGTTCTTCCAAAATCCATCGTAATATGAATATATTTTTTCTGCTCAATCAATGCATATTTACTATGTGGGCGCATGTGTCGTTATCATGCATATTGTTGCAAACGATACTATGCTTTATTACTATTTTTTATTTTCATTTACATTAGATAATGTGCTGCTATGTGTATATAATCTGTATTATGCCTATGCTATTTATACATCTCCTATACCTATATACAATGAATGTGTTACTGTATATGAAATGAATACTCCTTTTATTGTCTGTTACTTTGTACAATAAACATTTTATATTGCACTTCAAATATGGTCTATTTTTCCTCCACTACCCAAATGCTTCATTTTAAAGTCCCAACTCCCCTTTTTGAATTGTACCCAATACCGGGATGGAGGCACTTAATTGTACCTCATATAAAGTCCCAATTTCCCCCTATATATTTTCTACAGACACGGGGATGGAAGCATTTGGTTATATGGGATCGGCAGTGTTCCCCTGCCCTCCCTGTGTGAGGACTGCCCCTACTCTTAGGGCATTACCATGTATAGGATACTGTCCTCTTTACATACACATATACATCTTGTAGCTATGGACATATCAATATTATTTATTTTATTAATTCAATTTTTCAACTTTTTGATTGGCAGCATTTTGGTTACTGATTTCAGGCCATATTGGGCCTTTTCTCCAACAGATGCCCCAGACACACTCTCCACCTGGCAAGCAACCATGCTTTATGTGCATTGACTGGGCGCTTGGGCGGCTATGGGCTTCCTTCTCCGTGGGAGCCGCGATGCACCAGTGGGTCCTCCCCTTCTCCCCATCTATCACGTGATCGGGGGATCGGGCGGACGCCCCTCCACGCATCGGCGCCACGTACCTGACGCCATGCGCATGACGTCACCTTCTGGCGTCACTGAGCTGACGTTCAGCGTTCTCCACACTCGGTGTCTCCAGAGAGGAGCCTGCTCGCTCTGACAGCTGAGTGATTACTCGGTTCAGGTGCGGCGGCTTCTCCTCTGCGTCACCCATGTGGCGTTGGCGGCATACATATCTCCCCATTTAGAGTTGGCTGCTCACACGACCGGTCACTCTCTGGGGTCTCTGCACACCAGCCCTACCTTGGCGTTCGGCTGTCAGTGCTGCTTTATGCCACATACGGGTAGGTTATTTTCTTTTCCCCCCTCCTTTTCTCTTCTTTTCACGCACTGTTTCTTCCTTCTTGGTTTACGCACCTATTCATTTGGTGAACTTGTTCCTTTCATACTCTCTTATTATCGTACACTTGCCATTCTTCATGCACTGGGTATTATCACACTTTCACTCTGGGATATCCCTATATTCTCTCCCATGTCGCCTATTCTTTGGCATAGTTTTTACATATCTATTTACCCAGATTATCACTAACTTTGGAACTCACTGGGCTCATTATTCAATATTCAATGTATAAAACACTTACTATATATCTTATATATATATATCTAACAGAATACTACTATTTTGTTCCCAGGTTTGTTGTTCCCATGATTACACATCCCCTTCTGTGAACATACTCTGCCTCATTCTTTTCCTTTTTCATCCTGCCCGATGTTGCATTATTATGTATGCCGCCTCGGCTCCCGTGGAGAGTTTGCATCCGTGGCCTACCATGCGCCCACCTTCGCGCATTTGCACTTGCTGCCTGAGTGGGTGAGTGCGTTTGGCATAAACAACCATATATACCTTATGCTCATTTATTTATTATTTTTTATTTTTTATATGAACGATGTGGTTTCATTATATTTTTATATACATCCCATAGGAAATTTATTTGCATCGGCTCCTGATGAGTGGGGATGCCCACGAAACGCGTCGAGCCCTGTGTTTTTTGATGCCCCAGCCACTTTATATGGAACCACAGTTATTTGTACCATCTGTTCTTCCAAAATCCATCGTAATATTAATATATTTTTTCTGCTCAATCAATGCATATTTACTATGTGGGCGCATGGTCGTTATCATGCATATTGTTGCAAACGATACTATGCTTTATTACTATTTTTTATTTTCATTTACATTAGATAATGTGCTGCTATGTGTATATAATCTGTATTATGCCTATGCTATTTATACATCTCCTATACCTATATACAATGAATGTGTTACTGTATATGAAATGAATACTCCTTTTATTGTCTGTTACTTTGTACAATAAACATTTTATATTGCACATCAAATATGGTCTATTTTTCCTCCACTACCCAAATGCTTCATTTTAAAGTCCCAACTCCCCTTTTTGAATTGTACCCAATACCGGGATGGAGGCACTTAATTGTACCTCATATAAAGTCCCAATTTCCCCCTATATATTTTCTTATCCATTTATCATGCCTCCCCTGCACTGCTCGACCCTAAAAAAACAAACCTCCGGTCTCGTCGAAGGCTCCCCAGCAACTGCCTGCTCCTCCGTCTGTCTTTCCTAATAGCTAAGGGTGGATGGTGTCAGCGGGTGACCCGCCCCCCCTTGTGATGTCATCGACCAAGGACATGCTTAGTTGATGATGTAACAAGGGGGCAGTGTGACCCGTTGACATCATCGGGTGACTCCACCCTTAGCTATTTATAAAATAGACCCTTCGGGTTTGGTAAGGATTTTTTAAGGGGAACCCCATGTCAATTTTTTTTTTTTAATGGCGTGGGGTCTTTCCAAAATCCATACCAGACCCTTATCCAAGCATGCAGCCTGGCAGGCCAGGAAAGGGGGGGATGAGCGAGCGCTCCCCTCCTGAACCATACCAGGCCACATGCCCTTAACATGGGGGTGCTTGGGGCATGGGGGGCTGTGTTTCTGGAGGTCTGCGGGCGGGGGGCTAATCAGAATCTGGCAGCCCCTTTACAAGGCTTCAAAAATACTGATAGTTTGCTGGACTTCATATCCAATATGTGTGAAAAAATAGAGGCAAATAGAGGCAAATGTGTTAGAGGAGTTAGCATTTGCACAGAGTTGGGTGGGACTTATTAAGCATGTTCTAAAGGTGTATTTAGTGGATATCTGCTCTGTTGCAATGCACTATATTGTCTCTTTCATACTTCCACTGTCTTTCCAAGCTGCCACTGTTACTTTGCTTACTACACCCACGTCAACCCCACTTCTAGGTCCCTACTCATCATAAACTACCCCACCCAAGGAAACATTTTCACACCCACCAACATCATTATTTACCTTACCCACCAGGGGTCAACAGTAAGACATATACATAACACAGGGATAATGCACAAAGATACATAAGTCAGACAAATCCCTTCCCAAAGAAATAATATCAATACAATCCCATATAGGACAAAACTGTCCCCAGCATGAATCCTCTTTGCCTCTCTAACATGTAGTTAACTTGTTGGTGAGTGCCCTTTGTCTCAATACTGCAACTGCCAACTTGTTTGTGTTTCTATTATTTGTGTGCTTCAGCAGGAGATAATGGCTTCTACCCCCCCCCCCCCCAACCCCCATCAGTCCAACACCTGTCAGACCTGTAGCAAAGAGCTAAGCTCTGAATCTTCTCCTTCGCTCTGTGCCACGGGTCTTACAGGTGGCAGATAGGCTGGAAGATATGGACAGAAGCCAGAGCTGCCAAAGCCCACATATGAAATTTAAAATGTGGGCACCTAAGGCATTGAGTCCTGAAACACCCCCCAATAGAAGTCAATGTTTGAAATACATTGTATTGAAACATGGAACAATACAAATATGCACAAAATCCTTCAATAGGATGCACCCATATCCCTGCTTAGAACAACAAAATTTACTGCAACACAGAATCATTAATTATCACTCAGCAAGTACTCTGTGTCTGGGCTGCCTTAGACAGGCTGAGATAGAAAGTATACACAAGTATTTTGAACATTTGGATTTTTGGTGGTGCCCAAGGCTCCACTAGAATATTCTGTCAAAATTGTACAATTTGTATTTAAACCATATGAATAAAATCACAATGACATTAAAACCCTTTCTATAAAACTTTTTTTTTTCTTTACAGTAATAAGTAGTGTTTTCTGATACAGCTATACCACCATGGAATCCCATGTGAGATATATATGTAGCACCCTCTACTTAGGTAGGTGTTAGAGTTAGGAATTTTGTGAGAGCTACACTGTAGGCCTGTTTGTTTTGATCTGTGTGGGCTGGGAGTGGCTCAGAGCAGCAACTGTGACTCACAGGCAGCATCACACCACAGTTACCTTCCTCTTGTTTCTAGAGGATTCTATAAGAAGAGGAGGGGAAGTGGGGAGGAGCAGTCTGGGGTGTTTCAGGGAGCCCTGACCAATCCCCAACTAGGATTGGCAGGGGGCAGGCCTCCTTAACCACTTAAGGCCCGAGCCTCTTTCTGAGATTTGGTGTTTACAAGTAAAAAACAGTTTTTTTTGCTAGAAAACTTAGAACCCCCAAACATTATACATTTTTTTTTCTAACACCCTAGAGAATAAAATGGCAATCATTGCAATACTTTCTGTCACACCGTATTTGCGCAGCGGTATTACAAGTGCACTTTTTTTGGGAAAAAATACACTTTTTTGAATTAAAAATACGACAACAGTAAAGTTAGCCCAATTTTTTTTTATATTGTTTACAATGTGGAATGGCGTCAAACTTTACCCTTACAAATCTCAATAGGCGACGTTTAAAAAATTCTACAGGTTACATGTTTTGAGTTACAGAGGAGGTCTAGGACTAGAATTATTGCTCTCGCTCTACTGATCACGGCGATACCTCTTGTGCATGGTTTGAACATCACTTTCATATGCGCTACTCACGTATGCGTTCGCTTCTGCATGTGAGCTCGGCGGGACGGGGCGCGTTTAAGTTTTAATTTTTTTTCTTATTTATTTTACCTTTTATTTTTACACTTTTCTTTAAAAAAAATTGTGTCACTTTTATTCCTATTACAAGGAATGTAAACATCCCTTGTAATAGAAAAAAAGCATGAAAGGACCTCTTAAAGATGAGACCTGGGGTCAAAAAGACCTCAGATCTCATATTTACACTAAAATGCAATTAAAAAAATGGCCCTTTAAGAGCTATGGGCGGAAGTGACGTTTTGTCGTCGCTTCTGCCCTGCAATGTGTTGTGGAAAATTTTATGTTAATGTATTGTCATAAGAGTCTCCCAGTGTCTGTTCTCTCGCAGCCCACTCTAAAGAGCTGACTGGGGCAGACTGACGCTGGTTGAGACCTGTTAGGTAGTGGAAAACTTCCTGGTGTTTGGAGAGAGGTGTTTGCGGAGAGAAGAAAAATATTACAGCGCACACATGCAAAAAAACATTCACCTCCAGCAAGGCTAGTTTAAAAACACCTAAACATTCTCAAAAAGACATTTTCATAAATATGGGGATTTGATCACACCATATTGCTATATGGTGCTAAGCCCACTTACTGCGATAAAGTACCCTATGATTAGTGGGTCCTACACTATCCATAGATTTGTGAGATCCTGCTTCTCTGAACCATGAGAGCTACACTCTTCTAAATGGGAGAATCTTCAGGTCTCCACCTATGACACAAGTGGACACTAATGAGAGGTACTTAATGAGGGAATAGGGTGCTCCTATCCCAAAAGGATTTGGTCAGAATCCATACAATACACAAACAAGATATTTGGGGGGCACACCTTCTCATTAAAGCTGGTGCAGCCATAAGACCATACAATAGAAGAAAAATATTACAGCGCACACATGCAAAAAAAATTCACCTCCAGCAAGGCTGGTTTAAAAACACCTAAACATTCTCAAAAAGACATTTTCAAAAATATGGGGATTTGGTCACACCATATTGCTATATGGTGCTAAGCCCACTTACTGAGACAAATTACTCCATGATTAGTGGGTCCTACACTATCCATAGATTTGTGAGATCCTGCTTCTCTGAACCATGAGAGCTACACTCTTCTAAATGGGAGAATCTCGAGGTCTCCACCTATGACACAAGTGGACACTAATGAGAGGTACTTAATTAGGGAATAGGGTGCTCCTATCCCAAAAGGATTTGGTCAGAATCCATACTATACACAAACAAGATATTTGGGGGGCACACCTTTTCATTAAAGCTGGTGCAGCCATAAGACCATACAATAGAAGAAAAATATTACAGCGCATACATGCAAAAAAAAAAATTCACCTCCAGCAAGGCTAGTTTAAAAACACCTAAACATTCTCAAAAAGACATTTTCAAAAATATGGGGATTTGGTCACACCATATTGCTATATGGTGCTATATGGTGCTAAGCCCACTTAGAGCTACACTCTTCTAAATGGGAGAATCTTGAGCTCTCATGGTTCAGAGAAGCAGGATCTCTCAAATCTATGGATAGTGTAGGACCCACTAATCATGGAGTACTTTGTCGCAGTAAGTGGGCTTAGCACCATATAGCAATATGGTGTGACCAAATCCCCATATTTTTGAAAATGTCTTTTTGAGAATGTTTAGGTGTTTTTAAACTAGCCTTGCTGGAGGTGAATGTTTTTTTGCATGTGTGCGCTGTAATATTTTTCTTCTATTGTATGGTCTTATGGCTGCACCAGCTTTAATGAGAAGGTGTGCCCCCCAAATATCTTGTTTGTGTATTGTATGGATTCTGACCAAATCCTTTTGGAATAGGAGCACCCTATTCCCTCATTAAGTACCTCTCATTAGTGTCCACTTGTGTCATAGGTGGAGACCTCAAGATTCTCCCATTTAGAAGTTTGTAGCTCTCATGGTTCAGAGAAGCAGGATCTCACAAATCTATGAATAGTGTAGGACCCACTAATCATGGGGTACTTTGTCGCAGTAAGTGGGCTTAGCACCATATAGCAATATGGTGTGACCAAATCCCCATATTTATGAAAATGTCTTTTTGAGAATTTTTAGGTGTTTTTAAACTAGCCTTGCTGGAGGTGAGTGTTTTTTTGCATGTGTGCGCTGTAATATTTTTCTTCTATTGTATGGTCTTATGGCTGCACCAGCTTTAATGAAAAGGTGTGCCCCCCAAATATCTTGTTTGTGTTTGCGGAGAGAAGACATGTCCGCCAGCAAAGGGCCCCTGTGCAATGCACAGAACGATCGTCTGGTGGGGGTGTGTTCGCTCTGCAAAGACATTATCGGTTTAGTGGTTGTTTGCTCGTGTCACCCCGGTATGCCTGATCAACATATTTGGGGTGCCATGATGTACACCTGCAGATAATCTCCCATCCATGAGGAACTGTAGTCATCATTGTTTGGTTAATTGGATGTTGTATTTTGTTGTGTTGTTAAATCCTTATATGGTCATTCACATCCTGTGTTCATATCCTGTGAGATCATATCCTGTGAAGGAAGCGATTGGCTGTTGGGGCCAGGGCTTCCTGTTTGTGATTGCTTTTGTTGTCTTTGAAAAAGAGCCAGGACACTGCTCAGCAGGCAGAGTGAAGCTGAGCTGAGAACGTAAGGAGGTGCTGATGTCTGATTACTTGGAATGCGTGGGTTTTTAGGTAAGATGCATTTATTTCATTAGACAAAATGGTATTATGGTATTATATCATAAGATGGAAATGGGTGCTTATTAGCACAGGAGATATGGCTGTGTGCATAGCTTACAGACAAATTTCCATAACAATCATGGCGAGCCAGGTAGGAGTGAACAGAACCTCCTTCACAATCGGATCATTAAGATGTGTTGGGGAGTATCTGCTTTGCGAAAAGAACAAATTTTTCGTCTTTTGAAATAATGCTGGAAGCTTGATCATATGTCTGGTGTGTGCCTGCGCGTGTGTGTGTTTGATTTGTATCTCGAATGTTTGTGTAAGGAGACTGTGTGCTGTGTGTATGTGTAAGTAACTGTATGTTGTGTAATAAGTATATGAGAAATAGAAATGTATGATTATTTGCAGCATGCAATGTGGGTGTGACTGATGCTGTGTAACAAGTTTGTAATGCATGTGAGAAATGGATGAATTGTAATTATTACTTATGTATGGGACAAGTAGATTGCATGAGTTTTGTAGAGTGATTAATTGTTTCAAGACACAGATGGTTAGTGGACTTTGAGGAAAGCTTTTGGTTTGAAGATGGCTGCTGCATTTTCAAGTGGGCATGCGGCCTGGGGGAGGGGCGGCCAAGCATTTTACAATGGTGAAAAGTTGGCTACACCCTGTGGTGAGAAAAGGGGGGATGTTTTTGAGATGAAAAGAACATAAGAACATGCAAGCATCACCGGTTGTATCTCTCAATGTCTTATTCCTGTGAAAGCTGATGTGAACTGAGTTTGAGAAAAGAGTGTATGTTTCAGCCGTGTGATAGTGGGTTATGTGGTTTTGTTGTTTAATTGGATAGCACGTGTTCCTAAGTTGTGCTTTTTCGTAACTTTAACACTTTTAAATGTTTGTCTAAGTGTTCATTTAGTATCTCAAATGTGTAATTTTGTGGGGAGAAATTTGGGGTTTTGGCAGGAAAATTGTTTTTCTGCTATTTCCTTTTGCTGTTGTCTGCCATGTGACTACAGTAGGCCATTTTCAATTCCTTTGTGTGTGAACTTTGAAATGTTTATCCATCTTGGTATTGGATTTCAGTTTTGACGGGAAAATGTGCTATTTTGTTGTGGTCTGGCTTTTGTTGTAGTCACCATGTGGATTGGCGGCCATTTTGAAAACCTGTGGGCCTTCCTACAGGGGAAGCTGCTCCAATTTCCTTTGTGTGTGTGTGCAGCCATGCAGTCTGGGCTGCCACCTTCCCTCTCCTTTTAAGTGAATTCTATTTTTGTACTGTTTACATACTTTTCAAGGAAGCTATTGCGTTTTCTGTATTGAATATTGGTTTTGAGTGAAACCTCTACTTTGCACTGAATTTCAATAGATACCAAGACTAGCTTTAACTGTGAGTTTTTGTATTTTTAGCGGTGTGAGTTTAATTTTTGTTTTGTGTTTTTGTGTCTTTAGCTGAGGGTTGTATTGTATAGCCTGCAATATATGAAACTAGGCTTACCCTCCCCTCCCTTTTCCTGTACATTGATATGTAAATAAACCGGTTTGAGGTTTTTTTTTGAGCTGGGCATGCAATAGGAAGTCCTTCTCAGCATTTTATGTATCCACAGGAAGTTGGTGGGGGGGAGCTTGGGGTATCACACAAGCAAATGAGATTTGTGCTTGGCAGGACAATGGGAAAATACTGGCGTCTGAAAGTGTTTTAAATATCTCCCAGCTGTCTTTTTAGTTTTATACTGTAATACAATTTTGGGTAGAGAGCAAACAGGAGGCATCCAAATTATTGTTGTAATATCTAGGTACAGAGAGAAGCTTGCATGAGGCAAGGCATCACTCCGGAGCAGAGGCTAGTCGCCACCCTGCGGTACTTGCTGACAGGGAGAAGCCTGCAGGACCTCAAGTTCTCGACAGGCATCTCCCCCCAGGCTCTGGGGATCATTATCCCAGAGACCTGTTCTGCCATCATCCAGGTCCTGCAGAAGGATTATATTAAGGTAAGATTTATCCTTTAACATCACATTTTATTGTATTTAATGTTTGATAATATATTGTATTTCTTTCCTCATTCCCTAATTACCATGATTGTAATATGCTGTGAATGTCCCCTTTGTCCTCATGCATGCTGGATTTTTCTGTAATTTTTTTTGTCCTTCATACATATTTGCCTTCACTTACCTCCCCAGCATGCTCTCCTGGCCCTATATTCACCTCATGTAGTCACTTAACCACTTGCCGACCGCCGCACGACGATGTACGTCGACAGAGCGGCACGGGCAGGCAAAAGGGCTTACCTGTACGTCCCTGCCTGCCCGCGGGTGGGGGGTCCGATCGGACCCCCCCCCGGTGCCTGCGGCGGTCGGATCGAGGTCAGGGTCGATCAAAGGTGAGGGGGAGGCCACTCATTCGTGGCCCCCACCTCGCGATCGCTCCTGGCCAATGACAGACTTCCTCGGCTTCTGTGAATGTAAACAGAAGCAGAGGAAGTGATGTCATCTCTCCTTGAGCCGGTCTTTTCGTCCGGCGCCGAGGAGAGAAGACATCCAAGTAAGTGCACCAACACTACACATACAGTAGAACACGCAGGCACACTTGTCACCCCCCTGTCACCCCCCGATCACCCCCTGATCACCCCCCTGTACCCCCTGTCACTCTGACACCAATAGCAGTTTTTTTTTTTTTCTGATTTTTTGCATTGGTGTCAGTTTGTGACAGTAACAAGTGTTAGGGCAGTTAGGTTAGGCCCCTTTAGGTCAGGGGTACCCCCCTTTAGGTCCAGGGTACCCCCCTAACCCCCCTAATAAAGTTTTAACCCCGTGATCACCCCCCGTCGCCAGTGTCACTAAGCGATCGTTTTTCTGATCGCTGTATTAGTGACACAGGTGACGCTAGTTAGGGAGGTAAGTATATAGGTTCGCTGTCAGTGTTTTATAGCGACAGGGACCCCCATATACTACCTGCTAAAGGTTTTAACCCCTTGATTGCCCCCTAGTTAACCCTTTCACCAGCGATCACCATATAATTGTTACAGGTGACGCTGGTTAGTTGGTTTGTTTTTTGTAGTTTATTGTAGTTTATTACAGTTTTAGGGCACCCGCCGTTTATTACCCTATAAAGGTTTAACCCCCTAATTGCCCGGCGGTGATAGAAGTTAAGTTTTTAGGATCAGATAAGGTCTGCGTCGCCCCAGGCAGCGTCAGGTTAGCGCTAGTACCGCTAAAACCCACGCACGCAGCATACACCTCCCTTAGTGCTATAGTATCTGAACGGATCGATATCTGATCCGATCAGATCTATACTCCCCAGCAGTTTAGGGTCCCCCCAAAAAACGCAGTGTTAGCGGGATCAGCCCAGATACCTGCTAGCACCTGCGTTTTGCTCCTCGGCCCAGCCCAGCCCAGCCCACCCAAGTGCAGTATCGATCGATAACTGACACTTACAAAACACTAAGCACACATAACTGCAGCGGTCGCAGAGTCAGGCCTGATCCCTGCGATCGCTAACAGTTTTTTGGTAGCGTTTTGATACAGTCGCTGACAGTCAGGAGCTTTTTTGCCTGTGAGTCTCACTAGTGTACCCCTAAATTTAGAGCCCAAAATGGCAAATAGAAGGTACACTAGTGAAGAGGCCTACAGGATTCTGAGCATGACAGATAGTGAAGAGGAAGTCACTCATCTGTCAAGTTCAAGCTCAGAATACGAACCTGTAGAGGACAGCGGCTCCATGACAGATAGCTCTGACGACGGAGTTGTGGTCCCTGCCAGGGTCAGGCGTACCAGACCCCGATCTTCTTCTTCTGTCCTTGACGTGCAAGAACCGCAGGGCTCTCGTAGGGAGCAGAGAGGTACTAGCGCCGCTACTCCTTCTGGTGAACTGGCAAGCACCAGCGGCCTAGTACACCCTGGTCGTACATCCAGCACTGCAGTATCACGTGGTGACGTGGCGAGTCCCATAAGTGCAGTTCAAGCTGGCGAGGTGGCAAGCACAACTAGTGTCCCGCTGCCACCAATAAGACAAAGACAGGCCCGTCGTGCCCATAGTGCCCTTCCTGCTGCATTCGCCAATCCGAATTGGGTACCCACCACTTCTGCAGCACCCGTACTTCCCCCTTTCACTGGCCAACCCGGAATTCAGGTGGAAACAGTTGACTTTATGCCACTGGATTTTTATTCACTGTTTTTCACCGAAGATCTCTATAGATCTATTGTGGACCAAAGCAATTTGTACGCTGGTCAACACATCGCCGCTAATCCCCAGTCCTCCCTTGCCAGAGATTGGAGACCAATTACGGTCTCCGAATTTAAGATCTTTCTGGGCCTTTCCCTCAACATGGGCATAACCAAAAAGAGTGAGTTGCGGTCATATTGGTCCACTGACCCAATTCACCATATGCCCGTGTTCTCTGCTTCAATGGCCAGGGCACGATACGAGCAGATTTTGCGGTTCATGCACTTCAACGACAATGAACTCTGTCGTCCTCGTGGAGACCCTGCATACGATCGGCTCTACAAAATTCGGCCCCTCGTAAACCACTTCAACCAACGTTTTGCAGACTTGTTTACCCCCCATCAAGTTGTCTGCGTTGATGAGTCCCTGATTAAGTTTTCTGGCCGCTTGTCCTTCAAACAGTACCTTCCCAGCAAGCGTGCCAGATACGGGGTCAAGATGTATAAGCTCTGTGACAGGGCCACAGGCTATACATGTAGATTTATGGTTTACGAGGGCAAAGATAGTCACGTAGAGCCGATAAACTGCCCTGACTACATAGGAAGCGCTGGCAAGATAGTGTGGGACTTGGTGTCACCCTTATTCGGAAAGGGGTACCACTTGTACGTGGACAATTATTATACGAGCGTGCCACTTTTTAGTCACTTGTTTGATCATCAGATTGGAGCATGTGGCACCGTGCGACCTAATCGCCGGGGCTTTCCCCAGCGGCTTGTAGAGTCCCGTCTTAGGCTGGGGGAGAGAGCCTGCTTGCAGTATAATAATTTGCTCGCTATGAAGTGGAGGGATAAGAAGAATGTTTTCGTTCTCACCTCCCTTCATGCAGACACGATGACCCAAATTACTACGGCGACTGGTGTTGTGGAGAAACCCCTCTGTGTCCACGAATACAACCTTAATATGGGAGGGGTGGACCTCAACGACCAGTTGTTGGCGCCGTACCTAATTGCCCGTAAGGCCAGACGCTGGTACAAAAAAGTGTCTGTTTATTTATTTCAATTGGCTTTGCTGAACGCTCATGTGCTATACAGAGCTTCAGGACGGACTGGATCCTTCCTTAAATTCCAGGAAGAGATCGTCAGAGCCCTTCTGTTTCCAGACGGTGCTCCACCTCACCTTCCCAATCCAAATGCAGTAGGCCGGCTGCATGAGAGGCATTTTCCTTATGTCCTCCAGAGTACCCCTACCCAACGAGCCCCCCAAAGAAAATGTCGTGTCTGCAGAAAGCGCGGATTTAGGCGTGACACCCGGTATTATTGTCCCTCCTGTCCTGGCAATCCTGGTCTTTGCATTGGTGAATGTTTTGAACGCTACCATACACTAGTTGAGTATTAGCGTAGGGTACAGCACTGCACAGACTAGGACACACTTCCACAGGGTCTCCCAAGATGCCATCGCATTTTGAGAGACCCAAACCTGGAACCGTTACAGTTTTAAAAGTTACAGTTATAAAAAAAAAAAGTAAAAAAAAAAAAAAAAAAGTAAAAAAAAAAAAAATACACAAAAAAAATATAAAATAAAAAAACCAAAAATAGTTGTCGTTTTATTGTTCTCTCTCTCTCTATTTTCTCTCTATTGTTCTGCTCTTTTTTACTGTATTCTATTCTGCATTGTTTTATTGTTATGTTTTATCATGTTTGCTTTTCAACATTTTTTTGTTTTCAGGTACGCCATTCAGCTGCAGCGCGGATTTATTTATCTTGACAGCAACAGCGTTTGCTCCCACGATACATAAAGCCGCGACTCCAGCGCTGTCGGAGGTGATTTCACCACCACAGTTACATACTTCAGCATATATGCCGAAGCGTGGGGGCAGAAGTGGGTGGAGGAGCGATTTGCTCCTGCCTTTTGCGGGAGGATGCCCCCATGCTTCGGCATATATATATTTTAGGTAGGCACAGGTTGCGTTAAATGTTTTATTTTTTACTATGGTTTTTTTTTGTATTTGCTTTGCAGGTATGGTAAGTATTACTGTTATACTGTAATGTTACTTTGTTTTTTGTTAACCATCATTTGCTTAGCAGGTACGCCATTCAGTTGCAGCGCGGATTTATTTATCTTGACAGCAACAGCGTTTGCTCCCACGATATATAAAGCCGTGACTCCAGCGCTGTCGGAGGTGATTTCACCACCACAGTTACATACTTCAGCATATATGCCGAAGCGTGGGGGCAGAAGTGGGTGGAGGAGCGATTTGCTCCTGCCTTTTGCGGGAGGATGCCCCCATGCTTCGGCATATATATATTTTAGGTAGGCACAGGTTGCGTTAAATGTTTTATTTTTTACTATGGTTTTTTTTTGTATTTGCTTTGCAGGTATGGTAAGTATTACTGTTATACTGTAATGTTACTTTGTTTTTTGTTAACCATCATTTGCTTAGCAGGTACGCCATTCAGTTGCAGCGCGGATTTATTTATCTTGACAGCAACAGCGTTTGCTCCCACGATATATAAAGCCGTGACTCCAGCGCTGTCGGAGGTGATTTCACCACCACAGTTACATACTTCAGCATATATGCCGAAGCTTGGGGGCAGAAGTGGGTGGAGGAGCGATTTGCTCCTGCCTTTTGCGGGAGGATGCCCCCATGCTTCGGCATATATATATTTTAGGTAGGCACAGGTTGCGTTAAATGTTTTATTTTTTACTATGGTTTTTTTTTGTATTTGCTTTGCAGGTATGGTAAGTATTACTGTTATACTGTAATGTTACTTTGTTTTTTGTTAACCATCATTTGCTTAGCAGGTACGCCATTCAGTTGCAGCGCGGATTTATTTATCTTGACAGCAACAGCGTTTGCTCCCACGATACATAAAGCCGTGACTCCAACGCTGTCGGAGGTGATTTCACCACCACAGTTACATACTTCAGCATATATGCCGAAGCGTGGGGGCAGTGGGTGGAGGAGCAATTTGCTCCTGCCTTTTGCGGGAGGATGCCCCCATGCTTCGGCATATATAAATGGTGCATGTATGCCCATCATTAGAAGTGGGTGGATGAAGGGAGGTATTCTAATGGTGGGCATACCCACCGATCAATATCTTTTTTTCGTTCAGCCCACAGGCTGCATGAAAAAAAAGTTTACAATATATGCCCAACAAGGACCAGCAACGTACTGGTATGTTGCTGGACTTTGAGTGGTTATACCAGAATGATGCCTGCAGGTTTAGGTATCATCTTGGTATCATTCTTTTCAGCCAGCGGTCGGCTTTCATGTAAAAGCAATCCTAGCGGCTAATTAGCCTCTAGACTGCTTTTACAAGCAGTGGGAGGAAATGCCCCCCCCCCCCACCGTCTTCCATGTTTTTCTCTGGCTCTCCTGTCCCAACAGGGAACCTGAGAATGCAGCCAGTGATTCGGCCAGCTGACCATAGAGCTGATCGGAGACCAGAATGGCTCCAAATATCTCTATGGCCTAAGAATCCGGAAGCTACGAGCATTTCAAGACTTAGATTTCGCCGGATGTAAACAGCGCCATTGGGAAATTGGGAAAGCATTTTATCACACCGATCTTGGTGTGGTCAGATGCTTTGAGGGCAGAGGAGAGATCTAGGGTCTAATAGACCCCAATTTTTTCAAAAAAGAGTACCTGTCACTACCTATTGCTATCATAGGGGATATTTACATTCCCTGAGATAACAATAAAAATGATTTAAAAAAAATAAAAATGAAAGGAACAGTTTAAAAATAAGATAAAAAATCAAAAAAATAATTAAAAAAAAAAAAAAAAAAAAAAAAGCACCCCCGTCCCCCCCTGCTCTCGCGCAAAGGCGAACGCAAGCGTTGGTCTGGCGTCAAATGTAAACAGCAATTGCACCATGCATGTGAGGTATCACCGCGAAGGTTAGATCGAGGGCAGTAATTTTAGCAGTAGACCTCCTCTGTAAATCTAAAGTGGTAACCTGTAAAGGCTTTTAAAGGCTTTTAAAAATGTATTTAGTTTGTCGCCACTGCACGTTTGTGCGCAATTTTAAAACATGTCATGTTTGGTATCCATGTACTCGGCCTAAGATCATCTTTTTTATTTCATCAAATATTTGGGCAATATAGTGTGTTTTAGTGCATTAAAATTTTAAAAAGTGTGTTTTTTCCCCAAAAAATGCGTTTGAAAAATCGCTGCGCAAATACTTTGTGAAAAAAAAAAATCAAATACCCACCATTTTAATCTGTAGGGCATTTGCTTTAAAAAAATATATAATGTTTGGGGGTTCAAAGTAATTTTCTTGCAAAAAAAAATAATTTTTTCATGTAAACAAAAAGTGTCAGAAAGGGCTTTGTCTTCCAGTGGTTAGAAGAGTGGGTGATGTGTGACATAAGCTTCTAAATGTTGTGCATAAAATGCCAGGACAGTTCAAAACCCCCCCAAATGACCCAATTTTGGAAAGTAGACACCCCAAGCTATTTGCTGAGAGGCATGTCGAGTCCATGGAATATTTTATATTGTGACACAAGTTGCGGGAAAAAGACAAATTATTTTTTTTTTTTTTTTTTTTTGCACAAAGTTGTCACTAAATGATATATTGCTCAAACATGCCATGGGAATATGTGAAATTACACCCCAAAATACATTCTGCTGCTTCTCCTGAGTACGGGGATACCACATGTGTGAGACTTTTTGGGAGCCTAGCCGCGTACGGGACCCCGAAAACCAAGCACCGCCTTCAGGCTTTCTAAGGGCGTAAATTTTTGATTTCACTCTTCACTGCCTATCACAGTTTCGGAGGCCATGTAATGCCCAGATGGCACAAACCCCCCCCAAATGACCCCATTTTGGAAAATAGACACCCAAAGCTATTTGCTGAGAGGTATAGTGAGTATTTTGCAGACCTCACTTTTTGTCACAAACTTTTGAAAATTGAAAAAAGAAAAAAAAAATACGTTTTTCTTGTCTTTCTTCATTTTCAAAAACAAATGAGAGCTGCAAAATACTCACCATGCCTCTCAGCAAATAGCTTGGGGTGTCTACTTTCCAAAATGGGGTCATTTGGGGGGGTTTTGTGCCATCTTGGCATTTTATGGCCTTCAAAACTGTGATAGGTAGTGGGGAGTAAAATCAAAAATTTATGCCCTTTGAAATCCTGAAGGCGGTGCTTGGTTTTCGGGGCCCCGTACGCGGCTAGGCTCCCAAAAAGTCCCACACATGTGGTATCCCCGTACTCAGGAGAAGCAGCAGAATGTATTTTGGGGTGTAAGTCCACATATGCCCATGGCATGTTTGAGCAATATATCATTTAGTGACAACTTTGTGCAAAAAAAAAAAAAAAAAAAAAAAAATTGTCACTTTCCCGCAACTTGTGTCAAAATATAAAATATTCCATGTACTCATCATGCCTCTCAGCAAATAGCTTGGGGTGTCTTCTTTCCAAAATGGGGTCATTTGGGGGGGGTTTGTGCCATCTGGGCATTTTATGGCCTTCAAAAATGTGATAAGTAGTGAGGAGTGAAATCACAACTTTACGCCCTTAGAAATCCTGAAGGCGGTGCTGGGTTTTCGGGGCCCCGTACGCGGCTAGGCTCCCAAAAAGTCCCACACATGTGGTATCCCCATACTCAGGAGAATCAGCAGAATGTATTTTGGGGTGCAATTCCACATAAGCCCATAGCCTGTGTGAGCAATATATCATTTAGTGACAACTTTGTGCAAAAAAAAAAAAAATTGTCACTTTCCCGCAACTTGTGTCAAAAAATAAAATATTCCATGGACTCAACATGCCTCTCAGCAAATAGCTTGGGGTGTCTACTTTCCAAAATGGGGTCATTTGGGGGGGGTTTGTGCCATCTTGGCATTTTATGGCCTTCAAAACTGTGATAGGTAGTGAGGAGTAAAATCAAAAATTTATGCCCTTAGAAATCCTGAAGGCGGTGCTTGGTTTTTGGGGCCCCGTACGTGGCTAGGCTCCCAAAAAGTCCCACACATGTGGTATCCCCGTACTCAGGAGAAGCAGCAGAATGTATTTTGGGGTGTAATTCCACATATGCCCATGGCATGTTTGAGCAGTATATCATTTAGTGACAACTTTGTGCAAAAAAAAAAAAAAATTGTCACTTTCCCGCAACTTGTGTCCAAATATAAAATATTCCATGGACTCAACATGCCTCTCAGCAAATAGCTTGGGGTGTCTACTTTCCAAAATGGGGTCATTTGGGGGGGTTTTGTGCCATCTTGGCATTTTATGGCCTTCAAAACTGTGATAGGTAGTGGGGAGTAAAATCAAAAATTTATGCCCTTTGAAATCCTGAAGGCGGTGCTTGGTTTTCGGGGCCCCGTACGCGGCTAGGCTCCCAAAAAGTCCCACACATGTGGTATCCCCGTACTCAGGAGAAGCAGCAGAATGTATTTTGGGGTGTAATTCCACATATGCCCATGGCATGTTTGAGCAATATATCATTTAGTGACAACTTTGTGCAAAAAAAAAAAAATTTGTCACTTTCCCGCAACTTGTGTCCAAATATAAAATATTCCATGGACTTAACATGCCTCTCAGCAAATAGCTTGGGGTGTCTACTTTCCAAAATGGGGTAATTTGGGGGGGGGTTTGTGCCATCCTGGCATTTTATGGCCTTCAAAACTGTGATAGGTAGTGAGGAGTAAAATCAAAAATGTATGCCCTTTGAAATCCTGAAGGCGGTGCTTGGTTTTCGGGGCCCCGTACGCGGCTAGGCTCCCAAAAAGTCCCACACATTTGGTATCCCCGTACTCAGGAGAAGCAGCTGAATGTATTTTGGGGTGCAATTCCACATATGCCCATGGCCTGTGTGAGCAATATATCATTTAGTGACAACTTTTTGTAATTTTTTTTTTTTTTTTTTTTTTTTTGTCATTATTCAATCACTTGGGACAAAAAAAAAAAATATTCAATGGGTTCAACATGCCTCTCAGCAATTTCCTTGGGGTGTCTACTTTCCAAAATGGGGTCATTTGTGGGGGTTTTGTACTGCCCTGCCATTTTAGCACCTCATGAAATGACATGGACAGTCATAAACTAAAAGCTGTGTAAATTCCAGAAAATGTACCCTAGTTTGTAGGCGCTATAACTTTTGCGCAAACCAATAAATATACGCTTATTGACATTTTTTTTACCAAAGACATGTGGCCGAATACATTTTGGCCTAAATGTATGACTAAAATTGATTTTAATGGATTTTTTTTATAACAAAAAGTAGAAAATATCATTTTTTTTCAAAATTTTCGGTCTTTTTCCGTTTATAGCGCAAAAAATAAAAGCGGCAGAGGTGATCAAATACCATCAAAATAAAGCTCTATTTGTGGGAAGAAAAGGACGCAAATTTCGTTTGGGTACAGCATTGCATGACCGCGCAATTAGCAGTTAAAGCGACGCAGTGCCAAATTGTAAAAAGTGCTCTGGTCAGGAAGGGGGTAAATCCTTCCGGGGCTGAAGTGGTTAACAATGTATTTTGTCAGCTCCATAGTAGTGCTTTACCCCAAACACCCCCTAAAATGTTTTTAAATGTGATTTGTGTTTTAAATTCAGGCAGAGTGCCAGAGGCTTTTTTGGGGGGTCCCCAAATCATTAGGAACCCTCCCTCCTCCCATTTTCTAAGTCAGCTGATACCAATTCTCTATCTATCCTCAATCATCTATCTGCTGACTTTGCCAAACCCATACACACTATACCCATCTATACTTTTGTGCTCAGATTTATGGATGAATTCCCCAAAGCTTGTAGTGCAAGGGCCTGCCTGAATACTTTAAAATGGTACTGTTTAAAGTTTTTGTATACTATTATTATCTTGATAGGTAATAGCAGAATGTCCAAATGTGCTCAAATGTGTACAGTGTGTATTTATATCTTTGCATTATGACACTTCTTACCTGTCCAGTGGGAAGCCAATAGTGTAACTAAGGAGGGGCTGGCCAAAGTAATATCCATTATTTAGGCATTCATCTCTCAATGAAGTGGAGAGGGTTACCTGTCCAAGAGTTCCCCCTCCCTATAATGTTAGAAATGGCCCATGAGAGGGGGTGGGGGAGGGGGAATCTGATAGGTGTACCTTATACTTTGGTCTTTAAAAACTTCCTCAAATAAATGTTATCTTGATGTTGGCCAAGAATGTTTGTGTCTAGTCTGCTTTCCCTGTTTATGTGCAAAATGACAAATTTTTTGTTGTTGTTTGACTCCACAGTTTCCTTCCACGCCACAGGAATGGCAGACTGTGGCTTCCCACTTTGCTCAGTGGTGGGACTTTCCTAATTGCAAAGGGGCAATTGACGGGAAACACGTCCACATCATCCCACCACCCAACTCAGGATCATACTATTATAATTACAAGGGGTTCAATAGTATTGTGATGTTGGCGGTGGTGTCGGCTACTTACGAGTTCCTGTATGTGGACGTGGGGAAGAATCGCCGGATGTCCGATTGTCTTTCTTTTAGCTGACCCTGACAGAAATGTGGTGAGTCCTGAAAATGGTGTGATTGTGTAACCTTACAAAGCACTGTTGGGTGTTATTTACTAAAGGCAAAGACACTTTGCACTACAAGTGCACTTGAAACTGCACTTGTAGTGCAAAGTGGATTTGCCCTTAGGAAATAACCCCCATTGTCACAGAAAACACCAATTAGAGCACCACAAAAGTGTTGGAGCGTTGAGACAATAATCCACACATTCTTGATTAGCGCCTTGAGGCGATTCAGTTCGCATTGCTGCGCTTTACAAATCATTCATTCATTTATTGATTAACAATCTTTTTAATACCAGCACAATCACATGTGCATTTAGAAAAGGTTTTTAAAACAAACCAACATGTTTGTTGTATAACAATTTTTGGGGTTACATTAGAAAAAGTAGAAATGTCCATTTAAGATAAAACAGGCATGTTTAAAACCAACAAGAAAGACACAAATCTTGAACTTACAAATAGGGATGAGCTTCGTGTTCGAGTCGAACCCATGTTCGACTCGAACATCGGCTGTTCGACCGTCCGTCGAATTGCGAACGTTATGGGCCGTTCGCGCCAAATTCGTGTGGCGCGTCACGGCCCATAATTCACTGCGGCATTGCAGTGCATTGCTGGCTGATGATTGGCCAAGCATGCACTATGACCCGCATGCTTGGCCAATCACAGCGCCGTCAGTAGAGAGAGCTGTAATTGGCCAAAGCCAGGGTGGCTTTGGCCAATTATGGCTCAGGGGATTTAGTACACGCCCCACACTATATAAGGCCGCCTGCACGGCGGCCCTGTGTAGTGTGTTCCGGTGTGCTGATAGAGAGAGAGACAGACAGTGTCATTTGATTTGAGTTAGCTAGATTAGGCTAGATCTGTTCCTGCTATTTACATTTAGTGCAGTGCGTCCTGCTCACAGTGTTCAGCTAGATCCGTTCCTGCTATTTACATTTAGTGCAGTCAGTGCGTCCTGCTCACAGTGTTCAGCTAGATCCGTTCCTGCTATTTACATTTAGTGCAGTGCGTCCTGCTCACAGTGTTCAGCTAGATCTGTTCCTGCTATTTACATTTAGTGCAGTGCGTCCTGCTCACAGTGTTCAGCTAGATCTGTTCCTGCTATTTACATTTAGTGCAGTGCGTCCTGCTCACAGTGTTCAGCTAGATCTGTTCCTGCTATTTACATTTAGTGCAGTGCGTCCTGCTCACAGTGTTCAGCTAGATCCGTTCCTGCTATTTACATTTAGTGCAGTCAGTGCGTCCTGCTCACAGTGTTCAGCTAGATCCGTTCCTGCTATTTACATTTAGTGCAGTCAGTGCGTCCTGCTCACAGTGTTCAGCTAGATCCGTTCCTGCTATTTACATTTAGTGTAGTCAGTGCGTCCTGCTCACAGTGTTCAGCTAGATCTGTTCCTGCTATTTACATTTAGTGCAGTGCGTCCTGCTCACAGTGTTCAGCTAGATCTGTTCCTGCTATTTACATTTAGTGCAGTGCGTCCTGCTCACAGTGTTCAGCTAGATCTGTTCCTGCTATTTACATTTAGTGCAGTGCGTCCTGCTCACAGTGTTCAGCTAGATCTGTTCCTGCTATTTACATTTAGTGCAGTGCGTCCTGCTCACAGTGTTCAGCTAGATCCGTTCCTGCTATTTACATTTAGTGCAGTCAGTGCGTCCTGCTCACAGTGTTCAGCTAGATCCGTTCCTGCTATTTACATTTAGTGCAGTCAGTGCGTCCTGCTCACAGTGTTCAGCTAGATCCGTTCCTGCTATTTACATTTAGTGTAGTCAGTGCGTCCTGCTCACAGTGTTCAGCTAGATCTGTTCCTGCTATTTACATTTAGTGCAGTCAGTGCGTCCTGCTCACAGTGTTCAGCTAGATCCGTTCCTGCTATTTACATTTAGTGCAGTGCGTCCTGCTCACAGTGTTCAGCTAGATCTGTTCCTGCTATTTACATTTAGTGCAGTGCGTCCTGCTCACAGTGTTCAGCTAGATCTGTTCCTGCTATTTACATTTAGTGCAGTGCGTCCTGCTCACAGTGTTCAGCTATATCCGTTCCTGCTATTTACATTTAGTGCAGTGCGTCCTGCTCACAGTGTTCAGCTAGATCTGTTCCTGCTATTTACATTTAGTGCAGTGCGTCCTGCTCACAGTGTTCAGCTAGATCCGTTCCTGCTATTTACATTTAGTGCAGTCAGTGCGTCCTGCTCACAGTGTTCAGCTAGATCCGTTCCTGCTATTTACATTTAGTGCAGTCAGTGCGTCCTGCTCACAGTGTTCAGCTAGATCCGTTCCTGCTATTTACATTTAGTGTAGTCAGTGCGTCCTGCTCACAGTGTTCAGCTAGATCTGTTCCTGCTATTTACATTTAGTGCAGTCAGTGCGTCCTGCTCACAGTGTTCAGCTAGATCCGTTCCTGCTATTTACATTTAGTGCAGTGCGTCCTGCTCACAGTGTTCAGCTAGATCTGTTCCTGCTATTTACATTTAGTGCAGTGCGTCCTGCTCACAGTGTTCAGCTAGATCTGTTCCTGCTATTTACATTTAGTGCAGTGCGTCCTGCTCACAGTGTTCAGCTAGATCCGTTCCTGCTATTTACATTTAGTGCAGTGCGTCCTGCTCACAGTGTTCAGCTAGATCTGTTCCTGCTATTTACATTTAGTGCAGTGCGTCCTGCTCACAGTGTTCAGCTAGATCCGTTCCTGCTATTTACATTTAGTGCAGTCAGTGCGTCCTGCTCACAGTGTTCAGCTAGATCCGTTCCTGCTATTTACATTTAGTGCAGTCAGTGCGTCCTGCTCACAGTGTTCAGCTAGATCCGTTCCTGCTATTTACATTTAGTGTAGTCAGTGCGTCCTGCTCACAGTGTTCAGCTAGATCTGTTCCTGCTATTTACATTTAGTGCAGTCAGTGCGTCCTGCTCACAGTGTTCAGCTAGATCCGTTCCTGCTATTTACATTTAGTGCAGTGCGTCCTGCTCACAGTGTTCAGCTAGATCTGTTCCTGCTATTTACATTTAGTGCAGTGCGTCCTGCTCACAGTGTTCAGCTAGATCTGTTCCTGCTATTTACATTTAGTGCAGTGCGTCCTGCTCACAGTGTTCAGCTAGATCTGTTCCTGCTATTTACATTTAGTGCAGTGCGTCCTGCTCACAGTGTTCAGCTAGATCCGTTCCTGCTATTTACATTTAGTGCAGTCAGTGCGTCCTGCTCACAGTGTTCAGCTAGATCCGTTCCTGCTATTTACATTTAGTGCAGTCAGTGCGTCCTGCTCACAGTGTTCAGCTAGATCCATTCCTGCTATTTACATTTAGTGTAGTCAGTGCGTCCTGCTCACAGTGTTCAGCTAGATCTGTTCCTGCTATTTACATTTAGTGCAGTCAGTGCGTCCTGCTCACAGTGTTCAGCTAGATCCGTTCCTGCTATTTACATTTAGTGCAGTGCGTCCTGCTCACAGTGTTCAGCTAGATCTGTTCCTGCTATTTACATTTAGTGCAGTGCGTCCTGCTCACAGTGTTCAGCTAGATCCGTTCCTGCTATTTACATTTAGTGCAGTGCGTCCTGCTCACAGTGTTCAGCTAGATCTGTTCCTGCTATTTACATTTAGTGCAGTGCGTCCTGCTCACAGTGTTCAGCTAGATCCGTTCCTGCTATTTACATTTAGTGCAGTCAGTGCGTCCTGCTCACAGTGTTCAGCTAGATCCGTTCCTGCTATTTACATTTAGTGCAGTCAGTGCGTCCTGCTCACAGTGTTCAGCTAGATTCGTTCCTGCTATTTACATTTAGTGCAGTCAGTGCGTCCTGCTCACAGTGTTCAGCTAGATCTGTTCCTGCTATTTACATTTAGTGCAGTCAGTGCCTCCTGCTCACAGTGTTCAGCTAGATCCGTTCCTGCTATTTACATTTAGTGCAGTGCGTCCTGCTCACAGTGTTCAGCTAGATCTGTTCCTGCTATTTACATTTAGTGCAGTGCGTCCTGCTCACAGTGTTCAGCTAGATCTGTTCCTGCTATTTACATTTAGTGCAGTGCGTCCTGCTCACAGTGTTCAGCTAGATCTGTTCCTGCTATTTACATTTAGTGCAGTGCGTCCTGCTCACAGTGTTCAGCTAGATCCGTTCCTGCTATTTACATTTAGTGCAGTGCGTCCTGCTCACAGTGTTCAGCTAGATCCGTTCCTGTTATCTTCCTACTGACAGGCAGGCTTGTCTGGTTACAGTATATAAAGCTACCTGAAGAAAATTACAGGTGTTCTATCCCAGCTTAGTGCAGCTACAGGCCATTAGTATGTCTGGAAGGCCAAGAAGGAGAGGCAGACAGTCACAAGCCAATAAGAGAGGGCAAGCAGGCTCTGTGTCTAGTGCTGGTCGTGGAGACGGTGCATCCTCATCAGCCCGTGGCCATGGGACACGCTTGGCCTTTTTTTCGGCAGCTGGCCATGTTGAGCTGCAACATGCAGAAAACTTGGTCGAGTGGATGACCAAGCCGTCCTCATCCTCCTCATCCTCTCTCACCCATGCCCAGGGTGCTTTGTCTGGCAAAGCAGCGGCCTCTTCCCTCAGCTCAATGTCATCAGTGACTCCTTCCCTAGCTCCACCATGTCCTCCTGAGGATTCCCTCGAACTGTTTGACCACAGTGTTGGGTACATGCTCCAGGAGGATGCCCAGCGTTTGGAAGGCTCTGATGATGATACTGAGCTCGATGAAGGCAGTAACATGAGCACGGACAGAGGGGGTGCCCAAGAAGGACAGCAATCTGGCAGTCATGCTCCCCCTGCTGCAGCATACTGCCAGGTTTGCTCCAGTGATGAGGAGGGAGGGGATGATGAGGTCACTGACTCAACGTGGGTGCCTGATAGGAGAGAGGAGGAGGAGGAGGAGGAGGAGGCGGCACATCACCAACGAGGCAGGATGCCCTCCAGGGGCCAGCCTAAGGGCAGCACATTGACTGCATCACACCCCAAAGCTCCACATGTGCAGGGCGCTGCAGTCTCTGCGCGTTATTCAAAAAGTTCTTTGGTGTGGGCCTTTTTTGAGACGAGTGCATCAGATCGCACCGCTGCTATTTGCAACATATGTCTCAAGCGTATCTCGCGTGGCCAAAACATCTCCCGCTTGGGTACCACATGCTTGACCAGACATATGTTGACCTGCCATGCAGTTCGTTGGCAAGCATATCTAAAAGACCCACACCAAAGAACAAAGAGGATCTCTCCTTGCTCCTCATCAGCTGAGATTTCCAACCCCACTAGACCTTCAGTCCTCTCTGAGACCTGCAGTGAGAGGAATGAAGGTGTAGAATTAGGTGTGTCACAGCCAAGTACTTGTGGGCAATCTGCTTTTGGTACACCGACGTCAGATTGTACCAGGCAAATTTCCCTGCCCCAGCTGCTGCACCGCCGAAAGAAGTTTGCTCCCAGCCATCCACATGCCCAGCGGTTGAATGCTAGCTTGGCAAAATTGCTAGCACTTCAACTGCTGCCTTTTCAGTTGGTAGACTCTGCCCCCTTCCGTGAGTTTGTGGAATGTGCGGTTCCTCAGTGGCAGGTACCCAAACGCCACTTTTTCTCACGGAAGGCGATTCCGGCTCTCTACCGGCATGTGGAAGGCAATGTCCATGCCTCGCTGGACAGGGCGGTCAGCGGTAAGGTGCATATTACCGCTGACTCATGGTCCAGCAGGCATGGACAGGGACGTTACTTAAGTTTCACGGCGCATTGGGTGACTCTGCTGGCAGCTGGGAAGGATGCAGGACAAGGTGCAGTAGTGTTGGAGGTAGTACCGCCACCACGCCTCCAAAATGCTGATTGTGACACACCTCTCTCCTCCACCCCCTCCTCTTCTTCTTCCTCCATGGCCTCTTCCTCGGAACCAGCGGTGCTCCGTAGGCGTTCAAGGGGCTACGCAAGTACGCAGGCCAAAAGATGCCATGCGGTGCTTGAGCTGGTGTGCTTGGGGGACAGGAGCCACACTGGGGCAGAGGTTCTGTCAGCTCTGCAGGGGCAGGTTCAGAGGTGGTTGACGCCACGCCAACTTAAGGCAGGAATGGTGGTTTGCGACAATGGCACCAACCTCCTCTCTGCCCTCCGACAGGGACAACTGACCCATGTGCCCTGTTTGGCTCACGTCCTTAACTTGGTGGTGCAGCGGTTCTTGGGCAGGTACCCGGGCTTACAGGATGTCCTGAGGCAGGCCAGGAAAGTCTGTGTCCATTTCCGACGGACCTCCAAAAGGAGTTTAACCTGCCCAAGAACCGCCTAATCTGTGACATGCCCACCAGGTGGAACTCGACATTGGCCATGCTGCAGCGGCTGCACACGCAGCAGAGGGCCATCAATGAGTACCTGTGCGACTATGGCACCAGGACAGGGTCAGGGGACCTTGGTTTTTTTTCCCCACGCCAGTGGGCCATGATCAGGGATGCATGCACTGTCCTGTCACCATTCGAGGAGGCCACGAGGATGGTGAGCACTGACAGTGCATGCATCAGTGACACTGTCCCCCTTGTCCACCTGTTGGAGCACACGCTGCGTGGAATAATGGACAGGGCACTTGAGGCAGAACAGAGGCAGGAAGAGGAGGACTTCCTTAGCTCTCAAGGCCCCCTTTATCCAGACAGTGTTCCTGCGTGCCCGCCGATCACACAGGAAGAGGACGAGGAGGAGGAGGAGGAGGAAGATTGTGTCAGTATGGAGGTGGAGCCTGGCACTCAGCATCAGCAGTCTTTAAGGGATCAGTCCCAAGGAACACATGGACTTGTACGTGGCTGGGAGGAGGTGGCTGCGGACGTTGTTGTCCTTAGTGACCCAGAGGACTCCGGACCGAATGCCTCAGCAAACCTACGCTGCATGGCCTCCCTGATCCTGCAAAGCCTGCGTAAGGATCCTCGTATTCGTGGTATCAAGGAGAAGGACCAATACTGGCTGGCAACCCTCCTTGATCCACGTTACAAGGGTAAGGTTGCGGACCTTATCTTGCCATCGCAGAGGGAGCAGAGGATGTAACATCTTCGGGAGGCCTTGCAGAAAGGTCTGTGCAACGCGTTCCCAGAGACTGGGAGGTTACAAACTCCTGTTTCTGGACAACGTGTTGCTGAGGCTTCGGTCAGTCAAAGAAGGAGCGGTGGAGAAGGTGGCCGTCTGACCGATGCGTTCAGACAATTTTTTGGTCCGCAGCCCCAAGGTATGATCGGTTCCAGCAACCATCGCCAGCGTCTGTTTTACATGGTGCAGGAATACCTAGGGGCAAGATCAGACTTGGACACCTTTCCCACCGAAAATCCTCTGGGTTACTGGGTCTTGAGGATGGATCACTGGCCAGAGCTTGCACAGTATGCAATTGAGCTACTGGCCTGTCCTGCATCCAGCGTTCTTTCGGAACGCACATTCAGTGCTGCTGGAGGTGTGGTAACCGATCACAGGGTGCGTCTGTCCACTGACTCGGTCGATCGGCTGACCTTCATAAAAATGAATCAGTCTTGGATCACCACCAGCTACCAAGCACCTGATGCTGATGTAACTGAATAATTTTTTTCAGATCCCTTCAAAGACTGCCTATGCTGATGCTGAGTGACTATCCCTGAGTAATTATCCTCTTCCTCCTCAATCATCACGCTGATAGCTTGTAAGAACATTTTTGGTTCTGGGCGCCACCACCAGTGCCTAAGGCACAATTTTTCAGCCCCTGTTTAACAGGGGCGTGTAATTACAATTTTTGATGTAATACTTTGCAGCAGGGCTCGTTCCTGCATTCCAACTAGAGTGTCTGTGAGGGGTTGCAGTGTTGTGGCACCAGCACCAGTGCCTAAGGCCTAATTTTTCAGCTCCTGTTCAACAGGGGCATGTAATTACAATTCTTGATCTAATATTTCACAGCAGGGCCCTGTGAGGGCTTACAGTGTTTTGGCCACAGCAACACCTAAGGCCCAAATTTCTGCTGAGTATATAGGGCAGGACCCTACTTTCAAACATCTAACTTACAAACGACTCCTACTTGCAAACGGAAGGAGACAACAGGAAGTGAGATGAAATCTACCCCTAGGAAGGGAAATTCTCTCATGTAAGAGTTAATATGGGAAAACAATTTCTCCTTTCCACTGATGCTTTCCAATCCTTGTTCCACAAAAAAACCCAAATTTTCAAAAAACATTTTTCATTGGGACCAAAAAGTGAGGTGAAATCTTCTGAAGAGGAGGAAAGACGCAAAACAAATGTCAAAGGGGTGATAACCCTTCCCTATGTTTTCCAAAAAGCTTAGAAAAGATTTTTTGGCTGGAGCTAAACACGTTAAAAATGTTCAAAATTACAAACAGATTCTACTTAACAACAAACCTACAGTCCCTGTCTTGTTTGCACCGCCTGTATACTGCTGTTCAGAGTATATAGGGACCTTTCCTTATTTTAATTTGGGTGCGGGGTTCCCCTTAATATCCATACAAGACCCAAAGGGCCTGGTAATGGACTGGGGGGTACCCATGCCGTTTGTCTCACTGATTTTCATCCATATTGCCATGACCCGACATGACATTAAACCCGCAAGCAGTTTTAAATGAGATTTTTTCCTTTAAAAATGACATTTGGTGCAGGGACTGTTCTAAACATGGGAAACACGCGTCACTTTACAGGCATACTATAGACACCCCCCAGGTACGATATTTAAAGGAATATTTCACTTTTTTTTTTTTACTTTAAGCATCATTAAAATCACTGCTCCCGAAAAAACGGCCGTTTTTAAAAGTTTTTTTTGCATTGATACATGTCCCCTGGGGTAGGACCCGGGTCCCCACACCCTTTTTAGGACAATACCATGCAAATTAGCCTTTAAAATGAGCACTTTTGATTTCGAACGTTCGAGTCCCATAGACGTCAATGGGGTTCTAACGTTCGTGCGAACTTGCGGTCCGTTCGCGGGTTCTGGTGCGAACCGAACCGGGGGGTGTTCGGCTCATCCCTACTTACAAAGTTCACATTTGGTAGAACTTGAAGGCAATATCAGAAATGAGTATTTACAAACTGTGTTTGATATTGCGTTCAGATGGGGTGAAGTCACCCCAGGAAAAGCCAAATTTTAAAGATGCACACAAATTGCCGAATGTCAGCATGTGCTAGCTGCCATCATGGGGGATCAAGGGACGTGTTTTGGGGGTGCAACCCCTTCCTGAAAGCTACTTTATTATTGAGGAAGGGGTTGCACCCCCAAAACGCATCCATTGATCTCCCGTGATGGCAGATAGCACATGTTGACACTCTGTGTGCATCTTCAAAATTTGGCTTTTCGCAAATTTGTCAAAAAATGTTTCATTTTTAGCACACAAAAAAACAAAGGGATTTGGAGGGGTTTTAAACTCTCCCTAAAACATCAATGATGTTCTTTATTTTTTGTTGAACATCATTGATGTTTTTCAGGATGTTTTCCAAGTCCCTATTACACCCCATGATCTCCCCGATCAGGATCTGTGCACTTTCCGAGGTAAAATGCCCTGGATCCACAACATCACGATCACCTAAAAAGATAGAAACAAAAAAACACCTTGTATTATAAATATGCCGGCACCCATCTCTTACCAGAGCCTGTGGTCGCAGACACTCACCTGATGTGGTGACAATTTCAACCATGTCTTCCTCCTCCTGCTCTGGCCCTTGGCTTGGGTGGATTTCCCCTTCTTCCAGAGGTGGGGGGTCTGTGGTCTCCTCGGATGAGGGGTGTCCTCCGAGTCTTTGATCCCCTATGAAAAATAAAAAAGGTATACTTAGCACACAGATATTTGATGGCAGAAATAGGAATATGAAACATTGCTTGGAAGTGGTGTACAATTGTCTCTTTTGGCAGAGTTCCAAGATGTTGCATTTTTATTGTCCTTTGTCAAGCTTCAATACTTTACCTGTTTTGTTCAAGCTTCACAGATGGAGACACCCCTATAGTATACACTGGAGCACCTGTGTGGGCCCCCTAATAAAAAGGGTGTTCTTGTGTCCTACACTAGTGCTCCAGCGTCCAGATGTGTAAACAGCTACTGAGTGTCCTCTCCTTACACAGAATCTAGTTTGCATTTCATTCTAGTTACAAACCCATCTACACAACCAAATTATTTTCAGACATGTAGGCCATAAAAAATGGGCAAATGCATATGGCCAAAACAATGGTGTTTTTCAGGCCGAACGAACAATGTTTTGTACGAACGAATAATGTGCCCATGAACATGAAAGTTGCCTTTTGAAACTGGATAACAGTTAAGAAAAGCACATGGAGCAGCACGAACGTAATAAACATAAAAAGAATAGGAACACAGGACAATTACTTACTTTTTTGCAGCACTTTCCTGATCCTTCTGTACTGCTCATGCTCCCTTAATTTGAGGTCCGACCACCGTTTCCTGAGCTAATCCTTGGATCATCGTACCCCGAAATTCCGGTGCAGACTCTTGACCACTTTCGCCATGATCTTGGCCTTTCTGACATTGGGGTTGGGGTAAGGTCCATACTTCCCATCATAGTCGGCCTTCTTCAGGATTCCACCATCTCCAACATCTCCCCAAAGGACATATTTGAGGCCTTAAATTGTCTCTTTCTGGATCGTGACGTTTCAGGCTCCGGGCTTTCTTCCTTCTCCTCGTTGCTGTAATTAGCACACACCTGCTGTGTCTCGGCCATGTGCTCTTCCCCCACTGCGCCGAACGAGAAGGGGCGGGGAATAGAATAGAAAGAACGTCACGGGCGGGCGGAGTTACACGCATGCACAGTGTCTATAAAGCGTAACACGCGTGCGTAGTACGTACGATCTGTGAGCTGAGGAAGGAGTATCGGAGGCGCCAATCGTGAGAATGAAGGTAAGATCTAAACTTGGGCCTATACTGCTTCTAGATTGAGGCCTATATTGTAACAAGATTAGGAGAGTTTTGCCTGACATTAGGGTTTGTCTTGTGTTGTGTCTTGCAGATAAAATGGATGGCTTCAGGGACCACAACTTCCTCCCCCTGTTCATAGACAAATACAGGGAGCTGCTTTGTCTGTGGCAGGTGAAACATCCACATTATAATCATAAACAAAGGAGGCAGACAGCCCTGGAGAAACTGCTGGAGTTGGTGAAGCCGGTGGTCCCCACAGCAACTATCCCCTATTTAAAAGCCAAAATTGGTGGCCTGAGGAGCACTTATCTTAGGGAGCGCAAGAAGGTCACGGATTCCCAGAGATCCGGAGCTGCAGCAGATGACGTTTATGTCCCCAGGCTGTGGTACTATGAGAGACTGCGATTTCTATCAGACCAGATTGGAGTCAGGGAATCCCTCTCAACCCTTCATTCCACTCTTCCTTCCACCCTATCTTCCACCCCAGCTGAGGCTTCCGATGTCCAACCTGGGACTTCCAGCCAGGAAGAAGTGGAGGAGCCCAGCTTGAGCCAGATATAGCATTGTTCTCCAGATTTCTGGTCAATAAAGAAATGATGTTTACTAGATTTTAATATTGATCACTAATTGCTGATTTAATAAAGGCGTTTACATATCAATAGACAGTAGTGGGCAAAAATAATTGGGACAAGAATGAAAAATGCTGGGCTCAGAATAATAGTCTGTTATATTTGTTAAGATTGAATTTGGAACAATCATGAGATGAAAATTGTGTGTGATTGGTGACTAAAAAACTAAAAAAAATGTCCCTTGTTCATACACAGGAAGACCTTAGCCAGGATGAGGCTGTGGAATGTGGCACACAGGAGGAGGCTGTGGAATGTGGCAGCCAGGAGGAGACGGGGGTTAGTGGCAGCCATGAGGAGACGGGGGTTAGTGGCAGCCATGAGGAGGCGGGGGTAAGTGGCAGCCAGGAGAAGCCTGGGACCAGTAGGAGCCTGACCGAATCGCAGGTCCCTCCCCTCCGCCTTCCAAACAAAAGACCCAGGAAGGGAAGTCACGTGCAGGATTCAGCACTCAGGCTCATTCAGGAGGCTTCTGCGTCCCTCAGAGCCATCCCCACTCCTGAAGAGGCCTTTGCCTGCATGGCTGCCACCAAACTGCAGAGCATGCAGGAGGGTCAACGCCAGATGTGTGAGGACCTTCTTTATAAAGTCCTAACTAAGGGGTGAGGGGCGAAATCACACCCAATACCCACCTGAGTGAATTGGAACATCCTCCTCCTCCTCCTGCCACAACTCCACCACCAGAGCCACAGCGTGGAAGGAAGCGTGGAAGGAAGACCAGAGAGTGATGACCAGGGTTCAGTCTGGTCTGGCAAAGGATGCAGTCTCTTGTATGACAGCTAGCACTAAAAGACTTCCTATTCCTATTTTTGCTACATTAAAAGGGACCCGCGGTCCCTTTTAATTTTTGTACTAATTTTTATATTTTGTACTATTTTCATAATGTTTCACATTTTTGATATTTTTGAATAAAGTAATGCTTTATTTCAAAGCTCTGTGATCCTTTTCAGTGACTGTCTTTTTATGGTCTCTTCTGCAAGTGTTTAATAATATAGAGAATCATTTCTTTGCTATGGACAAAATACCATAATTAGCACCACATCCCTAAATTAAGGAAATATTTGCACGTTTATAGGATGTTTATGGGATTTTTAAGGTGCATTGTTAGTAAGTGAATCCAAAGAGATTCATTTAAAAGGATACCCATAAGGACTGCATTATATGAGTCTGTTGTACTATATTGCTTTTAAACATTCTTTTAATCAATGTTATAAATAAAATGTATTCATTTTAAATTAATCTCTTTGGATTCACTTACTAACAATGCACCTTAAAAATCCAATAAACATGCAACTGTTTAATAAATAAATATAACTCTTTATAAATAAAGTTGTTCATCCATAGGTTCACCCCAGACTGGGGAACAAGCATCCATCAACTGACACCATACTTTAAATTTTTTCGTAGCCAACATTACCAAGATAACTGCTATTAGAACCACACAGGTGCTCCAGCATGCAATATGCCCAGCAGTGATGGCTGCCTCATCTTGGGGTAGAAAGTACTTTGCTGTAACATGCAGGCACATTCAAATAAATAGACCCATGCAGATGTATTTACATTTATGCACACTCAAGTCACTCTTTACAGTCAGTCTTTACAGAAACATTGTCCTGTTGGGGTTGAAAGTTTGCAGGTATAAACAAGTTATTGAGGAAATGTTATGTTTCAGCATGTCCTGCAAATGTCTACCATTCCCAATCAGCTGGAGATTCATATGTTGCCATTTTTAAAGGATTAATTCTGACTATGCACAGATAAGTGATATTGGTATTCAATTACAGAAACCATTTTCAAACACTGTAGCATTTTTTTTTCGCTTTCGTGAAACCTTTTGGGTCACATTATGCTAAATACTGACTTCTTAACATTAAACTAGCAAATATTAGCAGTTTAGTGTCCTTAAGTGTCATTTGTCATTTACATAATTTACCCAGAATTCTCAAAAGAAGGTATTTTATCACATTTTTTCTCTCCCTTGGATTCTTAAATGTTGGATCTTTTCAAGAGCCCTGATAATTTCCCTTGTGGCTATGTGTACAATAGTCATTAGCTTAATCTATTTATGTTAGAAATGTGATCAGGTTGACATTTTTTTTCCTATAGCCTCATAAATATGCAAATGATAGTACTATAAGTGGTCTCATAGTTCATTTGCATATCTCTAGCCAATGTCTGCGACAATGAAAAGCAGAATCCAAAAACTCTGAAGAAATTCTTTAGACTAGTGTCTGTACTGTAATGTACTGATATCAATGAGACTCTGTATTTTCCGATACTTCGATGTTCCCTACTATTAGCTACGTCATTTCTGCTTGTCTAAAAACACAGCTGTAGCAGAGTAAGAAAATTGGAAAAAAAAATTACTAAAGGGTACCTCACCATACCATTTGCAATAAGACATAAAAAGGAAACCTTGGATACAAGGCTAATATTGTATCTAAGGCCTCATTCAACATGGGGGAGCACAGTGGTGTAGTGGGTAGCACTCTCACTTAGCAGTAAAAAGGGTCGCTGGTTCAAATCCCAACCACGACACTACCTGCCTGGAGTTTGCCTGTTCTCCCTGTGCCTGCGTGGGTTTCCTCCGGGTACTCCGGTTTCCTCCCACACTCCAAAGACATGCTGGTAGGTTAATTGGCTTCTGACCCTAGTATATGAATGTGAGTTGGGGACCTTGGATTGTGGGCTCCTTGAGGGTAGGGACCGATGTGAGTGTGCGATGTATGTGTGGAGTGCTGCGTAAATTGACGGCGCTATATGGGTACCTTAAATAAATAGGGATATTTGTAGACACGCACCCACACTCACTCAGGTTGAACTGGATGGACTGGTGTCTTTATTCAACCTTACTAACTATGTAACTATGTATTCACATGGGCACTAAGGCACACTGTGTGTATTTGGGGCCACCTACCTGCACCCAAGCGGCTGGCAAATTATGACAAGAGGTAACCAATTCATCTCCATAGGATTACATGGGCTGCCTGCACACAGCACCTGGCAGCTCCAGCCACATAAACAAACACCCCATCCATGGTGTAGGAGCCTCTGCAAGCATATGATTAGGACCTAAATGGTAACTTTATAATTAAAGTATAACTTTAAACTTGAGCAAAATTTTCAAATGTATCTCTACTTTCATGGACTGCTTCCATGGCCTTTTTGCCTACAAAAATAAAACACCCCATCCATGGTGTATGAGCCTCTGCAAGCATGTGGTTAAGAACTACCACATGGAATTACATGGGCTGCCTGCACACAGCACCTGGCAGCTCTAGCCACATAAACATGTGATTAAGACCTAAATGGTAACTTGATAATTAAAGTATAACTTTAAACTTGAGCAACATTTTCAAGTTTATCGCTACTTTCATGGACTGCTTCCATGGCCTTTTTGCCTACATTCTAAGAAAATCAACTCAGCTGTATTAATTACAGGTCCGCTTGAATTACAGTAAACTAATTCATGAGATATACAGGTGTAAGCTGGACTGTAGCTGATAACTTCTGTCAAAATTTTTACTTTTTTTGCTGCTGTATTATCCTTCTGCAGCGAAGACAGGGTTAAATTAAATATTAATTAATGCAGAAGTGCAGCAGCCAATCTTTAGGGAGAGCACTTTGCAATACTTGTCTATAGAGTGTCTTCAGTGCAGGGGGCAGCCATCTTGGCTGAGTCTGGATTGATCCTGGAGGACAGTGATTGATTGATGCAACATAGCAAGGAGAAGTGAGTCTGCAGGCTGCTGCGAGAAAAGGAGAGGACAGTCTGAAAGCTAGCAGGGGTGTCAGAAAAAGACTGGGTTGCTTGCTGAAGGGAACCCTGCCATAGCTGACCACAATAAGGTGAGACCTCAGACACGCAAAGAGACTGCTCATCACACGGACCTTGCCTCAGAGACTGGGAACCTTCTTCTTGGTAGAGTGTAAAGTGTGATTTGGATGACTGGGGATATCAGAATGTACTAGAGAGCACTCCTACTGCTTGTAAGTAAGCTGGACTGTCTAAGCAGGAATAAAAGAGAGACATTCACATTAACTTCTATCCCTGTCTGATTTAAACTTGACATTTACTAAATCAGAGCACATGCCCAGAGACCCAGAAGAGGATGTCTTCGGTCTGGTGAGAGACTAACATTGCAGAAGTTAATCTGTTGTGAACTGTTGTGCTTTCTTCAAGGGCTCCAACTTTACTGGTCAACATTTATTTTCATCATTTACTGGCCAATTTGACAAAATGGGGACTGTTATAGCAACTCAGGACTGTCTTCATATACTGTTGCTAGGTAAATGCAGTTCAGTTCTGTTGGTTACTGTCAGAATACTGCAGGTGTTTAACCGTATCTCTCATTGTAAAATTTTTGTCTTATTGGTTGTTTGTATAAGTAAACTTGCTATCTTTCTCTTCTTTTAAGCTATGCTTGGCCTAACAAATTCTTTAAAATACCCTAAGGTGTGTCGGTAAGTGTTGGGTAAGTGAGCTGTGTCATCTTCAGGTGCAAGACAAATCACAAAACAAATTTAATGGCTCTGGGGAGTATTTGTTACACACAGGATATATACTCAATGGCTAGAAAGCTGTATGTTTGCAGCCTCTATGAAGTCACCAAACCATATTAGTTCAGTGTGATGGGGTTTCAAGTGGATTTCTCTGACTCCTTCAAAATACTTCATCTCAGAACACCAATCCAAGGCTATTGGCTACCAGGCTTTTCCTAACCAAATGTGATGTAATACTTATAAGGTGATGAGTAATTTACTTGCCCAATTGGACTCTTTACCTGTTTACCATAACCTCCAAAAATGTACAAAATACCATACACCGGGAGAGGACTAGGAACTAGCTTTTTATGGTAGGGATAGATTTCTGTGGGCTAAACAAATTATACCCATGCAAAGTGAGTCATTGTGCTGCAGTGATTAGTGGGCATGGTGAAACATGGATGTTCCTAAAGAAGACAATTTAAAGGTTATTGGTAATCAGGTGTGTGCCGTCACAAAGGAAATTGGTGCTCAAAGACTACACTCTACCAGATGCTGTGATCACAAGTCTGAACACAGAGAATGTAGCTGTATGATACCCAGCAGATGTCACTGACTGCAGGTCCCACTCTGACTGATGTCTGAATGGTAGGGATGAGCCGAACACCCCTGGTTCGGTTCGCACCAGAACCTGCAAACGGACTGAAAATTCGCACAAACGTTAGAACCCCATTGACGTCTATGGGACTTGAACGTTCAAAATCAAAAGGCTAATTTGCATGGTATTGTCCTAAAAAGGGTTTGGGGACCCGGGTCCTGCCACAGGGGACATGTATCAATGCAAAAAAACCTTTAAAAAAGGCCATTTTTTCAGGAGCAGTGATTTTAATGATGCTTAAAGTAAAAAAAAAAAAAAAAGTGAAATATTCCTTTAAATATCGTACCTGGGGGGTGTCTATAGTATGCCCGTAAAGTGGCGCGTGTTTCCCGTACTTAGAACAGTCCCTGCACAAAATGTCATTTTTAAAGGAAAAAAAGTCATTTAAAACTGCTTGCAGCTTTAATGCAATGTCGGGTCCTGGCAATATGGATGAAAATCAGTGAGACAAACGGCATGGGTACCCCCCAGTCCATTACCAGGCCCTTTGGGTCTTGTATGGATATTAAGGGGAACTCCACACCCAAATTAAAAAAGGAAACAGCAGTATACAGGCTCTGTACTCTGAACTACTGCACCTTGTCCTGCATCCTTCCCAGTTGCCAGCAGAGTCAACCAATGCGTGGTGAAACTTAGGTAAGTCCCTGTACATGCCTGCTGGACCATGAGTCAGCAGTAATATGCACCTTACCGCTGACCTCCCTGTCCAGCGAGGCATGGACATTGCCTTCCACATGCCGGTAGAGAGCCGGAATCGCCATCCATGGGAAAAAGTGGCGTTTGGGTACCTGCCACTGAGGAACCGCGCATTCCACAAACTCATGGAAGGGGGCAGAGTCTACAAACTGAAAAGGCAGCAGTTGAAGTGCTAGCAATTTTGCCAAGCTAGCATTCAACCGCTGGGCATGTGGATGGCTGGGAGCAAACTTCTTTCAGCAGTGCAGCAGCTGGGGCAGGGAAATTTGCCTGGTACAATCTGACATTGGTGTACCGAAAGCAGATTGCCCACAAGTACTTGGCTGTGACACACCTAATTCTACACCTTCATTCCTCTCAGTGCAGGTCTCAGAGAGGACTGAAGGTATAGTGGGGTTGGAGATCTCAGCTGATGAGGAGCAAGGAGAGGTCCTCTTTGTTCTTTGGTGTGGGTCTTTTAGATACGCTTGCCAACGAACTGCATGGAAGGTCAACATATGTCTGGTCAAGCATGTGGTGCCTAAGTTGGAGATGTTTTGGCCACGTGAGATACGCTTGAGACATATTTTGCAAATAGCAGCGGTGCAATCTGTTGCACTCGTCTCAAAAAAGGCCCACACCAAAGAACTTTTAGAATAATGCGCAGAGACAGCAGCACGTTATGCGGAGCTTTGGGGTGTGATGCAGTCAGTGTGCTGCCCTTAGGCTGGCCCCTGGAGGGCATCCTGCCTCGTTGGTGATGTGCCTCCTCCTCCTCTCTCCTATCAGACACCCACGTTGAGTCAATTACCTCATCATCCCCTCCCACCTCATCACTGGAGCAAAACTGGCAGTATGCTGCAGCAGGGGGAGCATGACTGCCAGATTGCTGTCCTTCTTGGGCACCCCCTCTGTCCGTGCTCACGTTACTGCCTTCATCTAGCTTAATATCATCATCAGAGCCTTCTAAACGCTGGGCATCCTCCTGGAGCATGTACCCAACACTGTGGTCAAACAGTTCGAGGGACTCCTCAGGAGGACATGGTGGGGCTAGGGAAGGAGTCACTGATGCCATTGAGCTGAGTGAAGAGGCCGCGTTGGCAGTTGCTTTGCCAGACAAAGTACCCTGAGCATGGGTGAGAGAGGATGAGGAGGATGAGGACGGCTTGGTCATCCACTTGACCAAGTCTTCTGCATGTTGCAAGGATGGGAAGTGTTATCATAATGGGGGATTTTAATTATCCAGACATAGACTGGGCGGAGGGAACCGCGCATTCATTTAAGGCTCGCCAGTTCCTTAGTGTCTTGCAGGACAATTTTATGGGTCAGATGGTAGACGCACCAACTAGAAATAAAACATTACTAGATCTACTGATTACCAACAATACAGACCTGATAACAGATGTGGAAATACGGGGCAATTTAGGTAACAGCGATCACAGGTCAATTAGTTTCAGTATAAATCACACAAATAGGAAACATGAAGGGAACACAAAGACACTGAATTTCAAAAGAGCCAACTTCCCTAAACTACAAACCTTGCTAAAAGGCATAAATTGGGATAAAATATTAGGAACAAAGAATACGGAGGAGAGATTGGTTTGCTTTAAGAGCATATTAAATAAGGGCATTAGCCAATGTATCCCATTGGGTAATAAATTTAAAAGAGCGAACAAACATCCTGGATGGCTTAACTCCAATGTAAAAATGCATATAAAAGCAAAGGAGAAGGCCTTCAAAAAATACAAGGTTGAGGGATCATCCTCAGCATTCAGAATTTATAAAGAATGCAATAAGAAATGTAAGGGTGCAATTAGGATGGCTAAGATAGAACATGAAAGACACATAGCGGAGGAGAGCAAAAAAAATCCCAAGAAATTCTTTAAGTATGTAAACAGTAAAAAAGGGAGGACAGACCATATTGGCCCCATAAAGAATGAGGAAGGACATCTGGTTACAAAGGATGGGGAGATGGCAAAGGTATTGAATTTATTCTTCTCCTCAGTCTTCACGAGTGAATCGGGGGGCTTCAGTAACCAAAACTGCAGTGTTTATCCTCATGACACAACACAGGAAGCACCTACATGGTTAACAGAGGACGGAATTAAAATTAGACTTGAGAAACTTAACATTAATAAATCACCGGGACCAGATGGCTTGCATCCGAGGGTACTTAGGGAACTCAGTCAGGTGATTGCCAGACCGTTGTTCCTAATTTTTACAGACAGTCTATTGACTGGAATGGTACCAGCTGATTGGAGAAAAGCCAATGTAGCACCAATATTTAAAAAGGGCCCAAAAAACATCCCTGGGAATTACAGACCAGTTAGCCTAACATCAATAGTATGTAAACTCTTGGAGGAGATGATAAGGGACTATATACAAGATTTTAGTAATAAGAATGATATCATTAGCAGTAATCAGCATGGATTCATGAAGAATCGTTCTTGCCAAACCAATCTATTAACCTTCTATGAGGAGGTGAGTTGCCATCTAGATAAAGGAAGGCCGTAGACGTGGTGTATCTGGATTTTGCGAAAGCATTTGACACAGTTCCCCATAAACGTTTAATGTACAAAATAAGGTGCGTTGGCATGGACCATAGGGTGAGTACATGGATTGAAAACTGGCTACAAGGGCGTGTTCAGAGGGTGGTGATAAATGGGGAGTACTCAGAATGGTCAGGGGTGGGTAGTGGGGTTCCCCAGGGTTCTGTGCTGGGACCAATACTATTTAATTTGTTCATAAATGACCTGGAGGATGGGATAAACAGTTCAATCTCTGTATTTGCAGACGATACTAAGCTAAGCAGGGCAATAACTTCTCCGCAGGATGTGGAAATCTTGCAAAAAGACCTGAACAAATTAATGGGGTGGGCGACTACATGGCAAATGAGGTTCAATGTAGAAAAATGTAAAATAATGCATTTGGGTGGCAAAAATATGAATGCAATCTATACACTGGGGGGAGAACCTCTGGGGGAATCTAGGATGGAAAAGGACCTAGGGGTCCTAGTGGATGATAGGCTCAGCAATGGTATGCAATGCCAAGCTGCTGCTAATAAAGCAAACAGAATATTGGCATGCATTAAAAGGGGGATCAACTGCAGAGATAAAACGATAATTCTCCCGCTCTACAAGACTCTGGTCCGGCCGCACCTGGAGTATGCTGTCCAGTTCTGGGCACCAGTCCTCAGGAGGGACGTACTGGAAATGGAGCGAGTACAAAGAAGGGCAACAAAGCTAATAAAGGTTCTGGAGGATCTTAGTTATGAGGAAAGGTTGCGAGCACTGAACTTATTCTCTCTGGAGAAGAGACGCTTGAGAGGGGATATGATTTCACTTTACAAATACTGTACTGGTGACCCCACAATAGGGATAAAACTTTTTTGCAGAAGAGAGTTTAATAAGACTCGTGGCCACTCATTACAATTAGAAGAAAAGAGGTTTAACCTTAAACTACGTAGAGGGTTCTTTACTGTAAGAGCGGCAAGGATGTGGAATTCCCTTCCACAGGCGGTGGTCTCAGCGGGAAGCATTGATAGCTTCAACAAACTATTAGATAATCACCTGAATGACCGCAATATACAGGGATATGTAATGTAATACTGACACATAATCACACACATAGGTTGGACTTGATGGACTTGTGTCTTTTTTCAACCTCACCTACTATGTAACTATGTAACTATGTAACTATGTTGCAGCTCAACACGGCCAGCTGCCGAAAAAAAGGCAAAGCGTGTCCCATGGCCACGTGCTGATGAGGATGCACCGTCTCCACGACCAGCACTGTTGCCTCTAGACACAGAGCCTGCTTGCCCTCTTATATTGATTCTGCAGCTAGCAAAATCAACTGCCTGCCTGTAGTATGTGAACACCACCCACCTTCTACAGGTAACTTTTGCTGAACACTGTGCAGAGCTTGCAAAAAACTAACTTGTAGCTTATTTAGCTGCCTGCGGTAGTGATAGGATCAGGAAAACACCACCAACCTTCTAAAGGTAGCTTTAGCTGAACACTGTGCAGAGCTTGCACAAAACTAACTTGTAGCTTATTTAGCTGCCTGCGGTAGTGATAGGATCAGGAAAACACCACCAACCTTCTACATGTAGCTTTAGGTGAACACTGTGCAGAGCTCGCAAAAAACTAACTTGTAGCTTATTTAGCTGCCTGCGGCAGTGATAGGATCACAAAAACACCACCAACCTTCTACAGGTAGCTTTAGGTGAACACTGTACAGAGCTCGCAAAAAAATAACTTGTAGCTTATTTAGCTGCCTGCGGTAGTGATAAGATCAGTAAAATACCACCAACCTTCTACAGGTAGCTTTAGGTGAACACTGTGCAGAGGTCGCACTACACTAACTTGTAGTTTTAGCTGAACACTGTGAGGAGGATGCACTACACTAACTTGTAGCTTTAGCTGAACACTGTGCAGAGCTTGCAAAAAACTAATTTGTAGCTTATTTAGCTGCCTGCGGTAGTGATAGGATCAGGAAAACACCACCAACCTTCTACAGGTAGCTTTAGGTGAACACTGTGTAGAGCTTGCAAAAAAATAACTTGTAGCTTATTTAGCTGCCTGCGGTAGTGATAGGATCAGGAAAACACCACCAACCTTCTACAGGTAGCTTTAGCTGAACACTGTGCAGAGCTTGCAAAAAACTAACTTGTAGCTTATTTAGCTGCCTGCGGTAGTGATAGGATCAGTAAAACACCACCAATCTTCTACAGGTATCTTTAACTGAACACTGTGAAGAGCTCGCACTACACTAACTTGTAGTTTTAGCTGAACACTGTGCAGAGCTCACAAAAAACTAACTTGTAGCTTATTTAGTTGCCTGCGGTAGTGATAGGATCAGGAAAACACCACCAACCTTCTACAGGTAGCTTTAGGTGAACACTGTGCAGAGCTCGCAAAAAAATAACTTGTAGCTTATTTAGCTGCCTGCGGTAGTAATAGGATCAGGAAAACACCACCAACCTTCTACAGGTAGCTTTAGCTGAACACTGTGCAGAGCTCGTACTACACTAACTTGTAGTTTTAGCTGAACACTGTGCAGAGCTCCCAAAAAACTAACTTGTAGCTTATTTAGCCGCCTGCGGTAGTGATAGGATCAGGAAAACACCACCAACCTTCTACAGGTAGCTTTAGGTGAACACTGTGCACAGCTCGCAAAAAAATAACTTGTAGCTTATTTAGCTGCCTGCGGTAGTGATAGGATCAGGAAAACACCACCAACCTTCTGCAGGTAGCTTTAGGTGAACACTGTGCAGAGCTTGCAAAAAACTAACTTGTAGCTTATTTAGCTGCCTGCGGTAGTGATAGGATCAGGAAAATACCACCAACCTTCTACAGGTAGCTTTAGCTGAACACTGTGCAGAGGTCGCACTACACTAACTTGTAGTTTTATCTGAACACTGTTCAGAGAACGCACTACACTAACTTGTAGCTTTAGCTGAACACTGTGCAGAGGTCCCACTACACTAACTTGTAGTTTTAGCTGAACACTGTGAGGAGGACGCACTACACTAACTTGTAGCTTTAGCTGAACACTGTGCAGAGGTCGCACTACACTAACTTGTAGTTTTAGCTGAACACTGTTCAAAGGACGCACTACACTAACTGGTAGCTTTAGCTGAACACTGAGAAGGACGCACTATACTAACTTGTAGCTTTAGCTGAACACCGTGCAGAGGTCGCACTACACTAACTTGTAGTTTTAGCTGAACACTGTGAGGAGGACGCACTACACTAACTTGTAGCTTTAGCTGAACACTGTTCAGAGGACGCACTACATTAACTTGTAGCTTTAGCTGAACACTGTGAGGAGGACGCACTACCCTAACTTGTAGCTTTAGCTGAACACTGTGCAGAGGTCACACTAAACTAACTTGTAGCTTTAACTGAACACTGTGAGGAGGATGCACTACACTAACTGTAAATAGTCTAGCTGCCTGACTGTGGTACTAATAGGATCAAAAGAACACCAGCAACTTTCTTCAGGTAGCTGTAAATACTGTAACAAGACAAGCCTGCCTGTCAGTAGGAAGATAACAGGAACGGATCTAGCTAAACTGAATACAGTGTGTATATATATATATATATATATATATATATATATATAACACCTGGGATGCATATATATACACAATGCACTGTAAGTGCAGCTAACTCACTGACTGTCCTGCCTAATCTATCTAACTTAAATCAAATGACACTGTCTCTCTGTCTATCTCTTTCAATGCCGGAACACACACTACACAGGGCCGCCGTGCAGGCAACCTTATATAGTGTTATAGGTTTTTTGGGGTGGAGCACCCCTCCCCCTCCTCATTACCTCTTATTTAGTAGCCACCAGTGTATAGGATGTATCCCCTTCAGTTCCCCACATAGAGGAGTTTAGCTCCCATGGTTGAGACAAAGGATCTTCCATTCTATTACTAGAGTAGGACCCACTAATTCGGGGTACTTTGTCGCAGTAAGTGGGCTTAGCACTATATGACCATATAGTGTGACCAAACCCCCGTATTTTTTGAATATGTTCAGTAGGGATGAGCCGAACACCCCCCTGTTCGGGTCGCACCAGAACATGCGAACAGGAAAAAAGTTTGTTTGAACACGCAAACACCGTTAAAGTCTATGGGGCACAAACATGAATAATCAAAAGTGCTAATTTTAAAGGCTTATATGCAAGTTATTGTCATAAAAAGTGTTTGGGGACCTGGGTCCTGCCCCAGGGGACATGGATCAATGCAAAAAAAAGTTTTAAAAACGGTAGTTTTTTCAGGAGCAGTGATTTTAATAATGCTTAAAGTCAAACAATAAAAGTGTAATATCCCTTTAAATTTTGTAGCTGGGGGGTGTCTAAAGTATGCCTGTAAAGGGGCACATGTTTCCCGTGCTTAGAACAGTCTGACAGCAAAATGACATTTCAAAGGAAAAAAGCCATTTAAAACTACTCGTGGCTATTGCATTGCCGGTCTGACAGTTTATTGATAAAAACAGCAAGGGAATTCCCCACAGGGGAACCCCGAACCAAAATTTTTAAAAAAATGGCGTGGGGGTCCCCCTAAATTCCATACCAAGCCCTTCAGGTCTGGTATGGATATTAAGGGGAACCCCGGCCAAATTTTTTTTTTAAATGACGTGGGGGTCCCCCCTAAATTCCATACCAGACCCTGCAGGTCTGGTACGGATTTTAAGGGGAACCCCGCGCCAAAAAAAAAAAAAAAGCGGCGTGGGGTTCCCCCAAAAATCCATACCAGACCCTTATCCGAGCACACAACCTGGCAGGCCGCAAGAAAAGAGGGGGGGATGAGAGAGCGCCCCCCCTCCTGAACCGTACCAGGCCACATGCCCTCAACATTGGGAGGGTGCTTTGGGGTAGCCCCCCAAAACACCTTGTCCCCATGTTGATGAAGACAAGGGCCTCATCCCCACAACCCTGGCCGGTGGTTGTGGGGGTCTGCGGGCGGGGGGCTTATCAGAATCTGGAAGCCCCCTTTAACAAGGGGACCCCCAGATCCCAGCCCTCCCCCCTGTGTGAAATGGTAATGTGGTACCATTTCACTAAAAAACTGTCAAATATGTTAAAAATGACAAGAGACAGTTTTTGACAATTCCTTTATTTAAATGCTTCTTCTTTCTTCTATCTTCCTTCATCTTCTTCTTCTGGCTCTTCTGGTTCTTCCTCCGGCGTTCTCGTCCAGCATCTCCTCCGCGGCGTCTTCTATCTTCTTCTCCTCGGGCCGCCCTGCACCCATGGCATGGGGGGAGGCTCCCGCTCTTCTCTTCATCTTCTTCATCTTCTTCTTCATCTTCTTCTCTTCTTCTTTTCTTCTCTTCTTCTCTTCTTCTCTTCTTCATTTTCTTCTCCGGGCCGCTCCGCATCCATGCTGGCATGGAGGGAGGCTCCCGCCTAGTGACGGCGTCCCCTCGTCTGACGGTTCTTAAATAACGGGGGCGGGGTCACCGGGTGGCCCCGCCCCCCATTATTTAAGAACCGTCAGACGAGGAGATGCCGTCACATAGTGGGAGCCTCCCTCCATGCCAGCATGATGCGGAGCGGCCCGGAGAAGAAAATGAAGAAGAGAAGAAGAGAAGAAAAGAAGAAGAGAAGAAGAAGATGAAGAGAAGAACGGGAGCCTCCCCCCATGCCATGGGTGCGGAGCGGTTCGAGGAGAAGAAGATAGAAGACGCCGCGGAGGAGATGCTGGACGAGAACGCCGGAGGAAGAACCAGAAGAAACAGAAGAAGAAGAAGATGAAGGAAGATAGAAGAAAGAAGAAGCATTTAAATAAAGGAATTGTCAAAAACTGTCTCTTGTCATTTTTAACAGTTTTTTAGTGAAATGGTAGGGGTAAGTACCCCCTTACCATTTCACACAGGGGAGGGCCGGGATCTAGGGGTCCCCTTGTTAAAGGGGGCTTCCAGATTCAGATAAGCCCCCCACCTGCAGACCCCCACAACCACCTGCCAGGGTTGTGGGGATGAGGCCCTTGTCCTCATCAACATGGGGACAAGGTGTTTTGGGGGGCTACCCCAAAGCACCCTCCCAATGTTGAGGGCATGTGGCCTGGTACGGTTCAGAAGGGGGGGCGCACTCTCGTGCCCCCCTCTTTTCCTGCGGCCTGCCAGGTTGCGTGCTCGGATAAGGGTCTGGTATGGATTTTTGGGGGACCCCACGCAGTTTTTTTTTTTTTTGGCGCGGGGTTCCCCTTAAAATCCACACCAGACCTGAAGGGTCTGGTATGGAATTTAGGGGGACCCCACGTCATTTTTAAAAAAAATTTTGTCCGGGGTTCCCCTTAATATCCATACCAGACCTGAAGGGCCGGGTATGGAATTTAGGGGGACCCCCACGTCATTTTTTTTTTTAAATTTTGGTTTGGGGTTCCCCTGTGGGGAATTCCCATGCCGTTTTTATCAATGAACTTCTATGTGTTCCTTCGAAATGTCATTTTACTGTCAACTGTTCTAAACATGGGAAACATGCGCAGCTTTACAGGCATACTAAAGACACCCCCCAGCTACGAAATTTAAAGGGATATTACACTTTTATTGTTTGACTTTAAGCATTATTAAAATCACTGCTCCTGAAAAAACGGCCATTTTTAAAACTTTTTTTTTGCTTTGATCCATGTCCCCTGGGACAGGACCCAGGTCCCCAAACACTTTTTATGACAATAACTTGCATATAAGCCTTTAAAATTAGCACTTTTGATTTCTCCCATATACTTTTAAAGGGTGTTCCGCGGCATTCGAATTTGCCGCGAACACCCCAAATTGTTCGCTGTTCGGCGAACTTGCGAACAGCCAATGTTCGAGTTGAATATGAGTTCGACTTGAACTCGAAGCCCATCCCTAATGTTCAGGTGTTTTTAACTAGCCTTGCAGGAAATGTCATTCTTGTATGTGTGCGCTGTAAAATATTTTGTACTGTTTGTAGGTCTTATAGCAGCACCATATTGAATTTAAACGCATTGTAGGGTGTGCCCCCAAACATGTACCTGTATATTGGAATAGACCCTGACCAGGTTTTTTGGGCTGGAGCACCCCTCCCCCTCCTCATTACTTCTTATTTAGTGGCCACCAGTGTATAGGATGTATCCCCTTCAGTTCTCCCACATAGAGGAGTTTAGCTTCCATGGTTGAGACAAAGGATCTTCCATTCTATTACTAGAGTAGGACCCACTAATTTGGGGTACTTTGTCGCAGTAAGTGGGCTTAGCACTATATGACCATATAGTGTGACCAAACCCCCGTATTTTTTGAATATGTTCAGGTGTTTTTAACTAGCCTTGCAGGAAATGTCATTCTTGTCAGTGTGCGCTGTAAAATATTTTGTACTGTTTGTAGGTCTTATAGCAGCACCATCTTGAATTTAAATCCATTGTAGGGTGTGTCCCCCAAATATGTACTCTAAGGGTCGGTTCACACTGGGGCAACACGACTTCAGCGCGACTTTGCACGGCGGCTTCGACGCGACTTCGACGTGACTTCGACGCGACTTCGACGCGACTTTAGCAAATTACAAGGCGACTTGAAGTCGCCTCCATGACAGGCGACTTCGCCTGTGGCCAATCAGCTCTCTGGGAGGGAGGGGTTTTCCCTGCAAAGTCGCTTGACTTTACAGAGAGATCCGACTTGGAGGCGACTTCCATTGATTTCTATGGTACAGGTCGCCTACCAAGTCGGATCAAAGTAGTACAGGGAGTACGCTCTGAAGTCGGAGCGACTTCAGTAGCGTCTATTAAGACGCTAGCGTTAACTCCCTTTCAAACTATTTCTGGGGCGACTTGGGGCGACTTGAGGGCGTACAAGTCGGATCCCAAGTCGCCCCAGTGTGAACCAAGCCTCATATAGTGTGGGGCGTGTACTAAATCCCCTGAGCCATAATTGGCCAAAGCCTCCTTGGCTTTGGCCAATTACGGCTCTCTGTTCAGATGGCGCTGTGATTGGCCAAGCATGCGGGTCATAGTGCATGCTTGTCCAATCATCAGCCAGCAATGCCGCAGTGAATTATTTTCCGTGACGCGCCACACGAATTTGGCGCGAACAGCCCATATCATTCGCAATTTGGCGACGGGCGAACAAACGATGCTCGAGTTGAACATGGGTTCGACCCGAACACGAAGCTCATCCCTACTGAATGGTAAAGAATTTCCACTTAGGGCCAGCATTATAACTTATTAGTACTGGTACGGGTGGGAGAAGATCCCCTGCCCCTCAGTCCAATCCTTTACTGACAGACATACAGTACATTCTGTTTTTGAAATCATGCATTTATTTTTTTACTATTATTGGAGCATCATGCATTGATGTATAGCTCTGAAACTACAGCAACTGTTAGATGGTCATGCAGGAATGACTTCTGTACCTAAAAGAAAAAATATAGAGCATTGAAATGGAAATAGTTAAATATGGATTTTAAGCTGTTTTTAGTTTCTCTCTTTTACAAAACCCAAAAGACAGGAGAAGCAGGTGTTAGTAGGAACTGACTAATACTAAGAAACAGATGACAGGCATCACGCTACATTACAGGATTAGCATTTCATAGCTGTTAATTACAAAAAAACTGTTTTAAATAGTGTAGCTCCATAGCATGATGATGCCTTAATATGAAGAGCAGACAAAATCAATAATTATAAGCAAAATTACTTTTGCCGACATCCCTTGCAATGGGTAAGGAGTTATTATTTAGTCTAGTGTCAAACGTCCTGAAAGTACTTTGTGTCACTTTTCCAATGCCTTGAATTGATTGACAGCAATTTTATCATACAAAGGAAGTTTCATTTGCACAATACATGCTAAACCTTTTTCTGGTTCAGAATTTCTGTTATATTAGGTACTGGGCCTGATTTAGTAAAGGATATGTGTGCATGATCACACATGGATCCTGTGCAAACAAGGAAATTGTATGCCCACAGAATTTACCATGCACTGGTGGCGTGTGCAAACACAGCATATAAATACGAGGAGTCTACTGACAAGTAGGGATGAGACCGCGTTCGTGGAGAATTTGAGTGTCACGGAACGCCCCATAATGCACTGCAAAATCGCAGTGCATTGCTGTATGATGATTGGCCAAAGCATGCACCTGACCTGTATGCTTTGGCCAATCACAGTGCTCTGCTGAGAGCCATAATTGGCCAAAGGCAGGGTTGCTTTGGCCAATCATGGCTCAGGGGGGCTAAGTCCACGCCCCACACTATATAAGGCTGCTTACAGAGCGGCCGTGTGTAGTGTTGTTGGTGTGGACAGAGAGATAGCTTGAGTTAGATTAAGACAAAATCAATAATTATAAGCAAAATTACTTTTGCCGACATCCCTTGCAATGGGTAAGGAGTTTTTATTTAGTCTAGTGTCAAATGTTCTGAAAGTACTTTGTGCCACTTTTCCAATGCCTCAAATTGATTGACAGCAAATTTATCATACAAAGGAAGTTTCATTTGCACAATACATGCTAAACCCTTTTCTGGTTCAGAATTTCTGTTATATTAGATACTGGGCCTGATTTAGTAAAGGATATGTGTGCATGATCACACATGGATCCTGTGCAAACAAGGAAATTGTATGCCCACAGAATTTACCATGCACTGGTGGCGTGTGCAAATACAGCATATAAATACGAGGAGTCTACTGACAAGTAGGGATGGGACCACGTTTGTGGAGAATTTGAGTGCCACGGAACGCCCCATAATGCACTACGAGATCACAGTGCATTGCTGTATGATGATTGGCCAAAGCATGCACCTGACCTGTATGCTTTGGCCAATCACAGCACGCCCTGCTGAGAGCCATAATTGGCCAAAGACAGGGTTGTTTTGACCAATCATGGCTCAGGGGGACTAAGTCCACGCCCCACACTATATAAGGCTGCTTACAGAGCGGCCGTGTGTAGTGTTGTTGGTGTGGACAGAGAGATAGCTTGAGTTAGATTAAGCAGGCAGGTTATTCAGTAGTGGCAGTGTATTCGATATATTTATACAGTCAGTCTAGTATATATATATATATATATATATATACTCTGAATTTAGCATAGACTATATATTCAGTGTTTACTCGATATTCAGTCAGTGCAGGCAGTGTATTAATATATATACAGTCTTGTGTATATATATATATTATATACAGTTGAGACGGAAAGTATTCAGACCCCCTTACATTTCTCACTCTTTGTTATATTGCAGCCATTTGCTAAAATCATTTAAGTTCTTTTTTTCCTCATTAATGTACACACAGCACCCCATATTGACAGAAAAACACAGAATTGTTGACATTTTTGCAGATTTATTAAAAAAGAAAAACTGAAATATCACATGATCCTAAGTATTCAGACCCTTTGCTGTGACACTCATATATTTAACTCAGGTGCTATCCATTGTCCTCCAAACCGGCCTATTCCACCAGCTCCATGTCCACAGTCACTCCTTCCGTAGCCCCATCATCATGCACGGAGGAGTCCCCAGAAATATTCAACCACAGTGTCAGTTATATGCTGCTGGAGGATGCGCAGTGATTTGAACGCTCCGATGTTGGTTCCCAGGTTGAGGAAGGGAGTAACATGAGCCTAATGAGAGGGGGTGCCACAGAAGGACAAAAAACTGGCAGTCATGTGTCACAGCAGGGCTCGTTCTTGCACCCAACAAGAGTATCTGTGAGGGGTTACAGTGTTGTGGCACCACCACCAACCAAGGCCCAATTTTTCTGCCCCTGTTTAACAGGGGCATGTAATCACAACTTTTGATATAATATTTCACAGCAGGGCCCATTCCAGCACCCAACAAGAGTAACTGTGATGCCGCGTACACACAAGCAGAATTTCTGACAGAAAGAGTCCGATGGTAGCTTTTCATCGTATATTCCGACCGTGTGTATGCCCCATCGGACTTTCTCTGTTGAAAATTCATACAGACTTAGATAGAGAACATGTTCTATATTTTTCCGATGGAACAAAATACTATCGAAAAAAAACGCTCGTCTGTATGCTGTTCCGACGCATGCTCTGAAGCAAGTACGAGATGGAAGCTATTGGCTACTGGCTATTGAACTTCCGTTTTCTAGTCTCATCGTGCGTGTTGTACGTCACCGCTTTATGGACGGTCGGAGTTTGGTGTGACCGTGTGTATGCAAGACAGCTTGAGTGGAATTCTGTCAGAACTCTGTTGGAAAAACCTTCAGCATTTATTCCGATGGCAAAACCAATCGTGTGTACAGGGCATGAGGGCTTACAGTGTTCTGGTACCACCAACACCTGAGGCCAAATTCTCTGCAGAGTATAAAGGGCAAGCCCTATGGTATATATACTGCTGTTCAATGTTTATAGTGCCTGGGGACCCCCACGCCATTTTTTTTTAAATTTGGGTGCGGGGTTCCCCTGAAGGGCCTGGCATGGATTTTGGGGGGGACATCAACACCATTTTTTGGGGTATTTTTATCTATATTGCCGGGATCCGACAATACATTACAGCCGCGAGCAGTTTTAAATGACATTTTTTCCTTTAGAAATATAATTTTGCTGCGGCTCTGTTATAAACATGGGAAAGATGCGCTACTTTACAGGCATACTAAGGACACCCCCCAGGCATGATATTTAAAGGAATATTTCATTTTTATTGTTTCACTTTAAGCATTATTAAAATCACTGTTCCCGAAAAACTGTTCTGAGAGAGCTGAATGACACAGTCAAAGGACTGGTAAGGGGAACAGCCATGCTGCCAACATGTAAGCCAGGTTGCTTGGTATTTTCATTAATTCATTTTATGTAGAAGAATCCCCTGCATGGGCAACTGATGTATAAGTGAACTTTCATTTATTCAATAAAAGTGGGCTGTCACACCCTAAAACTACAGTTTGGACTGGCGCAGCTCATTGTAAATGCACCTGCTACTTGAGTTTAATTCCTCATTCTCACATATTGGTGGAGAATGTGGGCATGACGGAAGAGTTCCGGATCCTTGCACGCCAGAACAGTGAGTTGGCCAGAAATTGTGTATGCTCTGCAGTGTGTTCAGGATTGCGTGTGTCTCAGCTCTTAAATAAACAGTACTCCAGGTTGAATTGTGCAAGTGTGCTGTAGATGTGCAGTGGAGTGACTGTAAAGATGGGGTGGTCAAAAGGTAAATCAACGTTTGCTGACATAAGAGAGAGGACTTTGTGGCTGGAGGGGTTTGTTACCGACAGAACAAGCCCCAGACTGGTGCAAGATGCATTTGGCTGCACTGGAGCAAAGAAAAACAGAACACAAACCATCACTCAGTGCAAGGAGTGAGCAGATGGGTGCGGTTGACCATGGCAACAAAGGAGAAATCTGTACGGCTGACTTCATACAGCTTATGTTGCCTTCTGAACATGTTGAAGACTTTTTGGCTGATTTTGCAATGATTGCTTCCTCCCAAGGGTGGCCCAGAATCCGCTGGGCTGAATTGGTGCAACCTTTTCTGATGCAGGCGTACCAAGAGGTGTACCGCGGGATGTGCCATAACCGAGATGACTACGACAATTTCCTGGGAGCAATCCAATCTAGAGAGTGCTGGAAAAATTCAACAGGGAGAATGTGGTCTCTCATAGCAACCGGAGAAAGTTAGTTTGCAGAAAGGAGGAGCTACAGCATAGATGTGTCTCAAATTCTGAGTGAAGAGGTTCATGCAAAAGTGTCTGTTATCACCCCTGGCAACTGTGAAGGAAATTTTGTTCAGCCTGCAGGGGGTGATGGAGAGCACAAGAAACCAATGGTTTCAGGTTATGGCTGCTTGTGTGAAGTGGTCAGCCCAGAGAAGAGGGCACAGTATCCAGCATCCTGCAAGGGATATGACCATGTGTGTGGGTCTGCTGTTACCCCTGGCAAAAGGAAACCTGTTTGGCCTGCAGGGGATGTTGGAAAATCAAAGAAGGATGCAATGTTGCCTCATGTCCATGTGGGGGCATTAGCTTGTGAGAGCACAGCAAAGAAGCGACAATGCCCTCAATTGAAGCTTTCAACACTTGCCAAATGGAATGGTAAGTCTGTTACTGTTACAAATGTGAGAGAGACTGGTCAGGGCACCATTCCCTATGAAGTGGGAGTAAGTCCAGTGAGAAAATCTGCTTTTTAGAGACTTGCTGCAATTTGCAAATGAATACTCTGTTTAGTAGCAAAGCACAGTTTGAAGCTGAACTTGTAGCAAGCTTGAGGACTGTTAAGGACTTGTCTCCGTGCAATGCCCTTTGTAGCAGAGAGACAAAGGTTAAAGCTAAACCTAATGATTTGGTGTGTACTCAGAAGTCTGAAAATGGTGATATATTTTCGTCTATGTTGATGTTTAAAAGGGAAAACTGTTCTGTGCAAAGGGACAGGACTGATTCAGCAAAGTGCTGAAGTAGATAGGTCAGGGGTGACCACTGAGAGATATGTGCCATTGCCCCTAGCAATCATGACAGGTGCAACAAGGTTGTCCCTGGAGACCTCCCAGGAGCTTATGGTGTCTGAGCTTGAGGTTTCCCAGGGTAACTGTGTAGCCACCCCGACAGGTAAGAGAGTGTCTTATAAAGTAAAAAGCAATGTCCCACAGGCTCAAGCAGGTAATGAGCTGGGACAGCCTGTGAAAGTCAGGAATGATGATGAGGGATGTATTTCTGACAATGTTGATGATGAAGGTTTTCCCATAGCAACCACAGGTAGTGCCGCAGAGTTGTCCCTGGAAATCTCATGAGGACTCCCTGTGTTGGAGCTGATGGTGGTCCAGTACAGCTCTGCTACTGCTCAGGTGGAACAAAATGGGAAAATAGCTGAAATGGTGGAGCATATATTATCGCAATCTAATGTGGTTAACAATGACTTGTGCCTGATGTCTGCTACCAAGCCACTCTTTCTGCCTGTGTCTCCTTGGGTAGATGGAGCACAGACAGGATAGACTGGGATAGTTTGGCAAGAAAGTTAATGGTAGTGTTGAAGGAAACCTTCATGTGTGATAGTAAGGTGGACATTATTGCTGCTGTGACAAATGGAGTGGCTGCAAAGCCAGTAGACATTGGTGCATTGGCTATTGCAGAACTTAACCCCCTCCAGGAGGAAGGATCGAAAAAGGGTGCGTACATGGCAGAAGTTTTGTCCACAGAAAAACAGTTTAGCAATGTTAAATGTCAGAATGACAGGGTAAAGGATAATGACTTGGAAAAGCTCAGTATTGCTAAAAATGAGAGGGTGAATATGACGCATGCGTTTGGCAGTGCTAAAAGGGAGTCGCTAGTTGTGTCAGTTACCTCTGAGGTGGAGGTCTCCTCAAGTATTTCGACCTCTCAAGCCTTAGCAAATGAGCCCCTCCACGTCGCTAGCAAGGGAAGAGTCCCTAAAGTTCTATGTTTGGAGGTGGGATCCTTGTAAATAACTGAGATGTTGTTAGAAATGTTGAAATTGGTGAAATCTTTTTCGTTACACACCTGCGTGTATCCACCACAGATGGGCGGTCTGGTACTGTGTAGTACCAATCAGTGGAGACAAGGGGTACAGGCGATGTTAAGACATCTTGATAGAAATTAATATTGGTTACTACAATGTGCGTTACTTTTGTGGAAAGTGGCAGTTGTGTGCGGCAGGTGCTAAGGGGAACTGCTAGAGCAATCAAAAATTACAGACATGGTGGAAGTCTCTCCGTATGGTGATGTGATGAGGTGCATTCCTGCTGGTGCGGTCTGAGGTGTGGGTGAGCAGTGGTTGGTACATGGCGCGTGTACTGTCTCAACAGCTAGACCTCCTGTGAAGGAAGGGCCCGGAACAGACGCGGCAGTAGCGGTGATTCTGCCAATCACCCACAAAGAGGTACAAGTTGAGGTACCCGGAGACACTCACAGAAAACAGTGACAGAAAATAACAGTGTTGGTAACGATAACAGGGAAATGGATGAACTGATGTTGCACGTTGTTGCAAATGAGGTATTGGTTGCCAAGAGTAACCACAAAAGGGTTACTGAATCCAAAGGTGCATCAAGAGTGGTTGAATTCGATACAAATGAGAAAGAAAGGGGGTTGGGGTTAAGCACAGGAGGTTCCCTGCAGCAGTGGTCATCAACCCTGTCCTCAAGGCCCACTAACAGGCCAGGTTTTATGTAATACCTTGGGGAGAGGCAGACTAGAATACTGCAATCACTGAGCAGCAAATTGTATCACCTGTGATGTATTTCAGTTACCTTGCAAACCTGGCCTGTTAGTGGGCCCTGAAGACAGGGTTGATGACCACTGCCCTACAGCATCAGGACAGCATCAATAAGTTGTGAAAAGGTGTCAGGAAAGCCAAAGTACACCAAGAAAACAAAGGTATTCTTAAGTAGGGATGAGCTTCGAGTTCGAGTCGAACACATGTTCGACTCGAACATCGGCTGTTCGCCAGTTAGCCGAACAGCGAACAATTTGGGGTGTTCGCGGCAAATTCGAATGCCGCGGAACACCCTTTAAAAGTCTATGGGAGAAATCAAAAGTGCTAATTTTAAAGGCTTATATTTATGGTATTGTCATAAAAAGTGTTTGGGGACCTGGGTCCTGCTCCAGGGGACATGGATCAATGCAAAAAAAAGTTTTAAAAACTAACGTTTTTTTGGGAGCAGTGATTTTAATAATGCTTAAAGTGAAACAATAAAAGAGTAACATCCCTTTAAATTTTGTACCTGGGGGGTGTCTATAGTATGCCTGTAAAGTGGAGCATGTTCCCCGTGTTTAGAACAGTCTGACAGCAAAATGACATTTTCAAGGAAAAAAAGTCATTTAAACTACTCGCGGCTATTAATGAATTGCCGGTCCGACAATACACATAAAAGTTCACTGATAAAAACAGGATCCCCCCAGTTTGTTTTTTTTTTTAAATTTTGGTTTGGGGTTCCCCTGTGGGGAATTCCCATGCCGTTTTTATCAATGAACTTTTATGTGTATTGTCGGACCAGCAATTCATTAATAGCCGCAAGTAGTTTTACCTGGGAAGGTCTACATGGGTCAAAGGGAGCCGTGTTCCCCTTTAATGGTGCCAGAGTTAGAGGCTTGTGTCTCCTGCCCTCCGGTTGGATACAAAAGGGGGAGGTATGTGACAGAGAGAGGCTCTGTTGCTATAAGTTTATAGGAAAAGGTGACCCAGGAGTCTCATTAATGGTTAATGCAAAGTTCAGAACTAGCATACCTCCAGGTTCTGTAGGTCTGAATCAGAACATTCAATCCTTGGTCCAGATTTTGCTAGAGGCCTGCAACCTGGCTCACTACACAGGTGTGCAGAGTCATTATATAGTCAGGTCTGAGAATTGCTCAAAGCTCCCATTTTGGAGACTGCTTCCAGTTTGGGGAGACGGAAGGTCTAACCCGGGGTCAGGGGGCCCCAGCCAGTAGCCACGAGACAGAGGTCTCATCGAGGGGTCAGTGGGCCCAGTCAGAAGCCACAAGACAGCAGGTCTCCGTCCCAGGAGTCAGGTCAGCTCCTATCAGGGGTGTCAGGAGAACCCCAATCCTTAGGCCAAAGGTGGGCCATGCAGCAGGGCACTGCAACTGAAGTCTAGAGAGCCAAGTGTTCTGAGAGAGCTGAATGACACCGTCAAAGAACTGGTAAGCCAGGTGGCTTGATATTTTCGTTAATTCATGTTATGTGGAAGAATCCCTTGCGTGGGCAACTGATGTATAAGTGAACTTTCCTTTATTCAATAAAAGTGGGTTGCCACGCCCTAAAACTAAAGTTTGAACTGGCACAGCTCATTGTAAATGCACCTGCTACTTGAGTTTAATTTCTAAATCTCACATATATATATATATATACAGTATCTCACAAAAGTGAGTACACCCCTCATATTTTTGTAAATATTTTATTATATCTTTTGATGTGACAACACTGATGAAATGACACTTTGCTACAAAGTAAAGTAGTGAGTGTACAGCTTATATAACAGTGTAAATTTGCTGTCCCCTCAAAATAACTCAACACACAGCCCATAATGTCTAAACCGCTGGCAACAAAAGTGAGTACTAAGTGAAAATGTCTAAATTTGTCCCAATTAGCCATTTTCTCTCTCCGGTGTCATGTGACTCGGTAGTGTTACAAGGTCTCAAATGTGAATGGGGAGCAGGTATTTTAAAGTTGGTGTTATCGCTCTCACTCTCTCATACTGGTCACTAGAAGTTCAACATGTCATCTCATGGCAAGGAACTCTCTGAGGATCTGAGGATCTCTGAGGATCTGAAAAGAAAAATTGTTGCTCTATATAAAAATGGCCTAGGCTATAAGAAGATTGCCTAGACCCTGAAACTGAGCCGCAGCATGGTGACCAAGACCATACAGCAGTTTAACAGGACAGGTTCCACTCAGAACAGGCCTCGCCATGGTCGACCAAAGAAGTTGAGTGCACGTGCTCAGAGTAATATCCAGAGGTTGTCTTTGGAAAATAGACATATGAGTGCTGCCAGCATTGCTGCAGAGGTTGAAGGAGTGGGGGGTATACCTGTCAGTGTTCAGACCATATGCTGCACGCTGCATGAAATTGGTCTGCATGGCTGTCGTCCCAGAAGGAAGCTTCTTCTAAAGATGATGCACAAGAAAGATGCACTGAGCCGCAGCATGGTGACCAAGACCATACAGCAGTTTAACAGGACAGGTTCCACTCAGAACAGGCCTCGCCATGGTCGACCAAAGAAGTTGAGTGCACGTGCTCAGAGTAATATCCAGAGGTTGTCTTTGGAAAATAGACGTATGAGTGCTGCCAGCATTGCTGCAGAGGTTGAAGGGGTGGGGGGTATACCTGTCAGTGTTCAGACCGTATGCTGCACGCTGCATGAAATTGGTCTGCATGGCTGTCGTCCCAGAAGGAAGCTTCTTCTAAAGATGATGCACAAGAAAGCCCGCAAACAGTTTGCTGAAGACAAGCAGACTAAGGACGTGGATTACTGGAACCATGTCCTGTGGTCTGACCAAAATAAACTTATTTGGTTCAGATGGTGTCAAGCGTGTGTGGCGGCAACCAGGTGAGGAGTACAAAGATAAGTTTATCTTGCTTACAGTCAAGCATGGTGGTAGGAGTGCGATGGTTTGGGGCTGCATGAGTACTGCCGACACTGGGGAGCTACAGTTCATTGAGGGAACCATGAATGCCAACGTGTACTGTGACATACTGAAGCAGAGCATGAGCCCCTCCCTTCGGAGACTGGGCCCCAGGGGCAGTATTCCAACATGATAAAACGACCCCAAACACACCTCTAAGATGACCACTGCCTTGCTAAAGAAGCTGAGGGTAAAGGGGATGGACTGGCCAAGCATGTCTCCAGACCTAAATCCTATTGAGCATCTGTGGGACATCCTCAAACGGAAGGGGGAGAAACGCAAGGTCTCTAACATCCACCAGCTCCGTAATGTCGTTATGGAGGAGTAGAAGAGGATTCCAGTGACAACCTGTGAAGCTCTGGTGAACTCCATGCCCAAGAGGGTTAAGGTAGTGATGGAAAATAATGGCGGCCACAGAAAATATTACATTCTAATATAACACTTTGGGACAAATTTGGAAATTTTCACTTAGGGGTTTACTAACATTTGTTGGCAGCGGTTTAGACATTAATGGCTGTGTGTTGAGATAATTGAGGGGACAGTAAATTTACACTGTTTTACAAGCTGTACACTCACTACTTTACATTGCAGCAAAGTGACATTTCGTCAGTGTTGTCACATGTCACATAAAAAAAATAATAACATTCTTACAAAAATGTGAGGGGTGTACTCATTTTTGTGAGATACTGTATATGTAAAGTATTCAGACCCCCTTAAATTTTTCACTCTTTGTTATATTGCAGCCATTTGCTAAAATCATTTAAGTTCATTTTTTTGCTCATTAATGTACACACAGCACACCATATTGACAGAAAAACCCAGAATTGTTGACATTTTTGCAGATTTATTAAAAAAGAAAAACTGAAATATCACATGGTCCTAAGTATTCAGACCCTTTGCTGTGACACTCATATATTTAACTCAGGTACTGTCCATTTCTTCTGATCATCCTTGAGATGGTTCTACACCTTCATTCCAGTCCAGCTGTGTTTGATTATACTGATTGGACTTGATTAGGAAAGCCACACACCTGTCTATATAAGACCTTACAGCTCACAGTGCATGTCAGAGCAAATGAGAATCGTGAGGTCAAAGGAACTGCCTGAAGAGCTCAGAGACAGAATTGTGGCAAGGCACAGATCTGGCCAAAGTTACAAAAAAATGTCTGCTGCACTTAAGGTTCCTAACAGCACAGTGGCCTCCATAATTCTTAAATGGAAGACGTTTGGGATGACCAGAACCCTTCCTAGAGCTGGCCGTCTGGCCAAACTGAGCTATCGGGGGAGAAGAGTCTTGTTGAGAGAGGTAAAGAAGAACCCAAAGATCACTGTGGCTGAGCTCCAGAGATGCAGTCAGGAGATGGGAGAAAGTTGTAGAAAGTCAATCATCACTGCCCCCCACCAGTCGGGGCTTTATGGCAGAGTGGCCCGACGGAAGCCTCTCCTCAGTGCAAGACACATGAAAGCCCGCATGGAGTTTGCTAAAAAACACCTGAAGGACTCCAAGATGGTGAGAAATAAGATTATTTGGTCTGATGAGACCAAGATAGAACTTTTTGGCCTTAATTCTAAGCGGTATGTGTGGAGAAAACCAGGCACTGCTCATCACCTGTCCAATACAGTCCCAACAGTGAAGCATGGTGGTGGCAGCATCATGCTGTGGGGGAGTTTTTCAGCTGCAGGGACAGGACGACTGGTTGCAATAGAGGGAAAGATGAATGCGGCCAAGCACAGGGATACCCTGGACTAAAACCTTCTCCAGAGTGCTCAGGACCTCAGACTGAGCCGAAGGTTTACCTTCCAACAAGACAATGACCCTAAGCACACAGCTAAAATAATGAAGGAGTGGCTTCACAACAACTCCGTGACTGTTCTTGAATGGCCCAGCCAGAGCCCTGACTTAAACCCAATTGAGCATCTCTGGAGAGACCTAAAAATGGCTGTCCACCAACTACAAGAGCATTTTCATTGCAGTTTCAAGAGCACTTGTAGTATAAAAAGTGTATACGCCTTTAGTAAATAACAGCAAACAGTGCTTTGTATAAGGTTACACAATCATGTCATTTTCACGACTCCACACATTTCTGTCAGGGTCAGCTAAAACAAACACAAGCAGTAAATGTCCACAAAGAATTTGTTTTTTTTTTGTTTTATTGGAGAAAGGCTTCACAAATTTGAAGGCATATTGATGGCCCCCCTACCCGCAAAGAACTCCAGGTATCATAACCGGACATCACGGGCACTCAGGGAGGGCAAGCCAGGACGGCCGCTTTCAAGCGCCGTCAGTGTTTCAGGTATCACTCCGGCCTCAGGCCCAACTGAGTCAGCATAGTTGGCTGAATGTTTCCTTAAAAAGTTATGGAAAATACAGCACGCCAGTATAATATGGTTCAGTTTATACTCCGCGTAGTAGTGTGTCAGAAAGAGGCGGAACCGGCTGGCCAGGATTCCAAATGTGTTCTCCACCACTTTTCGGGCTCTGGCCAGCCGGTAATTAAAAACCCTCAGTTTGGGGGTGAGGGTCCTCATCGGGAATGGCCGCATCAGGTGTTTCCCAAGCGCAAACGCTTCATCAACAACGAACACGAATGGGAGTCCTTCCACACTGTCCTCTGGAGCTGGCAAGTCCAAGCTGCCATTCTGGAGACGCCTGTAGAACTCCGTCTGGGTGATGACTCCACCATCGGACATCCGGCCATTCTTCCCCACGTCCACATACAAGAAGTCATAATTAGCCAACACCACCGCCAACATCACTATACTATTGAACCTCTTATAGTTGAAATAGTACGACCCCGAGTTGGGTGGTGGGACGATGTGGACGTGTTTCCCATCAATTGCCCCTCCGCAGGAAAGTCCCACCGCTGGGCAAAGTGGGAGGCCACAGTCTGCCATTCCTGTGGCGTGGAAGGAAACTGTAGAGGAAAAAAAAAAACAATTACTATTTTTGCACATAAACATGGCAAGCAGATTAGACACAAACATTCTTGGCCAACCTCCAGATAGCATTTAGTAAGGGGAATTTAACAACGCCAAAATATAAGGTACACCTATCATATTCACCCCCCCATGGGCCATTTCTAACATTATGAGGTGTGTGGAAATCTTGGACAGGTAACCCTCTTCACTTCATTGAGAGCTGAATGCCTAAATACAGGGTATTACTTGGAAAAGCCCCTCCTTAGTTACACTATTGGCAGCCCACTGGACAGGTAAGAAGTGTCATAATACAAAGATATAAATACACACTGTACACATTTGAGGACATTTGGACATTCTGCTATTACCTGTTAAGATAATAATAGGATACAAAAACTTTGAACAGTACCATTAGAAAGTATACAGGCAGGCCCTTGCACTACATGCTTTGGGGAATTCATCCATAAATCTGACCACAAAAGAGATGGGTATAGTAAGTATGGGTTTGGCAAAGTCAGCAGATAGATGATTGAGGATAGATAGAGAATTGGGATAAGCTGACTTAGCAGTTGGGGGAGGGAGGGTTACTAAAAATGATTTGGGGACACCACAAAAAATAAGCCTCTGCCACTCTGCCAGAATTTAAAGCTAAAATAACATTACTAAACATTTTAGGGGGACTTTGGGGTAAAGCACTACTATGGAGCTGATAAAATACATTGTTAAGTGACTACATGAGGTGAATATAGGGCCAGGAGAGAACATGCTGGGGAGGTTAGTGAAGGACAATCTGTATGAAGGACCTAAAATATTAATTACATAAAAATCCAGCATGCATGAGGACAAAGGGGACATTCACAGCATATTACAGTCATGGTAATTAGGGAATGAGGAAAGAAATACAATATATTAGCAAACATTCAATACAATAAAATGTGATATTAAAGGATAAAAATCTTACCTTCATATACTCCTTCTGCAGGACCTGTATGATGGCAGAACAGGTCTCTGGGATGATGATACCCAGAGCCTGGGGGGAGATGCCTGTCGAAAACTTCAAGTCCTGCAGACTTCTCCCTGTCGCCAAATACCGCAGGGTAGCGACCAACCTCTGCTCCGGAGTGATGGCTTGCCTCATGCAGGTATCCTGCCTGCTAATATAAGGGGTCAGCGAAGCCAACAGACGGTGAAACACGGGGTCCGTCATCCTGAGACAGTTCCTGAAATCATCAGGATTATTCTCACGGATCTCATGGGGCAAAGGCATATGAGAGAACTGGTCACGCTGAAGCAACCAATTCTTGGTCCATGAACTCCTCCCCACCCTGTTCATGGACTGGACTTGTGTCAAGGCCAGGACCCCAACACCAAGCTCCCGCACAGCACGAACTCTACGAGAAGTACGTATACGCAACATGGCTAGAAAACGGTCGGCTGCTCAGAACGAAGTAACAGAACGCACTGAAGAACAGCAAGGCCTGTGAAGAGCGACCTGAAAAACAGTAACGAACTAACAAGAATACAATGACTACTTAAAGTCACGCGGAACTTGCTTGCACGCACTGAAGAGCAGATACAAACCCACAAGCACAAACTGAACGGCAGAAAACGATCTGAAAACCACGAGTCTGAAAAAGCGCGAATCGTCTCTCACCAAACTTTTACTAACACCAGATTGGCAAAAGGAGCCCAAAGGGTGCCACGCTTGGTTCTGAACTGGCCTTTTCTAGTCTCGTCGTACGTGCTTGACATCACCGCGTTCTTGGCGATCGGAAATTCCGACAACTTTGTGCGACCGTGTGTACGCAAAACAAGTTTGAGCCAACATCTGTCAGAAAAAATCCTAGGATTTTGTTGTCGGAATGTCCGATCAATGTCCGACCGTGTGTACGGGGCATTACAGTGTTGTGGCCACAACAACACCTAAGGCCCAAACTTCTGCTGAGTATATAGGGCAGGCCCCTACTTTCAAACATCTAACTTACAAACGACTCCTACTTGCAAACGGAAAGAGACAACAGGAATTGAGATGAAATCTACCCCTAGGAAGGGAAATTATCTCCTGTAAGAGTTAGTATGGGAAAAACATTTCTCCTTTCCACTGGTGCTTTCCAATCCTTGTTCCACAAAAAAACCCCAATTTTCAAAAAAACATTTGTCATTGGGACAAAAAGTGAGGTGAAATCTTCTGAAGAGGAGGACAGACAGCAAAACAAATGTCACAGGGTTGATAACCCTTCCCTATGTTTTCCAAAAAGCTTAAAAAAGATTTTTTGGCTGGAGCTAAACACGTTAAAAATGTACCCGTTCAAAATTACAAACAGATTCTACTTAACAACAAACCTACAGTCCCTGTCTTGTTTACACCGCCTGTATACTGCTGTTCAGAGTATATAGGGCCTGGTGGCCCCACACCTTTCCTTATTTTAATTTGGGTGCAGGGTTCCCCTTAATATCCATACAAGACCCAAAGGTCCTGGTAATGGACTGGGGGGTACCCATGCCGTTTGTCTCACTGATTTTCATCCATATTGCCAGGACCCGACATTACATTAAACCCGCAAGCAGTTTTAAATGAGATTTTTTCCTTTAAAAATGACATTTTGTGCAGGGACTGTTCTAAACACAGGAAACATGCGCCACTTTACAGGCATACTATAGACACCCCCCAGGTACGATATTTAAAGGAATATTTCACTTTTTTTTTACTTTAAGCATCATTAAAATCACTGCTCCCGAAAAAACGGCCGTTTTTAAAAGGTTTTTTTGCATTGATACATGTCCCCTGGGGCAGGACCCGGGTCCCCAAGCCCTTTTTAGGACAATACAATGCAAATTAGCCTTTAAAATGAGCACTTTTGTTTTCGAACGTTCGAGTCCCATAGACGTCAATGGGGTTCTAACGTTCGTGCGAATTTTCGGTCAGTTAGCAGGTTCTGGTGCGAACCGAACCGGGGGGTGTTCGGCTCATCCCTAGTGTTAATGTGAGTGAACAATATTTCAAAGTATGTTCAACCTGACTTCATGAAAGCTATACCTTTAAGATTAAGATGTGGTTCTCAGCAAATAACTGCAGAGCAATCATTTACTAGTGTAGGCCACTAAAGTCATGTAAATTCATTGATAAACATTGATCAGTAAAACAAATCAAATACCAGAATAATCAACACCACTTCAGCTCCAGGCAAGCTTCACAAAGAGCTGCTGATCAATAATATCTCACTGATAGCAAAAATAAAAGACAGGGCTGCCCTTCAGAGGAGCCTGTCATGAGGCATTGAATTTCAAAGAGTGCTTCTATTTTTACACGTATATTGTAGTACTTAAAGGGAGTGTATAGTGTTTTCATTTTTACAGTATTCTTTTATAAAGTCATGTGAAAAAAGTAAGTATACCCCACAGAAATTGTTGACTTTTTAAACATATTTGAACAGGCAAACATTAGGTAGATCTTCATTTAAATAGTGCCTACGGAGACTGTACATGTGAAAAAGCTCAGATTTATGCACGTAATCTTATTATTTTATGATCCAAATATTTCCTAACTGCCAGAGTGGAATTACTAAAGGCAGCACTTTTTTGTAGTTTTGAATGGGATGGAGAGGAATTAAACACTTGCCAGGTTTTTATTGCTGTTGGTGTCCCTGTTAGGGAGATTCGCCCACTCTATTTGTCATGTTTACAATTCTCACCAAGAGAAAAAATGAAAGCCATTCTCAAATTTTGTGTTGTCCCCAGAACAGGAGTAGGAGGGGGGGGGGGATGTCTGATGGGGACACTAGTTCTGGTGACCCTGGTGAAAACAAGGAATGTCCTCACTGTGAAGGGATTTTTTCACTTTCCTGTTTTGGCTGTGGGGCAGGAAGTGAAGGGAAATCTCCCCAATAGGACACAGATGGCAAAAATAAAAGTGATAGAGGTTACAACCCTTCCTTACCCATAAACATGAAAAAGCTTAGCTGTACTTTAATTTATATTCATCATTTTTTGATTACTAGTTTAGGCAGTGGGACATTTATCCGGTTATAATATAGCAATAGAGACTCAGGAGGGTTAATTTCTAAAGACAAATAGTTGGACGATGGAAGGGCATTTTCATTCTGCAAGGGAGGGGGAAAAGTTGTGGGGACACTTGTGAGCAACACCCGGACACATCAGCAAAGCTTTATTCTCTCAAAATGATTTGCCTCTTTTCCCCAAGCATCCAGAGAGTGCCATGGGGATTAGAACTGTTATAGTGCGCAGCTCCAGCGCCAGAGCTGCTTGCAATGGGGCTTACATTCCAGCCACCACAATGGAAGCACTAGCCCTTTAATGTCTTTATAGTCGACCTCGCAATTCCAAGAGCTGGTGCCCACTTTCCCAAAGGACAGGTTGGAATTGGATCACATACACCATGCCCTGGGTTCCAGAAAGCCTGATGGTCCACCAAGGGACATTATTATAAAATTTACCTTTTACAAAGGAAACCCTCCTGTTCGCTGCACATGACAAACAGGACCTTAGCTTCCAAGGTCACAGTTACCAATTGTTTGCAGACCTACAGTAGCACAATCACAAACCACAATCACAATTCAGAAACGTGGAGAGATGAAGCCCTACACAGAGGTCCTCATGAGTCAGCAGGTCAAGTACAAATTAGGTTTTCCCTTTAAAGCAATTATTAAAGTGATGGTGCTGACCAATCAGAATCCATCTTGTCTGTCCTGTAAGCGCTGATGGAGAAAAGCAGGGATTTTTCAAATCCCTGAACCACTGGAGAAGCTGCAGGGGTGCTGACAGCTCAGCAACCCTGAAGGTGTGTACAGCAGGGACTGGGGGAAGTGGGGAGGGTGTCTGGTATTAGTTCACAGTGTAATGATATAAGTAAGTGGTGGGTTCTTTAGGACACAAGGCTGGGAGTGAGCTGGGCAACAAGTTATGGCTTAATGATGACAGAATCAGCCCAGCAGAACAGGTTGCATTTTTTAGGACTCTCTTTTAAACTGGGCTAGGAGGTGTAAATAAACTTAAAGTCCTCAAGAGTTTTTAAGTGTTAATATCAGAACATTGATGGGTCTGAAACCCACTCACCAGTTCCCCGATCTGTATCAGCAGACTGTAATGATAGAGGGGCCCCGCTCTGGTAATGGCTATGTACACCAACCTTTTTGTAGCAATCTGATAGAAGGCAAACTGGACTGGCATGATACCCCAGCACACTTTGGCTTCTCTGTAGCAGACACGAGTGATGGTAGGACCACAACATCACTCAGTGTGGTAAGCTTGAGTTTACCCTGCGCCAGCAGACTGCTCTCTGGACAGGAACTGCTAACAGCAAGCAGATGTAGGCACTCTGCTGAGCTGCAGTGTTTCTGAAGAGTAAACCTGCCAGTCTCTCTGTAATTAAGTCACAAAGGCTTTCCCCTTAAATTCCTCTCTCGACTCCTCTCCAGCTGACCCCCTTAAAAAGCTCCTCTCTCTCCAATTTATCAACCCCCCCCCCCCTCTTTGGCTCTGGTCGTTCTTTTTCTCGCAATAGTAATGGTACCATTTTTGCAATGTCCACCATAGTAATTTAAGGCTCTGCATAATTCTGTAACAGTAGTTCTTGTTACATTACATAGTTTTGGTAACTGTAAAAGAAATAGTACAGCAATTGTACAATCAGTTTTTGTAGTGTATGGCTACCAAACAGAGCATGCAGTGCTCAATTACAGTGTTCTTGTGCTCAGTGCTGAGCTGAAAAGAGGACATTTATTGGCAAAGTGTTTTATAAAGGGAGAGTCATCAGTAGAGCTGATCATAACAACACTCTAATGAAGTAATGCAAGAATAGACAGAGAGAGGTGCGGAGTGGAGGAGCAGAGCAGAGTCTGGGATAGTGTCGGCACACTGCATCCTGCAATCCTCCTGTTTCACCAAAATGCACCAAAAAAGTGAAGCATTTCTGGCAGTGCATCATAACGCACAAACGCATGTAATATTACCACAACACAACAAGGGCCTTAAGGTGCCTAGGGGATTAGTAAATTAATATTTTTGCTGCATTTCTTTTACAGTAGGTAGCTAAGGAGGACACGCAAGTACTGGGAGTTTGATGTGGGTTCTAGTAAGGTTTGAGTATGTGAATTAGACCCTCGTGGGTCACTGATTTATACTGATGTAAACCCCATTTATGAAATCTGACCTGGGCACATATCTGTAGTGTTTACTTATCTCTCTTCAAAGCCCTAAGTCCTGTGTCTTTCTGTTCCTCTGTTATCAGCATGATAACATCTGACAAGCTCTCCGACATAGAAGACAAAAGCAGCTGGAAATTTGTGTCGGGGAGGGAACTTATAGATAGATTAGCAGGGAGCTTGTCTAGTTACAGCACTGCTCTGCAAGTTTCTTTGTTCCTCTGCCTATGTGGAGGGGGGATGTGCCTTTCCTCCAATCAACAGTCACACAGTGTATGCCTGGCTCCCCTTCCACTGCTGAAACAGGAAGAAAAAATTGTGCACTTTCTAATGTAGAAAGCTGAAGACAGCAGATATACATGAAAAACTTATGTAGGGAGATTTGTTTCATCTCTGTGTGTCATCTGAGGCTGTTCACTTCACTGGGTATGTGAGGGTTTACATCCGCTTTAATGCACTGCCTTTTATAGAGCGTATGTAAACGTTAACAATAAACTTCTCTTACTTGCTTCTTTTGGTCCGTTAACCTCTTGCCGACCACATAACTTATATATACTGTATGTGGCAGCAAGAAAGGAGAGCCAGCCACTGCACATATGCATCCACAGCAGCATGAACTTGCATGTAAAAAGTACATTCACTGCACGCTCCCATCACATTTACCCAGGCTGTCACATAGCTTTTGATGAGCAGCTTCTAAATGGGCAGATATGGTGGTAGTTCTGTCATTGCAACTAATATACATAAATACACATCCAAAGTATATTGATATGAGCCAAGCATACAACTTTACAGCAAATGTATTTAGTATAAAAAAAACTTCCACTTTTACTCTTTTGTTCACAAGTATCTCCATATTACTGAATTTTAGCTTACAATTGCTAGCACTTTTCTATAGACATTGTCTAAGTAAGTAAATTGTACCCTTTATTCGTATGTGTTTACTTGAACAATGATTACTTTTAAGAAAACTGGAGCTGACATTTTTCTTTTAACCTTGATAAAAAAAAAACTCACAGGGAAAATAACCTACAACCAAGCCAGGTACTTAGAAAAGACTCAATTTGTTTTTACTTTTTTATTTTTTTATTTCTATACTAAATATATAGAAGGTCAAATTGAGCCAACACAAGTGTTCCTCTCCCTGTTGTACATGCAGAGTTTTTGCAACTAGTGGGATTTGAAAATAAAAATGAAAGCTTCGCATGGCCTGACCTGGGAAATCGGCCAACAAAATTGAGGTCGCAAATGGATTCTGCAGTGATTTTCCATTTTCAGTTAAAATGGAAGTGAGAGATGACCTTAAAGCAAAATAATAATGATTCTTTGCAGCAGCATAATCGCTATGCTAGTGTTTGTGTAATTGGACTGTAGTGGCTAGAACAGGTTTGTAGTGGTCCTCCATATGAATAATACATGATATCCATTGTTGAAGCCATGCTAAGTAACTTCAGTAAAATGTTAAGAGTTAACAGTGACATGTGATGAATTTAAAAGACATGCCCATGTAATGCATTCATTTTTCCCTTTTTCTATGTAAATAAATGAATGATTCATCTACAGTGACTGAGTGTTTTTTTTTTTTTTTTCTGGTAAAGAGCTTTTTATGAGCTACCTCAAACTACATTTTAATTCTTAAAAGATTTCAGTTTTTTTCTCTTGTTTCCATGATCCCTGTACACAATGCATTGTGTCCACTACTATTCTTGTACTACTGCAAAGGTCTAATTTAGGATGTAAAACTATTGTTTAGGTTTTTTGGGAAGAAGAAAGTCTTTCATGCATTTCACCTAATCTGGTGCATTGATGTGTGCTGTACTGTTTTCACATAAATGGGCTGCAAAGTACAAAAAAAAGAAGAGTTACCTTATTACCATGTAGGCAGGTGCAGTGTACTGTCTCCACTGCAGGTTGCGCTCAACTGCAGCGGCAATGCAGAGGGAGAGGAGGTCATGGGGGGACATGGTTCCTCTATGGTTTCCTGAGTCACTGGGGCAGCAATCCAATTGGATGCTGGCTGCCCATGTGACTCTGGCAGCCATATTAGATGTGGCAAAGTCTATTTAGGAACCTGGCCCCTGGGTTTGGCGCACTTTTTGGGAGTAGGCAGAGTAGGGAAAGGTACCACATCTGGGACAGTACTAGTGCTAGAAAAAGGTTCCTGGCAAGGAGGGAAAGCGTAGGATCACATTTCTCTGGATACCTTTCAGATTGAGCTCAAGACGGTCAGGCCACATTCTGTCCTCTCTCAACAGAAGCTGTAGTTTTGGCTGGAACCTATTTCTTCACGCTTTAGTTAACCGTGAGTGTGCCCAGTTAGGTAGCTGTCCCACTGGATTTTCTGTGAATTGATGCTGCATTACTTCAATACAATTTTTTATTACACCTGACTGTGTGAATTATTACAGTCGCACTATGATGCACCCCACCTACAACTACACATGTTAGGGCATGGCATAACACATGTGAACACTCTGCACAGATGTAAATGAGATATTAGTGTTTTATTTGACTGGCGTACATCACACCATTTCTTCTTATTTATACATCTTAGTAATAGTTTGGTTTGTTGCCCATCCTCTCTCTGGGTGAGAAGTTTGGCAATTAGAACTTTCAACAACTTCAGCACGCTTTAAGTTTAAACATCATAAATAAAGCATATCTATAGTCATATCATAAAATGTTATAATAATTTCCACACTGTACAGGGGGTCCCCTAGTTACAAACATCCGACTTACAAACAATTCCTACTCACAAACGGAGGGATACAACTGGAAGTGAGAGGAAATCTACCCCTAGGAAGGGAAATTCACTCCTGTAAGAGCTATTATGGGGAAAAGGTACCTCCACTGATGCTTTATCACTAAGGCTTGTTTCCAAAATTTTCAAAATCCAATTGTCATTGGGACAGAAAGTGAGGTGAAATCTACTGAACAGGGACACACACAGCAAAACAAATGTTATAGGGGTGTTAACCCTTCCCTATACTATCCAAAAAGCTTAAACATAGTTTTTTTTGGCTGGAGCTACACTTAAAAAATTTACCTGTTCCGACTTACAAGCAGATTCAACTTAAGAACAAACCTACAGTCCCTAACTTGTTTGTAACCCGGGGACCCCCTGTAGTTAATTTTTTTTCTAGTCTAATCCCATTAAACTTCTCCCCCCGCTAGCTGTCACAATTTAAAAAAAACGTGCCTGTGCGAGGCTGCCCAGCCCATCTATTTGTGCCACTCATTCACTGTGTTCTGAGAATGGTAAAATACAAGTCCCGACATCCTTAGCAGCTGTCAGCCTGTAGTTCTCAATGAACTACCACAGCACTGTGAGCGCCAGTGGCGGCAGGTGTTTTTTTGTTTGGGGGTGGCAAATAACTGAACCCCTCTGTGGCAACTGAAACCCCCCCTGCTGTCTGCCGGTCAGTCCACACTCACTTACTCCATCTAGGCAGTGGGTATCGGACATCGGCGAGCATCTGAGGAGCGGCAGCGGGGATCGGGCATCCAGGCATGGGCGGCCACCAGGCATCCAGGCATTAGCCAGCGGCTCTTCTCCTCCTCGCTTCAACTCTGTGTCTACTCCCCTCCTCTTAGGCATCCATTAGGCTCACCTGTCCTTTCAGCCAATCGGGTGATGGGTATCAGACCCGCTTCCCGATTGGCCGGGAGGAAGATGAGTGTTGCAACAGCGAAGATCCATTTGCTGTTGCAACACACCTGGGTGGGCCCCGGACACATCCTCTGTGACCCGAGCCCACCCTACTTTAAAGCCTATTAGAGTCTCTCGCTCTAATCAGGTGCTTAAAAAAAAAAACTCTGGCCGCTGTAATTCATGCACTCGGTTCCCTGAATAGGGGGTGGCCATGGCGGCCATGGATAGATGCATGCTATGCATATAGGGTGGCCTGGAGAGAGGGGGTGGGGCCGCCCCTGGTGAGCGCCATGGTAGTTAATGGATTCTTCCTTTCAGCGTGTATTGGCTTGCTCATACGAGGTACGAGCAAACAGATACCCTGACAGGTCTGCAAGAGACCTGCATGGCATCAGCGATCTGCTGATCACTGGTGCAATGCTTTACAGGCTCCTGCAACAAAAAATAATAAATGCACATTTTTTTACCTGCAAAAAAATGCATTTTTTTATTTTTTGTCAAAAGGTGAACTTATTCTTTAATTTTTAAAAAATGCATCTAGATAAACTTGGCTCGTGTCAGATATGGGCTTAAAAGAAGTGATGGAAATAAGATAGTTGAAATAAACCAGAAATTGTTCCTGCATCAACACAATGCAGACAAATTAGTCGCTTTAACAACTTCTAACTTAATTAATTGGAAAACATTAGGAGTGCAAGTCTGGCAGTATAACAATATTGATTGGTGTATAAGGAATAGGTGTGATTGAGTTACGAGTGATACTATCAATTAGATCATATGGAATTACTTTTCTTATAACTCAGACAGAAATATACCCCAATATAATTATGCAGTGAGGGCAAAAAACAGCTTTACTACCTTGGGAAGATCAATAATTTACAGAAGATTAATATAAGTCAGGGCAGCTGAAAGAAAGGGGAGCTTATTGTTGTAGCAATGCAGATTTGTCCAGTTGAAACAGCAGTGGAAAAAAGCATAAGGTAGAGAGGGAAAGCTGGTCTGGACCTTCCTGCAACTGAAAGTAATAAAAAATGAGCTTTTGTTTGTGTCTACATACAGAAAGGATCATTGGGCTCCAACGATATTGCACCTGCTGTACTAGTGGTCCTTTTTCCTTTGAGGGATAAAATGCAAACAAATAAAAAACATTACAGAAGATCGAAGGCTATTAGGCTCTCTTGGTTTGACCCTCTTACTGATTCAATAAACCTGTTGGGACATTGGGAAATCAGAGAGCTTTTTTATGACCACAGATATAAATTACATAGGTGTTTATATTTTTCACTTAAGTTGTTCTGGTGTGTGGCATTAAAACAGCTACCAAAATGACCCCCGAAGTTCAGGCACCACCTGGAGTCTCAGCACCCAGGGTGTTTTAGCATCTAATTATCAGTTCAGGAGTGTCAGCCTACCTTCTCATGCTTCTTGTTACTGGCAACTGAATAAAAGGCTGAGACTAACATGGGTGAAGAGAGACGGAAGTCTAAACTCCTCCTGCTCTCTTGTGTCTTGCTGTTGGCTACTGAATGCAATGGGCAGCTTTTCAGACTCACGGTGAGGTACAGAAGGTGGAATTAGCAGACCAAAGTGTTGATTTCACAGAGTAGGTTGGAATTTGCAGAGAAGAGCACCTTGGCTCCTGGTTTACCTGAAAAGGTTTAGAAGATAACTCAACGTATGCCCAATTACCTCTTCGTTCACTTGGTTAAAATAGCAATAAACCCTCAGCACTGTTGTAATCAGATTTTTTTGATGCATTCTTTAAAATACTAACATGAAATTTCTTTAATCAAAATCTAATTTCAAAGTCACAAGACTGAAGGGGATATTTTGTTAAAACAAGTGAGTCGTAATCACCAATTTAGTATCAGATAACATTTAAGGCAAAAATATTGATCAGTCAGTCAAGCTATAAAATCACTTATAGTTGTCTCTATCGCTGATGTCCATCATAATGCTGCTGATGCTAAATGCAGAATCCCAAATGTCATTCTTTAAAGTAGTATTAAACCCTCATAACCCCCAATAAAATAAATATTCCCCAGTAAATGATGTGTTAAAAGGCTTATCTCAACACTTGCTTTTGCAACTTTGCTGCTTCCCTGAAGTTTCAGTCTTTATAGGAAACAGTGGATAGTGCCAGTCTCTTATTCCCCGTACACACGGTCAGACATTGATCGGACATTCCGACAACAAAATCCTAAGATTTTTTCCAACGGATGTTGGCTCAAACTTGTCTTGCATACACACGGTCACACAAAGTTGTTGGAAAATCCAATCATTCTGAACGCGGTGACGTAAAACACATACATCGGGACTATAAACGGGGCAGTAGCCAATAGCTTTCATCTCTTTATTTATTCTGAGCATGCATGGAACTTTGTGCGTCGGATTTGTGTACACACGATCGTAAATTCCGACAACGGATTTTGTTGTCGGAAAATTTTATAGCCTGCTCTCAAACTTTGTGTGTCGGAAAATCCAATGGAAAATGTGTGATGAAGCCTACACACGGTCGGAATTTCCGACAACAAGGTCCTATCACACATTTTCCATCAGAAAATCCGACTGTGTGTACGGGGCATTAGTCTAGAGAAGGAAGGGGGAGGAGGAGGAGGAAGGAACAGAAGTGTGTCTTACCATCTTAGGTTTGTGTGTTTCTATTGCTGTACACAGTGCAGGGAGACACAATTCTATCCCATGCTTGCCAGGGTGGCTCTATAGGATGCTGCAAGAGAAAGAAGCCACCCTGAAACAGGAAACTGGGGCAGTGGTCATGGCACCAGCTTAAACAGGAACATAGACAAGAGCTAAAAGATAAAGAAGCTGCAGACTAAGTAAATGATTCAATCAGCTGCTGAAAGTGCTTAAAACTGAGGGTCTAATGTAACTTTAATAAAAATAGTGCTTTTGTATATATTCTATTTTCTTTGTTGTGGTCCGGACTAAAAATATTTTATATTATAATAAAAGTGGAGCTCTTGGCTTGTTCTCTTGTGTTTTTTTTTTCTAGTTTCTCTGTATCTTTTGTTGTAAAAATCTTGTTGTCTACATAGCTCATTGATTCAAAGTGAAATATGCACACAAAATAGAATACATCCATTATTTTATTTATTTTTTTTCTATTTTTTTTTTAATTTAAAAAATTTCTTTCTTTTTTTCTTTTTTTTTTGCCACTTCAGTCGACCTTTTCGAGGGGCTTAAATCAACTTTACAGTTCATTTTGCTTGAATGGCCCTCCAGTGTCTCATCATCGTGGCCCTTTGCCATATCAAAAAAGTAGTATAAACATAGAAAAAAGAAACAAAAACATTATTTTTCGTACCACATCCCCTAATATACTTAATCACGCTCAAATTTCCATGTTTTACCCCCCTTCCCTTATTAATTCTATTCCCACCCCCCCCATCTTCTCCCTTCCCTTCCCCAGGTCCTCCCCACCCCACCTCTCCAAGGTCTATTCTTCTTCTACTCTCCTTCTTTAGTTTAAGGCTTTCCATTCTTTAGCATAGCTCCATGTTTTTTTGAATTTTTTTCCAACGGTCCCACCTACCTATATTCACTCTTCTTGTTTCCTCTAACATGCTCCCCAGAATCTCCATATTGCATGTCTCCTCTACTGCGTCTAGCCACTCCCATATCTCTGGACTCTCCCTCCTCTGCCACTTCCTCGGTATTGTTCTTTTTTCCGCATTCAATAGCTGCGGGACCAGTGACTGCTTGTATTTATTTAAATCTCCCTCCCCCCGTGGAACAAAACCTCCCATGGGTCTTCTACTACTTCTATTTCCGTGATTTCCTTGATGAGCACTAGTATTTTCCTCCAGTAATTTTTAATTTTTGGGCAACTCCACCAAACGTGCCCCATTGAGCCTAATTCTTGGCAACCTCGCCAACAGTTGGGTGACCCTTTCTGATATTTGCTTGTTATCTCTGGGGTTAAATAATTTCTACTAATACATTTATAGTTAATTTCTGCCGTTCGGGCGTCGATTGCTGAGTTGGCGATCATTTTTAAAATTCTTCTAATTGTGTGTTCATCCTTCTTTGTGCCTAAATCCCTTTCCCATTTAGCCAAAAATGGTGGTATCTCCAATTTTTCTGACATCATCAGAATTTTATATATTTTAGAAATTATATTTCTAGGGTCCTCCTTATCACACAACCTTTCAAAGTCTGTCAGTTGTTCCCCAGACCTAATCGGGTGTAGTCATTTTTTAACAAAGTGACTCAGTTGGAGATAACACCATTTTTCCAAACCCCGTGCTTCCCTCCCGTGTGTGAGTTGCTGAAGTGACATAATTTTACCTTCTTTCATGAATTCTCTTAATTCTGGTTTCCCCCATAGTGCTTCTTTTCCTCCTATGTTTTCTGTTCCCGGTGCGAAAAAATTATTGTCTATTAATGTAATCAGCGGTGAATTGTATTTCCCATTGACTTTCTTATATACCCCATCCCATGTTTTGAGAACATTTCGTGTTATTACATGTGTACTATTATCCATTATTCTAAAGTGTGGGGGATTCCATATAATGGTGCCTAATTGTGCTTTACTAAAACTTTCCTCTAATTTCACTCACTTTTATAATTTTTCCTTCCTCGCCCATTCTACCATTCTTGATAGTACTACGGCTTTGTAGTAAGTCTGCACATCAGGCACTGCCAGGCCGCCCTCTATTTTCCTTTGTTTTAACGTCTGGAAGGAGATTCTCGGTCTTTTATTTTTCCAAATGAAGGTCAATATTATTTTTCTTAACTTCCTCAAGTAGTACTGGGGGAGAGGAACTGGTATCATCTGAAAGTAATACATAATTTTGGGTAATAGGACCAGTTTAATGACGTTTATGCGTCCTATCCATGAGAGGGCCTTGCAGGCAAATCTACTACAGTCCGATCTCACAGTGTCAAGTAGGGGCATGTAGTTGATAGTAAACATCTTCTTGATTGAATTGGTTAGTTTAATCCCCAGGTACTTTAATTCCTTAGTCCATTTAAAACTTAATTCTTTTTTCAAGGTCTCTACCTCTGTCTTGCTTAGATTTATATTTAATATTTCTGATTTGGTCATGTTTATTTGAAAGTTAGATACCTCTCCATATTTCCTCACTGCTTTTACGAATTTGGGCATTGTGGATACTGGGTCCGTTACATAAAACAACACGTCATCCGCAAATGCTGCGACTTTGTGTTCCTCCTCTCCTACCTTGACTCCTCTTATATCCGGGTCCCTTCATATTGTTGCCAGGAAGGGTTCCATAGCCAAGACGAAGAGCAACAGGGAAAGGGGACACCCCTGTCTCGTACCGTTTTCCATCTCGAATGGTTGAGACAATAACCTATTAACTTTTATTACAGCGGTAGGATGGTGGTACAGAGTTTTAATCCTCCGAATCATTTTAGGTCCCAGACCCATGGTCTCCAGAGTCTGTATCATGAACCCCCAGTCTACTCTGTCAAAAGCCTTTTTGGCATCAATTGACAGAAGTACTCCTGGGGGTCCGCTCTCCTTCATTTTTCCCAGTAAGAGGAGGGTTCTGACCCCGTTGTCCCTCCCCTCCCTATAAGGCACAAACCCCACCTGATCTGGGTTGACCAACGAGTTCATAAATTCCTTCAATCTCTCTGCAAACAGTTTTGTGTCAAAATTTAGCAGAGAAATTGGGCGATAGCTTGCACATAATGTTTTCTCTTTACCTTGTTTTAATATGATTGTTATGGAGGCTTTTAATGCTTCCCTACTCATCTCAAAGCTATCTCCCAATCCGTTCATATAATGACACAGCCTGGGTACTATTATTTCTTTGAATGTTTTATAATAGAGTGATGTGAGGCCATCCGGGCCGGGGCTTTTCCCAAGGGCCATTCCTGCTATTGCTTTCCTTATTTCATCTTCAGAGAATGGTCTTTCCAATAATTCTCTACCCACCTCAGTAATCTTGGGGAGCGCCGCCTTTTTAAAAAAATTATTGTATCTCATTCTCCTATTTTTTAAGGAGGTGTCTTGTTTAGAAACTGAGTATAGGTCCTGGTAGTAATTCTTAAAGATATCTGCCACCTTCCTGGCTGAGTACTCCATATGGCCCTCTTTAGTCTGGATTCTCTCTATGAAATTCCTACCTTTCTTCTTTTGTACCATTTTTGCTAACTGTTTGCTAGGTTTATTACCCCATCTATATCTCTCCCAGGCTATCTTACTATATAATGCTCTGGACTCCTGCTCCATTGCCGTTTTCAGCTCAGATCTTTTAAATACCATCTGCTGATGTATCTCTTGAGGTAGCTGGCCTAGTTGTTTTTTGTGTTTTTGTTCTAATCCCGCAAGGTCTACCTTTAATTTTTGGATTTTTTCCCGTCTATCTTTTTTCTTCCTCACCCCCATTTCAATTAAGACCCCTCTAATGTAGGCTTTATGCGCCTCCCATAGAGTGTCCCCTGTTATGTCCCCGGTATCATTTACCTCAAAGTAGTTTTCGAGTTCCTTTCTAATTCTATTGACCCCCTCCTCCTCCCTTATCAACTCCTCCTTTAGCCGCCACTGCCCCGCATAGGCCTGACCTCTGCCTGTTGTCATTTCAATGGTCATAGGTGCATGGTCTGAATAGGTTATGTTTCCTATCTTAGACTCCACTACCTTATCGATCTCCCTATGCTCGACTAATCCCCAGTCAATCCGGGAATATGACCTGTGCACAGGGGAGTAAAACGTATAATCCCTTTTAGTTGGATGTTGGACTCTCCATATATCCACCAATTGGTGGGTGGAGAGTTCTTGCTTTATCTCTTTCCAATGTATGCAGTTCTTCCCCTGTGTTCGGGCCGTACTGTCTAAACCCGTGTCAAAACAAAAATTGAAATCCCCCATTAATATCAAATGCCCTTTCATAAACCCCATTATTTTCCCCAATATATTTGCCAGGTATTTCATCGGATTCTTATTGGGGGCATAGATGTTAACTAATGTGTATTCCCCTTCATTCAATCTACCTCTGAGAACTAGGTATCTACCTTCTGGGTCCACCAATCTATCCTCCCAGCATAAACCTTGTTTTCCTTGCAAAGCCAATAGCTACCCCCCTTGCTCTACTTGAGATGGAATCTCCTTGGTACCAGACCGGGTATTCGTTTGAGAATAATCTAAATCTCTATTGATGTGAGATATGTGTTTCTTGCAGGAATATTACGTCTGGCCCCAATAATTTAAGCTCATTAAAGATGTTAAGTCTTTTCTTGACGTTATACGTTGTAAATTTTATTGTGGCCATAGCCCTTTTTCTGTTCTGCTTAATTCACCCTCTACCTTTAGACCTTGAAGAGATTTCCCCATTTCTTAATATTGAAGTTAGGCAGGACCCCCTTCCCCTGTTCCCCCTCCCACCTCCTCCCTCTCCCCCTCCCCATCCCTCCGCCCCCCCCGCACCCCCAACACCCTCCCCAACCCTCTCTCCCCCCTCCCAATTGGTCCCCTCAGGATCCTTAGACCAGTGAGGGTCACCTCTATTGTGGCCCTCCATTGGTCTCCTCCTCTAAAGGTGGAGCTTTAGGTGTGTCGTCCCTCCGGTCTATAATGCCTTAATGACCAGGTGTGCTAAACTTATCCTGTCCAGACTTCTATCTCAATTGTTTTCTATTAATATTAATCTAATCCTGCCCCCTTCCCCACCCCGAGCCCCTTCCATCCCCTTACAACTTTACACCAAACCCACACTCAATTCAATCCATCGTTCATTAGACCAGTCCAGCAGCGGGGGCACCTGCATGCCCAGTTTCTCACAGAACTCCTCTAATTCTCCCGGGAATCTTAATCTTGCGGATCTCCCATCTTTACTGCCTACCAGGCAGGCTGGGAATCCCCATGTGTATTTTATATTTTGATTTATCATTTGATCCAGTAGGGGTTTCAGGTGACGCCTTCTTGCTAGTGTGTCTTTGGCCAGATCCGCGAAGATTTGAATCCTTGCCTCTTCATATTGTAGTGGGGTATGCCCCCTCGGTTTAACCCATATATTTTCCTTATCCTCATAAAATGTAAACCTCACAATTATGTTGCGGCTTCTTTCTGCCCGTCTAATGTCTAACCTACCCACCCGATGTATCCGCTCAATTTTTGGGAAGTCTTCTTCTCCCACTCCCAAGAGGGGGCTAAAGATAGTCGCTATAGTCCTCCTCAGATCCTCCCCTCTGTTTTCCGGAACCCCACGGAGTCTCAAATTTTGTCTATGGTCTCTGTTTTCCTGATCTTCTATCCTGTAGCATATTTTTCTGATTCTGTTGGGTTGTTTTAAGTTGTTCTTTTAATTCGGAGATCTCCTTCTCTTGTTTATCCAGCTTGTCCTCAGCCCCTTCCACTCTGATCAGGAGGTTGCCCAGGTCTGTCCTCAACAAACCAATCTCTGCTTTAATTGAAGTCTCAAGAGCTTTAAACATTTCTGCTAATTCGTTTTTCGAGGGTAGTTGTGGTTCCTGTCTGTGTTCCTCTATTCTAGATATCTCCAGCGTATTTTCAGCTAATAATTCCTCTCTTGATTAATCAGGGGTCTGATCTTCCCTCTCGTTTATTCCCTTCTTCTTTTTGTCTGCCATATTTGATTTTTGGGTCTCTTGATGGACACTCCCCGGGCTCCCCCCTTTAGCCAAGTATTGCTTGATTGTGCTCCCGGAAGCACTCCCTTCCCGGTTTTGGATGCGTTCCTACTCTTACTATTTTCCTGTTGACCTAGTCCAGTTGATTTTAATCAGTGTATCCAATACTCTTAAGAGTAGTCCTAGGTCCAACTCTCTCCAATTAACTGATCAGTGAAAATTGAGTTTACAGAGCAAGTACAGGTTTGGCAGTAGTATAGTCTTAGCCGATTGAGTAGGCCTCTGTAATACTTTATTTGGCACCATGTCGCTCTATCTAGCGAGATCGTTTCCCAGGTATTTTCCTGGCTCGTCCGTGTTGTGCTGTAGCACTCTGTACGATAATTTATGAAGATGTTAGACGTAGTTTAATTGACATGAGCCTAACTTCCAATGATGAAGGTGTAAGTTTTAGCACATATGTGGTTTGGAATTAATATAAGGTACTGTGAGTAGCTATATATGCAGTATCCACCCTCTCGGCTTCACAGCCTCTATAGGCAACCCAAACTGTCTGTTTAAAAAGTACAAAAACTTCCAAAACTTCAAACATGCGTTTCTAGGGTTTTAATGGGAGTAAGCCTGAAACCTTTTACCCAGTCCGTAAGTATCGACATATCATACTCCCAAAAATTTAAATGTGTCTCAAGGCTGGAGGGTGAATATACCCACGTGTAGATTGAATTGGTATATTAGGCTGGTTATTTATTGCCCAGCCCTCCCTTCCATATGGGGTACAGATATCACATGCTATGAAATTGATTGCATCATTTGTCAAGTCAAGCACTTTTACACTTCAGCTGTATATAATGTCCCGAGGCTCCTTCCCAGAATATAAAGTATCTAACTACAACCAAGGGTTAAAGTACTTAGCTAGGATTATCTTAGTTTTGGTAAAGTTCATGCTAGGAAATATATACAGTGGATAGCCAAGAGTCACCTAGCCCCTAGACCCAGTTTTGTAGCAAAAACAGATATTACCATACACCGGCTGCTCTGCAGAGGCTCTTGCTTCTCAATCCACTGTCTAGTTTCTCCTAGCGTGCTCCTCTTATACTCTTACCTTTGAGGTTGCAGAGCTTATTGTCTCTCTTACCACTGCCCCTTGTACCTCTGCCTTCTGCTTCATGCTTTCTACGATTGGGATCAAGTGTCAGGTTTGCTTGCCGCTGTCCAGGCACTTTGCATCCCGGCAATTACCTCTCGCTGCAGCGTCCTATCCAGGTCCTATCTCGCGTGCTGCCAGCTTTCAGTGCGGGGGGGGAGGGGGGTTGGAGGAGCGGGGAGCTCCGGGCGGGTGGCTGAGGCCGTCTCTGCGTCTGTTCCTTTCAATTCTCTGTGCGCGGCGCTGAATCTGTCAGGCTCCCGTTTCTCTGGCCGCCCCGCAGTTCTCCCAGCATGGTGGTCATCCCTGCTGCTCTCAATTTTCCCTGTCCGCTTGTCTTGTTATTAGGGAAAGCCCGCCAGAGCTCCAACAGGCTGACACACCTCCCACTCCTCCCCTCCCATCTGACGTTTCAGGTCATACCGCTCGCCCCAGAATACATCTATTCTGCTCTACCTCCCTATTAGGACAACTCTATAACAAGCATTAGGACAATCAGTCAAAACCTAGAACACTCTACATATGAACCCTGTGGAATGGTTGAACTTCCTCCCACTGTAGTGCTCTAACAAAGTTTTCAATCAGACAGGAAAGGTCTAAAAGCAGACAGCCACTGCTGCAAGCTATTTTATGTTGTTGTGCCAAAATTATATATGTATTAGTCATTGTGCTCCAAAGGTTTCTTGCTTACTGTAGACATCACCATCTCCTTGAAATATTTCAAACCTCACGGCCCTTCATCAAGGGTAACGTATTTCACCTAGTGAAGAGCCATGGCCATATTTAGTCAGGGATATCCATCTGGCAGACCATGCACCATTGTTTACTTTCAGCAATGAGCCCAGGAAATGTCAGTCGGGGCTAGTCAGTGACAAAAACAGATGTGTTTGTCGGTTGATAGGATTTTTTTTTCTTTCAGTTGGCACATGAAGTGACCATCATGGATCTGCATCGCTGAACAACGTTATTGATATTGGATGTACATTGTGGGACTTTTTGGGTATTTTTATATTTTCTATTAAAAGAGTTGTCAAAAAGTGTGGTGTTGTTATTTACTGTTTATTAAAGAAAACAGGTACTATGTACTTGTTACTCATTCACATGGAAGGGGCTGTATCTGAGTGCCCCCTTTTTGTTAAGAAGTTTTATAATCTCTCACCCACAGACCCCAGAACCACGGGTTGGGGTGGTGGGGGAAGAGGCCTTTGTTCTCATCATCAACATGGGGACAAGGGTGCTTTGCCTGTGGAAGCCTCCTGGTAAGGTGCCCCTAATCTTGAGTGCATGTGGTCTGGAATGGTTGCAGAAGGGAGGGGCACGCTGTGCCCCCCCTCCCCCCCCCCCCCCCGCCACCAGCCTGCATGCTCTGCTCTGGGTCTGGAATTCATTTTTTTCTTGTTATTTGTATAGGGTTGCCCCCTAAAATTCATACCAGACCAAAAGGGGTTTTTATTTGATGCATGGCGTCCCCCTTGACATGCAGACCCTTGTCAGGGATAATGGTCCGGTGTGTATTTTTAGGGGGAACCCCAGGTTGTTTTTTTATTTGATTTGGGGGTCTCTCATTGGTAACTATTTTGAACCCTCAATTAGGATAGGGTCTAATATAGATGAATGGAATCACAAAAGTAAAGCAGCCAAAGTTGTCATTTGCTGGCAATTTAAACAATCTTTTTAATTCTTTGTAAATATCAGTTTTGCTGCAGAAGGTTGTATACATTGTACAGATATGTTACTTCATGGGCAGGTTAAGGGCACTCCCCGCCAAACATAATTACAAAAAACAAAAAATGTTTGCCTTGGTTGTGCTTTAAACTCAACCCTGGTACGTTCAACTCACCCATACTAATAAATATCAGTTGAACATAAAAATATTTATTTTTTGTATACTTGGCTGAACTGGGGTGTTGATGTTGTTTTAAGGCAAAATTGTATTATTTGGAATTATATTATGAGGGTTCATGTAAGCGTGGCAGCTGTGGGACTTTTTAGTTTCATTTGTTGATTCTTTTGTTTATTGTTTTATTTGATTATTTTATGCCAGCACACACTAAAAAAAATATTCTATTATGGTACCATAGTCCCAGTGTCTTTTGTCTTGATTCTAAATATATTTATGGTGGTAGCACCTGTCCGAAATCTTTAAAGGTAGAGTTTAGCAATTCAATGTCTACTCAGTGAGAATTTTATTTTTTGCATGTAAAGATGAAAGGTCACACAACATGACCGTTAGTATTTAGTGTACTGATCTTTCCAAAAACAATTGGGGACGGTTGGTATCTGCATATCCAACTGCTCTACATTGTCTATTATAGGCTATTAATCTCTTTTTTCTTTCAGTTTGTTTTAGATCAGTTGTCATCAACCCTGTTCTCAGGGCCCACTAACAGACCAGGTTGCAAGATAACTGAAATACATCACAGGTGATATAATTTGCTGCTCAGTGATTGCAGAATTCTAGTCTGCATCTCCTCAAGGTAATACATAAAACCTGGCCTGTTAGTGGGCCCTGATGACAGGGTTGATGACCACTGTTTTAGGTTCTTCTTTCATTAATGGATGTAAACCCAATTTTTTTTTAATGTCATAATGTAGAGTATAAGATTTCCTATCATTTTAGCCCAGTCTTGCCACAAAGAGTTAATCCAGCTCTGAGCAATCCTCTTTTATTGTTCAGTGAGATAAATCTTGACAAACAGAGAAAAACTTTGTCAAATCCTCCCCCATGCTGTGAGTGACGGGTGATTTACATATCTTGTGCAGTAGCCTAAGACATGCATTATTTTTTAATTCCCACCCCCACTCCTTTCTTCAGCAGCTCTGCAAGGATTGGCTGTTCCACACCTCAGCATGATTTGGCATGCTGAAGTCATGTGGTTACCTTCCTGTCTTTTCACTGGATGTTAGAGATCATAGCAGAAGTGTAAAAAATACACAGGAGAAAATGCATATTGACAAGGGGAGTATAGAGGTGGACGGGGAGTCTACTGATATCACGACTCCACCCACCGAGCTCCAGACAACAGACCCACCCACAGAATCTGCAGTTTTTCGGCTCTCATAACAGACAGAGGGGAGACATTTGACAGGTAAAGATATATGCAGGAGGCATCTATATCCTTATAGATAACCCCTACAGCAGTAGTTTAGAAAGGATGACATTGGGTTTACATCCACTTTAAAACTTAAATTAGAATTTACAAGGCAAATAAATGCATTGTGAAACCATTGCATGTCTACTCTACATTCAAACAGTTAACCATCCATTAAAGCTAAATGGATAGACTGAAAACTTTTTTTGATTGTTATTGTATCCTTCAGTACCAGAGCTGTCAGCCATTGCCTCCCACCCTAATTCTAAACCTGAATGCTCAGATAAGCCAAGTGTACAAGCTGATGTTCTTGAATGGATGCTATTACAACAGAGCTGGATTGTGCCACTACCTGTAACCAAAAGGAACCTTTTACATATGTGTCATTCTAGTGTTTTCTTATGTATACATTTTCAAGGCTTTTAGGACACAGTCTTTGCTTTCAGTATAAAATTCCAATAATGTAACTTAGTTAAAACTGATTCCTTTATCTCGGCAGTATTATTATCATCTTAAATTAATTTACTTAAAAAAAAAACATATCTAATATTTACGCACGCACTCAAAAAGGCAAACTATTTCCAAGAATGAAAGATAAAGCCCAGTTTAATGACACCTTCTGTCATTCCCTAAGGGAGCTATTGCTGTGTTATAGTCCTAATAGCCCAGCGTTAATTAGCATAATCTAATCTCCTTTTCTTCCACAATGCATTTTACAGCCTAGTTTTAAATTATAGCTTGGGAACGTTAAGGATAATGCAGTCATCCAAGCACCATTTGGATTATGTGGCTTGCAAATCAGGTAGTTATTTACAGAATATCAGATCCCAGAGAAGCTGCTGAAAGAGACAGCATATTACTAAAAGTACATCTTCTCTGCTGTCACCTTTTACTTGCGTATAATTTACACTCAATTTTAGCAAGTGAGGTTCTGATATGGTACATTTTCAGCATCGCACAGAAAGCTATTTGTAAAAAAAAAAATATCTCGTCTGTATATGAAGTTGTAAAGCTTCTTGACCTGCATTTGATCCAGAGAAATATCTTGCAGGCCACATTTATAAGGCTGCCTGACAAAATAAAATTGTTCTATAATGTTTGCTTACTCACAATGCAGAGATGAGCAATTCAAGTTATCTGAGAGCGATGTTTTTTTAAGGATGAATACATAAAATGTTATCAGGGACATTCACACCATTTGTAAATGAATTTGTAAGGACGTTGTGGTGAAAAAAAGAGAGCTTGCTATTAATTTCCCACGGGCACGAGCAGGTCACAAGAGTTTTGCAGGCAAAAGACAGTGGAGCAAAGTGACACACTGCAAGTGACATAGCAGCTGTAAGAAGGTACAATTTAATTATGCTGTTAAAATGGCTCTACAAAAAAAAAATTAAGTCCATACACGAAAGTCATTATGTTGAAGGAAGGAAGAAAAAGTGACAATTCCTAATTCTGGCCATACAAATGGCAATATTCTAGCAATTATAGCTTCTTTAAACTTCATAGCTTTTTGTTAAATAATTATTAACGCTAAATTCCAGCCTTATGTTATCTTGTTTTTCTTTAAATAGCTTGTCCCCTTATTCGAGAATCAGTCTACAAACCTTTGATTTTACCTCTCAGACCTCTTTAGTACTAAAGCTAACCAAGAAACCTTGCCTATGTCGGTGTGGGAAGCACATAAGTGCTATGTCAGGGTTACTCTTATTAAACTTGGCACTTAAAGGAAAAAACTAACCATAAAAAGTCCCTTGCTCAAATGATTGGCGCCCAATTAAAATTGCTCCAAGAGAGAATAAATTTATTCTAACAGACAACATTTGAGCTTAACTAGTGCACTGTCGTAGGGCCTTTTATGATATGGTAACAAGCCAAGCAGAATGAGATCTATTACAGCCCGAAACTATGTTTCTAATATCAGACACAATCATGGTAAGGTCATTAGGAACTCCTCTGAGATAGGGGCAACTTTTAAATAGTATTATTCTCAACTATATAATCTGGCCCACGCTACCTCGGGTATGGATCCCACTCACAGAATCGCCACTATATGACAATACTTGTGAGACTCTAAAATGCCTTCCATACCTAAGAAAGCCGTTCAAGAACTCGACAAATCTATCTTGACGATTGAGTTCATACAAGCACTTTACTAAATGTGGACTTAAAAGTCTTCACAAAGATTTGAATATGCTGTATGAATAACTGCATTTCATTACAGTAAATGAATCTGAGGTTTCTGAAAAATTTCCATGTGCCACATCCAATGCTGTGTCACCTGTTAATTATGTAATGTATTTGTTGTTTAAAAAAACACTATAACAAGGCTGTTACATGGGGTCCAAGACCCACGGTAGATTAGCGACCCTATCAACAGGCCAGCACCAGGATTACTAAATATAAATTTTTCCCCCACTGGTTGAAATGCTGCAGAATCTCCCAAGTCAATAAGGGAACAGAGAAGGAGGAGAGGAGGAGGGGGGCGGGTCATGGAATCAAATGAATGGTTTCTTTGCCCTCATAGTGTTCCTATTACTTGTAGGTTGATGCCAACAACCAGATCGCCAGTGCAGTCTGAAATGGGCCCAAGGCAACCACTTAGGACAACATACCTTAAGCCAGTCCTATGTACAGTATAAATGTATGTGTGTGTGTGTGTGTGTGTAACAACATGACATTTATGTGCCCCAGCATGTATGAACATTTTCCAGTGGAATAGGAATAATCAGCATAAAGTAAATAATATAACGCATATTTAAAATGTTAAAAAACTTGCTTCTGTCTATACTTTTCAATTACATATATGATGTTGCCAACATTTACATATACCAGCTGGATTCCTGCTTAGTAGTGCTACAATCTCTAGGTGACTTTTTGTCTATCTGATTTTCTCACAGCAGGTATTCATAAAGTATGCTAATTGCACTACCTGGCATACAAATTAGTCACAGAGAGTATATAGAAAATATCACAAAAAATATTTTCTTATAAACTTCCCTACAACATGTAAAAATGCAACATTGTTTTGCTTTTATGAAATAAAATTACTGTGAATGCATGATTTCACCAAAGTGCAAAAGCTCTTTTGTTCATTATTTACGGTATATACTATTATTTTTCCAAATGTAATCTTGCATTTCCTACTAGGTAACATTTCTTGCTCTTATTTATGGAAACAGTCCCATCACTCAGAGATTAGTAATCGTGGGTGAATCTGCCCAGGTTTTTATTTGCCAAGGGCTAGGCAAATCATGTTTGAAAATTGAAAAAATGGAATGAAACCAACTGAGGTCTATGAGGGACACATTTTGTTGCTAAATTTAATGATTATTAGCACTGCTATTGGGTAAAAAAAACAGCTGGAAGAGTTTTTATCATGCTGCTTCAATGCTAGCATTGAAAATACATAAATCTTTTAAATAATCTACTGTTTTATTACAAGAATTAAGAAAACACAGATGACACAGTATTGTACAATTGGCCAGCAGCAGGACACATTTAATGAGCAAAGCTAAGTCTAAATCTACCAGAGACAAATAACACAGATCCTTACTGAAAAAATTAGGATAATACAGAGAATACAGCAGTGTAAAATTGGCCTGTAGCAGGACATTTTTAACCAATAATAAAAGGCCTATATGCACTAGAGGCAGAGTGCAGGCAAGTGTTTTACTACAGGAATTAAGAGACAGCAGATGATACAGCATCAGGACAATTTTAATAAGCAAGGCTAAACCCAAATATAAAAGTGACAAAAAGCACAATCCGACTTTTTTTGTGCTAGAAATAATGAGGAATCTCAGTGCATCAGGGGGTGAACTTCCACTTTAAAATATTATAGAGGATACAGCAGTGTAAAATGTATCATAAGCAGGACAGTTTTAATCAGAGATCACTGATGAATGCCAAACTTTTATTTTGAGAAGTGGGGGTGCTGTGAATTTGAATCATTTACTGTATTCTGAGGGGCTGTAGGTGGACATGGTTATTGTAAAGCAACTTGCTGCTAACAAAAGACAGCTTAACCACTTAACCAGTTTTAAAATGGCAGCTTGAAGACGGGTATTTTAAACAAACTCTTGGCTGCTATAAAGTGTGTTTAAATTTGTAGAGCAAGCAATGGTCATTCATGTGGGTAAAGCTGCCAAATCACTTCCACAGTCTGCCAAAGGTACTGCCCCCTGCCTAACAACCCCACCATGTATTACTGCCTATTGGCTCTTTAACCTTACTTATGACAATGGTGATGGCACAACACATGCCATATTGCCACAAACTTCACAGTAGGAGCAATAATTCTAGTGCCATCATGCAAGGTTAACTCTAAACTGATAACTTGTAAAGAATTTTGAAACAAGCCCTATGAACAAGTTTGGGTATCAAAGTTTTTCTCAGGATGAGTTCCAGCGGATGCAGGTAAGGGGAGCCCCCCTGGGGCACCCCTTACCTGCATCCACTGGAACTCATCTTCTGACAGAGCCTGCGCCATATTCCTGCCTGATACCAAAACTGCACCCCCACCGGTCTGCTCAATGGTATCCTCCCCAAGTTTCCTGTCCCTGTCGCTTATGGTTCTGGAGCAGTGCCATATCAAGTTAACCAAGATTTTCCCTAGACGCCATTGATAAATGTTAAGGTAGCAGTGCCATGTCAAGCTGACCAAGATTTTCCATAGATGCCAAACTTAAATGTTAAGGGAGCAGTGCCATGTCAAGCTGACCAAGATTAAAAAACTTCTCTCAGGAGCTAATGAAAAGACAGAAATGACGTACTGCGCCATGGCCACTAAATTAGGAAGTGAAATTAGATATAGGCATAAATCAGGTAAGTGAACAGGAAAAAATAAATAAATTGACAATTAATTTTAGGGATGCACATTAGTGCTGCACGATGAGGAGTGAAAAATGTGGGTTGAACTCAGCTTTAAGATCAAACATATGCTAAGATGGCAGCTACCTTGGCTAAAAATGATAGGAGGGTTTAGTTCTACTTTAATACTGCTGACAGTCTGCAGCCCCACCATCTCCAGTCACTTGCAATCGAACTTCTGTCTCCAAATCCTGCAGCTGCTCCCCATCTCACAAAGTACCCTAACTACATTCACTCTAGCTGACAGTCTAGGCATTCCTTCATAACCTTCTTCCACTCCCACACACATTATAAAATACTTTCTACAGCTTACAGCTGTTTCTTTACTGACCCTAATCCATCTGGGGGATGTGATGTTACTAATAATTTTAACAGCAAGGTTCTGCTGTCAATAACCAGGGCTGGGCTGGAATGTGGCATGGCACTAAACTGACTACAGTAGATAGAGGATGCCCTGAGTAGCAGGTATCTTGTATCTCCTATCAGATATGCATGGGATACATACAGACCAAGCTAGGAAAGATCTGCCTCCATGCCTTGCGTGCGCAGTTTGAAACAGCAACCCAGGGAACTGGCAATATTACCAGGTATTTAGCAGCAAACTGCTCAATAAAAAAAAGTTACAGGCAACACTTAGTAAGCAGTATGTATAATTGAAAGTACAGCGCGTTGAAAATGTATTCATACCTCTTGAAATTTTCCACATTTTGTCATGTTTTGACCAAAAACGTAATTTGTATTTTATTTCCAATATCTTTAAAATTTTCACAAAAAACATAAAAAGGAATCTGTCATACAGTGAGTCATGGTAAGGAGACTTATTTGAGTAGAGAGGTATGAGATATCAAATTAATAGACATAGGAGAACAACATAAACAATCCTAAGTGCAAAGCTGCAGGGCAAATGGTGCTGTTCCTCTCCCCCAAACAACCCATTTGGGATCAAACTGTGTTGGGGGGGGGAGACAACACAACATAGGAGTGATTGGCAGCATTTGGTATTACAGGAAAGTAAGAGATTATCAGATAACTAGCTTTTTAGACTACTGGTATATAGGGCAGTAACAAGAGGAGGTTTATAAAGGGTACTGATTTTTCTGATCATACCAGTTTGACCAGATTTCCCATTGTTTTTGTGCAGATTTCATACGGCCTTTGGAAACTGCAAACATGTGTTTATATGAGTAGTGAGTGTGTATCTGGTGGATGGTTTCGTAGATAGAGATATTATCTGGGGATTTCCAGTGTCTAACGATTGACAATCTGGCAGATAAGAGGTGTATGGTTATGCACTGCATAGTCGTGGGGATGTTTTCGATGCCTATGCTGAGTAATGCCAGCTCAGGTGAGGGCAGGATTGTAATTCCAGTCACTGCTGTGATAAACTGGAAGATATTGTTCCAAAAAGAAGCAATATCACTACATAACCAAAGTAAATGGTATAAGTTCCCTGTTAGTCCACATTTCCTCCAACATAAAGGTGATGAGGACTGGTTGAACGTATGTATCTGTCCGGGAGTAATGTACAATCTAAGATTTGATTTATAAGTAAGGTCCCATAAGTTGGAGGAGCGTGTCATGCGGAGATGAAAGGTTATGGCAGTTTTCCATTGGAGGTCACTAAAAATAGTACCTATATCTCCATTTGGTCATAGGAGGAATTTTGACAAATGAGGATTTGGCTTGTAGTAAGCTGTAAAAAAGGGTAATACCTTTAGTAGCTATGGTATCAGACCCAAGGTACTTCCAGATGTTTCTGTGAACATATTTGTGGAGGTGGGGATTACTAATTAGGCAGTGAGTTACTTGGATGTACTTGAAGTACTCCTTGTTCGGTAATGCGAAGGATTCTTGTAAGGAGGGAAATGGGATAAGGAGGTCACCTGAGTATAGGTCAGATAGGACTATAATGCCCTTTCCTCCCAGGATTTCATATTAATTTCTGGTATGAGTAGTGAATACACCGAGATTGGAATTGGGATTTTACAGGGGCTGTCTCCTGTTATAGCGTTATCTGTGAAATAATCAAAAGCTTTTACTGTGGTTATGATCGTGGGGGAGATATTGGTATTGCTCATCTTCTTTGAGTGAGTACCAAGTAGCCAGTTCTACAGGTTGTGCCCTGGAATCTGGAGGGCTTCAATGTCACCCCACAGGCTTGCAGAGCTACGTTGAAACCATGATTTTGCTTGTTCTAGTATGGAAGCTACGTAGTAGTCCCTGAAGAATATATACACTGTTCCTCCCATAGATCAATGTTTGATGAGATATTCTTTAGCACTTCTGTTTTTTTTTTCTTGTTCCACACCGTGCTTCTCAGTAGGTGATTGTAGGGAATTAAAAAAGGCTAGTGGGATTGGAATGGGTAAGGATCTAAATAGGTATAGTAGCTGTGGCAGTTGGATCATTTTAAATGCTGATAATCTGCCTGACCAGGACAATGTGAGTTTGGTGATTTTCTCTAAATCCTTACACAGATTTTGTAAGATTTTGTAAGTTTCATTCCTAAATATGATATGGAATCCTTAGCCCAGACGTAGGAATATTTGTCTGCAATGGTGGTGTGTAGGTTGTGTGGTAAGCCTAACAGCAAAATGTGAGACTTGGATATGTTCACTTCGTAGTAGGAGGCAAGGTTAAATTCCTTTAAAGATTGTTGTACCAAAGCCAGGGAAGATGCAGGATTAGTCAGCATTAGTATGACATCATCTGTGAATAAATTAATTTTTTGCTCTGTGGATCCAAGTTTAAAACCTGAATGGGATCTCATTTTTTCAGCCAATGGTTCCATAACTAAGTTGAATATGAGGGTAGAGACGGCACAACCCTACCTTGTGCCATTGGTTATTAAGAAGGGCTTGGATAGCATGGCAGAGGAGTAAACTTGAGCAGAGGGGCAGGAGTATAAGGCCATAATGGCTGAGAGAAAAAGGCAGTGAAATCTAAACTTTTGCAGCGTCATATCTAGATATTGCCACTGGACTCTATCGAATGCCTTCTCTGCATCTAGAGGGAGAAGCAGAGAAGGCATCCCCAATCTCTCAGCATGGTGAATGATATTGATCATTCTACATGTAGCGTTTGAGGTTTGGCTTCCTTTTGTGAACCCAGATTGGTCCGGGTAAATGAGGAAAGGTAATAGGTCCACTATTTTTGGCTATTACTTTGGCGTAAAGTTTGGTGTCGTAAGTAAGGAGATGGGCTGAAAATTTTGGGGTATAGTAGGTTCCTTACTTGGCTTTGGTATGGTAACTATCAAAGCGTTTAACATTTTTTGTGGGAATAAAGCAGTGGAAGCAGCAGCAAAACATTTGTGATATGCTTAAGCAGGATAGGTTTCAATGTTTGGTAATTTTCCCCTGCAAACCGTCTGGGCCAGGGGCTTTGTGCCTCGGATAGGAGTCAATGGTTTTACCCACTTTGTTGGTAGAGAACAGGTTATTAAGGTTGTTAAGTTGGTCAGGTGAGAGACTAGGGAGGTGGACCAAGTCAAGGAAGGTTTGTATGGAACCTGTATTTGGATGCTCAAGAGATGTATTGGCCTTTAAGTTATATAGGGTGCTGTAGTAGCTACTGAATGCATCCGCTATGGCCTTTGGGTCTATTACTTTAGTTTTGTTCAAGGGGTGGTAGAGCTAAGGTATTTGGGTCTTATGCCCCGTACAAACGGTTGGATTCTCCAACGGAAAATGTTCCATGGGAGTCTTTTGTCGGAAATTCCGACTGCGTGTAGGCTCCATCGGACAGTTTCCATCAGAATTTCCGTTGCACAAAATTTGAGATCTGGTTCTCAAATTTTCCGACAACAAAATCCGTTTGCGTAAATTCCGATTGTGTGTACACAATTCCGACGCACAAAGTGCCACGCATGCTCAGAATAAATTACGAGACTGAAGCGCTCAGTCTGGTAAAACTACCGTTCGTAATGGAGGCACATTCGTCACGCTGCAATTTTTAAAATAGTGTAATGCAGCGCATTCTCTTCTTTAGAATGCTAGAAGACTGAAGTTGTTTTGCTGCTCATATTCGCACAGAGTTCTCACAAACTGATTTCTTTATTATTTTTTGTGATCTCATGAATAATATTAATTTTGTTTTTCGTCACATCTCCATAATAATGTTTTGGGGGTTTTTTTTCTTTTCTTTTTTTTCTTTTTTTTATCAAGATCTGCATTTTTTTTCTAGTGCTCTCCACAATATTATTTCTTGTTTTGTGTGTCAAGTTACCATAACACCATTATTATCTTGTATTTTTTTACCTCAAGGAGGTTGGTTGGTGTCCCTTGTTAATTTGACCTTGTATTTTTTAAATGTACCTGCCTACTCAAACAAACTGTCCTTTTTGAACTAAAACACATAGCCAAGTATTCGTGAAAAAGAAATAGCCATTTATTCTGGGTCATAAGAAAATAAAGAGGAAGGCAACGCTGGAGAAACTGCTGTTATTTACGAAGCCTTTGTACCCCAGAGCACACATCAATTATTTTACAGTCAAAATTGGTGGCCTGAGGAGTCCATATAATAGTGAGCACAATCCGGTCCAGGACTACAAGAGATCAGGAACAGCAGCAGATGATATATCTGTCCCCAGGCTGTGGTCATACCACAGCCTGCATCTTTTACCAGACCAGACTGAACCCAGGCCATCACTCTCTTGTCTTCCTTAGACGCTTCCTTCCAGGCTGTGGCTCTGGTGTTGGAGTTGTGGCAGGAGGTGGAGGAGGAGGAGGAGGACCTGGAGGAGGAGGACCATGCTTAAACTCACAAACGTGGCTTTGGCTTGTGAGTTCGCCCCTCAACCCCTTATTTAGGGCTTGTAACATAACTTCCTCACATAAGAGGCGTTGGCCCTCCTCCATTTCCAGCATTTTGCAGCATTTTTCAGGCTGTCATGTAGGCATAGTCCTCTTGAACACTGGGGGGGTTTCTGAGGGCCGCAGTAGCGTTCAGAAATAGGCCAATTGCTGCCTCCTTCAGGTTACTCCTTTTCCTGGCACTTTTTTATGGAGGGCCGGGGGGAGGGACCTGGGCTTTGGGCAGGCTACTGGGCCCAGCCACCTCCTGGCTGCCACTTACCCCTGCCACCTCCTGGCTGCCACTTTCCACAGCCTCCTGCTGGCTGAGACTTTCCTGTGTATGAAAAAGGGACATAGATTTCGTTTTTGGTTCATCAATCACACACAATTTTCAGCTCATGACTGTTGCAAATTGAATGTTAATAAATAGAAAAGACTATCATTCTGTCCCCAGAATTTTTCATTCTTACCCCAAAAATTTGTGGCCACTACTGTCTATTGATATGTAAAACACTTTGTGAAATCAGAAATTATTTATCAAAACTAACATATATTTAACATCATTAATTTGACAAACAGAAATATTTTGAAGAATGCTATACCTGAATCAAGCTGGGCTCCTCCACATGTTGCTGCCTGGAAGGCCCAGGTTGGTCGTTGTAGGCCTTAGCTGGGGGGAAGGAAGCCTTGAAGGAAGACTGGAGAGTGCTGGCCTGGGTTCAGTCTGGCCTGCCAGAAAATGCAGTCTGTCATAGTACCACAGCCTGGGTACATAAATGTCATCTGCTGCAGCTCCTGATCTTAGGGAATCCTGGATATTCTTGCGCTCCCTATTATAAGTGCTCCTCATGCCACCAGTTAGGGCCTTCAGATAGGGGATGTCTGCCTTGGGGATCACTGGGCTCACAAATTCCAGCAATTGATCCAGTGCTGCCTTCCTCTTTGGTTTATTGTTATAAAACGGGTGGTTTACCTGCCACAGACAGGGAAGCTCCCTGTACATATCAATGAATATGGGGATAAAGTGCTCATCGTTGAATAGTTCCATTTTCTCTGCAAGACACAACACAAGACAAACCCTAATGTCAGGCAAAACTCTCCTAATCTTGACCCAATATAGGCCTCAATCTATAAGCAGTATAGGCCACTGATGCACCAACTTAAAATTGTACCTTCCTTATAAAGATCGTTACTTCCGTTACTTCGTCCTCCGCTCACATATCGACACACACTTTATATACACTGCACATGCGTGAAACTCCGCCCGCCCCTGACTTCCTTAGTAGTCCATTCTCCAGCCCTTCTCTTTCAGCGCAGTGGGAGAGCACATGGTGGAGTGACAAGCATGTAGAGGAGAGCAGCAACATCGAAAGGCCGGAGCCCCGAAACGCATGATCCCGTAGGAAATTGAAGGCCTCAAATATGAAATTTGTAGCGATGGTGGAGATGGTGGAGATCTTGAAGAGGGCCAACTATGATGACAAGCATGGACCTTGACCTGGGGTAAATCAACTGGGACTGGGTTGGCCCAAATAATCTAACTACTACTGAAAGACAGGCCTTATATGATTTATATGAACTCCCCTCCTCCCCCTTCCCAGCCTTGGTTAATACCCTGAAAGGAAAACTGAAGTTGGGAATGGAAGCTGGTCTTCTTACCAAAAAAGAATTTTCTCAAAGTGGATGAAATGACTATCCCCACTTTCTATATAATACCTAAACTGCATAAATCACTTACCTGGCACCTGGCAGACTGATTGTTTCTGCCATAAAAGGCCCCTTGGAGCCTTAAATATGTGGACTCTATGATTAAACATCTTGTTAACATGCTCCCTTCCTTTGTCCGTGATAGTCGAGATGTTCTTGCCAAGTTATCGCAGTTTGCTCTCCCTGCCGATGCCCTGTTGGTGGGGATTGATGTGGAGCGTTTATATACATCAATACCCCACCACTGTGGCCTTGAGGCAACTATGTTCTTCCTTGATCACCATCACCCCCTGCAGGGTACCCAAAATGAATTTATTGGAGAACTTCTGGATTTCATGCTTAATAACAACTTTTTCCAATTTCTGGGTAATTACTATCAACAGGTGAGAGGCACAAGTATGGGGGCACCTTGGGCTCCCTCATATGTGTGCCTCCACCTGGGCCTCTGGGAGGAGGAAATTGTCTACAAGTCCTCGATGTACCTCGGTCACTCCTTGTTGTGGCTGAGGTACATCGATGATGTCTTTATGGTGTGGGCGGGATCAGCGGAACAACTTATGGACTTTATGTCCGAACTAAATATTAATGATAGGAACATACGCCTGACCTACTCACACCATACTGATACACTTCCTTTCCTTGACCTACTAATTAGTAGATCCAGAAGCAAAATTACCACCAGTACCTACCGAAAAAAGACAGCTGCTAACGCTACTCTTGGCCCAGAGTCATCACCCTAAGCCCTTGATCAATGGGATACCCACAGGATAGTTCCTGCGAATCAGATGGAACTGTTCTGAGGCTGAAGATTTCCATAAAGATGCACGCAAGATGTACCTTAGGTTCAGACAGAGAGGTTACTCTCATCATTCCCTTAAAAGAGCCCAGAAAAAAGCCTTTTTGAAAAAACGTGATGAGCTTCTCGTTACATCAAAACCTTCACGTCTGGAAAAAAGTGAGCAGAACTTCCCTAGGATCATTACCAGGTATGGTTCCCAGTGGAAAATGGTACAGGGGATTCTTGAGAAACACTGGCACATTCTAAAATCAGCTCCATTGATTACCAACCTTGTGAGCCCTAGACCTCTCATGACAGCCAGAAGATCACGTAATCTTGGTGACCTTTTGGTTCACTTTGAGTATACATGAACAACTAGTAAGAATTGGCTTACCAGCTTCATGCCTCCTTCTGGTATGTATGCCTGTGGACACTGTAATATTTGTAAGTATGTACACCAGACCAATGTGTTTGCCAATCCACGTGGAGGGAAAGACTATAGTATTAAACAATTTATTAACTGTTCAACAACTCGGGTTATTTATATGCTTACATGCCCATGTAAAAAAACCTACATAGGTAAAACAAAACGTGCTCGCCACATAAGGATTGGCAAACACATTGCTGGTATTAAAAAAAAGGACGATGAACGTCTGATCCCTCAGCATTTTGCCAAGTTCCACAATCGTGATCCAAAGGGCCTGACTGTGAAAGGAATTTACAGACTAAATCTTCCTGCCAGACAGGGTGATTTTGATACTATTCTCCTCCAGAAGGAAAAAATGTGGACATATTACCTGGACTCTATGGTCCCGAAAGGGTTTAATACTGAATGCAGTTTACAGCCCTTCCTGGAGAAATAAATGCCTTGGTCGTTCTCTATTTCCCTATTATTAAAGGAAAATATATATACATCTGTCTCTAATTTAGGTGTTTTACAGCACTTATTAACGTTGAAAGTGGCATCTTATCCTGTGGCAGCCATTCCATTTTAATACCTAGACAGGACATAATCGATCATATAAAACCAAATGCTGTTTTCACTTATATTTTCCCTGCTGAATGTTTGCTATGAGAGGTGGCCCTGGATGACATCTGGTGGTAATGGTTAGTTAATACACCATCTAATTGTATTGTCTATTTAAACCTGATCCACGGACTCCTCCCTGCTCTAAAGAAACCAGCGGTCATTGGCTGGTGAAACGCGTCAGCACGTCACTCTGGAACCGCATGCACACTGTGTTTGGAGGATCGTCTGGGATCTAACAGCTGCTGACCGGCTTTTTTGAAACCTGAATGGGCATGACTCACGGTGACTACTATACAGTGAGGACACTGTTTATCTGGCAGAAAGGTGACTCAAGACAGACTTATACTCCTGCCATCTGTTGGGGTTGAGTATTGCGGGCTGCGGACATTGGATGTCCTCTGGATGGTGAGATATGTATCGCTTCAACCTACACTATTTACAATCCTCCTCTAGCTGCTAACACTCCCCCTGCTGCTTCTGCCATTAATTACCGCTGTCACTCTGCTTATATACACAACTGACCTATCCATACAGGTTAGCTTTGCCGGCTACATGTGCTGTTTCCCTGGACTAATAATTAATAGTTCAGGCCCTTTTTTGATCAACCTACTGCGCTGAACCAGTTCCTTCAATGGACTTTCTCCATCCACACATACCCACATTCCCGTTATACCACGCCTCTGAAGAGTGATCTATTGAACCTCACTAGCAGCTGCTTTGCAATTTAAATCTACTCTATACCATCAGTGTCTATGAGTGGTGAATGGTGTTTGTGAGTGGTATGTTTAGCCGCAGCTCCCTTGTTTTTAATGACAACGTTGTCATTTTTTAATAGGGTCTGTGATAGTTACCTACCATAGCCCGCTTTATTTTTTGTAATATCCTATCAGTGTGGTGTTTATATTTTTGTATAATAAATTTTGACTTGTTTTTTTCAGATAGTGTTTAGGTGTTTTCTTGCCCTCTTAAGAGACTCTCATTCTCTTTGTTTTTCTTTCTGCATACGCCAGGGCAACCTGAACTGCATCCCATATGCATTACGTGGATGAATGTCCTATCTAACACTTAATCTAACCATTTTTTTTTTATTTTTGGAGGATGATCCGGGCTAAACCCAAATTTTTTGTTCCGACAAGCATGGACCTTACCCAAACTCAAATGTGAGAAAGGCAAAGATCATGCCTAAAGTTGTGAAGAGTCTGCACAGGAATTTTGGGGTACAGCAATCCAAGGATCAACTGAGGAAATGATGTCAGACCTTAAATTGAGGGAGCAGGATCAGTACAGAAGAATCAAGAGAGTGCTGCAAAAAAGTAAGTATTTTGTCGTGTGTTCCTATTCTTCTTCTTAATGTTCGTTTTGCTCCATGTGCTTTTCTTTACTGTTGTACATTTTAAAATGACTACTTTCATGTTCATGGACACAGTAATCGGTTGTAGGAAATATCGTTTGTTCGCCCATTTTAAGATGTTTTTGGCAGATACAGCTTAACTACATTTGTTCATACCTATTTGTATTAAAATTAGTTTGATCTCTAGATGAGTTTGCAACTACAATGAAATGTAAACTTGATTCTGTGTAAGGAGAGGACACTCAGCAGCTGTTTACACATCTGGATGCAGGAGCACTAGTGTGGGACACCAGAACAAACTTTTTAGGGTCCCCCACGCAGGTGCTCCAGTGGATACTATAGGGGTGTCTCCATGTGTGATACTTTAACAAAAAAGGGAAGTATTCCAGCTTTAGAAAGGAAATAAAATGTTCTTCAGCTTGGAACTCTGCCAAAACAGACAATTGTACGACACTTCCAAGCAATGTTTCACATTCCTATTTCTGCCCTCCAATATGTGTGTGCTAAGTATACCTATTTTTTATTCACATAGGGGAGAAAAGACTCAGGACATCTGAGGACACCAAGCACCCCCACCTCCTGAAAAAGAGGAAGTCACCAATACACAAGCAGAGGATGTGGAGGAAGGAGAGGTTTATGAAGTGGGCAAAATTGTCACCAGAGGTGAGTGTCTCAGACCACAGCTTCAGGTAAGAGATCTATGCCTTCATATTTATAATACATGGTGTGTTTTTTCTTTTAGATGATGTGGATATTGTGGAAGAAGAATCTAATTTCACCAGTGAAAGTGCCCCGATCCTCATCGGGGAGAGAATGGGGTGCAATTGTGATTTAGAAAATATAAAGGAAGACATCAATAATGTTCAAAAAAAAAATGAAGAACATCATTGATGTTTTAGGCAGAATATAAAAAACAACAAAATTGTACTGTTTTATTGTGTATTTTTGAATTTAAAAAAAAATTGTAAAGTATTTGAAAAGCCAAATTTTGAAGATGCACACGGGAGTGTGAACATGTGCTATCTGCCAATAGGGGATATCAATGTACGCGTTTTGTGGGTGCAGCCCCTTCCTCCCAACTCAATTAGGTGAGAGAAAGGGGTTGCACCCCCAGAACACATCCATTGATCCCTCATGATGGGAGCTAGCACATGTTGACATTAGGCATGGGATCAGGAAGGAAATCCCCAGTTTGAATCCCAATTTGTGTGCATCTTCAAAATTTGGCTTTTATAGGGGTGACATCACCCGATCTGATGAAGGCAATATCAACACATTTTCGACATACTAATGTCTGATATTGCCTTCACTTTATCAAAGTTGAACTTTGTATGTTCCTGAGTTGTGTATGTTATGCTTTAAAACATGCCTGTTTAACCAAAAAAAGGATCTTTACAATGTGAAAAAAAAAATATACACCAAAGATGGGTTTGTTCAAAAACCCTTTTCTAACGCACATGTGAATGTGCTTTGAGTAAAATGTTTTCTACTCAACAATGTGTGGCTTCTTTCAAAGCTCAATAGCAATTTTTGTAGTAAGTTGGTGTTTACAGTGACAATGGGGGTTATTTACTAAAGGCAAATCCACTTTGCACTACAAGTGCAGTTTCAGTGCAGTTTCATGTGCAATTTTAAGTGTTGGAGTGTAAAGTGGATTTGCCTTTAGTAAATAACTCCCACAGTGTTTTCTAATTTGCCACAATCACGCCATTTTCATGACTCTACAAAATTCATTCATGGTGCTGAAAATGATGAATACCGTATTTATCGGCATATAACACGCACTTTTTTCCCCTGAAAATCAGGGGAAAATCGTGGGTGCGTGTTATAGGCCGATCCCCGCCGATTTCTGTGTCATCGAAACGATCGCGGCAATTGCCGCGGTCGTCGCCGACATACACAGCCGTGGGTAGATTCAAAAATGGCGCCGAGACTGCAGGGAGCCGAGATACACATACTCGAGTGTTCTCGGCTTTTTCCGGCGCCGCCGTCACGCCCAGTCCCGCCCCTGGACCTGTGTTATGTCCATCATAGGGCGGGACTGGGCGTGACTGTGAGCGGCACCGAAAAAAGCCGAGAACACTCGGGTATGTGTATCTCTGCTCTTGTCGGATCCGAGATACACATACCCGAGTGTTCTCGGCTTTTTTCGGCGCCGCTCACAGTCACGCCCAGTCCCGCCCTATGATGGACATAACACAGGTCCAGGGGCGGGACTGGGCGTGACGACGGCGCCGGAAAAAGCCGAGAACACTCGAGTATGTGTATCTCGGCTCCCTGCAGTCTCGGCGCCATTTTTTTGAATCTACACCGAGTGCACAAGGCTGCACTGACATGGCTGGACTGGGGCAGACCTGCACTAACGAAGCTGCACTGGGGCAAGGCTGCACTGGGGCAAAGCTGCACTGAGGCAAGGCTACACTGGGGCAAAGCTGCACTGGGGCAAAGCTGCACTGAGGCAAGGCTGCACTGGGGCAAAAGCTGCACTGACAAGGCTGCACTGGGGCAAAGCTGCACTGACAAGACTGCACTGGGGCAAGGCTGCACTGACACTGAAAAGGCTGCAGATAGACAGATAAGGCTGCATTGATGGGCATTTTAATGTAAGTTTTTTTCCTTAAACTTCCCTCCTAAAAATTTTTTTTCCTTAAAATTCTCTCCTAAACTTGGGGTGCGTGTTATACGCCGGAGCGTGTTATACGCCGATAAATACGGTATTTTTGTCAGTAATGCATTACATACATTAACAACAAAAACAAGGTGTGTGTAGCAGACCCACAACATAATAATAGTTCGCTGAAGTAGAGATTGTCACCTCATGTATCAAATAAATTACATTTGCACTATTGAGGAAAACGTCCAAAAAAAAAGCCCATTGAAGAACCTAGGAGACAGCTAAAAGAAACCCAGGCAGTAAATCAAAGGAAATCTTCTTTCAGTTTAAGTTCAAAAATTGATGGTAAAATGTTTCTTGAACCATTTCTGGCATATCAATGGCCCCCCTACCCGCAAAGTACTCAAAATACTTCTGTTTTACTTCATGGCGCTTTGGGGGGGCAAGCCAGGACGGCCAGCTTCAAGCACCCTCAGGGTTTCTTCTTGAAGTCTGGCCTCAGGCACAACTGAAGCCACATAGTTCATTGAATTTCTCCTTAAATAGTTGTGTAGAATGCAGCATGCAAGGATTATCTGGTTAAGTTTATATTCCGCCATGTTGATTGGCGTAAGGAATAGGCGGAACCAGCTGGCCATTATCCCGAAAACGTTCTCCACCACTCTTCTGGCTCTGGCCAGATGGTAGTTACAAACCCTCTGGTCCGGGGTGAGGCTTCAAAATGGTTGGCTGGTCAGAACGAACTAACAGAAAGCACTGAAAAATAGAAAGGCCAGAGCTGAATATCAGAAATGAGTGGACAAGAACGCACTGAAAATCAAATACGTAATAGAAATACAAACCCACAAGCACAAACTGAAGAGCAGTAACGATCGGAAAAGCAGGAGGCTGAAAAGCGTGAATCGTCTGTCACCAAACTTCTACTAACACAAGATTAGCGGAAGGAGCCCAAAGGGTGGCGCACTTGGTATTGAACTTTCTTTTTCTAGTACCGTTGTACATGTTGTACGTCACCACATTCTTGACATTCGGAATTTTCGACCAACTTTGTGTGATCATGTGTGTGCAAGACAAGTTTGAGCCAACATCCATTGGAAAAAAAACATGGATTTTGTTGTCGGAATGTCCAATCGTGTGTACGAGGCATTGGATGACCTTGGATTTGTTGGGCTTAAAGTTTCCCCGCTTTGTTTCCGTGAATATAAAAGTGCATTTTAAGGCCCTTTTGTTGGTGGTCAAAATTTTTTAAGAGGTGGGATCTTAAGTCAAGTCGCAGCTTAATCAGTTTAGATTTAAGGTCAGTAGAAGGTTAGGATTTATTGAGCAAGTCAGTGGTCTGGATCTCCGAAAGAAGGGAGTCAAGACGCTGCTTCCTTAACTTCTTATCCTTGGCCCCTAACTAAATAAACATACCACGCATGAAAGCCTTATGTGTGGCCCATAGTGTATTGGGATCTTCAACTGAGTCCTCATTTAAAGAAAAAAGTCCTCAAGGTTGTCACTAAAGGAGCTTGTATATGGGGTGGTTTGTAGAATCTTGGTGTTCATACGACATAAGTAAGCAGATGGTGATTTCAGACAGTCCTCTATAGTGAGGCATATCGGAGAGTGATCCGACCATGTTATGGGTAGGATGGTACATGAGGAAATCTTCTGGAGGGTCCATTGATCTGTTAGAAACAAATCTATTCTCGAGTAGGTGTTGTGACATGGAGAGAAGAACATATAATCCCATTCTTCTACATGATGGCATCTCCACAAGTCATATAAGTTGAAGGAGGATAGAAGGGCGTTCAGTGCAGGTCTGCGTCTTCTGGATAAGGCAGTGGAGTCCAGACCAGGGTCTGGGGTGGCATTAAAGTCTCCGCACCAAATTGTTGCTCCTTGTTGGATTGAGGCTACTTTTTTGTGTAGTTTTCGGAAGAAGCGAAGTTGGTGGACGTTCGGTGCATATACATTAATTATGGTGTATGGAGCATTGTTGATAGTACATTGAAGGATGAGGAAACGGCCTTCAGTATCCTTGATGCATTCTTGTAACTGGAAGTGGAGAGAATTATTGATCTCAATTAATATGCCCTTTTTCTTTACAGGAGCTGAGGCTGTGTAGATAGTGGTGAAGTTTTTGTTGGAGCAGGTAGGAGAGTTATTCTGTGTACACATGAGCGGACTTTCGACGGACTGAACTCCAAAAGACTTTTTGACGGACTTTCGACGGAGTTCCGATGCAACGGACTTGTCTACACACGATCACACTAAATTCCGACATGTTGACGTACGATCGGACTAGAATAAGGAAGTTCATAGCCAGTAACCAATAGCTGCCTTGCGTCATTCTTCGTCCGTCGGACTTGCATACAGACAAATGGAGTTTTCGGCCGGACTCGACGTGTTGACGTATGACCGGACTAGAATAAGGAAGTTCATAGCCAGTAGCCAATAGCTGCCTTGCGTCATTCTTCGTCCGTCGAACTTGCATACAGACGAATGGAGTTTTCGGCCCGACTCGAGTCCATTGGAAAGATTTGAAACATGTTCTATTTCTAAAGTCCGTCTGATTTTTCGACAGCAAAGTTCTGATGAAGCCCACACACAATCGAATTGTCCGGCGGATTCATTCCATCAGACCTTTGCTGTCGAAATATCTGGTCATGTGTACACGGCATTAGGCTCTTGAAAGTGTGTTTCTTGGGTGCAGAGGATATCGCAATGGTTTTGAGTAGCAAGTTTCCAGAGAGAAGCCTGTTTCACTGGGTGGTTAAGACCCTTAACATTGATTGAAAGGATTTTGATGGTCATTGGTTTATATTTCTTAATTGTGGGATTTGAGAGCAAGGTTACAAGATACAGAGTCAGCAGTCAGCAGAATTGATAGAAAGGATGGGCGATCAACCTGCTATAGTCGCTATGGTAACTGTTAGAATGAAGGAATAACAAAAAAAAAAGAAAACCAAAACTTGTTCTAGGTCAACACCTAGAAATCACCTCCTGAAGAAGGCACCACTGGTTCCAAAGAATGCGAGGTTGGGGGTAAAGAGTTCACAAAACTGAGTGTGGGCAAGTAACACTCAGGTCCGCCTTTGTACGGACATTCCTGCATCTGCTAAATGGTTCAACGAGTTCTGTTGGATCTTTGTGGTAACAGGTAGGATTGCTGGCTCCTGTCGGTACTCTGATCCGTGAGAGTTGCATCAGTTGTATCCGGCATTTTGAACCGTGGACACCGTGTGCTTTGTACCATTATGAGTGAAAGAAATTTTGGCTGGGGCTATCCATTGGTACTGGATATGGCTGTTACGTAGTGATTTGATAACAGTATTAAGTTGTCTGTGGCGGCTCAGTGTGTGCTGGGATAGGTCTGCAAAAATTTGCAGTTTGCCATAGGGGTCAGGTAAGGTGCCTCATGCTCTCATTTTCTGCATAAATTGCTCTTTGACGTGAACAATAGGAATTCGGAGAATCACCTCTCTAGGCACAGTGTCGGAGAGGAATGTAGGTTTAGGCAGTCTAAGAATGCGGTCGATGACCAGCTCTATATTTTTCGTATCAGGCAGTATAGCTTTAATTAGGCCTCGGGCATATGAGGATAGGTCAGGGGTCTGTACTGATTCTGGTACACCACGGATTTTGATATTATTCCAACGGGACCTATCCTTGATATCCGCTATTTTATCTTTTATCCACTTAGTATCATAAGCCTGGTCCTCCTGAGTATCGATGATGTCATTTACGGTGTTAGTGAAATCTCCTATGTTAGCTTCAATGTGGGAGACTCTATCTTCCAGCACATCTATGCTGTGGCCAAATCTGTGCATGAGTGAAAGCATATCAGATTGCAAAGAGCTTCTTAAGGACATTAACATGTCCTTCAGTGTGGTGTCCATCACTGGTTGTCCCACAGTGGGGAAGACAGCTATGGAGTCAGGCTGAGGGTTTTGTATCAGCAGGGAAGAGGTTAATGCAGTACTGAGGCTCACCTCATGGCTGACTGCAGAGGCATCCAAGCACATTTTTGCCTTTGCAAGGCTCCTGGGGATCAGGGTTCCTGGTGGATACAGTGGGGGCTCCATTCTAGCACTCAGGGATGTGTCCTGGCTTAGCAGGGAGAGAGCAGGCTGCGCTGATTGCAGGGATATATCTGATACCGTTCTGGCCGCGGCACCATTTTGGCTGCGTCACGCAGCCGGCTGGTACATATAGGCCATCAGCTTGCGGGGGAGGCGGTCATCTCTTCTTTTGAGTGACATGTTCACTCGGGTGCAGCGAAGGTGATATTCGTGCTCCGGGATGTGGTAGGAGTGGGAAGCGGGCAGACGCTCTGAATAGCAGGATGGTGTGAGTGTCAGAAACCATGAATCAGGCCGAGACCGAAGTACAGTTAAATCACATTTGTTTAATAATAAAAGTAAATAGAACAAACATAGTCAAAACATAGCCAAAGATCGGTAACCGGAAAGGACAAGACAGAAAGTCAGGAGGCCAGTAATCAGCGTAGCGGAACAGCAAGCAGGCTCTGGAGCCAGAAGGAATGTCAGCCAAGCAAATCTTTAACAGGAATGCTGGAGAAAGTCTCTGTGATGTTGACCAAGGCGAAGGCAGAGATCATCTGGGCTGGATGGCTTAAGTAAGCAGGACTGACGAGCAGGATATCCTCAACAGGTGAGTCACTGTGGAGCGATAGGAGCAGGCAATTAGCCAACAGCTGAGCGGCCAGCTCAGAGTAGGTAAGGCTGAGCCCAGCCCTGACAGTGAGGAGTTCTTACCTTACGCGGCCATCTTGCCGCTCACGCCGGTCACGCCCAACCAACGTAAATGTATTTTATTGGAATTTTATGTGATAGACCAACACAAAGTGGCATATAATTGTGAAGTGGGAGGAAAATGATTAATGGTTTTCCAAATGTTTTACAAATAAATATCTGAAAATTGTGGCGTGCATTTGTATTCAGCCCCCTTTACTCTGATACCCCTAACTAAAATCTAGTGGAACCAATTGACTTCAGAAGTGACCTAATTAGTACGGATGAGGCGAACACCCCAACACCCCCCAGTTCGGTTCGCAGCAGAACATGCGAACAGGCAAAAAATTTGTTCAAACACACGTACACCGTTAAAGTCTATGGGACACGAACATGAAAAATCAAAAGTGCTAATTTTTAAGGCTTATATGCAAGTTATTGTCTTAAAAAGTGTTTGGGGACCTGGGTCCTGCCCCAGGGGACATGTATCAATGCAAAAAAAGTTTTAAAAACGTCTGTTTTTTTGGGAGCAGTGATTTTAATAATGCTTAAAGTGAAACAATAAAAGTGTAATATTCCTTTAAATTTCGTACCTGGGGGGTAGGGATGAGCCAAACACCCCCCATTCGGTTCACACCAGAACATGCGAACAGGCAAAAAATTTGTTCAAACATGCGTACACCGTTAAAGTCTATGGGACATGAACATGAAAAATCAAAAGTGATAATTTTAAAGGCTTATATGCATGGTATTGTCTTAAAAAGTGTTTGGGGACCTAGGTCTTGCCCCAGGGGACATGTATCAATGCAAAAAAAAGTTTTAAAAACAGACGTTTTTTCGGGAGCAGTGATTTTAATAATGCTTAAAGTGAAACAATAAAAGTGTAATATTCCTTTAAATTTTGTACCTGGGGGTGTCTATAGTATGCCTGTAAAGGGGCGCATGTTTTCCGTGGTTAGAACAGTCTGGCAGCAAAATGACATTTGTAAAGGGAAAAAAAAGTCATTTAAAAGTGCTAGAGCTAGTGGCGGCTATAATGAATTGTCAGGAAAAAAAGTAATTTAAAGGTGTTAGAGCTAGTGCCGGCTATAATGAAATGTCGGTCCGGCAATACACATAAAAGTTCATTGATAAAAACGGCATGGAATTTCCCCACAGGGGAACCCCGAACCAAAATGAAAAAAAAATGCGTGGGGGTCCCCCTAAATTCCATACCAGGCCCTTCAGGTCTGGTGTGGATATTAAGGGGAACCCCACGCCAAGATTTAAAATAAAATGGCTTGGGGGTCCCCCTCAAAATCCATATCAGTCCCTTCAGGTCTGGTATGGATTTTAAGGGGAACCCCGAGCCAAGATTTTTAAAAAAAACGTCTTGGGGGTCCCCCTCAAGATCCATATCAGACCCTTCAGGTCTGGTATGGATTTTAAGGGGTACCCCGTGCCAAAATTTTTAAAAAAATGGCGTGGATCCCCCCAAAAATCAATACCAGACCCTTAAACAAGCACAAAACCTGGCAGGCCACAGGAAAAGAGGTGGGGACAAGAGAGCGCTCCCCCCTCCTGAACCATACCAGGCCACATGCCCTCAACATTGGGAGGGTGCTTTGGGGTAGCGGCCCCCCTAAAGCACCTTGTCCCCATGTTGATGAGGAGAAGGGCCTCATCCCCACAAGCCTTGCCTGGTAGTTGTGGGGGTCTGTGGGCAGGGGGCTTATTGGAATCTGGAAGCCTCCTTTAACAGGGGGACCCCCAGATCCCGTCCCCCTGTGTGAAATGGTAATGGACCATTTCACAAAAAATGTGTGAAAATGGTAAAAAAAAGACACTACACGCCTTGGGACAAGTCCTTTATTAAGAAAATAAAACTGTCCCACGGAGTCTTCTTCTTCTTCTCGCTCTCCGACGGACCAAAAAAAAAAAAGCCGCAAACCGCCTATGATCTGCCTCCATGGGACGCACCCACCGTAATGACGGGCCTCTCAGGTGACAGTTCTTTGATAAGTGAGGGCGAGTGACCCCGCCCCTCTCTGATGCTACGGGAAAGACATAGGGATATCCCCTTATGTCAGAGGGGGGTGGGGTCACCCGGCGATGACATTGTGTGGCGCCGCCCTCACCTATAAAAGAACTGTCACCTGAGAGGGCTGTCATTACGGCATGTGCAGATCGTAGGCGGCTTACGGCTTTTTTTTTTTCTTTTTCGGTCCGTCGGTGAGCGAGAAGAAGAAGACTCTGTGGGACAGTTTTATTTTTTTTAGTTTTCTAATACAGGACTTGTACCAAGGCGTGTAGTGTCTTTTTTTACTATTTTCACATATTTTTTGTGAAATGCTAGGGGTACATTTGTACCCCGTTACCATTTTACACAGGAAGGGGCTGGGATCTGGGGGTACCCTTATTAAAGGGGGCTTCCAGATTCTGAGAAGCCCCCCGCCCGCAGACCCCCACAACCACCGGGCAAGGGTTGTGGGGATGAGGCCCTTCTCCCCATCAACATGGGGACAAGGTGCTTTGGGGGGCCGCTACCCCAAAGCACCCTCCCAATGTTGAGGGCATGTGGCCTGGTATGGTTCAGGGGGGGTGCTCTCTCGTTCCTCCTCTTTTCCTGTGGCCTGCCAGGTTGCATGCTTGAATAAGGGTCTGGTATGGATTTTTGGGGGTACCCTACACCATTTTTTTTAATGTTGGCACAGGATTCCCCTTACTATCCGTACCAGACCTGAAGGGCCTGGTATGGAATTTAGGGGGACCCCCACGCATTTTATTTTCATTTTGGTTCGGGGTTCCCCTGTGGGGAAATTCCATGCCGTTTTTCTCAATGAACTTTTATGTGTATTGCCGGACCGACAATTCGTTATAGCCGGCACTAGCTCTAGCACTTTTAAATGACTTTTTTTCCCGACAATTCATTACAGCCTTCACTAGCTCTAGCACTTTTAAATGACTTTTTTTCCTTTTAGAAATGTCATTTTGCTGTCAGACTGTTCTAAACACAGAAAACATGCACCCCTTTACAGGCATACTATAGACACCCCCCAGGTACGAAATTTAAAGGAATATTACACTTTTATTGTTTCACTTTAGGCATTGTTAAAATCACTGCTCCCGAAAAAACGGCCATTTTTAAAACTTCTTTTTGCATTGATACATGTCCCCTGGGGCAGGACCCGGGTCCCCAAACACTTTTTATTACTATACCATGCATATAAGCCTTTAAAATGAGTACTTTTGACTTCTTCCATAGACTTTTAAAGGGTATTTCGCAGCTTTCGAAATTGCAAACACCCCAAATTGTTCGCTATTCTGCGAACAGGCGAGCGTTACTTATGTTCGACTCGAACATCGGGACCATCCCTACTAATTAGTAAATAGAGTCCACCTGTGTGTAATTTAATCTCAGTATAAATACAGCTCTTCTGTGAAGCCCTCAGAGGTTTGTTAGGGAACCTTAGTGAACAAACAGCATCGTGAAGGCCAAGGAAACATCAGATAGGTCAGGGATAAAGTTGTGGAGAAGTTTAAAGCAGGGTACGTTATAAAAAATATCCCAAGCTTTGAACATCTCACAGAGCACTGTTCAATCCATCATCCGAAAATGGAAAGAGTATGGCACAACTGCAAACCTACCAAGATATGGCCATCCATCTAAACTGACAGGCCGGGCAAGGAGAGCATTAATCAGAAAAACACCCAAGAGGCCCATGGTAACTCTGGAGAAGCTGCAGCGATTCACAGCTCAGGTGGGAGAATCTGTCCGAGGGACAACTATAATGCCGTGTACACACAACAGTTTTTTCCGTGAGAATAGACTCTGACAGTCTTTCCGACGGAGTTCCGCTGAAACGGACTTGCCTACTAGGGATGAGCCGAACACCCCCGGTTCGGTTCGCACCAGAACCTGCGAACGGACCGAAAATTCGCACGAACGTTAGAACCCCATTGACGTCTATGGGACTTGAACGTTCAAAATCAAAAGTGTTCATTTTAAAGGCTAATTTGCATGGTATTGTCCTAAAAAGGGTTTGGGGACCCGGGTCCTGCCTCAGGGGACATGTATTAATGCAAAAAAAACTTTTAAAAACGGCCGTTTTTTCGGGAGCAGTGATTTTAATGATGCTTAAAGTAAAAAAAAAGTGAAATATTCTTTTAAATATCGTACCTGGGGGGTGTCTATAGTATGCCTGTAAAGTGGCGCGTGTTTAGAACAGTCCCTGCACAAAATGTAATTTTTAAAGGAAAAAATCTCATTTAAAACTGCTTGCGGGTTTAATGTAATGTCGGGTCCTGGCAATATGAATGAAAATCAGTGAGACAAACGGCATGGGTACCCCCCAGTCCATTACCAGGCCCTTTGGGTCTTGTATGGATATTAAGGGGAACCCCGCACCCAAATTAAAATAAGGAAAGGTGTGGGGCCACCAGGCCCTATATACTCTGAACAGCAGTATACAGGCGGTACAAACAATACAGGGACTGTAGGTTTGTTGTTAAGTAGAATCTGTTTGTAATTTTGAATGGGTACATTTTTAACGTGTTGCGCTCCAGCCAAAAAATCTTTTTTAAGCTTTTTGGAAAACATAGGGAAGGGTTACCACCCCTGTGACATTTGTTTTGCTGTCTGTCCTCCTCTTCAGAAGATTTTACCTCACTTTTTGTCCCAATGACAAATGTTTTTTGAAAATTTGGGTTTTTTTGTGGAACAAGGATTGGAAAGCATCAGTGGAAAGGAGAAATGTTTTTTCCCATATTAACTCTTACAGGAGAGTATTTCCCTTCCTAAGGGTAGATTTCATCTCACTTCCTGTTGTCTCCTTCCGTTTGCAAGTAGGAGTCGTTTGTAAGTTAGATGTTTGAAAGTAGGGGCCTGCCCTATATACTCAGCAGAAATTTGGGCCTTAGGTGTTGTTGTGGCCACAACACTGTAAGCCCTCACAGGGCCCTGCTGTGAAATATTAGATCAAGAATTGTAATTACATGCCCCTGTTGAACAAGGGCAGAAAAATTGGGCCTTTGGTGGTGGTGGTGGTGCTGGTGCCACAACACTGTAAGTCCTCACTCGCTCTTGGTGGGTGCAGAAATGGGCCCTGCTGTGAAATATTAGATCAAGAATTGTAATTACATGCCCCTGTTAAACAAGGGCAGAAAAACTGGGCCTTTGGTGGTGGTGCCACAACACTGTAAGTCCTCACAGACACTCTAGTTGTAACGCAGAAACGAGCCCTGCTGCAAAGTATTGCATCAAAAATTGTAATTGCACGCCCCTGTTAAACAGGGGCTGAAAAATTGGGCTTTAGGCACTGGTGCTGGTGCCACAACACTGCAACCCTTCACAGATACTCTAGTTGAAACGCAGAAACGAGCCCTGCTGCAAAGTATTGCATCAAAAATTGTAATTACACGCTCCTGTTAAACAGGAGCTGAAAAGTTGGGCCTTAGGCACTGGTGGTGGTGCCCAGAACCAAACATGTTCTTACAAGCTATCAGCGTGATCATTGAGGAGGAAGAAGATAATTACTCAGGGATAGTCACTCAGCATCAGCATAGGCAGTCTTTGAAAGGATCTGAGATTTTAAAAAAAAATATTCGGTAACATCAGCATCAGGTGCTTGGTAGCTGGTGGTGATCCAAGACTGATTCATTTTTATGAAGGTCAGTCGATCGACCGAGTCGGTGGACAGACGCACCCTGTGATCAGTTACAAAGCCTCCAGCAGCACTGAATGTGCGCTCCGAAAGAACGCTGGATGCAGGACAGGCCAGTAGCTCAATTGCATACTGTGCAAGCTCTGGCCAGTGATCCATCCTCAAGACCCAGTAACCCAGAGGATTTTCGGTGGGAAAGGTGTCCAAGTCAGATCTTGCCCCTAGGTATTCCTGCACCATGTAAAACAGACGCTGGCGATGGTTGCTGGAACCGATCATACCTTGGGGCTGCGGACCAAAAAATTGTCTGAACGCATCGGTCAAACGGCCACCTTCTCCACCGCTCCTTCTTTGACTGACCGAAGCCTCAGCAACACGTTGTCCAGAAACAGGAGTTTGTAACCTCCCAGTCTCTGGGAACGTGTTGCACAGACCTTTCTGCAAGGCCTCCCGAAGATGTTTCATCCTCTGCTCCCTCTGCGATGGCAAGATAAGGTCCGCAACCTTACCCTTGTAACGTGGATCAAGGAGGGTTGCCAGCCAGTATTGGTCCTTCTCCTTGATACCACGAATACGAGGATCCTTACGCAGGCTTTGCAGGATCAGGGAGGCCATGCAGCGTAAGTTTGCTGAGGCATTGAGTCCGGAGTCCTCTGGGTCACTAAGGATGACATGGTCCGCAGCCACCTCCTCCCAGCCACGTACAATTCCATGTGTTTCTTGGGACTGATCCCTTAAAGACTGCTGCTGATGCTGAGTGCCAGGCTCCACCTCCATACTGACACAATCTTCCTCCTCCTCCTCTTACTGTGTGATCGGCGGGCACGCAGAAACACTGTCTGGATAAAGGGGGCCTTGAGAGCTAAGGAAGTCCTCCTCTTCCTGCCTCTGTTCTGCCTCAAATGCCCTGTCCATTATTCCACGCAGCGTGTGCTCCAACAGGTGGACAAGGGGGACAGTGTCACTGATGCATGCACTGTCACTGCTCACCATCCTCGTGGCCTCCTCAAATGGTGACAGGACAGTGCATGCATCCCTGATCATGGCCCAATGGCGTGGGGAAAAAAAAACAAACTCCCCTGTCCTGGTGCCATAGTCACACAGGTACTCATTGAAGGCCCTCTGCTGCGTGTGCAGCCACTACAGCATGGCCAACGTTGAGTTCCACCTGGTGGACATGTCACAGATTAGGCGGTTCTTGGGCAGGTTAAACTCCTTTTGGAGGTCCGCCAGCCGAGCACTGGCATTATATGACCGGCGGAAATGCACACAGACTTCCCTGGCCTGCCTCAGGACATCCTGTAAGCCCGGGTACCTGCCCAAGAACTGCTGCACCACCAAGTTAAGGACGTGAGCCAAACAGGGCACATGGGTCATTTGTCCCTGTCGGAGGGCAGAGAGGAGGTTGGTGCCATTGTCGCAAACCACCATTCCTGCCTTAAGTTGGCGTGGCATCAACCACCTCTGAACCTGCCCCTGCAGAGCTGACAGAACCTCTGCCCCAGTGTAGCTCCTGTCCCCCAAGCACACCAGCTCAAGCACCGCATGGCATCTTTTGGCCTGCGTACTTGCGTAGCCCCTTGAACGGCTATGGAGCACCGCTGGTTCTGAGAAAAAAGCAAAGGAAGAGGCCATGGAGGAAGAAGAAGAGGAGGGGGTGGAGGAGAGAGGTGTGTCACAATCATTAGTAGTGGCATTTTGGAGGCGTGGTGGTGGAACAACCTCCAACACTACTGCACCTTGTCCTGCATCCTTCCCAGCTGCCAGCAGAGTCACCCAATGCGCCGTGAAACTTAGGTAACATCCCTGTACATGCCTGCTGGACCATGAGTCAGCGGTAATATGCACCTTACCACTGACTGCCCTGTCCAGCGAGGCATGGACATTGCCTTCCACATGCCGGTAGAGAGCCGGAATCGCCTTCCGTGAGAAAAAGTGGCGTTTGGGTACCTGCCACTGAGGAACCGCACATTCCACAAACTCACGGAAGGGGGCAGAGTCTACCAACTGAAAAGGCAGCAGTTGAAGTGCTAGCAATTTTGCCAAGCTAGCATTCAACTGCTGGGCATGTGGATGGCTGGGAGCAAACTTCTTTTAGCGGTGCAGCAGCTAGGGCAGGGAAATTTACCTGGTACAATCTGACGTCGGTGTACCAAAAGCAGATTGCCCACAAGTACTTGGCTGTGACACACCCAATTCTACACCTTCATTCCTCTCAGTGCAGGTCTCAGAGAGGACTGAAGGTATAGTGGGGTTGGAGATCTCAGCTGATGAGGAGCAAGGAGAGGTCCTCTTTGTTCTTTGGTGTGGGTCTTTTAGATACACTTGCCAACGAACTGCATGGCAGGTCAACATATGTCTGGTCAAGCATGTGGTACCCAAGCGGGAGATGTTTTGGCCACGCGAGATACGCTTGAGACATATGTTGCAAATAGCAGCGGTGCGATCTGATGCACTTGTCTCAAAAAAGGCCCACAACAAAGAACTTTTTGAATAACGCGAGACTGCAGTGCCCTGCACATGTGGAGCTTTGGGGTGTGATGCAGTCAATGTGCTGCTCCTTAGGCTGGCCCCTGGAGGGCATCCTGCCTCGTTGGTGATGTGCCTCCTCCTCCTCCTCCTCCTCTCTCCTTTCAGGCACCCACGTTGAGTCAGGGACCTCATCATCCCCTCCCTCCTCATCACTGGAGCAAACCTGGCAGTATGCTGCAGCAGGGGGAGCATGACTGCCAGATTGCTGTTCTTTTTGGGCACCCCCTCTGTCCGTGCTCATGTTACTGCCTTCATCGAGCTCAGTATCATCATCAGAGCCTTCCAAACGCTGGGCATCCTCCTGGAGCATGTACCCAACACTGTGGTTAAACAGTTCGAGGGAATCCTCAGGAGGACATGGTGGGGCTAGGGAAGGAGTCACTGATGACATTGAGCCAAGGGAAGAGGCCGCTGCTTTGCCAGACAAAGTACCCTGAGCATGGGTGAGAGAGGATGAGGAGGATGAGGACGGCTTGGTCATCCACTCGACCAAGTCTTCCGCATGTTGCGGCTCAACACGGCCAGCTGCCGAAAAAAAGGCCAAGCGTGTCCCACGGCCACGTGCTGATGAGGATGCACCGTCTCCATGACCAGCACTAGACATAAAACCTGCTTGCCCTCTCTTATTGGCTTGTGACTGTCTGCCTCTACTTCTTGGCCTTCCAGACATACTAATGGCCTGTAGCTGCACTAAACTGGGATATATATATATGTACTGATACCGCAGCTAGCAAAATCAACTGCCTGCCTGTAGTATGAGAACACCACCAACCTTCTACAGGTAGCTTTAGCTGAACACTGTGCAGAGCTCGCAAAAAAATAACTTGTAGGTTTAGCTGAACACTGTGAGGAGGACGCACCACACTAACTTGTAGTTTTAGCTGAACACTGTGAGCAGGATGCACTACACTAACTTGTAGTTTTAGCTGAACACTGTGCAGAGGTCTCACTACACTAACTTGTAGTTTTAGCTGAACACTGTGAGCAGGACGAACTGCACTAACTTGTAGCTTTAGATAAACACTGTGCAGAGGTTTCACTACACTACCTTGTAGTTTTAGCTGAACACTGTGAGCAGGACGCACTACACTAACTTGTAGTTTTAGCTGAACACTGTGAGGAGGACGCACCACACTAACTTGTAGTTTTAGCTGAACACTGTGAGCAGGAAGCACTGAACTAACTTGTAGCTTTAGATGAACACTGTGCAGAGCTCGCAAAAAATATCTTGTAGGTTTAGCTGAACAATGTGAGGAGGACGCACCACACTAACTTGTAGTTTTAGCTGAACACTGTGAGCAGGACGCACTGCACTAACTTGTAGCTTTAGATGAACACTGTGCAGAGGTCTCACTACACTAACTTGTAGGTTTAGCTGAACACTGTGAGCAGGACGCACTGCACTAACTTGTAGCTTTAGGGTTGAAAATATTTTTATTGTTATAAAACAACAAAAGAGTTAATACATTTGACATAAAGGAAGGCATATTGAGAAATCAATCAGCGAGCAAAATGGCTATCGCCCACAGCTAAGCTGATAATTATTATGTAAATTTTAACATACATGAATCATGTCAAGTATCAGGATAAAAGGTCAGGAAGAAAGGGAACAGAATAATTAGGAAATGAGTAGGGGGGAAGAAGAACAGAAAAGAAAGGAGGGGGGGGAAAGGAGGGAAAAGGAGGGAAAAGTAGGGAGAGGGGGTTCCGCTGGCTGGAGTTGAGAAGGAAGGATCCAGATCCCTAGACATGGTCAGGGGATCAACTAGTGTTTAAATTTATAGGGGAAGCTGTAATCTAGGTGGCAGGGAGCAAGGAAGACAGTGTATCTGAGGCGGAGAAGCGCTGCCAAACTGACCATAAAATTGTGAATTTCTCGTAGGTGTCGTTGTCAAGCGCTAGCATCTCCTCCATTCGCATGATATCATTCATGGTGGAGGTCCAGAGAGACAATGGAGGGATAGTCGCTGTCTTCCAGAAAAGGGGTATGAGTTGGCGAGCTGCCGACAAAAAAAAATGTAAAAGATTGCGCTTTTGGGAGGCTATTGAGCCTGGCAGAATAGATAGGAGGGCTATCTCAGGGGTCAGGTGCAGAGGTTCATCGTAAATTTTTTCATAAACCTGGGATACCTGATTCCAAAACCGATCACATTCCCACCAGATATGTAGGTACGACCCTGTCGCAAGAGAACAACGCCAACACAGATTTGAAGTGGAGGGGAAGATTTTCCGTAGAGAGGCGGGGTCCCTATACCACCTCGCCATGACCTTGAAATTTTTTTCTTGTGAATAGCATGAGATTGAGGACTTGTGTGCGAAATGGAACGCAGTTTGCCAATCCGCTCTGGAGATGGTCTTTCCCAGGTCTGCCGACCATACTCTAGTGTAGGTGGGGAGGTCTTTCTGTGTAAGAGAATGAATAAGACTGTAGATATGTGAGAGCAGGTGTCTAGGTAACTCTTGCATAGAGCTGAGGTGTTTAAAGTCAGTCAAGGGGCGGTGGGTCTGAGAGGAAGTGAAAAGATGTTTGGTGAAGGTGGAAAGGTGTATGGAAGTAAGCCAGTCTCGATTCCCTGAAGGGATGTTTGGTGTTCCATTGTCAGCCCGGATAAAGGAGTGTGCTTGGGGCCAAGAGGAGCGAGAGAGAGGACCAATAGCATGAGCCCCTATTCCTTGTGGAAAGGCGGGATTATCGAAAAGTGATGAAAAGGGAGATGGGTCTGAAGATTGAATCTCGCATAGACCTCTCTTAGTATGAGGGCAGCTGTGGTAAGGGGTGATGAATCCGCCAAAACTGATAAGTTACGTTTGTAGCCCCATAGAAAAGCCCTAAGGTCAACGGGGGACATATCCTGTTCAACCATAACCGACGCTTTTTGGGAAGGTTGTGGGAACCAATAAAGGATACGTGCCATTACTGTGGCTTTGTAATATAGCTCAAAGTCAGGTAGGCCTGTACCTCCTTGCAGTTTTGGTCAGGTGAGTAACTTAAATTTGATTCTCGATAATCCTTTATTCCACAGGAAGCGGATGGAGAGAGAGCGTAGAGTGGAGAAAAAGGGTTTGGGTACCATGATCGGGATGGTCTGAAATAGGTAGAGCAATTTGGGTAAGGTGTCCATCTTAAGGGTGTTTATGCGTCCAAACCAGGGTATTGGTTTGTCTCTCCAGGAGGCAAGGTCTTTACGGAGTTGAGAGAGGAGGGGAATGTAATTCAGTGTATAGAGAAGTGATAGGTTAGCCGGTATGGTTACGCCTAAATACTTAATGCCCTTGGTCTGCCAGTGAAAGGTATAGTTAGATTTTAGGGAGGACAATGTGGGAGCAGAGAGAGAGATATTAAGCGCATCAGTCTTGGAGATATTGAGTTTAAAATTGCTCAAGATTCCGAAACGTTGGAACTCCAAGAACAAGGAGGGGAGAGTAATATGTGGTTGGCGTGCGTAAATGAGTAGATCGTCGGCGTAAAGTGCAAGTTTATGGTGTGCGGAAGGCGTGTGTATGCCTTGTATGGAATCATTTTGGCGAATGGCACATGCTAGATGTTCCATTACTATAGCAAAAAGAAGGGGTGAGAGGGGGCATCCCTGGCGAGTCCCATTGGAGATGTCAAATGCAGCTGAAGGAGTACCATTAACCAGGACCGAGGCAGAGGGATTGGAGTAGAGTGACATGATTTTGGAGATGAAAGGGGATTCCAACCCAATTTGCTCAAGGGAAAGTTTTAGGAAGCGCCAGTTGACCCGATCGAAGGCCTTCTCGGCATCAAAGGAGAGAAGGCAGATCTGTTGATGGTGGCGTTGGGCATAGGAGATGAGGTTAATAGTTCTGGTGGTGTTGTCTCGTGCCTCTCTGCCCGGGACGAAGCCCACCTGGTCTCTATGTATGATCCCGGGGAGAGAAGGAGAGAGACGATTGGCGAGGATTTTGGCAAAGAGCTTAAGGTCAATGTTTAAAAGCGATATCGGGCGGTAACTGCTGCATTGGGAAGGATCTTTATTGGGTTTTGGTATAATGGAGACATTGGCTGAGAGAAGTGTTTTGGAAGGAAGGGTGGTATCATCTATGGAATTAAAGGCCTTAGTGAGAAACGGTACCAATAAGGGTGTGAAGGTTTTGTAAAACCTCGGAGAGTAGCCATCGGGGCCTGGGCATTTACCTGGTTTTAATTCCTTGATGGCGCCAAGGAACTCCGGTTCCAATAGAGGGTCATCTAAGTCCGCGGAAGTCTGGGGGTCAATCACAGGTAGTGCCGTTTCCATTATATAGGTCCACATTGGGTCTTGGGATGGGGGCAGAGAACTCGGTGGGGAGGGTTGCGGCAGGTTATATAACTGGGCATAATAATCTTTAAATGTGGTGGATATGTCTTTGCAACCATAAACTTTAGTCTGGTCTGGTTTGGTGATGAAGGGAATGGGAAGACGTGGGGCCCTGGGATGAATAACCCATGCCAGATGTTGGCCGCATTTATTGGCTATAGAGTAATAAGATTTTCGGGCGCGATCCCTAGCTATGAGAGAGTGGGAGTCTAATAATTGGAGTAAATCTCGGCGGGAGTTGGAAAGGGCCACAAAAATGGAGGGGTCCAGATTTTATTTGTGTAGGGATTCAAGATCTGAGATGTTGGTCAGGAGGCGTTTGATGTCGTCAGATCTAATCTTTTTCAGACGTGAGCCGTTTTGGATTAGGACACCCCTGACCACACACTTCAGCGCCTCCCATTGGTTAAGTGGGGAAGTTGTATCTGCCATGTGGTCGATTTTAAAGTCGTGAATTGCTTTAGTAACTTCAGCGATGCATACTGAGTCTCGTAAGAGATTATCATTGAGGCGCCAGGAATGCCCCCTACGTAACTGTGGGGGTCGGGCAAAAGACAGATATACAGGGGCATGGTCAGACCAAAGAGCATGTCCTATAGAGGTTAGTAAGGGTGTGTCTAGAAGGGATTGGAAGATGAGAAAATAGTCCAGTCTGCTATATGAGTTGTGAGCTATAGAGAAGTATGTGAAATCTCTGTCAGTAGGGTGATGTATGCGCCACACGTCCACTAATTGACAAGAATGTAAAAGAGATTTTATGTGTGAGAGTGAGGTCGTGAACATGGAAGACTTACCAGTAGAGGTGTCGGCAGACGGGGAAAGGGCCACATTGATGTCTCCTTCAACGATAACACTAGAACCTCCAAAAGAGGTCAATCTGGCGAGAGTGGATGATAGGAAGCGCGCCTGATCTGTGTTTGGAGCGTAGATGTTGGCGACTGTAAAGAGAAAATCATTAATTTTTAGTTTGAGAAATATAAAACGACCGTGATCATCAATATATGAGTCAATAACCTCAGGGTGAAAAGACCTATGAAACGCGATCGAAACCCCCTTGGACTTTGCAGCGGGGTTGGTACTGTGAAACCAAGTGGTATAGAATCGACTGCGCATCATGGGTATGGAATCGGTCCTGAAATGGGTTTCTTGTAATAAGAGAATATTAGTTTTCTGTTTATGGAAGTGATAAAGGATCTGGCTACGTTTTTCTGGGGTATTAAAGCCTCTACAGTTGTAAGAAGCTAGATTAAGTGGTGGAGTAGCGGTCATGTCAAGGTAGGTATGAAGGGAAGGGGGAGAAAAAAGAAACAACGAGAGTCCCTCGAAAAGCCGCCCCAGCCAGCGGGGGAGTGGGAGGGGAAGGGAACATGTGAGGGGAGGGGATAGATGTGAGGGAGAGAGCGGGAAAAGGTAGAGGAGGAATGAGAGAAATATCAGGAAGGATCAAGGGAGAAGAGAGAAAAAGAAGAGAGAGCGGAGAACGGAAAAGGGTTCCAGTGTCCGTGGTTGTCCAATCGATATTACAGTCTGACCTGAAAAGATCAGAAGAGGGAGCCCGGAACCCTAATCCTAGCGAATTAAACAGTGTACTGATTGTGATAAGGTAGGCCACCAGGTGGCACCAGTTAAACAAAAGTTGGGAGAAAGAAAATAAAAAAGATAGAAAACAAAACAAAAAACTGTAAGGTATAGAGTATCTGTAAACCATGGAATGGTGCCAAGTGGGGGCACTGAGTGTTCCTAAGGGGGGGTTAGTGTTTAGCATGGTGGAAGCTCCCGGAGCCCCGGGAACCACAGGGCCAATAATATGTGGGTTAATCTGGGCTGTACTTGTAAACGTAACTAGCATATATAAGTATAGATAGTAAGGTTTCAAAATCAGAGACATAATAGGGGGAGAAGCATGGGTTAATACAACATTCTAAACAATTGGGTGTGCCATGAGAGCAACAGTAGAGTGCAAACAGGTACACCAGTCAAAAAGGTAGTTCAACAGTAGTAGTCATGAACCTCTGGCTTGACGAGACTGGAAGAGCAGTGGGATCGGCTTCACAACAGATGAGGACCGCAGCAGTCCCATGAGGCCAAAGAGGATCTTCCTGATGCCGCTTATGAGCCTTTGAGCCATTTTTAGCAGCGAAACCTGGTATCTTCTAAGGCATAAGGTCCCCGAACGTGGGTAACCATAACATTAAGGAAAAGGTTTCTGTCTTCCAACTGAAGAAAAACCAGTAACAGGAACTGCTTGCTGGAAGAGGTGTGAAAAGTGAAGGCTATCTGTAGAGGCTCGAGAGATGGAAGTCCTTAAGGATCCAAGGTGGTGTAGTAGGCATTCCTACTCAGGTAGAGGAAAAAACAATAGGAGACCAGCCGGACCGTATAACATCAGTCATCAGGGTCTATGCGGGGTGAGGATCCAGGACGGCGTTTGCGGCTGTGTTTCTGCCACTGAGGGATGTACAGCAGGCCTGGTGTAGTTGGAGAGAAAGGCCAATCTGGCAAAGACACCTGTGGCAACTCCAGGGTGCCCAGGAATGCAGGGAGGTCACCCAGCATGTGGAATGTGGCAGTCTTACCCTCATGGTGCACCCGTAACTAAAAGGGAAAGCGCCATTGATATTTTATTTGACGTGATTGGAGAAGCTGTGTGAGAGGCTTCAGGGCCTTCCGCATGGTCAGGGTTAAACGTGAAAGGTCAGGTAGTAGCATCACGGGGTTGGTATTGAAAAGGATAGAGTCCTGCACGCTGGCTGCCCACACGATGGATTCCTTAATGTTGTAAAAGTGCACCCTGCAGAGTGTATCTCGAACGAATGAAGGGTCAGGATTCCTGGGGCCTGAGGTCCTGTGGACCCGGTCTAGTTCAAGTGGGTTATCTTTGGGTAATTGTAAGAGCTGATTGAAAATGGCCGTCACCGCTGCCCTCAAGTCCTTGGGTTCCACAGATTCAGGAATGCCGCGTATGCGAATATTATTATGCCTGTTTCTGTTCTCGATGTCATCTTGTTGAAACGCAAGGTGCTGCAGCATGGTTGTATGGGAGTTGAGTATTTCCTCATGCTTCTGAACAGAGGCATGGAGTGTCTCTGTAGTGGCTTCAATGTCCTCAAAACGAACACCAATGTCCCTTTTAAGCTCAGAAATCTCCTGTTTGTAGGTTTTTTCTATGCGGTGCACACACTGCTCAAAATCAGCCTTGGTAGGGAGAGACCGCATGTAGTTGTGCAGGGATCTCATCTGGGATTCTAGATCCCATCCATCCTCGGATCCCATGGATGCAGTGGATCGGCACCTGGGGAGACTGGTGGGGGAAGCTGGGGGCACAGGGGTAGTGTGAGATGCCTGTGAGTAGGCCATAGTGTCCAGGGCTGACTCGGAGTGGGCCGGGGACGGAGGCGCCGGCGCCATCTTGGATCTCAGCTGGCGCTGGGCCGTGGCCGAAGATCGGGTGAAAAAGTTCCCTAAATCCCCTCCTGGACGGGAACCCCCCGTTCCCTGTTGGTCCCGGTACTTAGCTTTCCCCTGGTATGTGTGTGATGGAAAAATCTGGACAGCCGCACTCTGGATTGGAAAGATGAAAAATAAAATCCTCTTTATTGAAAAAGTAATAACATGATTAAAATCCGTACATGGCTTTGTTGGGATAATGCAGCATAACCGCTTTCCCCATCGGAGTAGTTTATACAGCCTGATTCGGTTCAGAAACGCCCTGTGGAGCCGCGGGATCCGGGAGCTGTGGAACAGCACGTCCTCTCACTCCATGCGTCAGGCCACGCCCCCCCTAACTTGTAGCTTTAGATGAACACTGCGCAGAGGTCTCACTACACTAACTTGTAGTTTTAGCTGAACACTGTGAGCAGGACACACTACACTAACTTGTAGCTTTAGATGAACACTGTGCAGAGCTCGCAAAAAAATAACTTGTAGGTTTAGCTGAACACTGTGAGGAGGACGCACCACACTAACTTGTAGTTTTAGCTGAACACTGTGAGCAGGACGCACTGCACTAACTTGTAGCTTTAGATGAACACTGTGCAGAGGTCTCACTACACTAACTTGTAGTTTTAGCTGAACACTGTGAGCAGGACGCACTACACTAACTTGTAGCTTTAGATGAACACTGTGCAGAGGTCTCACTACACTAACTTGTAGGTTTAGCTGAACACTGTGAGGAGGGCGCACCACACTAACTTGTAGTTTTAGCTGAACACTGTGAGCAGGACGCACTGCACTAACTTGTAGCTTTAGATGAACACTGTGCAGAGGTCTCACTACACTAACTGGTAGCTTTAGCTGAACACTGTGAGCAGGACGCACTGCACTAACTTGTAGCTTTAGATGAACACTGTGCAGAGGTCTCACTACACTAACTTGTAGTTTTAGCTGAACACTGTGAGCAGGACGCACTGCACTAACTTGTAGCTTTAGATGAACACTGTGCAGAGGTCTCACTACACTAACTTGTAGGTTTAGCTGAACACTGTGAGGAGGACGCACCACACTAACTTGTAGTTTTAGCTGAACACTGTGAGCAGGACGCACTACACTAACTTGTAGCTTTAGATGAACACTGTGCAGAGGTCTCACTACACTAACTTGTAGTTTTAGCTGAACACTGTGAGCAGGACGCATTGCACTAACTTGTAGCTTTAGATGAACACTGTGCAGAGGTCTCACTACACTAACTTGTAGGTTTAGCTGAACACTGTGAGGAGGGCGCACCACACTAACTTGTAGTTTTAGCTGAACACTGTGAGCAGGACGCACTGCACTAACTTGTAGCTTTAGATGAACACTGTGCAGAGGTCTCACTACACTAACTGGTAGCTTTAGCTGAACACTGTGAGCAGGACGCACTGCACTAACTTGTAGCTTTAGATGAACACTGTGCAGAGGTCTCACTACACTAACTTGTAGTTTTAGCTGAACACTGTGCGCAGGACACACTGCAACTACCTTGTAGCTTTAGATGAACACTGTGCAGAGGTCTCACTACACTAACTTGTAGGTTTAGCTGAACACTGTGAGGAGGACGCACCACACTAACTTGTAGTTTTAGCTGAACACTGTGAGCAGGACGCGCTGCACTAACTTGTAGCTTTAGATGAACACTGTACAGAGGTCTCACTACACTAACTTGTAGTTTTAGCTGAACACTGTGAGCAGGATGCACTGCACTAACTTGTAGCTTTAGATGAACACTGTGCAGAGGTCTCACTACACTAACTTGTAGTTTTAGCTGAACACTGTGAGCAGGACGCACTGCACTAACTTGTAGCTTTAGATGAACACTGTGCAGAGGTCTCACTACACTAACTTGTAGGTTTAGCTGAACACTGTGAGGAGGACGCACCACACTGACTTGTAGTTTTAGCTGAACACTGTGAGCAGGATGCACTGCACTAACTTGTAGCTTTAGATGAACACTGTGCAGAGGTCTCACTACACTAACTTGTAGTTTTAGCTGAACACTGTGAGCAGGATGCACTGCACTAACTTGTAGCTTTAGATGAACACTGTGCAGAGGTCTCACTACACTAACTTGTAGTTTTAGCTGAACACTGTGAGCAGGACGCACTGCACTAACTTGTAGCTTTAGATGAACACTGTGCAGAGCTCGCAAAAAAATAACTTGTAGGTTTAGCTGAACACTGTGAGCAGGACGCACCACACTAACTTGTAGTTTTAGCTGAACACTGTGAGCAGGACGCACTGCACTAACTCTAAATAGTCTAGCTGCCTGACTGTGGTACTAATAGGATCAAAAGAACACCAGCAATTTTCTTCAGGTAGCTTTAAATACTGTAACAAGACAAGCCTGCCTGTCAGTAAGAAGATAACAGGAACGGATCTAGCTAAACTGAATACAGTGTATATATATATATATATATATATATATATATATATATATATATATATGCAACACCTGGGAATTCATATATATACACAATACACTGTAAGTGCAGCTAACTCACTGATTGTCCTGCCTAATCTATCTAACTCAAATGAAATGTCTCTCTGCCTATCTATCTCTCTTTCAACGCCGGAACACACACTACACAGGGCCGCCGTGCAGGCGGCCTTATATAGTGTGGGGCGTGTTCTAAACCCCCTGATCCATAATTGGCCAAAGCCACCCTGGCTTTGGCCAATCACAGCTCTCTCTACCAACGGCGCTGTGATTGGCCAAGCATGTGGGTCATAGTGCATGCTTGGCCAATCATCAGCCAGCAATGCACTGCGATGCCGCAGTGAATTATGGGCCGTGACGCGCCACACGAATGTGGCGCAAACGGCCCATAACGTTCAGAATTCGCGAACGACCGAACAGCCAATGTTCGAGTCGAACATGGGTTCGACTCGAACACGAAGCTCATCCCTATTGCCTACACACGATCACACCGATGATCCGATGAAATGATTTCGTCAGACCTTTTCTGCCGGAAAGTCCGGTTGTGTGTACGTGGCATTAGACGTGCACTCCACAAATCTGGCTTTTATGGAAGAGTGGCAAGAAGGAAGCCATTGTATAAAAAAAAAGCCATAAGAAGTTCTGCTTGCAGTTTGTGAGAAGCCATGTGGGGGACACAGCAAACATGTTGAAGAAGGTGCTCTGGTCAGATGAGACCAAAATTGAACTTTTTGGCCTAAAAGCAAAACACTATGTGTGGCAGAAAACTAACACTGCACATCTCCCTGAACACACCATCCCTACCATGAAACATGGTGGTGGCAGCATCATGTTGTGGGGATGTTCTTCTTCAGCAAGGACAGGGAAACTGGTCAGAGTTGTGGGGAAATGGATGGAGCCAAATACAGGGCAATCTTAGAAGAAAACCTGTTAGAGTCTGCAAAATACTTGAGACTGGGGAAGAGGTTTACCTTCCAGCAGAACAATGACCCTAAACATACAGCCAGAGCTACAAAGGGATGGTTTAGATCAAAGTATATTTATGTGTTAGAATTGGCCAGTCAATGTCTGGACGTAAATCCAACTGAAAATCTGTGGCAAGACTTGAAAATTTCTGTTCACAGACACTCTCCATCCAATCTGACAAAGCTTGAGCTATTTTGCAAAGAAGAAGGGGCAACAATTTCACTCTCTAGATGTGCAAAGCTAGTAGACTTGCAGTTGTAATTGCAGCCGACGATGGTTCTACAAAGTATTGACTCAGGGGGGCTGAATACAAATGCATGCCACACTTTTCACATATTTATTTGTAATAAATGTTGAAAATCTTTTATCATTTTCCTTTCACTTCACAATTATGTGCCACTTTGTGTTGGTCTATCACATAAAATCCCAATAATATACATTTAAGTTTTTGGTTGTAACATGACGAAATGTGGAAAATGTCAAGGAGTATGAATACTTTTTCAAGGCACTGTATATATGGGTTTACATTTTTACAGGTAATAAGCACTTTAAACATTACAGGAAGGATTTTAAGAACAGCAAAGCCTGTGTATAGTTTAACAACAAGATCAAATGTATCTGATCATTCAGATTCCTTTACAGCTTAGTAAATAGGAAAACATATCTGTATTACAAGAGAAAATTGAACTGCTGAGATTGGGAGATAATGGAAGGAATGGTCTAAGATAGAGGGCAAAGGAATACATGCACGTACATGAAAGACACACAAGGTGCATATATACAATGAGCAAAATTATAAATGCAACACTTTTGTGTTTGCCCCTATTTATCATGATCTGAACTCAAAGATCTATGACAAAAAGGCCTATTTCTCTCAAATATTGTTCATAAATCTGTCTAAATCTGTGTCAGTGAGCACTTCTCCTTTGCCGAGATAATCGCTCCACCTCACAGAAGTGGCATATCAAGATGCTGATTAGACAGCATGATTATTGTACAGGTGTACCTTAGGCTGGCCACAATAAAAGGCCACTCTAAAATGTGCAGTTTTACTGTATTGGGGGGATTTCAAAACCAGTCAGTATCTGGTGTGACCACCATTTGCCTCACACAGTGCAGCACAATCACCTTCACATTGAGTTGATCAGAATGTTGATTGTGGCCTGTGGAATGTTGGTCCATTCCTCTTCAATGGCTGTGTGAAGTTGCTGGATATTGGATAACTGGAAAATGCTGTGGTATACACCGATCCAGAGCATCCCAAACATGCTCAATGGGTGACATGTCCGGTGAGTATGCTGGCTATGCAAGACCTGGGACGTTTTCAGCTTCCAGGAATTATGTACAGATCCTTGCAACATGGGGCCATGCAATGAGCCTTCGAATCTTGTCACGGTATCTCTGCGCATTTAAAATGTCATCAATAAAATGCACCTGTATTCATTGTCCATAGCATACGCCTGCCCACACCACAACCCAGCCCTCAAAAATTCCACTCGCCTGCTCGCATTTTGCGAGTGGATTTTGAGGGCTGGTGAGCTATGGCTGCCTGTGAGCGGGAGGCAAGCACCGCCAGCAGGCAGGTTGTATGGGAGCTGTTCTCCCAGTGATCGGAGGGGAAGAGAAAATAAAGCCACCGCCCAGGTGATCAGAGCGCCAGGGACATAACAGCTTTCATTTTAATAGCTGTGTGTTCCCCGACACGTGCCATCACATACAGCCCCTCCTCTTTGTCCAGGCATTTTAATAGACAGATCACCTGTCCCAGAATTGGACGGGTGATCTGTCTATTAAAGTGCTTGGACAAAGAAGAGGGGCTGTATGTGACGTGCACGGCGGGGAACTGCACAGGTAGGCTGTATTGATGACACAGGCTGCATTGGGGACACAGTTTGCATTGGGGACACAAGCTTCATTGGTGGCGCAGGCTGCGTTGGCAGACACAGGCTGCATTGGCAACACAGGCTGCATTGGCGGGCACAGGCTGCATTGGCGGACACAGGCTGCATTGGTGGGCACAGGCTGCATTGGCAGACACAGGTTGCATTGGTGGACACAGGCAGGCTGCATTGGTGGACACGGGCAGGCTGAATTGTTGGGCATGGATAAAGTTGTTGTTAATATTTATTTTTATAACTTAATTCTGCACAAATCATTTACGTGTCATTTCATGAGATAATTTATGAGGGCGTGTTTAGGGGCGGGCAGGGTAGGGGTTGACCGGGTAACTGTGGCGAATAACCCTTGAGGCCTGGCTAGTAGCTCAGGACTTGAAATTTTGAGCCCTGTCATAACCCCACCATCACCATGGGCCACTCTATCCACAACATTGGCATCAGCAAACTGCTCACCCACACAACGCCATACATACTGTCTGCCATCTGCCCTGTACAGTGAAAACTGGGATTCATCCGTGAAGAAAACACCTCTCCAAAGTTCCAGACGCCATCGAATGTGAGCATTTGCCCACTCAAGTCAGTTACTACGACGAACTTCAGTCAGGACGAGACCCCAATGAGGATGTCGAGCATGCAGATGAGCTTCCCTGAGACAGTTTCTGACAGTTTGTGCAGAATTTCTTTGGTTATGCAAACCGATTGTTGCAGCAGCTGTCTGGGTGGCTGGTCTCAGATGATCTTGGAGGTGAAGATTCTGGATGTGGAGGTCCTGGGCTGGTGTGGTTACACGTGGTCTGCGGTTGTGAGGGCGGTTGGATGTACTGCCAAAGTCTCAGAAACACCTTTGGAGACGGCTTATGGTAGGGAAATTAACATTCAATTCAAGGGCAACGGCTCTGGTGGACATTCCTGCAGTCAGCATGCCAATTGCATGCTCCCTCAAAACTTGCGACATCTGTGGCATTGGGCTGTGTGATAAAACTGCACATTTTAGAGTGGCCTTTTATTGTGGCCAGCCAAAGGCACACCTGTGCAATAATCATGCTGTTTATTCAGCATCTTGATATGCCACACCTGTGAGGTGGATGGATTATTTCGGCAAAGGAGAAGTGCTCACTAACACAGATTTAGACAAATTTGTGAGCAATATTTGAGAGAAATAGGCATTTTGTGTACATAGAAAAAGTCGTAGATCTTTAAGTTTAGCTAATGATAAATAGGGGCAAACACAAAAGTGTTGCGTTTATAGTTTTGCTAAGTGTAGATTGGGCATATATGCTGGATCTGTGGCGTGTCTATATGCTTGCTAAGATAAGAACAGAAGAGTTTACTATTCTGAAGGGAACTATTAAGGTTTCTGTATTATTTTGTATATACTCTGCTAGAATTGTCATCTGTTACTGGGATCCAATAAACACTACACTCTCTGAAAAAGAGCTAAGGTTGCCTAGAATTTCCTTGAAGATGGTTGTGCTCTACACCCTCTTCCTGTTTGCACTATAATTATATGTATTAACTATTAATTATCACAACACTGATATGCTGATCATTTTGATATGCAGATTTCACTGAAGCAAAATCCTGCATTTTTGTACTGATCAGTTTTAATTACCCAGGGTTACGATAGGTTTACTTTAGAATGACATTAGGTGATTTTGCTTAGCATCAGCAACATTATGATGGACTTAGTTACTATAAATGATTTTTATAGCTTGGTTGACTGTTTAATAACTGTCTTTTGTAACCTTGCATGTAATCTGTAACTAATTTGGTGATTACGACTTGTTCTAACAAAATATTCCCTTCATTACTGTGACATCTAAATTAGATTTTGATTGAAGAAATGCCATTTTAGTTTTTTTAAGAATGCACCAACAAAATTTGATTACAACAGACCTCCATTGATATGTTTAAAGAACTGAAGAAGAATTTCAGAAGAACAAAAAATATTTTTACCTTCTCTTGTTGTGGGTGCCTTGAGCAAGTTGACCTGTAGAAATGTCTACATCTCCCTATACTTTTTTTCTCCAATGCTGATGATTTTAGTACTATAACTTGCTGAACACCAGTTAGCACCTAAAAATACATTTAATGTGCCCCCCATCCCTGTATAGTAAGGGTTAAATGTTCATATAGCCTAGGGAGAGGATTTAAAGCAGATGCATATTTACCTTTTTTCCCTTCTGCAGTTGTCATCCCCTCTAGTTCTTTAATAAACAACCAGTCCCCCAAAGCCATTCCTCTATGCCAGTGAGGATGTCAAGGGTCTGCCCACATTCCAAGCCTGGAGCAGATGGGGAATCAAGAAACATGGTGAGTATTCCTCTAGTTTACACCTCCATAACTAAATGAGCATTTAAGCTATACCTTTTTTTTTTTAACCACTTGCCTACTGAGCACTTAAACCCCCCTACTGCCCAGACCAATTTTCAGCTTTCAGTGCTCTCAAACTCTGAATGACAATTACTCAGTCATGCAACCCTGTACCCAAATTATTTTTTTGTCCTTTTTTCATACAAAAAGAGCTTTCATTTGGTGGTATTTGATCACCTCTATTTTGTTTGTTTTTTTGCGCTATAAATAAAAAAGACCAAAAATGTTGAAAAAAACACATTTTTCTTTGTTTCTGTGATAACATTTTGTAAATTAGAAATTTTTCTTCATAAATGTTGGCCACAATTTATACTGCTACATATCTGGTAAAAATAAAACAAATTAGTGGATATTATGTGGTCTGTGTGAAAGTTATAGAGTCTACAAGCTATGATGCAAATCATAAAAAATTGATCTGATGTACTGGCTGCCTATCTAATTTCTTGAGACCCTAACAAGCCAGGAAAGTACAAATGCTCCCCAAATGACCCCTTTTTGGAAGGTAGACATTCCAATGTATTTAGTAAGTGGCATGGTGAGTTATTTTAAGTTGTCATTTTTTCCCACAATTCTTTGCAAAATTAAGATTTTATTTATTTATTTATTTTCCCCAAAATTGTCATTGTAATAGCTTATTTCTCTCAAATGGAATGTGCATACCACAAATGACACCCCATTCTGCTACTCCTCCTGAGTATGGCAACACCAAATGTGTGGGACGTTTTCACTGCCTGACCACATACAGAGGCCCAACATGCAGGGAGCACCATCAGGTGTTCAAGGAGCATAAATTACACTAACTTGTTGACTACCTATTACACTTTTGAAGGCCCTAGAGCACCAGGACAATGGAAATGCCCAGAAAATGACCCCATTTTGGAAAGCTAACACCCCAATGTATAATCTATAAGGCATAATGAGACTTTTGAACGGTTCATTTTTTTTCCAGAAGTTTTGGGAAAATGTGGAAAAAAATGAAAACACATTTTTTTTTACATAAAGTTGTTGGTTTATAAGATATTTCCAACACATAGCATTTACATAGTAAAAATGACACCCCAAAATACATTTTGCTACTTCTCCTGAGTATAATGATACCACATGTGTGAGACCTTTACACAGCCTGGCCACATACAGAGGCCCAACATTGAAGTAGCACCTTTAGGCATTCCAGGAACACATAGCATGCACATACCAAGAATTTCACCCCAAAATACATTATGCTGAGCAAAGGGTAAACAAAAGATTACCTGTAGTTTTAGTAGCACAGTTGTCCACAGGAGGATAGCACTGGTCCAGGCAGCAGACAGGGACTTGGTCATCAATGGCGAACACAATTGTCCAGGCAGCAGGCAGGGATACTGTCCATATATTGTCCAGGGTCAGGGCAGGCAGAGATATTGTCAGCAGTGCCAAAAATATTGGTCCTAGTAGTAGGCAGGAACATGGTCCATGTGTTGTGGTCAGTGCGACAAGCAGAGGCATGATGGCAGTAAGTCCTACAGGCAGCAGGGAGAAGTAGGGCCTTGTTCAGGACAGAATCGGGACGGGGTAGAGGCTTTTCCCACCCAAATCTCTTTGAAGCCTCTGAGTCTCCAGACCCTAATCTAGGAATGAGAAAACAAAAAAAAAGTTTACTTCATCTAGAAAAACTATTCTGGAGCCCATCACATATGTGAGATCCCTGTGTTGAATCCCACTAGTCCAGTAGCAGGGTACAAGATCAGTCCAAGAGGCAGGCAAAAACCTGGTCAAACAGTCCTAGGTCTGTTCCAGATCAGGCAGAGGTATGTGCAGAATCGGTAGGCAGAAGCATGGTCGAATAACAGTCAAGGGTCAGTTCCAGATGAGGCAGAGGTATATACAGAATTGGCAGGAAGAAGCGTGGTCAAATAACAAGCCAGGGTCAGTTACAGAGCAGGCAGTGGCATAAGGGGTGTGAAGGTAAATGGCAGGAACTGAGGATTACGTTTACCATACTTTAGTAATAATTTGCTGAAGTATGGTAACGGCAAAAACAGTCACCTATGCAGAAGCCTGGTTGGGAAGGACAATGGGGACAATAATAAGATGTGTCTCTTCTGACTGCTCCACTGGTACACACCTTACATTTTTTTTGACGTCTTTTGCCTGTTGGTTTGAGAGGGATTTTATCGGGAAAGCGTCATTCGGAGAGTCGACTAAGAACATCTGATCGGATGTTTTCTGGTGGGCCATTCGGGAATGTAAGGGCAGTGAATATTTCCTCCTGGTAGCCAAAGGGTTGGGGGTTTTGAGTGGCGTTGCGTTAAATTATATAGGAGTTGTATATGGCCAAATTAAAAAAATAAATTGATACTTTTTTATACCAATGGTATGTCCGTCTTGTGGCAAGGTATGGTTCGAGCATTTGGTCGTTGAAGTCGACTCCCCCATGAACAAATTGTATTCATCATGGGCGTATGTTGGCTTTTGGATGGGGCCATTCCTTCTGGGGATTTCCACAAAGGTATTAGTGTGGATCAAAGACAGCATGTAGACATCCCTTCTGTCCCTCCACTTCACTGCCATAATCTCCTTGTTTTGCAGACTTGCCGTCTCTCCTCTTCTCAACTTAATATTGACAAGTCTTTGAGGAAAGCCCTTCCAGTTCTTTCTTACGGTGCCACATGCTGGCATCTTCTTCCGGTGAAGGTTGTGGAAGAGGGGCAGACTTGTGTAGAAGCTGTCTACATACAAGTGGTATCCTTTCTTGAGTAGGGGGTATATGAGGTCCCAAGCAACTTTCCCGCTTGATCCCAAGTAGTCTGGGCAATTAGGGGGGTGCAGCTAGGTGTCCTTCCCTTTGTACACTATGAAGGCATATGTGTACCCTGTGGCTCGGTCACATAATTTGTACACCTTTACCCCATAGCGGGCCCTTTTGCTGGGGATAAATTGCTTGAATTTAAGCCTGCCGCTAAATTTAACAAGGGACTCATCCAGACATATGTGTTGGTCCGGGGTAAACAACTGGGGGAATATTTCTGAAAAATAATTTAGTAGTGGCCGAATTTTGTAAAGCCTGTCATAATTTGGGTCATTTCGGGTGGGTATTTTTTGAAATGTAGGAACCTCATGATCATGAGGTATCTGGTTCTGGGCATTACCACGGAGAAGATCGGTATAAGGTGGATGGGGTGGGTTGACCAATAGGAACGCAATTCATTTTTTTTGGTGAGTCCCATACAAAATGTGAGGCCCAAAAAACCTTCAACTTTTCCACTGTTAGGTCTCTCCACTCATAGGGACATGCATAATAGGATGTTGGATTATTCAAACTAAATTGTTGTGCATACAGTTTGCACTGGGCCACAATTGATGCTAGCATGTCCTCCGTAAAAATTAAATCAAAGAAATTGATTTGGAAAACATGGACTTCTGGCTGGGCAGTGAAAGGGGGACTGTTAGATACTCCTGAATTAGGAGGAAGCCACAAGGGCATAGGGAGGGATGGCATGGGTCCTAACCCTTTGGGGCTGAGGTGACACCCCACTGGTACTTGGCCTTTCTTGCTGAAGTACTGCGGTGCTGGTGGATGCCACTGCCTCCTCACCAGAATGCCTTCGTTTGGCGGGCAGAATATCTTCCTCCTCTGAGTCTGTCAGTGTTCCACTACTGAGGACTGGCTCATAATTTATATCAGACTTAGAATACGAATTTGAAAGGGAATCCGAAAAAGAGAGCTCCTCGTTACCCTCATGGGCTGTGGAAAGTATTTGGTACGCCTCCTCGGCAGAAAAGCATCTTTTGGTGGTGGTTGCTGGTGGTGATGAGACTGCACAGGTGTGTGCTAAGCCTGCACTGATGGGCACTGATGAGCACAGATGTGCATTGATCTGCACTGATTGATGGCATAGATGTGCACTGATGAGGCAGCACAGATGGGCCCTGATTGGCACAAATTTGCACTGATGAGGTGGTACAGATGTACACCGATGAGGTGGCACAGATGTACACTGATGAGGTGGCACAAATGTGCACTGATGAGGCGACACAGATGGGCACTGATCACTGATGGCACTGATCACTGATGCCATAGATGGGCACTGATGGCACAAATGGGCACAGGTGAGCACAGATGGCACCTATGGGCACTAATTATAGATGGCACAGACTGACACTGCTCCTAATTGGCACCGTGGCACTGTGGTACTGATTGGGCACTGATTGGGCACTGTTTTAGCACTATATGTTTATATCCGTTCACTGTAATACTTTTGAATCACTCACAGATCCTCTCTCTCCTCACACGCAGTCTCTGTGTGAGGAGGGAGGGCCATCAATGCAAGATGATCTTATATGTTTACATTTGAGATCACCTTTTATTGGCCACGCCAATCACGTAGTAAATGACCGCTGTGACTGGCCATTTACAGCGATTTGTGATTGGCTGTGTCCAAGGTACACGGCCAGCACAGATTTTCCCTGATGCACACTCACGAGGGCGTGCAGAGAGCGAAGAAAGGGGAGGACGTCTATTGACGGCCCCTCGGCAATGTAGGTCCGCGTTGTAGCCGTCATTCAGCTATAGCGCGGACGGGAACTGGTTAAAGGCTGAGTTCAGCTTTAGAGTGTTCTGGGCATTATGGTTTTAAGTTTCACAAGTTATTTTCTTTGCTTTAATTTAACCACCTAATCTCTCACACCTGTTCACCCCCTATGGACTAGAGCAATTTTTACACTTCTGCTATGGACCTGTTTTTTTGGCAATAACGTTGTCATTACTAAAGATAACAAGGCAATACATATGTTGTTTTTTTATTTTAAGGACAAACCAGGCTTTCCTTTCATGATATTGTAAGGTTTGTTTTTTTGATGATTTTGTGGCCTTCCTGAATTCAAATGATAGGGGCATTTCCCTCCAGCATGAATCGTTTGCATAAACGGGTCAAATCGTCTGCGGACAGATGTGTCTCCTGAAACATGGCCACATCTGCTCGGAGACGCCTCAAGTGTCTAAGAATGGACATGCGCTTACTTGGAGAGCGAAGCACCTTAACGTTCCACGATACAATCTTTAGGTGATTCCCATCGGTTGAGGAGGCCATGTCCGGTCTGGAGGAATGTACTGAGCTTGAAGTGTGGAATGAAGTCTCCATTCAGGCATCGCATCATCAATCCGAGGGTCACCCAAGTATTGTAGGTTTCCTGAGGTTATAGGCACAAAACAGGTAATTAGAAATATTACAAACATTAAACTAAAACAATAAAAAAACAACAAAACAGAGGTCCGGTGCAAAAAGCTCCTATCAAACAGCAAGGACTTCACTTTTTTTCCACATGGGGTTAAACCGCATGGCAGAGCCCCCGCTGTGCACCTGCTCCTCTCCTAAGGATGAAGTGCAAGCTTCAGAGGAGGAAAGGCAAGGGGAGGGGAGAGGGGAGAAAGGGTGGAGGGGAAAAAGGGAGGGGAAAGGGGTGATTGCTAGTTGAGTGGGGATTAGTTAGATAACAATGCAGAGATGAGTGGGGGGTTTAGTTTCTGGGAGGGCGCAGCACATTTCAAGGGTTATCTCAAGGAGGGAGCAGGATATTTGGTTAACAGTAGGTAACATGAGGGTGACCGCACATATAAGCAGAGAGTATCCTAGGTAGTTAAAGAGGGAAAATAAAAACAAAGGGGAAGAAAGCCTAGCGCCCACCTTTAGGTGGTGTAGGGTATTAGTCCAGTGTGTGGAACATAGAGTTCAGTCAGTGTAATAGTAATAACAGTGGTGCGGGAGATGTAAAACACTGAGAAAAAGGGGTGATGATACTACCCGTCTCTCATGGGTCTCCGCCGATAGGTAGTCTCTGAGATTCATTTTCAATGATTGCCAGAACGTTCCGCCTGATGGGTGAAGCAACTTTGTTTGTATGGCGGCTTGGTTGGACTGCGGTGTTGTTTGCGGGATGCAGAAGGAGAGGTAGTCGAAAGATGAAGAGGAGCCTTCCGCAGAGTTGGTGTGTTCCATTTCTGTGCCAGCTGCTGTAAGGTATCGATCCGCTTCATCAGGCGAAGTAAAAGTGAGGTTGGATACGTAGGGTGGCCGGATATGCCAGGGAGAATTTCACTTGATTGTGGTATAAAGTTGAGCACATTGTGGAGAATGCTTTACGTTGCTTCATCACCTCGATCGAGTAGTCTGCAAAGAGTAATGCCCCGTACACACGGTCGGATTTTCCGATGGAAAATGTGCGATCGGAGAGTGTTGTCGGAAATTCTAACCGTGTGTGGGCTCCATCGGACATTTTCCATCGGATTTTCCGACACACAAAGTTGGAGAGCAGGAGATAAAATTTTCCGACAACAAAATCCAATCGCGTCAATTCCGACAGTGTGTGGCCTGTTCCGACGCACAAAGTGCCACGAATGCTCAGAAGAAATTTCGACACGGAACAGCTCGGTCTGGTAAAAATAGCGTTTGCAATGGATACAGCACTTTCGTCACGCTGCAATGTAAAAAATGGTTTAATACAGCGCACTCTCTTCTTCTTTATAATGTGAGAAGAATTAAGTAGTTTTGCTGCTCATATTCACACACACTTCTCACAAACTTATTTTTTTGTTTTTTTATTGGGATTCCCTGAATATATTGTTATTTGTCACATCTGACAGAATGTTATTTTTTTTTTTTTTTTTGATTTTAAGCCATTTTTGGTTTAGATTTTATGTTTGTATTTTTTCCAAGGCTGATCTTTGTTTAATGTTGTTTTTAGTTTTACTCCAGACTATTTTTGTGTGTGTTTTGTGTGTCAAGTTACCACAACACCATTGATAGCTTTTATTATTTAATCTCAAGGAGATTGTTTGTTGTTGGTGTCCCTTGTTAATTTCACATTTTATTTTTGAAATGTACCTGAATCCTCACAAACCAACTGTCCTTTTTGAAGTTAAACACACATAGGCAAGTATAATTCAAACAAAAAATCCTTTATTAAGGGCTCAGAACCAAACAAAGAGGGAAGCAACACTGGATCAACAGGAGAAAGCCTTGGACCCCCAGGGCAGACATCAATTCTTGAACATCAAAATTGGTGGCCTGAGGAGTCCATATGTAAGGGAGGGCAGTCTGGTCCAGAATTCGCAGAGATCTGGAAAGCAGCAGATGACATCTGTGTCCCCAGGCTGTGGTACCACAAGAGGCTGCATCTTTTGGCCAAGCAGACTGGATCCAGGGTCCTCACTTTCTGGTCTTCCTTCCACGCTTCCTTCCGAGCTGTGGCTGTGCTGTTGGAGATGTGGCAGGAGGAGGAGTAGGACCTGGAGGAGGAGGAGGACTGGGAGGACCTGGAGGAGAAGGAGGAGGAGGACCTGCAGGAGGAGGAGGAGGACCATCTGTGAGTTTGCAAAGGTGTCTCTGAGATGTAATTTGGCCCCTCATACCTTTGTTAAGAGCCTCCAATATGAGCGACTCACACATGAGTTGTTGTCCCTCCTCCATCCTCTGCATTTTAGAGGCAATGGTGGCAGCAATGTCCTCCTCCACGGTGTGTGGTGCTCCCAGGACCTCTGTAGTCCTCCAAAAGAGTCCTCTGGCAGCCTCCTCTAGGGCACTCCTCCTCCTGCCACTTTCTCTTTCCAGGGGGAGTGGAGGGACCTACAGATCAGGCAGCCGGCTCGGCCCGGCCACCTCCTGGCTGCGACTTCCCTGTGTATGAAAAAGGGACATCGTTTTAGTTTTTGCTTCATCAATCACAATCCTAAATTAGTACTCCCAACTAACATCTGGTTAACATCATTGATTGGACAGCAGAAATATTTAGAGGAATGCTATACCTGGCTCAATCTGGGCTCCTCCACATGTTGCTGCCTGGAAGGCCCAGGTTGGGCGTCAGAAGCCTCAGCCGGGGGGGAAGGAAGCGTGGAAGGAAGACTGGAGAGGGATGGCCTGGGTTCAGTCTGGCCTGCCAGAAAATGCAGCCTGTCGTAGTACCACATCCTGGGGACATAGATGTCATCTGCTGCTCCGGATCTCTGCGAATCCTGGACTTTCTGGTGCTCCCTTACATATGTGCTCCTCAGGCCACCAATTAAGATCTTCAAAAATGTGATGTCTGCCGTGGGAATCACCTGCTTCACAGTTTCACACAATTGATCCAGTGCTGCCTTCCTCTTTGTTTGGTTCTTGTAATGTAGGTGGTTAATCTGCCACAGACATGGCAGCTCCCTTAACATATCAATGAATAGTGACATGAAGTCATTATCTTTAACTAAGATATCCATGTTCACTGCAAGACACAAGACAAGACAAAGCCTAATGTCAGTCAAAACTCTCCTAATCTTGTTACAATATAGGCCTCAATCTAGAAGCAGTACAGGCCAAAGTTTGTCTCTTACCTTCATTCTTACGATCGGCGCGTCCAATGCTCCTTCCTCCGCTCCCAGATCGTACGTAATACGCACGTGTGTTACGCTTTATATACACTGCGCATGTGTGAACTCCGCCCGCCCCTGACGTTCTTTCTAGTCTATTCCCCGCCCCTTTTCGTTCGGCGCAGTGGGTGAAGAGCACATGGCGGAGTCACAGCAGGTGCGTGCTAATTATTGCAACGAGGAGGAGGCGGAGGAAAGCCCGGAGACAGAAACGTCCCGATCCAGAAGGAAAAGATTTAAGGCCACAAATATGTCCTTTGGGGAGATGTTGGAAATGGTGGACATCCTGAAGAGGGCCGACTATGACGGAAAGTATGGGCCTTACCCCAACCCCAATATCAGAAAGGCCAAGATCATGGCGAAAGTGGTCAAAAGTCTGCACAGGAATTTCAGGGTACAACGATCGAAAGATCAGCTCGGGAAGCGGTGGTCGGACCTCAAATTACGAGAGCCCGAGCAGTACCGAAAGATCCGGAGAGTGCTGCAAAAGAGTAAGTAGTTGTGCTGTGTTCCTATCCTTTTTGTCTTTCTTACGTTCGTGCTGCTCCATATGCTTTTCTTAATTGTACAGTTTCAAATGTCAATTGTAATGTTCATGGGCCCATTATTCGTTTGTATCAAACATTTTTTTTGCCCCTCTAAAACACCATTGTTTAGGCCATATGCATTTTCCTACATTTTTTAAGGCCTACTTGGATGCAAAATATTTGGTTGTGTAGATGGGTTTGTTACTAGAATGAAATGCAAACTAGATTCTGTGTAAGGAGAGGACACTGAGCAGCTGTTTTCACATCTGGACACTGGAGCACTAGTGTGGGACACAAGAACACCATTTTTATTAGGGGGGCCACACAGGTGCTCCAGTGTATACTATAGGGGGTCTCCATCTGTGAAGCTTGTACTAAACAGGGAAAGTATTGCAGCTTGACAAAGGCCAATAAAAAAGCGACATCTTGGAACTCTGATAAAATTGACAATTGTACCCCACTTCCAAGCAATGTTTCCTATTTATAGTTCTGCCATCAAATATCTGTGTGCTAATTATAGCATTTTTGTTTTACATAGGGGAGAAAAGACTCGGAGGACACCCCTCATTTGTGGAGACCAGAGACCCCCCACCTATGGAAGAAGGTGAAATACCCCAAACACAAGCGGAGCAGGAGGAGGAAGAAGATGTGGTGGAAATTGGCACCACAACGGGTGAGTGTCTGCGACCACAGGCTCAGGTAAGAGATGTATGGCCGCCGATTTTTGATACCTGTTTTTGTTTTCTCTCTTTTTAGGTGATCGTGATGTTAGGGATCGAGATCCTTTCACATCAGAAAGTGCCCAGATCCTGATCCTGAGATCATGGGGTGTAATTTAGAAATGGAAAACATTCAGAAAAAAATCAATGATGTGATAAAAAAAAATAATAACATCATTGATGTTTTGGGGCGAATTTAAAACCACACAAAATCCCTTTTTTTGTGTGGTACAATGTTTATAATCTTTTAGCAATGTTTCGAAAAGCCTAATTTGGAGGATGCACACAGTGTGCCAACATGTGCTATCTGCCTTTACGGGAGATCAATGGACGCGTTTTGGGGGTGCAACCCCTTCCTCAATAATCAAGTAGCTGAGAGGAAGGGCTTGCTCCCACAAAACACGTCCCTTGATCCCCCGTGATGGCAGCTAGCACATGTTCACATTCGTAAATTGCTGTGCATCTTCCAAATTTGGCTTTTCAAGGGGTGATTTGACCCCATCTGAACGCAATATCAAACACAGTTCCTAAATACTCATGTCTGATATTGCCTTCAAACTTTACCATATGTGAACTTTGTAAGTTCAAATTTTTTGCCTTTCTTGTTGGTTTTACACAGGCCTGTTTTACCGTAAATGGACATTTCTATTTTTGATAATGCCCCCCCAAAAATTGTTATACAACAAACATGTTGGTTTGTTTGAAAAACCTTTGGTAAATGCACATGTGATTGTGCAGGTATAAAAAGTTTGTTAATCAAGAATGTGTGGATTATTGTCTCAACGCTACAACACTTTTGGGGTGATGTCATTGCTGTTTTCTGAGAAAATGGGGGTTATTTCCTAAGGGCAAATCCTCTTTGCACTACAAGAGCATTTTCATTGCAGTTTCAAGAGCACTTGTAGTATAAAAAGTGTATACGCCTTTAGTAAATAACAGCCAACAGTGCTTTGTAGAAGATTACACAATCACGCCATTTTCAGGACTCCACACATTGCTGTCAGGGTCAGCTAAAACAAACACAAGCAGTAAATGACCACAAAAATTTTTTTTTTTTTGCTTTTTAATTTGAAAAAGGCTTCACAAATTTGAAGGCATATTGATGGCCCCCCTACCCTCAAAGAACTCCAGGTATCATAACCGGACATCACGGGCACTCAGGGAGGGCAAGCCAGGACAGCCGCTTTCAAGCGCCGTCAGTGTTTCAGGTATCACTCCGGCCTCAGGCCCAACTGAGCCAGCATAGTTGGCCGAATGTTTCCTTAAAAAGTTATGGAGAATACAGCACGCTAGGATAATATGATTCAGTTTATACTCCGCCATATGGATAGGTGTCAGAAATAGGCAGAACCGGCTGGCCAGGATTCCAAATGTGTTCTCCACCACTCTTCTGGCTCTGGCCAGCCGGTAATTAAAAACCCTCTGTTCCGGGGTGAGGGTCCTCATCGGGAATGGCCGCATAAGGTGGTCCCCAGCGCAAACGCTTCATCAGCAACGAACACGAATGGGAGTCCTTCCACTTTGCCCTCTGAAGCTGGCAAGTCCAAGCTGCCATTCTGGAGATGCCTGTAGAACTCCATCTGGGCGATGACTCCACCATCGGACATCCGGCCATTCTTCCCCACGTCCACATACAAGAAGTCGTAATTAGCCGACACCACCGCCAACATCACAATACTATTGAACCCCTTATAGTTGAAATAGTATGACCCCGAGTTGGGTGGTGGGATGATGTGGACATGTTTCCCATCAATTGCCCCTCCGCAGTTAGGAAAGTCCCACCGCTGGGCAAAGTGGGAGGCCACAGTCTGCCATTCCTGTGGCGTGAAAGGAAACTGTTGAGGGAAAAAAAAAATTTATATTTATGCTCAGAAACATGGCAAGCAGATTAGGCACAAACATTATGGGGCAACCTCCAGATAGCATTTATTAAGGGGAATTTAACAACACCAAAGTATAAAGTACACCTATCATATCCCCCCCCCCTCTCATGGGCCATTTCGAACATTATGGGGGGGTGTGGAAATCTTGGACAGGTAACCCTCTTCACTTCATTGAGAGATGAATGCCTAAATACAGGGTATTACTTGGAACAGCCCCTCCTTAGTTACACTATTGGCAGCCCACTGGACAGGTAAGAAGTGTCTGAATACAAAGATAGAAATACACACTGTACAAAATTGAGCACATTTGAATATTCTGCTATTACCTGACTCAAGATAATAATAGGATCTTAAAAATTCTAACATTACCATTTTAAAGTATACAGGCAGGCCCTTGTACTACATGCTTTTGGGAATTCATCCATAACTATGACCACTAAAGAGATGGGTATAGTGTGTATGGGTTTAGCAAAGTCAGCAGATAGATGATTGAGGATAGATAGAGAATTGGGATCAGCTGACTTAGCAGTTGGGGGAGGGAGGGTTACTAAAAATGATTTGGGGACACCACAAAAAAAAAAGCCTCTGCCACTCTGCCTGAATTTAAAGATAAAAAAACTTTTCAAAACATTTTAGGGGGTGTTTGGGGTAAAGCACTACTATGGAGCTGATAAAATACATTGTTAAGTGACTACACAAGGTAAATATAGGGCCAGGAGAGCATGCTGGGGAGGTTAGTGAAGGACAATCTGTATGAAGGACCTAAAAAATTAATTACATAAAAATCCAGCATGCATGAGGACAAATGGGACATTCACAGCATATTCCAATCATGGTAATTAGGGAATGAGGAAAGAAATACAATATATTAGCAAACATTAAATACAATGAAATGTGATATTAAAGAATAAAAATCTTACCTTCATATACTCCTTCTGCAGGACCTGTATGATGGCAGAACAGGTCTCTGGGATAATGATCCCCAGAGCCTGGGGGGAGATGCCTGTCGAGAACTTCAAGTCCTGCAGACGTCTCCCTGTCACCAAATACCGCAGAGTAGCGACCAGCCTCTGCTCCAGAGTGATGGCTTGCCTCATGCAGGTATCTTGCCTGCTAATATAAGGGGTCAGCGAAGCCAACAAACGGTGAAACACGGGGTCCGTCATCCGGAGAAAGTTCCTGAAATCATCAGGATTATTCTCACGGATCTCACGGAGCAAAGGCATATGAGAGAACTGGTCACCCTGAAGCAACCAATTCTTGGTCCGTGAACTCCTCCCCACCCTGTTCATGGACTGCACTTGTGTCAAGGTCAGGACCCCAACACCAAGCCCCCACACAGCACGAACTCTACGGGGAGTACACATACACAACATGGCTAGAAAACGGTCGGCTGCTCAGAACGAAGTAACAGAACGCACTGAAGAACAGCAAGGCCTGTGAAGAGCGCCCTGAAAAACAGTAACGAACGAACAAGAACACAATGACTAAGTCACGTGGAACTTGCTTGCACGCACTGAAGAGCAGATACAAACCCACAAGCACAAACTGAACGGCAGAAAACGATCTGAAAACCACGAGTCTGAAAAAGTGCGAATCGTCTCTCACCAAACTTTTACTAACACGAGATTAGCAAAAGGAGCCCAAAGGGTGCCGCGCTTGGTTCTACACTGGCCTTTTCTAGTCTCGTCGTACGTGCTTGACGTCACCGCGTTGTTGGCGATCGGAAATTCCGACAACTTTGTGCGACCGTGTGTACGCAAAACAAGTTTGAGCCAACATCCGTCGGAAAAAATCCTAGGATTTTGTTGTAGGAATGTCCGAACAAAGTCCGACCGTGTGTACGGGGCATAAGAGTTTCGTCCTGTCTAGTGATAGGAAGCGCGTGCGGCGGAATGCCTGCATGATGTCGGCGTAATTCAGATACTTAACGATGACGTGTCTGGGTTTGGGCCGACTTTCCACGTACTGACCGATGCGATGGGCGCGCTCGATTGGCCAGTTGTTCAAGAATAACTTTAGCGCAAATGTTTGTGAGCTGGTTGTTGGCTATTGATTCTGGCAAATATAAAAGTAAAAAAAACACTGCGCTCAAAAAATATTTTTCCCCTATCAAATAAGCTGCAGTTCAAATGTGCGATATACACAACAATATAGAAAAAAATGTACAAACAGAAACTGCGCTATAAAAAACATATATGTGAAAATACATGACGGGTATTACCAAATCATAAAGCCAAGTAAAGTTATGCAGGATCAAACAAGTGTCTGATAATAAGTGCATATAAAATTATGACCAAAACACTTAAAGTGAAAGTGAAGTTAAAACACCAAGTCCGTAGCAAGATAACCAGATGTCTGATAGGTAGTGAGAAGAGACCCTCAATCGCTGTTCATAGGGATCAATATAGGGAGGTGGGAAATAAGAGAACACCCATCATAGTGATCCACCACCACATATAATGCAAGCTTACCAGATAGCAAGCTTAATAAGCTTGTCACAAATCGAAAGCCGGATGGATATGGATCAGGACCGTCCCTCTGTATATTTAAGGCAGGCAGCAGGCAGTCTGAATATATTGAGGATCTGGGTATCAAACCGGCATTGGGTTATCCCTCTTGCGGCATATCCGCAGGCAGGTGAAGGGAGATAGGGTCCCCGAATCACAAACATAGGAGTAAAAAAGAAGTATCCATAGTGTGACTCCGTATAACAAAATTTATTGGAATATAGTAAACACTTACAATCAGGAAGTAAAAGTAGAGCGAAAATCACCGTCCGGCTGGCGAGCGCCCGTTCAAGTGAAAGGCGATGACGTTGGAGCGTCACCCTCCCAACGTACATTTTGTCTGTAACTGACGTCGTCTAGGGAATGTACAGACGAAACGTACGTCGGGAGGGTGACGCTCTGACGTCATCGCCTTTCACTTGGATGGGCGCTCGCCAGCCGGCCGGCAATTTTCGCTCTACTTTTACTTCCTGATTGTAATGCCGCGTATACACGGTCGGACTTTTCATCTACAAAAGTCCGACAGCCGGTCCGACAGACTTTCGGCGGACTTTCGGCAGACTTGCGGCGGGCTTGTTGCAGACTTTCTAACGAACGGACTTGCCTACACACGACCACACAAAAGTCCAACGGATTTGTACGTGATGACGTACACCGGACTAAAAAAAGGAAGTTGATAGCCAGTAGCCAATAGCTGCCCTAGCGTGGCTTTTTGTCCGTCGGACTAGCACACAGACGAGCGGATTTCGGGGTCCGTCGTAGTTACGACGTAAAGATTTGAAGCATGTTTCAAATCTAAAGTACGTCGGATTTGAGGCTAAAAAAGTACGTTGAAAGTCCGGAGAAGCCCACACACGATCGGATTACCAGCCAGCTGTAGTCCGTCAGCGTCCGTTGGACTTTTGTAGCTGAAAAGTCCGACCGTGTGTACGCGGCATAAGTGTTTTACTATATTCCAATAAATTTTGTTATACAGAGTCACACTATGGATACTTCTTTTTTACTCCTATGTTTGTGATTCGGGGACCCTATCTTCCTACACCTGCCTGCGGCTACGCCGCAAGAGGGATATCCCAATGCCGGTTTGATACCCAGATCCTCAATATATTCAGACTGCCTGCTGCCTGCCTTAAATATACAGAGGGACGGTCCTGATCCATATCCATCCGGCTTTCGATCTGTGACAAGCTTATTAAGCTTGCTTCCTGGTAAGCTTGCATTTTATGTGGTGGTGGATCAATATGGTGGGTGTTTTCTATTTTCCCACCTCCCTATATCGATCCCTTTGAACAGCGATCGAGGGTCTCTTCTCACTACCTATCGGACATCTGGTTATCTTGCTACGGACTTGGTGTTTTAACTTCACTTTCACTTTAAGTGTTTTGGCCATAATTTTATATGCACTTATTATCAGACACTTGTTTGATCCTGCATAACTTTACTTGGCTTTATGATTTGGTAATACCTGTCATGTATTTTCACATATATGTTTTTTATAGCGCAGTTTCTGTTTGTACATTTTTTTCTATATTGATTCTGGCACTCCAATTAGTTTCTTCTGGAACGATTTTTGAGATTGTCCAATTTGTCCCATATTTCTCTGTTTTCAGCTGTTATGCGGGCTATTGCTGCTGACTGTGCAGTGGTATCACCTTCCAGGGATGATATTCTGTCCTCTGCCTGTGTGAATCTCTGGATTTGTGCTTGTACCTCCAGGTGGAGCTGTTCTAGCCCTCTGTGTACTGCGGAATCCACAGTGGCAGCCAGAGAGGGTCCCAGCAGGGCGACTACTTCCTGGGCAATATCTGCTGGTGATGCAGGATCGATTGCCTGTGTTGCTGAAGCAGCGTGTGGCTGTGAGGATTCCCCTGCACATGGAGCGGCCGCCATTTTGCCTGAGCCTGGAGCCGCATCTCCTGCCAGGGGTGCCGAGGAGACCGCTCGAGCGTACGATCGCTCCATGAAGTGGTCCATATGTGCCTGCTATGCAGTGGGAGTAGATGGGGGTTACCCCGAAGCTCTGGCTGGGCTCTTTTAGCTGAAATCTGAGGGAGGGTGGCGGGAGCTGTGTCTAGCTACCGCTGTCCCATGTGGCGTCGGAACCGGAAGACCATGTACTGGCATTTTATCATGCTATAGTATGTTTTTATAACTTTTTGATCCCTCTTTTTTGACTGAAAGAGTTGATCTATGGTTAACAAAGGATGTATACTTGGCTGCTCATATGTGTGTGAGCGGTGTTGTCACATCCGGTATTTAGATCGCATCCCACTTCTGCATCTTAATTACTGTGTCCCACATATATAATCTACTTGTGTGTCCGTCTAGCCACGCCCTTGACTACGTCATTTTTTGACGAAATGGCATAAGGAGGAGTCAGTGACGAGACGCTACTGCATGCTGGGACACGGTGGCCATCATTCTGGTGGGGAAAGGCTGCATACATGCATCAGAGCTAGTTTTTGTTTGTTATCAATGTGAGTGCAATTTCATTTGTTTTACTTGAATAAATATTGTCCCGATGTACTGCGCAATGAGGTTTATCTCCTTTAGTCTACTAAATAGGGTAAGCAGCTGTATTGTTGGGTGCTGGTGACGGCTCTCTCTATCCCCTGCTTAATAAAGATTGAATTACCATTGAACATTCGCTCCTGGATTGAATTTTATTGGACTAATATTTAGGCGCTGCACCTTAACCATATATATTTACAAATAAAATAAAATGTTTCTTTTTTTTAATTTTGTACTTTTTTAAGGGGAAATGTGTCAAAATATTACCTAACAAAACAAAAACCAAATTTAAATATTAATAGGTAAAAATTTGAAATAAACAAACATTCTGCAAGAAAATAATAAATAATAATGAGAGAAAGAGACCAAGGAGTTAACTAGGGCTCATTGGAGTAAACTAAGGTTAAAGGGGTTGTAAAGTCTCTTGGTTTTTCACCTTAATGCATTTTATGATTGCTCGCATTCTATGCATTAAGGTGAAAAACATTCTTTTCTGCAGCTTCCCCAGATCCCTCCTTTTTCTTACCTGAGCCCATCCGTTCCAGCGATGTGCACAAGCCCAGCAGCTCCAGCCACTGTCTCTATCCTCATTGGATAGATTGATAGCAGCGGGAGCCATTGGCTCCCACTGCTGTCAATCAAATTCAGTGACACAGGAGGGGGGCGGGGCTGAATCCCATTGTCTGTGTCAGTGGACACAGCAGCAGGACTCAGGAGCGTGCCCGCATGGATGCCCTCATGGATGCCCTCATGAAAGTGTTTCTCTGTGGAGGCACCCAATGAAGGGGGGGAAACTGGAGCGCCAGCAGGCCACCCCAGAAGAGGAGGATTGGGGCTGCTCTGTGCCAAATCCTTGCACAAAGCAGGTAAGTATAACATGTTTGTTATTTTTATTAAAAAAAAAAAAACATTTGAACCTTTACAACCCCTTTAACAGAGTAACATTTTATAAAAAGAAAAAACACTTTTTTTTATTTGCCAGGTTGCTTTACCTGACATCATCTGCAGAACTAAGTTCATCCCTTTGATCTGCAGATGAATGAACAGAAATATACAAAAGTGAATTTCTTCCAGAATGTACTAAATACACAGTATTTTTTTTTTTTTTATTTTGCCTTGACATACTCAGGCAAAATGGTCCAGACCCCTTTTGTAATCGAAAATTGACTGTCACAACCTTCAGTTAATGTGGTTGGGCCGAATAAATGTCATTAAAAAAATGAACATTGTGCCACAAATCTTATATTTACTGCAAACTGTCCCCATTGAATTGCCCTCAAGGTTTTTCAGACAAGTTTGCAGATTGATAATGATTTTTATATGGTAGGGTAAACAACCTTGTCTAGCTTACTCTATCCTATGCAGACATAAAATACATGGTGGTCTAGGCCTCCCCGATCTTAGCTTATATTATAAGGCTATGTCGCTGGTATGCATCCCCAACTGGTGCCACAATACAAAGGATCAAATCTGGGTATTCCTAGAAAAAAACATAGTAGGCCCAAACCTGGCAGGGACATCACCTTTGTGTTAGCTCCTCTTAAGATACAGGACAGGATGAATGCATCAAGTTACTTACTGTATCTCCTCGCACGTCCCCTCTAGCTCCTCTGGCTACTGGCTGAATACTTATGGTTTAAGCCTGGAGAAGACGTAGGCTTTTTCAGGACCTGGAGTGGTGGGGGTGCATGTATAGCACCTTCTGGTCACTTGCTTTTGTTAAACCAACTCCGTCAGCAATTCAGGGACCTTTCCTATGGATCAATGGCATCATCAACAATTATCAAGGTTTTGTTTAAAAAAAATTATGAAATACTGGGATTGGAATTCACCCACTTAAAAAGAAAAAAAAAAAGGTTGACTCGGCCGTTTGCTAATATAACTAATATAATAATCCTTTTTGTCATATTTCAATAAATACATTTAAAGATATACAAACATAAAAAAAAAACATTTTTGATGTACATTTAAAAGAATGAGATGATCTGAGTATTGGAATGGAAAAAAACAGCATATCAGACTGTAGTCTCAAAATATAGCTACAGTATATTCTTTAATATTATTCTCATCTAAACTGCTAATGTTTAATTGCTGCTTGGTTTGTTACACGGACTGATGTCCTTCTTGTCGCCCAGTGCAGCACTTCTAATGCTGGAATAATGTCCTCATTAATACAGCCGCCTGAGCCTAAAACAGTAACTTTGTGATATTGTATTCTAACTTTGATTTTGGCGCCCACCAGGGAGAGGATTAGAAGAAATAAATCTGCTAATTCTTCTAATATCCTTCAAAAACTGTGTGGTGCAGAGAAGACAAGTGATGCCAGGGATCATAATTGGAAGGAAATGGTTTGTCACTAGCAGATGGTCAAGGACCCTTGACAGTATTTATCATTTCAACAATTAACTCAGCTACAAGGTACCTGCCAAATATAGTCCTGTGAAAACAGACTGGCCTTATGAATGCAGCTGTGGCTTTGGTAAGAAATTTATGACAAGCAGAATGTTTATAAGTGCCTGTCAGTAATCCTTCCTTTAATATAATTCTTCCCAATATTATCCAGCCTGTTATTAAACAGTTAGAAGGAACCAGACCTGATTGGGATTAAAAAGCATCCCTTGCATAATCCTTATCCGAATTGCTATATTTAACCAATTTTTTAAGTACTGGCAAAATATAATCCAGTTGTTCTATGGAGGTCAGGCATAAAATGTGCATAAGCTATGGGCAAAAAGAGTTTAAACCAGCCAACAGAACTCTCTTAGCCACTCCCCACCATCATATGGTGTTCTAGCGTTTCGGTGGTTATACTGGGATGATATATAGAAAATGTAATTATCTGTGCTATTCAATAAAAAGAGCAGCCAGCAAAGTTTGTTGATAACCGAACATAAAAGTCCAAAAAGTCTATGAGAGCGGCGCTGAAATAGATGATGTTAAAATAGTGAGACTGAGGTAAAGGGAGGAATGTTCCAATCACCAGTTAAAGTGCATAGATGTAGAAGCACTCAACACCACGTGGTAAAAGAAACTGCTTACCAGAAGGCAAAGAAAGCTAGGCGTGTAATTTAATCCATGGCTCATCCAGCATATCGGCCTCCACTATACATCCTCAAGGCTTGGAACAGCAGTATCCAGATAATAATCACACCCAATACAACTTCTCCAGGGATTCACATCAAAAATGCAGGCTCTCAGCAAACTGATCAGCAATGCTCAGAGCTGTCATCATGCATGCGTCTGATTCTCTGTGCCATGACATATAAAATGGAGAGAACTGTTTTATCCAGTTCCTGCCCTTCTCCTTTCTTATTTGGCTTTTAGTAGGTTCTGGGTGAGCGAGGAGCGGGCCGCACTGTGCAGTAGGTGTCAGGGTCTCCCTATACTGGGATGATGCATGAAGCTACAGGATCATCTCAGTATCAACATTTTTGGCCAATGATGCTCTTTAATGTGAAACTAATCCTAGTGGCTAATTAGTTGCTGAATCGCTTTTACATGTGGCAAAAGTGCAGCCTCCTCCATCACTTTCCAGCGTCTTTCTGGGCTCCGCTGGCTTACCATAGAGATGACCAAGGACCATAAGTTCCCGATCAACTCTATAGTCAGAAAACAGAAGCGACAAGTATTTTGTAATTTTCAGTTTCATTTAGATGTAAACAAGCCGTTGTAGGCTTGTGAAAGCATCTGATCAAACTGATCTTGGTTTGATCAGATGCTTTTAAGGGCAGAGGAGAGATCTGAATAATTGACCCCAAATGTTTCAGTAAAAGGTACCTGTCACTGCCCATGCTATCACAAGGGAAGTTGTCCATCCCTTGTGATAGCAATAAAGGTGATAAAAAAAAATAAAGTAAAATAAATTTAAATCTCTGGAAAAAGTGACTATTGCAGCAAAACTCAAGTAACACTTTGGACTTGTTTTTTTACAACTAGACTAACCATGTAACTAAGCATCAAAAGCTGCTATTATTATTTTATCATTAATTTGCTATTCTTTTTTACTTTGTAACTTATACCTGGAGTTTTGTTTAAAAAATAGTGAGTACCTAGGTTTTTCCCCTTATATCTCTTCAACTCAAGTTTTTAAATAGTATAATGGGGTTGATTTACTAAAATTGGAGAGTGCAAAATCTGGTTTTGGCAGCTGTGCATTGAAGCCTGGAAGCAGATTCTTTTCTATGCAGAGCTGCCCCTGTTTTTTCACTCTCCAGTTTCACTCTCCAGAATTGCACCGTGTTTGGGGTGCCATTAGGAAATAATCAACATATAGAAAAATTGAAGTGCTTTACTAAATGATCAGTCAACTTAAAATTATTGTGCAGATTTGTGCATACCACAAGTCATTACCAAAACCAGTGTGAAGACTGTGATAAAATACACTACAAATGAAATAAAGTGTTCAAAAGGCTCCAATCCATTATAATAACTATGCCAATGTGAGATAATAATGCACATACGTGGATATAATAAATTAATATTGAGTGAAATATAAAACCGGGACAGCCGTCCACCAAATAATGTAAAAAATGTGTTATAATTGATTAGTGAATATAAAAACCATAAGCTAAATATAAATGTGGATAAAAATAAAATAAGTTAAATAGACAACCACTCTGATGCTAGTACTAGCCCCTGGAAGACGTGATGATGTCACGAAACGCGTAGGGCGGAGCCAGACGACGCGCTGATGTCACCCCCAAACAGTGTTGTATTCCAGTAGGACGGGTTTGTCCGTGCTCCTGTGGCCAAGGAACCGGACTTAAGGCTTTTTATCTACAGACGTTTTGTAAGTGTTCACTTTGTTATTTGATTTTAAATAAATTCTCAATGGTTTTACACTATGTGAGCTCCTTTTCATTCTATGGTGTATCCCTGCCATTGGCTTTGCTGGAGTGACTGACGGTGAGGCGACCCCTGGTGGATGCTGATAGAAGTCTCTAATCTCTGTGTTACAATCTTATCTGCTTGCTGTGCCCCTCTGTAGTGGGGGGTCATAGCCATCTGGTAAGGAGCAACCCCTTCTATCCCGGGTGGTGGACCCTCCTTTGCTGTCACTGATCGCATTATTACTTGGACTTTTGTTTTTGCACCTTTTGTGCGAATTGGAGTTCTTTACATACTATATTGAGCTCTTACTTTATTGGGACATTATGGTGGATTTTCATTAACTGTTATTCACATTCATTTTTTCTACTTTTGCACTTAACATTATATATATCTTTTTTATGTTATTTTGCACATGCATTAGCGCAATTCCTTTTACTTTTTATAAATGAAATAAAGTGTACAAAAGGCTCCAATCCATTATAATAACTATGCCAATGTGAGATAATAATGCACATACGTGGATATAATAAATTAATATTGAGTGAAATATAAAACCGGGACAGCCGTCCACCAAGTAATGTAAAAAATGTGTTATAATTGATTAGTGAATATAAAAACCATAAGCTAAATATAAATGTGGATAAAAATAAAATAAGTTAAATAGACAACCACTCTGATGCTAGTACTAGGTTCAATTAAGGAGAGAGTTTATAAAGGAAGATAATTCCAGTGAAAGTTTAAAAGTAGTCCCAGTAGTTTAGTTTCTTAATTACTTAATTGAAGTATTCACTTGTCATTCCTGAACGTTTGTACCATCCAGCTTCAGCCTTGTAAAGGTTGGTCATCTGGTTCTCAACACCGATGATTATATGTAAGACAAACAAGGAAAAAACTTCATTGCGCAATGAACTAGATATAGGACACCAGCAAACCACTCAGAGATACACTCACGTGCGCCCCGTTGTGAGAAAACATATGAATATGCAAGTTGCAGTCAGCCGCTGTGGACGAGAAAAGGATCGCTGCAGTTCAAAGCCAAATGACAGACTACAGAGAGCATCCTAGGCTCCTCCCATGCGTTGCATCACCGTCACATGACTTTCTCAAGAGAGTTTCCTTGAGAAAGTCACGTGACGGTGACGCAACGCGTGGGAGGAGCTTAGGACGCTGGAATTTGGAATTACGGGCAGAATCATAGTGGTTCCGCCAGTGATTCAAATCGCCTATGTGTGAACAAAGCCTGAGTTATTCAACCCCAATGTTTATCAAAATCATTTAATGACTGTATGGTAGCGGAGTACCTGTACAAAAACCAGCAAAGAAAACCTTGAAATATGGTGTTTTCGATATGTAGTTCATTCTTTTTCAGTATCCATCTTTGCTTGGTAAACAATAGAACAAGGCATGAGCTGTCTTTTTTACATTAAATATACATGGCAACAAGTACATTAAAACATACATATTCACACTTAACATCTATAGGAGTTTACACTTTCTCTTTCAAAAACATTCACAGGTAGGTTTAGATAGAAGCAAATTGATCTAGCATTCATCTAGCAGTACATTTTTGAACTATACCTTCTTTTCTGAGCCATAATTAGGAATTTATTTTTGGTTTCACCTCCTTAGGGTCTGAACCATGAACATTATATAGGAGAGATGGAACCAAAAGCACTTGTGTGTTTCTAGATTTTAAGCCATTTTTTATTGTTCCCATAACAAGTTATTTCTATTGAAGAAAATCAGCTAGCTTTCCTTTTACACTTCCATGCTTTATTTCAATGAATTATATTAAATCATAAAAAATGTGGTCAGTATTTTTGATTAATCAAATATAAGGCTTAATATTAAATCACTGTGTCATAGCATCAATTAGACTTATATATGAAAGTCAACTGACACAACTTTTTTTTTTTATGTACCGGGCTGCTTCAGATTCCAGCTCATTAAAGTATGAGTACTTTAAGCCGAAAACTTTTTTCTAGTTATAGAGCAGGGAAGGGTTAGAACTCCTGTTAGAGTTTTACTGTTATCCAGTGCTTTATTACCGAGAATTAAAGTCCCAGTCCTCTGACCTTCATAGTTTTTAGTTGTATTCTGGAATTACCAGATGTGAATGCCAACTATTCTTCTTTTGAAAGCATTGCACAGAATTTAGGAGTACACTCCATCGACTATATACTGTGTCAAACCTGGAGTTATTGCAAACTGTCGGCATAGTTAGCCAGCTATGCCAACAGCTGCAATAACTCCAGGTTTGAGGTATTGCAGTTTGGATCCAATCCTTACAGTATATAAGTCTCCTAATTGTACCTTTTTGTGAGTCCATTCATCGTCACAGTTGTAGCCCTGAGGAAGGAGGGAAACATTTTTTCTAAAACGTGTAGCCTTCTTCATCCTTTGTTCAATAAACACTTTAATTTGACCTTCTCGTGTAATGAATTGTATTTTGTATTGAGCGGACCTCAATACTCACCCAGAGTTTTAGTGAATTTAGTCAGCCATGTTCAAAAGGTAGTTATACTATACTCATTGCCCTATGTAAGCCTGCTGGCCTATGTCCTGACCCATGAGTGCCAATATAGTAAATACCAGATACAGAGGCAGGATCTGGCTTCAAAATTTTCCAACTGGAATGGTCATTCAGATCAGGAAAATCGGAGAAAAATCTAAAACCCTTATTTGAATAAATTTTCCAGCACAGTAACAGAAATACTAAAGCCACTGAATGACAGCCAGTTACCTAGCATTTTCATAAGGAGAGCTCAGCAACGACAGCCTCCGTATTCTCTCAATTAAAGCCTACTTTAATTTTAAATCTCACCTAATATGCTACACTGCTTTTTTCCACTGTGCCAATATTGAAGCAAAAAGCAGCACCATTCATGCACACACATGGAGAAAGAGTAGATACATCCCAGAGGATGGTGAATACCAATTGAAGTATGTGCCAGTGCATGTGCCCACTTTTGGTGTTTTTGCATTTGTACATAGATAAGATTTTATATCAGATTCTAGCTGACCCTGAGCAGGAAAAAAAGTAATTTGGTTGCAATGTTCAACACCTCCACTCTTCCCCTTATCTACCTTTATGTAACGTGCCTAGTAGAGTGAATAAGTTGACTCAAATCAAGTTGCCTAGGGTATAAGAGGATTTGAAACAGGTGTATTTGCACTGATATGAAATGTGGCCATTTCTTATGCAGCTTTTAAGAACTATTACGTCAGCTGTCCCATATTAAAGGAGAGCTTCTAAACAGCCACAGGTCTAAAGCACAATCGACAGCAAAAGCTATTATTGAAAGGGGATTTTGTAGGATGGGATCTGAAAATGTCTTCTATTGATTTCCATTCCTTTTCAGCTGCGTAATCAGCTCGCTCTTGACTCCCTTTATCTTTGTGAGGAAATGATTGATGTGCAAGACAATAGTGGCTGCTCTCATCAAGTACTGTACCAACTCTGCTCCCTACAATGCGGGCCACTGAGGATGTCATACATCCACTTATCAGCCAGGAGACAGGAATACACAGTAACCATTTCACAGAAAACACCACAACATATATCTACTGTACATCAAAATCTTCAAAAGCTGACCTATAAATAGCAGTAAAATCGTGTTTCTGCATAACTGTACTTGAGAGGAGACTGGTGTGTTTGCCATACTGAGATGAAATTATACCTTTACCATATAATTCCCATATAAAATAGGCTTTTGGCAAACAGCTCTGTTGAGACTAAACTACAAATACAACCTTCACCCACACAATTAAAGAGCAACTAAAGCCTAAGAGCCTTAAGACTTAGATTTTTGTGGTGCATTAACACATGTGTGTTAACATGCATTATGTCTCATGTTGATATGCGTTGTATTAAGGTATGGGTGCTCAACCTGTGGCCTTCCCGCTGTTGCAGAACTACTAGTCCCCTGATGCATTGTAAAGCATGACTCCCAAAGGCAGAGACATGTTTTGTGGAAATTTTATGAAGATGTATTTTAATATGTATTGTCATAAGTGTCTCCCAGTGTTAGTACTCCCGCAACCCGCTTTAAAGAGCTGACTGAGGCACACTGACACTGGTTGAGATCCGTTTGGTAGTGGAAAGCTCCTTGGGGATGTAGAGAAGTGTTTGCAGAGTGGGGACATGTCCGCCAGTAAAGGGACCCTGTGCGATGCACAGAACGATCGTCTGGGGGGGGATGTGTTTGCTCTGCAAAGACATTATCAGTTTAGCGGATGTGCACTTGTGTCAACCCTGTATGTCTGATCAACATATTTGTGGTGCTATGGGCATACACCTGCAGATAATCTCTCATCCACAGAAATGGTAGTATAGTCCGGGTATGCTTTGTTCTTTGAACAACGCAATTGAATTGTGGCATGTTGCAATGCATGTGCATTGGCTTAGTGAATTGGGGAGCCATTCAAAAATGCAGCAACGCAAATAATGTGTACTCTAATGCTGCGTACACACGATCGGATTTTCCGCCAACAATTGTTCTATAGGAGCTTTTTGTCAGAATTTCCGACCGTGTGTAGGCTCCATCGGACATTTTTTGTCGGAATTTCCAACAAACAAAATTTGACAGCTGGTTCTCAAATTTTCCGACAACAAAATCTGTTGTCGTAAATTTCGAGCATGTATAGACAATTCCAACGCACAGAATTCCATATGCTCTGAATCAAGTCTGAGACGGAAGCGCTCGGTCTGGTAAAACTAGCGTTCGTAATGGAGATAGCACATTCATCACGCTGCAAAGTTTTTAATCTGTTAATGCAGCGCATTCTCTTCTTCTTTATAATGCTACAATAATGAAGTTTTTTTGCTGCTGATATTCAAACAAACTGATTTATTTATTATTTCTCGTGATCTACTGAATAATATTTTTTATTTTTTTCATCAGATCTCCATAATAATGTTTCGATTTTATTTTTATAGTGATCTTCATAAAATTTTTTGTTGTTTTGTGTGTCAAGTTACCACAACACCATTATTATTTTGTATTTTTTAACCTCAAGAAGGTTGTTTGGTGTTGGTGTCCCTTGTTAATTTGACATTGTATTTTTGAAATGTACCTGCCTACTCACAAACAAACTGTCCTTTTTGTAGTAAAACACATAGGCAAGTATTTGTGAAAAAAAATAGACATTTATTATGGGTCATAACAAAATAAAGAGGAAGGCAACACTGGATAAACTGGTGAAATTGGGGAAGGCTTTATACCCCAGGGCACACATCAACTATTTTACAGGCAAAATTGGCAGCCTGAGGAGTCCATATAATAGTGAGCACAATCAAGTCCAGGACTCCAAGAGATCAGGAACAGCAGCAGATGACATGTGTGTCCCCGGGCTGTGGTCTTTCAACAGCCTGGGTCTTTTGACAGACCAGACTGAACTCAGGCCATCACTTTCTTGTCTTCTTTCCATGCTTCCTTCCATGCTTGCTTCCAGGCTGTGGCTCTGGTGTTGGAGTTGTGGCAGGAGGTGGAGTAGGCGGAGGACGATGGTCAAACTCACAAACATGGCTTTTGCTTGTGAGTTCGCCCCTCAACCCCTTATTTAGAGCTTGTAAGATCACTTCCTCACAGAAGAGGCGTTGGCCCTCCTCCAATTTCTGCATTTTGCAGGCATAGGCCTCTTGAAGTTTGGGGGGAGTTCTGAGGGCCGCAGTAGCCTGCCGAATTAACCCAAGTGCTGCCTCCTCCAGGTTCCTCCCCTTCCTGGGCCTTTTTTTTTAAGACGGATGGGAGGGACCTGGGATTCGGTCAGGCTACTGGGCCCGGTCACCTCCTGGCTGCCACTTACCCCCGCCACCTACTGGCTGCCACTTTCCACAGCCACCTCCTGGCTGCCACTTTCCACAGCCTCCTCCTGGCTGAGGCTTTCCTGTGTATGAAAAAGGGACATAGTTTTTTGCTCATCAATCACACACAATTTTCAGCTCATGACTGTTGCAAATTGAATGTTAATAAATAGAAAAGACTATCATTCTGAGCCCAGCATTTTTCATTCTTGTCCTAATCATTTTTTGACCACTACTGTCTATTGATATGTAAAACACTGTTAAATCAGAAATTAGTGATCAATAAAAACATCCAGTTAACATCATTAATTTTTGGACAATAAATACGTTGAATGATGCTATACCTGACTCAAGCTGGGCTCCTCCACTTCTTCCTGGCTGGAAGGCCCAGGTTGGGCGTCGGAAACCTCAGCTGGGGTGGAAGGAAGCTTTGAAGGAAGAGTGGAGAGTGATGGTGTGATTTCACTCTGGTCTGACAGAAAATGCAGTCTGTCATAGTACCACAGCCTGGGGACTAGGGATGAGCCGAACACCCCCCTGTTCGGTTCGCACCAGAACATACGAACAGGCAAAAAATTTGCTTGAACACTGTTAAAGTCTATGGGACATGAACATGAATAATCAAAAAACTGTCAAAAATGTTAAAAATAACAAGAGACAGTTTTTGACAATTCCTTTATTTAAATGCTTCTTCTTTCTTCTATCTTAACACCGGAGGAAGAACCAGAAGTACCAGAAGAACCAGAAGAAGAAGAAGAAGATGAAGGAAGATAGAAGATAGAAGAAAGAAGAGAAGAGAAGGGCCTGGTATGGAATTTAGGGGGACCCCCCACATCATTTTTTTTTAAATTTTGGCCGGGGTTCCCTTTAATATCCATACCAGACCTGAAGGGCCTGGTATGGAATGCGGAGCTGCCCGAAAAGAAGATGAAGACAAGATGAAGAGAAGAAGATGAAGAGAAGAAGATGAAGAGAAGAAGATGAAGAGAAGAGCAGGAGCCTCCCTCCATGCCATGGATGCAGAGAGGCCTGAGGAGAAGAAGGGAAGAAGACGCCACGGAGGAGATGCTGGACGAGAACACCGGAGGAAGAACCAGAAGTACCAGAAGAACCAGAAGAAGAAGAAGATGAAGGAAGATAGAAGATAGAAGAAAGAAGAAGGAAGAAAGAAGAAGCATTTAAATAAAGGATTTGTCAAAAACTGTCTCTTGTCATTTTTAACATTTTTGACAGTTTTTTAGTGAAATGGTAGGCCCTTACCATTTTACACAGGGGGGAGGGCTGGGATCTGGGGGTCCCCTTGTTAAAGGGGGCTTCCAGATTCTGATAAGCCCCCCACCCGCACACCCCCACAACCACCGGCCAGGGTTGTGGGGATGAGGCTCTTGTCCTCATCAACATGGGGACAAGGTGTTTTGGGGGGCTACTCCAAAGCACCCCCCCAATGTTGAGGGCATGTGGCCTGGTACAGTTCAGGAGGGGGGGCGCTCTCTCATCCCCCCTCTTTTCCTGCAGCCAGCCAGGTTGCGTGCTCGGATAAGGGTCTGGTATGGATTTTTGGGGGGACCCCACGTCGTTTTTTTTTTAAATTTTGACGCGGGGTTCCCCTTAATATCCATACCAGACCTGAAGGGCCTGGTATGGAATTTAGGGGGACCCCCCACGTCATTTTTTTTTTAAATTTTGGCCAGGGTTCCCCTTAATATCCATACCAGACCTAAAGGGCCTGGTATGGAATTTAGGGGGACCCCCACGTCATTTTTTTTTTACATTTTGGTTCGGGGTTCCCCTGTGGGGAATTCCCATGCCGTTTTTATCAATGAACTTCTATGTGTATTGTCGGACCGGCAATGCATTAATAGCCGCGAGTAGTTTTAAATGACTTTTTTTCCTTTAAAATGTCATTTTGCTGTCAGACTGTTCTAAACATGGGAAACATGCACCCCTTTACAGGCATACTATAGACACCCCCCAGGTACGAAATTTAAAGGGATATTACACTTTTATTGTTTCACTTTAAGCATTATTAAAATCACTTTTTAATAATTTTTATTAAATTAAAAACTTTTTTTTGCATTGACACATGTCCCCTGGGGAAGGACCCAGGTCCCCAAACACTTTTTATGACAATACCATGCATATAAGCCTTTAAAATTAGCACTTTTGTCCCATAGACTTTTAAAGGGTATTCCGCGGCATTTGAATTTGCTGCGAACACCCCAAATTGTTCGCTGTTCAGCGAACTTGCGAACAGCCCATGTTCGAGTCGAACATGAGTTCGACTCGAACTCGAAGCTCATCCCTACTGGGGACATAAATGTCATCTGCTGCAGCTCCTGATCTCTAGGAATCCTGGACCTTCTTGCGCTCCCTATTATATGTGCTCCTTATGCCACCAATTTTGGCCTTCAGATAGGGGATGTCTGCCGTGGGGATCTGTGGCTTCACAAATTCCAGCAATTGATCCAGCGCTGCCTTCCTCTTTATTGTATTATTATAAAAGGTGTGTTTTACCTGCCACAGATAGGGCAGCTCCCTGTACTTATCGATGAAATGGGGGTGTAAAGTCATGTTCGTCGAAGCGATCCATTTTATCTGCAAGACACAACACAAGACAAACCCTAATGTCAGGCTAAACTCGCATAATATTGTCCCAATATAGGCCCCAATCTCTAAGTAGTATAGGCCACTGATGCCCCAAGTTAAAATTGTACCTTCGTTAGAACGATCGGCGCTTCTGATACTCCTTCCTCCGCTCACAGATCGTATGTACGACGCACCTGTGTTCCGCTTTATATACACTGCGCATGTGTTAAACTCCGCTGGCCCCTGAACTTCATTCTAGTATTTTGGGGGGAGCACATGGCAGAGAAAGAACAAGTGCATGCAGACAGCAGCAGCCTCAACGTTGAAAGCCCGGAGACACGAATGTCCCGATCCCGGAGGAGATTTAAGGCCTTAAATATGTCCTTTGTAGAGATGGTGGGCATCTTGAAGAGGGCCGACTATGATGAGACGCATGGACCTTACCCAAACCCAAATGTGAGAAAGCCCAAGATCATAACTAAAGTTGTGAAAAGTCTGCACAGGAATTTTGGGGTGCGCCGATCCAAGGATCAACTGAGGAAACGCTGGTCTGACCTGAAATTGAGGGAGCACTATCAATACAGAAGGATCAAGAGAGTTCTGCAAAAAAGTAAGTAGTTGTCGTGTGTTCCTATTATTATTATTTGCATGCTGCTCCATGTGCTTTTCTTTACTGTTGTACAGTTTAAAATGGCAAGTTTCAGGTTTGTGGGCACAATAATTGTTCGTAGTAAACATTGTTTGTTCGCCCACTAATACGATGTTTTTGGCAGATGCAGGTTAACTACATTTGGTCAGGTCTATTTGTATTAAAAGAAGTTTAGTACATTGTTGTCTAGATGGGTTTGTAACTAGAATGAAATGCAAACTTGATTCAGTGTAAGGAGAGGACACTCAGCAGCTGTTTACACATCTGGACGCAGGAGCACTAGTGTGGGACACCAGAACATACTTTTTAGGGTGCCCCACACAGGTGCTCCAGTGGATACTAGGGGTGTCTCCATGTGTGAAACGTGACCAAAACAGGTAAGTATTCCAGCTTTAAGAAAGGGAAAAAAAAATTCTTCAGCTTGGAACTCTGCCAAAACAGTCAATTGTACGACACTTCCAAGCAATGTTTCATATTACTATTTCTGCCCTTGAATACCTGTGTGCTAAGTTTACCATTTTTTTTATTCACATAGGGGAGAAAAGACTCAGGACATCAGAGGACACCAGGGACCCACAATCTCATAAAGAAGGGGAAATCTCCACACCACAACCTGAGGATGTGGAGGAAGGAGAGGTTTATGAATTTGGCGAAATAGTGACCACAATAGGTGAGTGTCTGAGACCACAGCTTTAGGTAATAGATGTAATGCCTGTATATCTATAATACATGGTGTGTCTTTTAATTTTAGGTGATGTGGATCTTGTGGAAGAAGAATCTAATTTCACCAGTGCAAGTGCACACGTCCTCATCGGGGAGATCATGGTGTGCAATAGAGATTTACAGAAGATCAAGGAAGACATCAATGATGTTGAAAAAAGACTCAAAAACATCAATGATGTTTTAGGCAGAATTTAAAACACACCAAAATTCTTCAATTTGTTTATATTTTTCTAACTTTTTAAAAAAATCTTGAAAGCCAAATTTTAAAGATGCACAGTGTGTCAACATGTGCTATCTGCCATCACGGGATATCAATGTACGCATTTTGTGGGTGCAACCCCTTCCTCGCAACTCAAGTAGCTAAGAGGAAGTGGTTGCACCCCCAAAACACATCCATTGATCCCCCACATGTTGACATTAGGTATGGGATCAGGAGGAAAATGCCCAGTTTAACTCCCAATTTGTGTACATCTTCAAAATTTGGCTTTTACAGGGGTGACCTCACCACATCTGATGAAGGCAATATCAACACATTTTGGACACTATAATGTCCGATATTGTCTTCAGTTTTTCAATGTTGAACTTTGTAAGTTCCTGAGTTGTGTATTGTTTTATGGTTTTAAACATGCCTATTTACCCCCAAAAAGGATATTTCTAATGTCCTAAAAATAACTTTATTAAAAAAATATGTTGGTTTGTTCAAAAACTCTTTTCTAACGCACATGTGAATGTGCACAGAGTAAAAAGTTTTCTACTCAACAATGTGTGGCTTCTTCTTTCAATGCTCAATAGCAGTTTTTACAGTAAGTTGGTGTTTACAGTGGCAATGGGGGTTATTTACTAAAGGCAAATCCACTTTGCACTACAAATGCAGTTTCAATGCAGTTTCAAGTGCACTTTTGCAGTGTACTTGTAGTGCAAAGTGGATTTGCCTTTAGTAAATAACACCCACAGTGCTTTATAATTTGCCACAATCAGGCCATTTTCGTGACTCACAAAAATTAATTCATGGAGCTGAAATCGTTGAATATTTTTATCAGTAATGCATTACATACATTAACAATAAAAACTAGGTGTGTGTGTAGCAGGCCCACAACATAATAGTTTTCTGAAGAAGAGATTGTCACCTCATGTATCAAAGAAATTACGTTTGCACTATTGAAGAAAATTAAAAAAAAAAGCCCATTGGATAAACTAGGAGACAGCTAAAAGAAACACAAGCAGTAAATCAAAGGAAATATTATTTCATTTTAAAATAAAAATTTCTTTTAAAAATATTTCCTAAACATTGTCTAGCAGCTGTATAAGTGACTAGGCTAGATGTGTATGGGCCCAGGATAGCATGCTGGGGAGGTTAGTGAAGGCAAATATGCATGAATGACAAAAAAGGAGCATTAAAAACTTCCAGCATGCATGAGGATAAAGAGGACATTCACAGCATATTACAATCATGGTAATCAGGCAATGATGAAAGTAATACAATACATTAGCAAACATTAAATACATATAATGTGATGTTAAAGGAGAAAACTTACCTTAATATAGTCCTTCTGCAGGACTTTTATGATGGCAGAACAGGTCTCTGGAATAATGATCCCCAGAGCCTGGGGGGAGATGCCTGTCGAGAACTTGATGTCCTGCAGACTTCTCCCCATCGCCAAATACTGCAAGGTGGCAACTAGCCTTTGTTCTGGAGTGACTGAATAGGGTGATTAGCTTCCCTAGGCCCAAGAAACGCAGTGCCACATCCAATAATAACATTTATATCAGAAAAGCGAATTCCCCTGGATGGACTTTACCGTCACTTGCTGACAAGTATTAAATAGTGAGTTCATCTACTAGAATATATACAGTAAAAAGATTTTTATTTAAACATAGCATAGATTAAAAACAAATTACAACATAGATTCAACTAAACATAGTGTAAAGATAATGCATGACAGTATTGTTGCAATACAGTAAATTGTACGAGGGCTCCTGTTCACACCCAACGCGTTTCGGAGTTAGTATTATATTTATCCTTCTTCAGGGATGTAGCAAAAGAAAGGGAGCACTTTGTTTCAGATATGTTACGTTGAATTGTTTAAGAATACTTTCAGATTGAGATAGCATTGGACGTTATTGCTGGTGTAATAGTTCTTAAAGGGGCAGAGTAATGTACTGTGCCGGGCGCGTGCAGACCAGAGCAATATACTGTGCCTCTCAGGCGTTACACACGCTGGAAGCTGGGATGCGTGGCTGACATAGTATAACTTTTTACCTGCACAGGGGTTCCCTCTCATCTCGCCTCAGTACATTGCTCTGGTCTGCACGCGCCCGGGAGGGACGGGGGTTGGTGAGACTCTGTGTCCTATTTTAGGGCAATACCAACTAATGATAATTACGCTGCCCCTTTAAGAACTATTACACCAGCAATAACGTCCAATGCTATCTAAATCTGAAAGTATTCTTAAACAATATAACGTAACATATCTGAAACGAAGTGCTCCCTTTCTTTTGCTACATCCCTGAAGAAGGATAAATATAATACTAACTCCGAAATGCGTTGGGTGTGAACAGGAGCCCTCGTACAATTTACTGTATTGCAACAATACTGTCATGCATTATCTTTACACTATGTTTCATTGAATCTATGTTGTAATTTGTTTTTAATCTATGCTATGTTTAAATAAAAATCTTTTTACTGTATATATTCTGGTAGATGCACTCACTATTTAATACTTGTCAGCAAGTGCCGGTAAAGTCCATCCAGGGGAATTTGCTTTTCTGAAATACTTGTTCTGGAGTGATGGCTTGCCATATGCAGGTGTCCTGCTTCATAATACAGGGGACAGCAAAGCCAACAAACGCTAAAAAACGGGGTCCGTCATCCGGAGATAATTCCTGAAATAATGAGGATTATTCTCATGGATCTCCCGCAACAAAGACATATGAGAGAATTGGTCACGCTGGAGCAACCAATTCTTCATCCATGAACTCCTCCTTGCCCTATTCATGGACTGGGCTTGGGTCAAAGTAAGAACCCCAACACCAAGCCCCTGCATAGCACCAACTCTACGATGAGTACATACCCGCAACATGGCTTCAAAATGGGCCGCTGGTCAGAACGAACTAACAGAATGCACTGAAAATCAGAAAGGCCTGAGAAGAGTGAGCTGAAAATCAGAAACAAGTGGACAAGAACGCACTAGAAATCGAACACGTACTATAAAAGAACGCACTGAAGACCAGATACGAACTGACTACATGCAGTGAAAACCAGATACGAACCCACAAGCACAAACTGAGGAGCAGTAACGATCTGAAAAGCACGAGGCTGAAAAGCACGAATTGTCTCTCACCAAACTTCTACTAACACGAGATTAGCAGAAGGAGCCCAAAGGGTGGCTATAGAACTTCCTCTTTATAGTGCCATCGTACGTGTTGTACGTCAGTGCGTTCTTGACAATCGGAATTTCTGACAACATTTGTGCGACCGTGTGTATGCAAGACAAGTTTGAGCCAACATCCGTCGGAAATAAATCAAGAATTTCGTTGTCGGAATGTCCAATCCTGTGTACGCAGCATAGAGGTACATTTTAAGATTGAGCATTATGTTTACAGATGTAAAGATTATCTATAGAAAAGGTTGTTTTAAACCTTCTTGGTCACAGGCCAGTGTATGGACTGCCAGAGACTTTTAAGCAAAATATTTTGGATGTCACAGATATTAAATGGAATATCCAGTTTTTCGTTGTGTATATTCAGCATTCAGTAGCTGTTCCCATTGTGCCTTGAAAAATATAAGATGTCAGCTCCCAGAAGAACTGTAAATATCTATTAGGTTTTGCTGTCACTGCAGATGGCACTACACCTGCAATACACCTACAGGTGGGGACACCTGGGGTTTCTCTTTTAAGGTTGTAGGCAGTCCAATATGAGTCCAGTCTGAGATCCCTATTTGTCATATAATGTTTGCATTGAACAGACATGAAAAACAATGGTGTTTTCTATTTTTCCAATTGGAAAGAACTTACTGTTGGAAGGCTGTGTGTTTGAATAACGTCAGGGTCACCACTGGTAAGTAGAGCTTTTGAAAAAAAGACATCAACAAAGAATCTGCTCATGGAGTGAAGATACATGCTGTGACAAAAGGTAGACTGGATATCCGGTGGTTTAAAGGAGTTGTAAAGGCAGAAGGTTTTTTATCTTAATGCATTCTATGCATTAAGAAAAAAAGCCTTCTGTGTGTAGCAGCCTCTCCCGCACCCCCTAATTACTTACCTGAGCCCCATCTCTCTCCAGCGATGTCCACGAGTGTCTTAGCCATCCAGGACTCTCCTCTCGATTGGCTGAGACACAGCAGCGGCACTATTGGCTCCCACGGCTGTCAAAGTCAGTTAGCCAATTAGAAGAGAGGGAGTGGGGCTGGGGTTTCGTGTCTGAATGGACACAGCAGGGAGCTGTGACTCGGCTTGGGTACCTCCATAACAAGCTGCCTGCTGTGGGGGCACTTGACAGGAGGGAGGGGCCAGGAGCAGCAAAGAAGGACCCTAGAAGAGGAGGATCCAGGCTGCTCTGTGCAAAACCAACTGCACAGAGGAGGTAAGTACAGTATAACATGTTTGTTATTTATTTTTATTTTTTTTAAATGAGACTTTACAATGAACTTTAAATACAGTTTGTCCAGCATTACTCCATTCCTGGGGCACAGAGCCAAGAGATGGGGACATTCCTAACTATTTTGGCATGCAAATATATGAATGTCCTTGGTAATTGTGCATAATGTGGTCATAGAAGTGATCCACCAACTGGAGAGTAATATTGTTTTACATTAGATGAGAGCAGTACATCCTTTTTTTGTTGAATAGATATGAAAACAACAGATGGGACTTAGGATCCAATATGAAAATGAGACAAGTAAAGCAGAACTCCAAATATTCAATATGAATCAATTTCTATGGCTTACAAGGTTTCTAAAATGTTTCATCCTATCACCAGTCTTGCACTCTGATGAATAATTGCCATTACATGAGTTGCCTGTTCCTTGTTCTCATATCTCTTTATATCTGTAAATGATTGTAAGCAGCATTATTTTTTCTTGCTCAATATTTTTATTGATATTTTCAGGGGTAGGGCAGTAAGTATACAAACATTCAAATGGGATATGTACATTATGAACACAAGTATAATGCCCTGTACACACGATCGGACATTGATCGGACATTCTGACAACAAAATCAATGGATTTTTTCCGACGGATGTTGGCTCAAACTTGTTTTGCATACACACGGTCGCACAAAGTTGTCGGAATTTCGGATCGCCAAGAACGTGGTCACGTACACCAAGTATGACGAGACTATAAAAGGGCAGTTCGGAACCAAGCGCCCCACCATTTGGGCTCCTTTTGCTAATCTTGTGTTAGTAAAAGTTTGGTGAGAGACGATTCGCGCTTTTTCAGACTCGTGGTTTTCAGATCGTTTTCTGCTGTTCAGTTTATGCTCGTGGGTTTGTATCTGTTCTTCAGTGCATGCAGCGAATACAATTGACTTGTCATTGTGTTTGTGTTCATTCATTACTGATTTTCAGGTCGCTCTTCACAGGCCTTGCTGTTCTTCAGTGCGTTCTGTTACTTCGTTCTGAGCAGCCGACAATTTTCTAGCCATGTTGCGTATACGTACTCCTTGTAGAGTTCGTGCTGTTGTTGGGGTCCTTCATGCTTGGTGTTGGGGTCCTTACCTTGACACAAGTCCAGTCCATGAACAGGGTGGGGAGGAGTTCATGGACCAAGAATTGGTTTCTCCAGCGTGACCAGTTCTGTCATATGCCTTTGCTCCGTGATATCCGTGAGAATAATCCTGATGATTTCAGGAACTTTCTCCGGATGACAGACCCCGTATTTCACCGTTTGTTGGCTTTGCTGACCCCCTATATCAGCAGGCAGGATACCTGCATGAGGCAAGCCATCACTCCAGAGCAGAGGCTAGTCGCCAACCTGCGGTACTTGGCGAGGGGAGAAGCCTGCAGGACCTCAAGAGACAGGCATCTCTCCCCAGGCTCTGGGGATCATTATCCTGGAGACCTGTTCTGCTATCATTCAGGTCCTGCAGAAGGACTATATTAAGGTAAGATTTTGATCCTTTAACATCACATTTTATTGTATAGAATGTTTGTTAATATATTGTATTTCTTTCCTTATTCCCTAATTACCATGATTGTAATATGCTGTGAATGTCCCCTTTGTCCTCATGCATGCTGGATTTTTATGTAATTTTTTTTGTCCTTCACACATATTTGCCTTTACTTACCTCCCCAGCATGCTCTCCTGGGCCTATATTCACCTCGTGTAGTCACTTAACAATGTATTTTGTCAGATCCATAGTAGTGCTTTACCCTAAATACCCCCTAAAATGTGTAAAATAGTGATGTGTGGTTTAAATTCAGGCAGCGTGCCAGAGGCTTTTTTTGTGGTCTCCCAAAATCTTTTTGAACCCTCCCTCCCCCCAACTGCTAACTTAGCTGATACCTATTCCTCTATCTGCTGACTTTGGCAAACCCATACACACTATACTCACCTCTTTAGTGGTCAGATTTATGGATGAATTCCCCAAAGCATGTAGTGCAAGGGCCTGCCTGAATACTTTCAAATGGTACTGTTTCAAGTTTTTGTATCCTATTATTATCTTGATAGATAATAGCAGAATGTAAAAATGTGCTAAAATGTGTACTGTGTGTATTTATATCTTTGTATGATGACACTTCTTACCTGTCCAGTGGGCTGCCAATAGTGTAAAGTAAGGAGGGACTGGTCAAAGTAATACACATTATTTATGGATTTATCTCTCAATGAAGTGGAGAGGGTTACCTGTCCAAAACATCTCCCTCCCCCCACATAAAATTTATAAAATGGCCCATGAGGGGGGGGGGGATCTGATAGGTGGACCTTATATCTTTGTCTTTAAATACTCCCTAAAATAAATGTTATACTGATGTTGGCCAAGAATGTTTGTGTCTAATCTGCTTTCCATGTTTATGTGCAAAATGATTAATTTATTTTTCTGGTTTTACTCCACAGTTTGCTTCCAACCCACAGGAATGGCAGACTGTGGCCTCCCACTTTGCCCAGCGGTGGGACTTTCCTAACTGCGGAGGGGCAATTGATGGGAAACACGTCCACATCGTCCCACCACCCAACTCGGGGTCATACTATTACAACTATAAGGGGTTCAATAGTATTGTGATGTTGGCAGTGGTGTCGGCTACTTATGAGTTCCTGTATGTGGACGTGGGGAAGAATGGCTGGATGTCAGATGGTGGAGTCATCGCCCAGACGGAGTTCTACAGGTATCTCCAGAATGGCAGCTTGGACTTGCCACCTCCAGAAGACAATGTGGAAGGACTCCCATTCGTCTTCATTGCAGATGAAGCGTTTGTGCTGGGGGACCATCTTATGCGGCCATTCCCTATGAGGACCCTCACCCTGGACCAGAGGGTTTTTAATTACCGGCTGGCCAGAGCCAGAAAAGTGGTGGAGAACACGTTTGGAATCATGGCCAGCCGGTTCTGCCTATTTCTTACACCCATACGCACGGCGGAGTATAAACTGAATCATATCATCCTGGCGTGCTGTGTTCTCCACAACTTTTTAAGGCAAAATTCTGCCAACTATGCTGCCTCAGTGGGGCCTGAGGCTGGAATTCATGTAAATGAACCAAACCTGATGGCGCTTGAGGCTGGCTGTCCTGGCTTGCCCCCCCTGAGTGTCCACAAGGTCCGTCTAAGATACCTTGAATACTTTGCGGGTAGGGGGGCCATCAATATGCCAGACAATGTCTGAGCCTTTTTTAAATAAAAAAAATAGTTTACCTACTAAGATATTTGCTGACATTTATTACTGCTTGTGTTTCTTTTAGCTGACCCTGACTGAAATGTGTGTAGTCCTGAAAATGGCGTGATTGTGTAACATTAGAAAGCACTGTGTTATCTACTAAAGGAAAATACACTTTGCACTACAAGTACACTTGAGACTGCACTGAAACTGCACTTGTAGTGCAAAGTGGATTTGCCCTTAGGAAATAACCCCCATTGTCACAGAAAACACCAATTTTACCACAACAAAAGTTTTGGAGCATTGAAAGAAGAATCCACACATTCTTGATTATCAATCTTTTTTATACAAGCACAATCACATGTGCATTTATAAAAGGTTTTTAAAACAAACCAACATGTTTGTTGTATAACAATTTTTTGGGTCACATTAATAAAAGTAAAAATGTCCATTTAAGGTAAAACAGGCATGTTTAAAACCAACAAGAAATACACAAATCTGGAACTTACAAAGTTCAACTTTGTTAGAAATGGAAGGCAATATCAGACATGAGTATTTATAAACTGTGTTTGATATTGCATTCAGATGGAGTGAAGTCACCCCTGGAAAAGCCAAATTTTGAAGATGCACACAAATTTCAGAATGTCAACATGTGCTAGCTGCCATCATGGGGGATCAATGGACGTGTTTTGGGGGTGCAACCCCTTCCTCTCAGCTACTTTATTATTGAGGAAGGGGTTGCACCCACAAAACGCGTCCATTGATCTCCTGTGATGGCAGATAGCACATGTTGACACACTGTGTGCATCTTAAAAATTTGGCTTTTCGAGAATATGTCAAAAAAGGTGCAAAAAAAATTTTGATTCAAAAAACAACAAAAAAGTCAGGGATTTGGAGGTGTTTTAAACTCTCCCTAAAACATCAATGATGTTCTTCATTTTGTTTTGAACATCATTTATGATTTCTGGATGTTTTCCAAGTCCCTATTACACCCCATGATCTCCGTGATCAGGATCTGGACACTCTCACTGGTGCAGTGTCCTTCATCCACAACATCATGATCACCTAAAAATATAGAAACAAAAACACACCATGTATTATAAATATGCCAGCATCCATCTCTTACCGGAGCCTGTGGTCGCAGACACTCACGTGTTGTGGTGACTATTTCGATTACGTCTCCTTCCTCCTCCTCCTCCTGTTGGCTTTGGGGGATTTCTCCTTCTTCCTGAGGTGGGGGGTCTGTTGTCTCCTCAGATGAGTGGTGTCCTCCGAGTCTTTTCTCCCCTATGTAAAAAAAAGGTATACTTAGCACACAGATATTTGATGGCAGAAATAGGAATATGAAACATTGCTTGGAAGTGGGGTACAAGTGTCTGTTTTGGCAGAGTTGCAAGATGAAGAAATATTTTTTTCCTTTGTCAAGCTTGAATATTTACCTGTTTTGTACAAGCTTCACAGATGGAGACACCCCTATAGTATACACGGGAGCACCTGTGTGGGACCCCCTAATAAAAAGGGTGTTCTGGTGTCCCACACTAGTGCTCCAGAGTCCAGATGTGTAAACAGCTGCTGAGTGTCCTCTCCTTACACAGAATCTAGTTTGCAGTTTATTCTAGTTACAAACCTATCTAGACACCAAAATTATTTGTTGAGAACTGGGCTAGCAAAAATGTATTCAAATGCATATGTCCAAAACATGGTGTTTTCTATGCCGAACTAACAATGTTTCATACGAACGAATAATGTGCCCATGAACATGAAAGTTGCCATTTTAAACTGTACAACAGTTAAGAAAAGCACATGGAGCAGCACGAACGTTAGAAAAATCAAGAATAGCAACACAGAACAACTACTTACTTTTTTGCAGCACTCTCCTGATCCTTCTATACTGATCATGCTCCCTTAATTTGAGGTCCGACCACCGCTTCCTGAGTTGATCCTTGGATCGTCGTACACCAAAATTCTTCTGCAGACTCTTGACAATTTTCACCATGATCTTGGCCTTTCTGACATTGGGGTTGGGGTAAGGTCCATACTTCCCGTCATAGTCGGCCCTCTTCAGGATGTCGACCATCTCCAACATCTCCCCAAAGGACATATTTGAGGCCTTAAATTGTCTCCTCCGAGATCGGGACGTTTCTGGCTCCGGGCTTTCCTCCTCCTCTTTGCTGTAATTAGCACGCACCTGTTGTGTCTCCACCATGTGCTCTTCCCCCACTGCGCCGAATGAGAAGGGGCGGGGAATAGACTAGAAAGAACGTCAGGGGCGGGCGGAGTTTCACACATGTGGAGTGTATATAAAGCGTAACGCGCGTGTGTCTTACGTACGATCTGTGAGCGGAGGAAGGAGTATCGTAAGCGTCGATCGTGATAACGAAGGTAACATTTAAACTTGGGCCTACACTGCTTAGAAATTGAGGCCTATATTGGGAGAAGATTAGGAGACTTTAGCCTGACCTTAGGGTTTATCTTGTGTTGTGTCTTGCAGAGAAAATGGATGGCTTCAATGACCACAACTTCCTCCCCCTGTTCATAGACAAGTACAGGGAGCTGCCCTGTCTGTGGCAGGTGAAACACCCCCAATACAATAATAAACAAAAGAGGCAGGCAGCGCTGGAGAAATTGCTGGAGTTGGTGAAGCTGGTGGTCCCCATGGCAACCATCCCCTATTTAAAAGCCAAAATTGGTGGCCTAAGGAGCACTTATCTTAGGGAGCGCAAGAAGGTCACGGATTCCCAGAGATCAGGAGCTGCAGCAGATGACGTTTATGTCCCCAGTCTGTGGTACTATGAGAGACTGCGATTTCTGTCAGACCACACTGAAGTCAGGGAATCCCTCTCAACCCTTCCTTCCACTCTTCCTTCCACCCTATCTTTCACCCCAGCTGAGGCTTCCGATGTCCAACCTGAGACTTCCAGCCAGGAAGAAGTGGAGGAGCCCAGCTGGAGCCAGGTATAGCATTCTTCTACAGATTTCTGGTCAAGAAATAAATGATGTTTACTGGATGTTATTATTGATCACTAATTGATGATTTAAGAAAGTATTTTACATATCAATAGACAGTAGTGGGCAAAAATAATTGGGACAAGAATAAAAAATGCTGGGCTCAGAATGATAGTCTGTTATATTTGTTTACATTCAATTTGCAACAGTCATGAGATGAAAATTGTGTGTGATTGATAAAGAAAAAACTATTACTATGTCCCTTTTTCATACACAGGAAGACCTCAGCCAGGAGGAGGCTGTGGAATGTGGCAGCAAGGAGGAGGCTGTGGAATGTGGCAGCCAGGAGGAGGCGGGGGTTAGTGGCAGGCAGGAGGAGGCGGGGGTAAGTGGCAGCCAGGAGAAGGATGGGCCCAGTAGGAGCCTGACAGAATCACAGATCCCTCCCCTCCGCCTTCCAAACAAAAGACCCAGGAAGGGGAGTAACATGCAGGATTCAGCACTCAGGCTGATACAGGAGGCTTCTGCGTCCCTCAGAGCCTTCCCCACTCGTGAAAAGGCCTTTGCCTCCATGGCTGCCACTAAACTGCAGGACATGCAGGAGGGCCAATGCCTCATGTGTGAGGACCTTCTTTATAAAGCCTCAACTAAGGGGGTGAGGGGCGAAATCACACCCAATACCCACCTGTGTGAGTTGGACCATCCTCCTCCTCCTCTTCCTCCTGCCACAACTCCACCACCAGAGCCACAGCGTGGAAGGAAGACAAGAGAGTGATGACCTGGGTTCAGTCTGGTCTGACAAAAGATGCAGGCTCTTGTATGAGCACAGCCTGGGGACATGTATGTCATCTGCTGCTGTTCATGATTCTCTTGGACTTCTGGACCAGACTGCACTCCCTTAGATATGGACTCCTCAGGCCACCAATTTTGTCAGGAAATAATTGATGTGTGCCCTGGGGGGGGCAATTTCAGATGTTTCTCCAGCGTTGCCTCCCTCTTTGTTTGGTTCGGATCCCTTAATAAAGGTTTTTTTGTTTCAATTATACTCGCCTATGTGTGTTTTCCTTCAAAAAGGACAGTTTGTTTGTGAGGAGACAGGTACATTTCAAAAATACAATGTGAAATTAACAAGAGACACCAACACCAAGCAACCTTCTTGAGATTAAAAAATACAAGATAATAATGGTGTTGTGGTAACTTGACACACACAAAACTAAAATATTCTGGAGTAAAAAAAAAAAAATCAGGCTTGAAAAAAATAACCCCCAAAAAAAAAAAAATTGAGTCAGATGTGACAAATAAAAATATGATATTGATGAAATCATGAGAAATAATAAAGAAAGAAGTTTGTGAGAACTCTGTGTGAATATGAGCAGCAAAACAACTTAATTCTTCTAGCATTATAAAGAAGAAGAGAGTGTGCTGCATTAAACAATTTAAAACATTGCAGCCTGACGAAAGTGCTATATCCATTCCGAACGCTAAGTTTACTAGACCGAGCAGTTCTGTCTCGTAATCTCTTCTGAGCATGCATGGCACTTTGTGCATCGGAATTGTCCACACACGGTCGGAATTGACGCGATCGGATTTTGTTGTCGGAAAATTTAATAGCCTGCTCTCAAACGTTGTGTGTCGGAAAATCGATGGAAAAAGTCAGATGGAGCCCACACACGGTTGGAATTTCTGACAACAAGCTCCGATCGCACATTTTTTGTCGGAAAATCTGACCGTGTGTACAGGGCATAAGAGAGATCATCTACAATCGGTTGAACTTAAACAAAGCAATCAGTAAAGGATCAAAACATTTGGATCCTAAAAAAGACTCAAACAGAGGGACTCCGACAGCCCTTGAGAAATGCCAAATATGCCTCCGGTCCACCCAAACACCCCTAATGAGAACAAACTGTGAACAGGTGGGGGCATTTCCGGAATGTTGCATTTCAGAGCTTGTCCAACAATGTAGGTGTGGCACAAGAGGCACGGAGGTACAGAATTAACAGGGAACCCTCATAGATCAATTGTCTAAAGGAACAGTCGTATAAGCGGACTTGCCCTCGACAAGTGTAAGTCGAGGAAAAAGGGTTTATAGGGGCATGCCACGTGTACCACTACCCATCATCATGGATCGTATTAGGGTGTATAAGTATCAATCGATAACGTAGGGTAAATTGGTAAGTGCCAAACCTCATTAAAGGATAATAACTTTGGGGCTAAAAGGGTATCCAAATAAATGTGCTGCGAGATTGGGGATAGAGTAGGACAATAGGGGGGGGTGAAAGAAGGAGATGCTGGTGTATGTACCAGGTTAGGGTACCACTAAAAGTCATAGGCATCAGATGCCTCCGTACAAAGCCCGCAGTGAGGGGGTCAGACATAGGGAGAGTGAAAGGGGGTAGAGAAAGAGGGGAGAGGGAAGTCTCCCAACACGGTAGTGTGGACCTCAATCGGGAAACATTCTAAGCAGGTAGAAGTGTAGAAAATTTACAAAGGCAATAGAAAAGACTTTTCAAAGTCAGGAGGTTAGCAGTGTTTAACCCAAGATTGCCATATTTTTTCATATTTCTTCACTTTATCAGTTTCAATGGCTGTCATTTTAGCAAAGATTAGGGCCCTATTCATCCTATGTTGGCTTCAGCCACAACCAAAGTCTGAGATTTCTAAGCGTTGGCTATGGTTTGTTTGCCAACAGTGGTAAGTTGGATGAGTAATCATAATTGAGTATGAGTGAGCTCTACTAGTTTAAAGTTTAAAAGGGCCTTGGCTGGGTCAGGAAGAATATCGGTTTCTAAAGCCTTGGGGACCATAGAAAGGATTTTTTTCCAGAAGTCTTGGGCATTGCCACCTTATGTGTATGTGCGTGCCTGAAACTGAGCAGCCTCAAAAACAAGTCCCTGGATAGGATGGGACAAATTTTGCGATTCTTACTGGTATGAGATACTGTAGTGGGATGCCCTTTTATCCAGATTCTGGTGCATGTCCCTTTAACTCAACTCCCCACAATCCTCTAAATCCATACTTGATTTCCAAATGTGTGAAGCATACCGAGAATGGAAATCCCCAATGGTATGCAATTTGATTGCGTTGAAGCACCTGCAAGTGAGGTTTTGGAGCCCGTCTCTTAGCCACTGTGAGTGGGGATATGTCTGCAAAGAGCTGGTAAGTGTGACCCTGGAAGGACAGGGATTTTTTGCTTCTGGCTGCTGCAAGTAGCTGTTCCTTGGTGCGATAGTAGTGGAACCTGAGGTGGACCATTGGTTTTGCGTGGAGACAGGGCCCTGTGTACTCTATCCATCTCCAATCTATTTACAGAGATGGCAAGTTGCAGTTCCTGGAACAGGGCAATCATAGTGGCTTGCAGGTGGATCTTGTACTGTCTCAGGGATTCCCCTAATCCTCAGATTAGACCAGCGGTCCCTATTCTTCTGGTCTTCTAGACAAGACTGCAGTATCATATTTTCCTCCTTGAGATTCTCAAATTCAGCAGTGTAAATCTGTGTGTGATTCTCTAGCTCATCCACTCTACCTTTCAGCTCTGCAGTTCTCTGCCCTAGCTCCTTGATTTCATGTGTCAGTTTGTCAATAATATGGTCTGATGTCTGCTTGAGAGCTTTCTGCAGTATCCGTTCAAACTGTAGGAGCAGAGGTCTCTGTGTGTCTGGCGGTGTCTGCGGGTGCCGTTTTGGGAGCCACTGCTGCAGGTATATCTCCAGTGTGGTTCTCCCTGGAGCAGAGCTGTAAGCTTGCATTACCTGTCGCTCCACACATGACCCCCCCCACAGCATTTTTTTTAAGACACCTGCAGGTTTTAACACTTGGGCAAACTTCATGGTGCCTCAGGTTAGTGAAACCTATACTTTACTGTTATGTGGTTGTCCATCCATAGCCCCAAGGATCATGTCACCTGCAGCTATGCAAGAACATAGCATAGCAGTAAGGTACTCACATAGAGTCAAGTGCAGCTCTCATTACATGACAGCCAAGGCAAAGGTTGGGGAAGATATTTTTTGGGTGGGGGAGTGGGGTCTTTGTACTGGAGGAAAATTTTTGTATTGGGCAAGAAATTTTGTGCTGCGGTTATTCTTGCTTTGGAGGGATGGTGTAGGAGGATAATCTTTGTTTGCTTTATCTCCAACCAATGTGTCAGAATCCCTCCTTCTCTCACCATTCATCTCATCACACCCTAACTTTATGTAGCATAAATAGCATGTTGCAAAGATAGTTACCACAAGGTGGTGTACCACAAGGCTTTGTAGTAGGTCTTGTTCTATTAAATCTATTTCCACTATAACAAAAGGTTTAGTGGGTAAGATATTTTACTGATGACACAAAGATGTGCAAGACTGATATCCCTAGAGGTGTCTGTAACATGGAACATGATTTGATATTACTGGTCAACACAGTGGAAACTACAGTTCAGTGTTTCTAAATGCAAATGTAGCAATAACTCACGGTGGAGCTGCTGGTTTAAGCGGGTCTGTTACCTTCACCTTGCTTCCCTCTGTTTCACCGGCACTGGGTCTAGGGGTTCCGTTGAGTTTACTGCTAGACGACACACGCACCAACACTGGAGTACGTTTTCAATGCTTTATTAAACAGTCAAACTTTAGGAAGTAGCAGGAAAGAGACGGAAAAGGAAACCTTCAGGAGAAACTCAAATATCTTCTTACGAGATCTTAGCGACAAATGTCGACACGTTGTCCTTCCAACACTGACTAATGGTAACAGCGACACCCACCGGTCAGCACGAAAGCACACACAACGTAAGCCAAGCTGGAACAGAGGCGAACTTTTAACCTTCCTAACATACAATTTACTAAATTTACCTAATCTGCGGTAGATTGTAAATCTACCAGCGCTACATACTCCCCCCACTACAATAGACGTTGTCCCCAACGTCTGTCCTGAACACAATAACAGTAACTCTCAAGCCTGAGAGTAGCATTTGAGTTTCTCAGAACTTTAGATAGGCAAAGAGAAAGAAAAAAGGACAGTTAAAAGACATTATGAGACTTATATCTATAAAACATTATGTTCACAGCCGCGAACAAAACCACAATATACATTTTTTTTTCTTTTACAACCTCACTAACTAACTAGCTGAAAAGCCTCCCAGCTATACATATAATCCGATGATCCCTGAAAAAGAAACATATTTAAACACACATATATACACTACGCACACAAGGAGCAAAGCCTCATTTAAAATGAGACTCTCCTCCTATGATTTATATTAGAAAGAATATGTACTTTTGGAGTCCATCCCTGCACAAGAACTTTTCTTATAAAAGAAATCCGGCTAGCAAACAGAAGTCCTTGGATTTAAACACAGAACAGGATCTGTAGATCTTGACCACGCAGATCTCTCTGCCCTGTCGCTATCTAACTAGCTAACTTCAAGATAATAGTGTCCATAATTACCAGTAAAACCGAGGATCTGGTGAAGTCACCTACTTTCCTTCTTTATCTACAGTGGTGATAAAATATACAGCATTGTCCTTTCCCAGTCTGCAGATTACCACTTTATCAGCATAGATATGCCGACCATAGTTCCAATGAACAAAGCATCCGTTAAAACGTTCATCCATCCGGACAGAACATCCAGTCTTTCTAAGGGCTTAGACACAGACAAGTAGTCCCAAATAGCTTCATTGTACCAAAGTTCCCGATTAGCTTCAATCTCCCGCATGACATCCTGGGGTACATAAGGGAATTCTAATCCATACTCTGCGGCCACACGCTTGTTTAACATCCTTTGCAAGCAAGCAAGTTTTGGCAAAGATCTGTCTTTTCCCATACGAGGCGGTACACAGGAGTCTAATGACTTTTTCACCACAGACCCAGCCAGTGTCTGTAGAGAATCAATAACTTTTGTCAAAGTCCCCGCAACAGCACTGTGCGTCTCCACACAGGGCGACATCGGCCGAATGGACGAAGATGTACGGCCAATCCTCCACATCGATGGCAGGTCATGCCCAGTCCCTTGACATCTCCCGAGGTATACAGGACAAACTTCCCCTGTGGTTTCATTCGAACTCCAGTATCCCTGAGCAGAGTTCCAGATTGCACAGTATTCATCACGGTGCTTGCAGGGAACACTCTGGGTCCCACAACCGATTGCAACGCCGGAAAAGACATGGCCACACTCTGATCTTTTCAGCACGATCACGCGGCTTCTCTTCTCCTCTGGCGCCAAGCACACTACACGCGTCCCACGTGGTAGCAAGTAGGGTAACTCCTCCCACTTGTTCTTTCAGTCACGTAGCTCCCTTGCCTCTTCTGGCGCCCAGCGTCTACGCACCCAAAAGCAAAGTCCTGCAGTTTAACCTTTCCTCTTCCTGAAAAGATTTTTTTTTCAAAGTCCAGCTCTCTCTGTGTAAACTCCCGGTAAAACACTCCACTGGGTTGCAATAATTGTCGGTCAACAAATCCAGGACGAGCCCCCACATGTAGCAATAACTCATGGTGGAGCTGCTTGTTTAAGCGGGTCTGTTACCTTCACCTTGCTTCCCTCTGTTTCACCGGAACTGGGTCTAGGGGTTCCGTTGAGTTTACTGCTGGACGACACACGCAGAAACACTGGAGTACGTTTTCAATGCTTTATTAAACAGTCAAACTTTAGGAAGTAGCAGGAAAGAGATGGAAAAGGAAACCTTCAGGAGAAACTCAAATATCTTCTTACGAGATCTTAGCTACAAATGTCCCGGTAGAATTCAGATAATTATGTGGAATGCGTTCCCCTCATGGGATACACTCTTTTCTCATCTGGATAGGCCTCTCTCACCGGTCTAGCAGCCAGTACGCAGCACGAATCTAAAGTCTCTGCCACAGACTTATTTGGGGGGGTAAATCTGCACGATCCTCTGCCACAGGATATATCAGATCTTCTACAGTGAACAGTCAGTCACAGTGCCTGAACCTTTAAGCTGAACCGGCGACACTATGCTGTATGATTACTTCTTTTGGATACGTCCTGCAACCGAGTCACCAGGCCCCTCTATAGACCAGCACGCTGCGTGATCTCTCCAAGATGGGTCCTCCCCTGGGATCTCCTCAGCTGTCCAGCTTCGTCACACAGGACGACAGCTCAGGACCATTCCTCGGCCGCGGTGGTAGGCCCCAGACAAGCCTCTGGACCCACCCCTGTGCCGCAGCATCGTGGGCCTCCCGATCGGAGGACCACGAGGTAGCTCCTTAACGCATACCTGTCTGCCAGGAGGGCCAGCAGGTGGCTGCAAAACGACCTTAGAACATAGCGTCTGTCCCATAAATACCCTCGCCCAGAATGCAACTCGGAGGACCACCTCCACCGAGCTTGTCTCCGAGACAGAGGAGCATCTATACACTTCGGCACATTGCCCTTCCAACACTGACTAATGGTAACAGCGACACCCACCGGTCAGCACGAAGCACACACAATGTCAGCCAAGCTGGAACAGAGGCGAACTTTTGACCTTCCTAACACACAATTTACTAAATTTACCTAATCTGCGGTAGATTGTAAATCTACCAGCGCTACACAAAATAATGCACCTAGGGAAAATAATCCCTTAATACAGTACAATATTTGGGGTACAGTGTTGACCACAACTACAGAGGAATATGATTTGGGGTAGGGATGAGCCGAACACCCCCCGGTTTGGTTTGTGGCAGAACATGGGAACAGTCCAAAAATTTGTGCGCACACGCGCACCCTTTTAAAGGCTATGGGACTTGAACGCAAAAAATCAAAAGTGCTCATTTTAAAGGCTAATATGCAAGTTATTGTCATGAAAAGTGATTGGGGACCCGGGTCCTGCCCCAGGGGACATGTATCAATGCAAAAAAAGTTTAAAAACAGCTGTTTTTTCGGTATCAGTTATTTTAATAATGCTTAAAGTAAAACAATAAAAGTGTAATATTCCTTTAAATATCATGCCTGGGGGTGTCTATAGTATGCCTGTAAAGTGGCACATTTTTCCCATGTTTAGAACAGTCCCTGCACAAAATAACATTTCTAAAGGAAAAAAAGTCATTTAAAACTGCTTGCGGCTGTAATGTAATATTCCCGCCCCCCCAGCCCATGACTAGGCCCTTTGGATCTGGTATGGATATTAAGGGGAACCCCACACCCAAATAAAAAAAAAAAGGCGTGGGGCCCCCAGGCCCTATATACTCTGAATAGCAGTATACAGGCGGTCCCCGGGTTACAAACAAGATAGGGACTGTAGGTTTGTTGTTAGGTTGAAACTGTTTGTAATTTGGAACAGGTACATTTTTTAAGTGTAACTCCAGCTCAAAAATCTATTTTTAAGCTTTTTGGATAATATAGGGCAGGGTTATCACCCCTGTAACATTTTTTTTGCTGTCTGTGCCCCTGTTCAGAAGATTTCACCTCACTTTCTGTTCCAATGACAATTGGATTTTGAAAATTTTGGGTTATTAGGGAAGCAAGGATTGGTGATAAAGCATCAGTGGAGACACCTTTTTCCCATATTAACTCTTACAGGAGAGAATTTCCCTTCCTGGGGGTAGATTTCCTTTCACTTCCTGTTGTCTCCCTCTGTTTGTAAGTAGAAGTTGATTGTAAATCAGATGTTTGAAAATAGGGGACCGACTGTATATACTATACTGCCTGCCCTATACACTCTGTGGAAAATTGTGCCTTAGGTGTTGGTGGTACTAGAACACTGTAAGCCCTCACAGTTACTCTTGGTGGGCGCTGGAACGGGCCCTGCTGTGAAATATTATATCAAGAATTGTAAATACATGCCCCTGTCAAACAGGGGCAGAAAAATTGGGCCTTAGGCGGTGGTGGTGGTGGTGGTGGAGGCACAATACTGTAAAGCCTCACAGATACTTTTGTTGAGCACAGGAACAGGCCCTGCTGTAAAATATTAAATCAAAAATTGTAATTACGCGCCCCTGTTAAATTGAGGCAGAAAAATTGGGCCTTAGGCAGTGGTGGTTGTGGCACAACACTGTAAAGCCTCACAGATACTCTTGTTGAGTGCAGGAACAGGCCCTGCTGTGAAATATTAGATCAAAAATTGTAATTACAATACAGTGCAGCTGTAATACAGTTGCTATTACTTTTCTGGTGGTGTACACAGTACACAATACAGTGTAGTGCGGTGTTGCAAAACAAAATATACATCATGTCCAGAAGGCCACCAAGGGGAGGCAGACGTTCACAGGCCACTAAAAGAGGGCAAGCAGGCTCTGTGTCTACAGTCAACAGTGCTGGTCATGGACATGGTGCATCCTCTGCCGGTGGCCGTGGGGCACACTTGTCCTTTTTTTCTGCTGCTGGCCGTGTTATTGAGCTAGAACATGTAGAATAATTGGTGGAGTGGATAACAAAGCCGTCCTCATCCTCCTCATCCTCTGTCACCCAGGCTCATAGTTGTTTTCCTTCCTATGCAGTTGCCAAAGCGGCCTATTTCACCAGCTCCTTGTCAACAGTCACTCCTTCCATAGCCCAACCATCATGCATGGAGGAGCCCCCCAAACTATTTTACCACAGTGTCGGGCACATGCTGCTGGAGGATGCGCAGCGATTTGAAGGCTCCAATGTTGATTCCCAGGTTCAGGAAGGGAGTAACGTGAGCCTAGAGAGAGGGGGTGCCCAAGAAGGACAAGAAACTGGCAGTCATGTTCCCCCAGCTGCAGCATAGTGCCAAGTTTGCTCCAGTGACGAGGAGGGAGGGGATGATGAGGTCACTGACTCTACTTGGGTGCCTGATAGAATAGAGGAGGAGGAGGCACAACTCCAATGAGGCAGGATGTCCTCTAGGGGGCAGCTTAAGGGCAGCCACCCTACTGCATCACACTGCAGAGCTCCGCAGGTGCAGGACACTGCTGACTTTCCACTGATTTTTAAAAGTTCCTTGGTGTGGGCCTTTTTGGAGATGTGTGCAGCAGATCACACCGTTGCTGTTTGCAACATATGTCTGAAGCAGATCAAGCGTGGCTACAACAGCAGCCGCTTGGGCATCACATGCTTGACCAGACATATGACGACCTCCCATGCAGTCTTTTTCCTGTATGCTATATTTGAGATTTAATATCTCTCAGATTTGATTTGGGTTAAATGAGAGTTCTTTGACCATGAGTGAAAGCTTTAACACAATAACAACATTTTATTTGGTGAGTAGTTGAAAATGAGGAGTCTATAGTCTACACCAAGGAAGAAAATATTAGGTTAAAATAAGAGAATTACATGAAGGAATACAGAGTATATTCCTGAAAACATTAATCTGCAAACATATTTAGTTACAAGTAAAATGCAGACCTTTCCCATAATTACCCTTTGCACCAAGCTTCCATTCTGATGGTTGCACTGCCATAAAAGTGTGTGTTTCCCTCCCATCTAGTCTGTGTATATTATTACATGCTGATGCCTCATTGGTTGGCATAGCGTGGCTTTGATTGGTGAGCTTCCCTATTCCTGGTTAAGGACTGGCTACATCTCCAATCCCTATACTTTGCATAAGCCAGTCCCCTTTAATGCAAATCCTTGTGACTATTCTGAGCATGAGCTTAACTTGAATTTTCCAGGGAAGTTAAGTATTGATTACGGGCTGGCCTCAATTCATTGCATATCCAAGCATGGGATGCTTTGAAGTGAGTATGTGTAAAACAATGAGGTTTGGATCCCATTTTTTTGTATACACAAGCCTAGGCACCGACTTGTCTGGTCTACCACAGATTTCTGTGAAGATAATATGTTCCGCCCTACATAGATAAAAGCTATATTAAATATATTCATTAAATATAAAAATAAATTAAATATATTCATTAAATATAAATAAAACTTACATATAAATTAAATGTAAATTAAATATATACATAATTACAATATCTGTTGGCAACAGCACTTGAAAGACCAACATCAAAGAAAAAGGCGGACTTCTCCTTGCTCCTCATCTGGGATCTCCAACCCTACTCCAGTCCTCTCGAAAACCTGCACTGAGAGGAATGAAGGTATAGCAATAGGTGTCCCAAGTATTTGCATATAATCTGCTAGCAGTACACCACTATCTGATTTTAGCAGTTGCTAAACCGTAAAAAGAAATTCGGTCCTAGCCATCCACATGCTCACAGTCTGAATGCTAGCTTGAATGCCAGCTTGGCCAAATTGCTAGCAATGCAACTACTGCCTTTTTAGCTGGTAGACTCTGCCCCCTTTCGTGAATTTGTGGAATGTGCTGTACCTCAGTTGCGGTTTCCAAAACACCATTTCTTTTCACAGAAGGCCATTCCAGCTCTCTGTGTGGAAGGCAATGTTTTTATCTTGTTGGACAGGGCGGTCAGCAGTAAGCAGTAGTATATTACCGCAGACTCATGGTCTAGCAGGCATGAGCAGGGATGTTACCTTTCCTTCACGGCACACTGTGTAACTCTGCTGGCAGCTGGGAAGGATGCAAGACAGGGATGCTTGTTCCTCCACCACGCCTCCAAAATGCTAGCGGTGATTCTGCCACAGCTCTTTCCTCCACCCCCTCCTCTTCTTCTTCCTCTATGGCCTCTTCTGCAGATTTGTTCTCTGAACCAGCAGTGCTCCGTAAGTGTTCAAGGGGCTACGCAAGCACTCAGGCAAAAAGATGCCATGTGGTGCATGAGTTACATAGTTACATAGTAGGTGAGGTTGAAAAAAGACACAAGTCCATCAAGTCCAACCTATGTGTGTGATTATATGTCAGTATTACATTGTATATATGTTGTGCTTATCTAATAGTTTCTTGAAACTATCGATGCCCCCCGCTGAGACCACCACCTGTGGAAGGTAATTCCACATCTTTGCCACTCTTACAGTAAAGAACCCTCTACGTAGTTTAAGGTTAAACCACTGCTTAGGGGACAGGAGCCACACTGAGATTCTGTCAGCTCTGCAGGGGCAGGCTCAGAGGTGGTTGACGCCACACCAGCTTCAGCCAGGAATGGCTGTATGCGACAATGGCACCAACCTTCTCTCCTCCCTCCGACAGGGACACTTGACCCATTTTCTATGTTTGGCACACATCCTGAATTTTCTGGTGCAGCGGTTCTTGAGCAGGTACCCAGGCTTACAAGATCTCCTGAGGCAGACCAGAAAAGTCTGTGGTTATTTCCAATGGTCATGCAATGCCAGTGCTTGGCTGGCTCACATTTAAAGGGAATGCAACCTGCCCACCAACTGCCTCATTTGTGACATGTCTACCAGGTGGAAGTCAACGTTGGCAATGCTGCAGCAGCTGTACATGCAGCAGAGGGCCATCAATGAGTACCTGTGTTAGTTTGGCACCAGGACAGGGTCAGGGGAGCTTGGCTTCTTTTGCCATACCAGTGGCTACTGATCAAGGATGCATGCACTGTCCTGTCACCATTTGATGAGGCCACGAGGATGGTAAACAGCGACAATGCTTCTTCCTGTTGGAGCACACGCTTAATGGAATAATAGACAGGCACTTGAGGCAGAACAGTGTGAGGAAGAGGAGGACTTCTTTACCTCTCAATTCCCCCTTTATCCAGATATTATTCCTGCAGGTCCGCCAAACACACAGGAAGAAGAGGAGGCAGAGGAGAAGGAGGATTGTGTCAGCATGGACGTAGAGAATAATACTCAGCAGCAGTCTTTAAGGGATGGTTTTCAGTCCCCAGAAACACAAGGTTTGTACATGGCTGGGAGGAGGTTGTTACGGATCATGTGATCCTTAGTGACCCAGAGGACTCAGAATCGAATGCCTCTGCAAACTTTCACAGGCTTTGCATAATCAGGGAGGCCATGCAGCGTAAGGACCCTAGGATTCATGGTATCAAAGAGAAGGAATAATTACTGGCTGGCAACCCTTCTTGATCCACGTTACAAGGGTAAGGTTGCAGGACTCATCCTTCGCAGAGGATGAAACATCTTCAGGGGGCCTTGAAGAAAGGTTTGTGCAATGCATTTCCAGAACCTGTGAGGTTACAATTTCCTGGTGCTGGACAACGTGTTGCTGAGGCTTCTGTCAGGTCACCTGAGGCCAGGCGACAGATGCACATCATTGGGGTCAGGAGTGCACCGCAAAGGTAGTGGACCCTATGGCTGACTGCTGCGGATAGGAGTCTAGGTGGTTAAGGAAGGCAGGTCCGCTGGAACACCAACAAGGATCCCACAGGAGCTAGAGCGTAAGATTCCCCAGGGTGCGGAGTCTAAAAGCCAGTAGGTGTTCACCAGATTCTCTAGTGGTGAGGATGGACTGGGCTGCAACTGGCTCCAGGTCGCAACCCCCAGGTTCTCCCAGCTCATGCCCACAGTAGGCTAAATGAGGATAGAGATAGTAAGGGAATAAGACAAAGGTCAGGGGGACTAGCAGACAAGGATAAACATAGAACATGCCAAAGGTCAGGGTCACAAGCAGGCAGGGATAGTCGAGAACAAGCCAAGATTGGTAACTGGAAACAGATGTAGAAGACACAGAAAGATGCACATGGAAGCTAAACACACAAAGGTTGATCAGCAAGGCAGGCTTGCAGTGCACAGGTTAATATAGAGTTTCCTGACAGGGGCTGTGTGGAGCCATGCTTTGAGGAGAGATTATTTAAGTAGCCAGGTGAGAGTGGCTGGCCTCTAAAGGTGAACACATGGAGGAGAGGTAAGCTGACAGACAAAGATTATTGCATAACCATGATAGCATTCACTCAGAGGAAGAGCAGTGGAGAAGGTGGTTGGTTGACCAAAGCCGTTAGACAATTTTTCAGTCCTCAGCGCCAAGGTCTGATCGGTTCAAGCAACCATCGCTAGCGTCTGCATTACATGGTGCAGGAATATCTAGGGGCAAGAGCAGACTTGGAAACCTTTCCAACAGAGCATCCACTGGGTTACTGGGTCTTGAGGATGGACCACTGGCTAGAACTTGCTCAATATGCAATTGATCTTCTGGCCTGTCCTGCATCCAGTGTTCTTTCTGAACGCACATTCAGTGCTGCTGGAGGCTTTGTAATGGATCATAGAGTGCGCCTGTGCACAGACTCTCTTGATAGGCTCACATTCATAAAAATGAATCAGTCTTTGATCAGCAGCAGCTATCAAGCACCTGATGCTGATGTAACTGATAGATTTTTCTATGGATGTGGGATCCCTTGAAGACTGCCTATGCTGAGTGACTATCCTATTCCTCCTCAATCTTGATGATGCAAGCTTCCAACAATATTTTTGGTTTAGGGCATCACCACCACTGCCTAAGGCCCAATTTTTCTGTCCCTGTTTAACAGGGGCATGTAATTACAAATTCTGATCTAATATTTCACAGCAGGGCCCGTTCCTGCACCCAACAAGAATATCTGTGAGGGGTTACAGTGTTGTGGCACCACCACCACCAAAGGCCCAATTTTTCTGCCCCAGCAGCAGAAAAAAAGGACAAGCATGCCACACGACCACCTGCAGAAGATGCACCATGTCCATGACCAGCACTGTGGACTGTAGATACAGAGCCTGCTTGCCCTCTTTTAGTGGCCTGTGAGCATCTGCCTCTCCTTGATGGCCTTCTAGACATGATGGGGATTTTGTTTTGTAAACCACACTACACTGTATTGTGTACTGTGGACACCACCAGAAAAGTAGTAGCAATTGCACTATGGGTGCACAGTATTGTGTACACCACCAGAAGTCTAATAGCAAATAGACTTTTAAAGGGTGTACCGCGGCTTTCAAATTTGCCGCGAACACCCCAAATTGTTCGCTGTTCGGCGAACTGGCGAACAGCCAATGTTCGACCCGAACATAAAGCCCATCCCTACCCAGGAGATGAAAACTGTGTGGGTGAACAGGGACTAAATGAAAGGCCGCTTCTATATCTGTCTTGGCCATAAGGGCTCCTTTTCTGTATCGCCCAACCCAATGGCAGCATCAAATGAAGTATACGATACTGCACATGCCCCGGGGTCAATGGCATCATTAACAGAACCACCTCTTGGAAACGAGAGGTGGTGTATCAACCGGAACTTATTGGGCTCCTTCTTCAGGACGACGCCCAACAGTGACACCACTAAATTCTCCAAAGGGGGAAACAGAAAGGGGCCACCTATGCGGCCCAATGACACTTCCTTAGCGAGCTTCTCAGAAACCACTTCGAAGTGTACCTTGGCAGACCTAAGGTTGGATATGTGTAAGGGAGCGAGGAATCACAAAACCCTCCGTGAAACCCGCTTGTAGCAACCGAGCCGGCTGCCGGTCCGGATATTTATTTAGAAAGGAGGACATCCTGTCGGCCCTCACCGGCATCTGGCCTCTTACCTGCAGCATCACCGGTACGGGATTTGACAGCCTTAAAACAACAGGACAGGGGTTGAGCCCCTCCACAGTATGAGCATTCATGTTTGTATTTGCAGTTTGTGCCAAACCTACAAGAACCCTTATTGAATTGCCAACACTGACACCGTTTTTGTGTGGCCAGCTGTCCAGGGGCCTTTGAACTCCAGGCCCCCGCTGGAAAAAACGCCGTAGAGGCTTGTGAACATAAGCTTCATCCACAAACTGATGTCCTTATGGTCCCAGCTCAGCGAAGGGCATATTGCTTTGCGTTGACAAAATTGTTCGTCACATCGCAGCCAAGCCACACCACCGTAAACCCTCTGGGCCTTGACAACGGAGTCCAGATAGCAAAACAATGGCAAACAATTCTCTGGTGCTTTTTCGCCAATGACACTAGCCAAAATGGCAAATGCCTGCAACCAATTACTAAACGTTCACGGAATCAACCGATTCCGCCGCTTTTCCTCATCTTCCTTTTTTGATTCCTCCGGCTTAACCCTGTCCAGGTTAAATTTTTCCAAAGGGAGCAACGTGAAGATCTCCACATACCTTTCCAAATCTTTTCCCGTACTTCCGCTTTGAGATGCGCCCCCTGGGGGCCCTCAAAGCAGACGTACACTTCGCAGAATTGGCCATCCGAACCAGCTCTGTATTCTTGATAGCCTCTTTTGCGGGAACAGCAGGGGAAGGGGCACTCGTTTCCTGAACCACCGAATCCCCCGGTGACACCACCGCTTCTGACCCCTGCATGTCCCCTGTACCTGACCCACTACTGATCGAGCCCCTGCCTGACTCGCTTCCGAAACCCAAGCCGACACGGTTAACACACTGCACCAGCGACCGTAGTCCCACCAATAGGTCTTGCACAGCTGTGGCTTCACCAGACATGGCTGGCCCCACACCTGACGACCGAGGGGCGGAGAGAGAGAGACCCCACTCCCTGCTGCTGAAGGGACATTTACCCCGGTGCCAGGCACAGGGACAGGAGAAGACTGAAAAGAAGAATCAACATTAGGCATGGACTTACCGGGCCAACCAGAATGTGGTCCCACAGCCGTAAATCTCCCTGGTCTGTGCATGGCTGGGGACCGGGGGTGGGGAGGGGCTGATCCCCCATCCCGTCAGGCCCTGCCCCCCCGCTGGGGTATCCTCCCGGCAAGCCAGCAGTGTCTGAGGGTTGTAACCCGGACCCCTGAGCTGCACTGAACTTGAGGCGACCTGGAGGGGCTGTAGTGCTCCGGCGAGCATGCCCGCCGAGCATGCGGAATCTGTGACCCACTGGGAACTGCAGCGGCCGCCCCCTGCATTGCTGCGAGCTGGCTCTGCAGCCATGCTGTGCCCATTGTCTTTGCCATTACCTGCAGCTGTTCCGCCATCTTTCCAGCTTCCGCCATAGGTCCGTGGAGGAGAGCCGGGGCAGACACGTCAGCACACTAGCTTTTCCTTTCCTCGTGTGCTGACCGCACGTCTGCATCCCTGACCTCTCCTCTGCACAGCCTCCCCCTCTCACTGCTCTGACCAATCCCCTGTGAACCAAGTTAACTGCAGGAATATTTAACCTTCACTGACCCAGCCTACAGGGTACCCATTTCATGTAGCCCTGCGCTTATTTTCTTTCTTTTCTTTTGCTGTGGGCTATTTTTCTCTTACCCCTAACTGGGCTGTAGCAGTGTGTCTTAATTGAAGGTATCTGAAAAGCCAGGAAGGTGGTATATTAAGTTCTTGTTGTAGCTGCGAAAAGGACTGGAAAGACCTGTTATATAACTTGTACATAAGACCCAGGCATGTAACTGTACTGTACATATTTCAAATGTTTCTGTGCCCAAAGGCAGATGTTAAGAAACATAAAAAAAGTAAGAGAAAGTGGGATTAAACCAAAGCAGTCGATTAGGTCAGATAAATTGTAGCCATCACATGATCACTGGGCCCCTGAGTACCAGGATCCTCAATCTGCTGTGTCCAGTAGACACAGTGGCCTCAGGAAGGGGGGGGGGGCGCATGTGCCGACCCGCCACAGTATATGTACTGTGCTGGAACAGCAAGTGGTTAAAGCCCAACTCTGGGCACAAAAAAAAACACCTTAGGGCCAGAGGCTGTATTAACGTACTTACCTTTTTTCCTCTCTTAAGCAGAGTCCCTCCAGCAGTGTGGCCATTACCCCCCCAGCTCCATATCTAAGTATCTCTTGACTGTGGTCGCACACTTGCCCCCACATTGTACTTGATGATGCATTGGGTTTAAAACATTTCTAACTGTTAAAAAATAAACTGATATAAAATTGAGCTAAAATTAGTGTTTCCCTTTCATTAAAAAAAGTAAAAAAAATGTATATTTGCTTTCATCATTAGATACTGTACCTTCAACCATTGATGTTTAAAAGTAAGCATTATCAGCAATGGTGAAGAGTAGGAAAAAGTAAATTTTCTGCATTACCTAATTATGTTTACTTTAATGGCTTATGTTATATTATACATTTAAAACAACTTTTAATGATTAAAGTTCTCCGCTTAACTACAAATTAACTTTCAATTAAAATCCCAGCGGCGAACAATAAAATCCAAATGTCAAGATAAGTTCGGTAATTCTCTAAATTATGATTTATATGAAGTGATTGCTTACAATAACTAGCAAAAGTGCACTCATTCCAGAATGAGTGTGGAGGAGGGGAGCATGGAGCAGTTATGATACCAGGGTGAAGAAATGGGTTTAGGGGTATTGAGTGTAAAGTGAGTGCACTACTTGAATGTAGAGAGGTGTCATAGAGTAAGGCTAAATTCACACAGATATTTGTGTCTGACAGCACCTAAACACCAGTAATCTGCACTTTAAAAAGTTGGAATATTTCCTGCAGATAATTGCGGTTTGTGAATGAATTTAACTGTGTTTAGATGCGTCAGTGTTTTCAGGGTTTTTTTTTCTCAATACCCCATTTTTGGTGGGATGCTATACCCCAGGCACCTCCTCTTCCACTTTGTTGGCAATAGGGATGAGCTGAACACCCCCCTCCCAGTTCGGTTCGCACCAGAACATGCGAACAGACAAAAAAACTTGTGCGAACATGCGAACACCGTTAAAGTCTTTGGGACACAAACGTTAGAAATCAAAAGTGTTAATTTTAAAGGCTTATATGCAAGTTATTGCCATAAAAACAGCAGTGATTTTAACAATGCTTAAAGTGAAAAAATGAAATATTTCTTTAAATATCGTGCCTGTAAAGTGCTGCATCTTTCTCATGTGTTTTACTGTGCTTCAGCAAAATGACATTTCCAAAGGAAAACATTTAATTTTAAATTGCTTGCAGCTGTAATGTATTGCCAGATTCTGGCAACATAGATAAAAATCAATGAAAACATCGGCATGGATTCCCCCCAGTCCATACCAGGCCCTTTGGTATGGGTATTAAGGGGCACTCCACACACCCCCCCAAAAAAAACAGCGTGGGGTCCCCCCCAAAATCCATACCAGGACCTTATCCGAGCAAGCAGCCTTGCAGGCCAGCAAAGAGGGGGGTGAGCGAGCGCCCCCCTTCCTGAACCATACCAGGCCACTTGCCCTCAACATGGGGAGGGTGATTTGGGGTCCCCCAAAGCACTTTGTCCCCATGTTGATGGGGACAAAGGCCTCATCCCCACAACACTGGCCATTCGTTTCTCATTCAACAACGGGGCCCCCAGATCCCACCCCCCATGTGAATGGGTAGGGGTACATTGTACCCCTACCCATTTACCAAAAAAGTGTCAAAAAGTAAAAACCACAATATGTCCAGCCTTCTTCAATCATGGCACCCAACGAACCCAAAAAATTGAAAAAGAAAACAATCTCCGCCTCGATGGGAGGCGCCCCGCCGACTGCTGTCTTTTCACGGTGACAGCTGTTATAAAGGCAAGGGTGGGGCCACCCGCTGACTTAACCGGATGACCCCTCCCCCTCTGACGGCACATTTTTCGGGGTCCGTTGGCGCCGTGATTGAAGATGGATGGACATCGCGGGACACTTTTATTTTTATTAAATTTTTTTTCATAAAGTACGTGTCAAAAACTGTGTATTGTGGTTTTTACTTTTTGACACTTTTTTGGTGAATGGGTAGGGGTACAGTGTACCCCATACCCATTTACAGGGGGGGTGGGATCTGGGGGCCCCTTTGATAAAGGGGGCTTCCAGATTAGGATAAGCCCCTCACCCGCAGACCCCCACAACCAATGGCCAACCAAGGGGTCTGGTACGGATTTTGAGGGGACCCTGCACCAATTTTTAAAAAAAATTTGGCATGGACCCCAAAGCCCCCTCCCCATGTTGAGGGCAAGCAGCCCGGTATGGTTCAGGAGGGGGGGGGGGCGCTCGCTCACCCCCTCCCATCCTGGCCTGCCAGGCTGCTTGCTCGGAGGGTCTAGTATAAATTTTGGGGGGACCCCACGCCAATTCTTTAAAAAATGTTTTACATGGAGTTCCCCTTAAAAACTTGGGGGAGGCACGCTGTTTTTTCATTTTTGGCATGTAGTTCCCCTTAAAATATATACCAGACCCAAAGGGCCTGGTATGGGCTGGGGGGGCGCGGGGGGGGGACCCATGCCATTTTTTTTTATTCTGTCATAGGGTTCCCCTTAACCACTTCAATACACTATATTATATAATGTACACTGCACTATATACCCTGCACTGTATTGTATATACTACACTGACTGCACTATATACGCTGAACTGCAGTATATATACTATACAGACTGCACTATGTACTTTGAACTGCAGTATATATACTATACAGACTTCACTATATACTCTGCAGAAAAATTGGGCCTTAGGTGTTGGGCACCAGAACACTGTAACTCCTACTCACAGTTACTCTTGTTGGATGCAGGAACGGGCCCTGTTGTTAACTATTATTTCAAAAATTGTAATTACATGCCCCTGTTACCTCTCTGGTGGTATGATTATTTCAGATTTTAGGTGCTGAATGCGGTACAATTATTTTGCATGGAAATTTGGCGTTTTATATTGTAGGCCTGTAATTCTTAGGAATAATTCACTTAAATCTGTCCAAACCAGAGTCTAGTAGACATCCTGGATATGATAAAGTTTGAAAAACGAAATCATAAATTATAATATATTAAATAACTATAAATAATTATAACAAATAATAATATAATAATAATAAAAATTATTCAATAATGTAATCAAATCAAAAACACTAAAATTTGCTCAGTTGCAGAATTGTCCCTGTCATTACTTTTCAGTGTTTGATGACGGATCTCCCAACAAATCACTATCACTCAATTCTGCGAGTGATTCTAATTTATTATCGCTGTTTTCTAGCTAGTCTAAAACCACTTTTGATGTAAAGGGACCGTTTTGGTTGCTATGGACAATCTCCAGTTTCCCGGCAGAAAGAACAGTTTTTATAATATAAAACTGCATGCAGGACACTGGGCAGAACACTAGGGACAAAGGGGATGTGTAATTATTTGATACAGTACTGTAATCTGTAAGATTACAGTATACTGTATCTATACTGTGTGTTTTACTTTTTGAATTTGGCGCCGAACTCTGTCCCCGTGTGTCGCAACGCTCGCAGGGAATGGAGCTCGGCACTGTGAATTGAGCGAGACACAGTGGCTTGCAGATCACAGCGGGGAGACATCGCAGGATCCAGGGGACAAAGTAAGTAAACTCTACAAGGATCCTGCAATGCAATCCTGACTCCTGGCTCGGGATTACCGCTTTTGGTATTGAAAATCCACCGCAAACCAGACTCGGGAATACTGCTAGGGGGATTAAACAGGGGCAGAAAAATCTGGCCTTTGGTTTTCGTGGTGCCAGAACACTGTAACTCCTCCTCACAGTTACTCTTGTTAGGCGCAGGAATGAGCCCTGCTGTTAAATATTATTTCAAAAATTGTAATTACAAGCCCCAGTCAAAAAGGTGCAGAAAATTCGGGCCTTTGGTTTTGGTGGTGCCAGAACATTGTAACCCCTCACAATTACTTTTGTTGGGCACAGGAACGAGCCCTGCTGTTAAATATTAATCTAAAAAATGTAATTGCATGCTAAACAGGGGCAGAAAAATTGGATCTTTGGTTTTTGTGGTGCCAAAACACTGTAACTTCTCCTCACAGTTACTCTTGTTGAGAGCAGGAACGGGCCCTGCTGTTAACTATTATTTCAAAAATTGTAATTACATGCCCCTGTTAAACAGGGGCAGAAAAATTGGGCCTTTGGTTTTGATGCTGCCAAAACACTGTAACTTCTCCTCACAGTTACTTTTGTTGGGCATAGGAATGGGCTCTGCTGTTAAATATTATTTTAAAAATTTTAATTACATGCCCCTGTTAAACAGGGGCAGAAAATTTGATCCTTTGGTTTTGGTGGTGCCAGAACACTGTAACTCCTCCTGACAGTTACTTTTGTTGGGCGCAGAAACAGGCCCTGCTGTTAAATATTATTTGAAAGATTGTAATTACATACCCCTGTTAAACAGGGGCAGAAAAATTGGACCTTTGGTTTTGGTGGTGCCAGAACACTGCAACTCCTCCACACAGTTACTCTTGTTGGGCGCAGGAACGGGCCCTGCTGTTAAATATTATTTGAAAGATTGTAATTACATGCCCCTGTTAAACAGGAGCAGAAAAATTGGGCCTCTGGTTTTGGTGGTGCCAGAACATTGTAACTCCTTCTCATAGTTACTTTTGTTGGGCGCAGGAATAGACCCTGCTGTTAAATATTATTTCAAAAATTGTAATTACATGCTTCTGTTAAACGGGGGCAGAAAAATTGGGCCTTTGGTTTTGGTGGTGCCAGAACACTGTAACTCCTCCTCACATTTACTCTTGATGAGCACAGGAATGGGCCCTGCTGTTAAATATTATTTCAAAAATTGTAATTACTTGCCCCAGTCAAAAAGGTGCAGAAAATTTGGGCCTTTGGTTTTGGTGGAGCCAGAACATTGTAACCCCTCACAGTTACTTTTGTTGGGCACAGGAATGGGCCCTAATGTTAAATAGTATTCTAAAAATTTTAATTACATGCCCCTGTTAAACAGGGGCAGAAAAATTGGGCCTTTGGTTTTGGTGGTTCCAAAACACTGTAACTTCACCTCACAGATACTCTTGTTGAGAGCAGGAACAGGCCCTGCTGTTAACTATTATTTAAAAAATTGTAATTACATGCCCCTGTTAAACAGGGGCAGAAAAATCTGGCCTTTGGTTTTGGTGATGCCAGAACACTGTAACGCCTCCTCACAGTTACTCTTGTTAGGCACAGGAATGGGCCCTGCTGTTAAATATTATTTAAAAAATTGTAATTACATGCCCCTGTTAAACAGGTGCAGAAAATTTGGGCCTTTGGTTTTGGTGGTGCCAGAACACTGTAACTCCTCCTGACAGTTACTTTTGTTGGGCACAGGAACAGGCCCTGCTGTTAAATATTATTTGAAAAATTGTAATTACAGTACCTGACCGCGAGATTGTGTTTCCAGCGCGATAGCATCGCGCTGGTTCTCGGCGACAGGGTACTGTGAATGTCGCGCTGGCTTACTCATCGGGAAAGGAAAACTTTGTCTTCCTCCCGCGATGAGTGACAGGCAGCGCTGACAGCTGTCTGGTATGAATCCTGAGGCGGGAACACCGCGCCACATTTTCAATGAGAAAACCGGCGTGGGTTCCCCCCTCGGAGGCATACCAGGCCCTTGGGTCTGGCATGGATTGTAAGGGGAACCCCCTATGCCGAAAAAATCGGCGTGGGGGTCCCCCCCAAATCCATACCAGACCCTTATCCGAGCACGCAGCCCGGCCGGACAGGAAAGGGGGTGGGGACGAGCGAGCGCCCCCCCCCCTCCTGAGCCGTACCAGGCCGCATGCCCTCAACATGGGGGGGTGGGTGCCTTGGGGGAGGGGGGCGCCCTGCGGCCCCCCCACCCCAAAGCACCTTGTCCCCATGTTGATGAGGACAAGGGCCTCTTCCCGACAACCCTGGCCGTTGGTTGTCGGGGTCTGCGGGCGGGGGGCTTATCGGAATCCGGGAGCCCCCCTTAATAAGGGGGCCCCCAGATGCCGGCCCCCCACCCTGTGTGAATGAGTTTGGGGTACATGGTACCCCTACCCATTCACCTAGGGGAAAGTGTCAATAGAAAAAAAAAACACACTACACAGGTTTTAAGAGTCATTTATTAGTCAGCTCCGGGGGTCTTCTTCCGACTTCGGGGGGTCTCCTTCCGACTTCTCCCGCTGTCCGGCCTCTTCTCCCGGGCCCCGCCGCTATCTTCTTCCAGCTCTATTGCCAGCGAGGGGCCCGGTGTGCTGCCGCTGTCTCGCCGCCGCTGTCCGGCCTCTTCTCCCGGTGTTCGGCCTCTTCTCCCGGGCCCCGCCGCTATCTTCTTCCAGCTCTTTTGCCAGCGAGGGGCCCGGTCTGCTGCCGCTGTCTTGTCGCCGCTGTCTCGTCGCCGCTGTCTCGCCGCCGCTGTCTCTCCGCTTCTTCTCTTCTTTTCTTCTTCCCCGATGTTGACACGACGCTCTCTCCGGATCGAATGCTGTGTGCGAGCTGCGGAGCCATTTATATAGGCGGTAACCCCACCCCCTTACGACGTCATGGTCCCAGCATGCGCAGGGACTCTGGCGTCATAAGGGGGCGTGGCCCCAGAGTCCCTGCGCATGCTGGGACCATGACGTCGTAAGGGGGTGGGGTTACCGCCTATATAAATGGCTCCGCAGCTCGCACACAGCATTCGATCCGGAGAGAGCGTCGTGTCAACATCGGGGAAGAAGAAAAGAAGAGAAGAAGCGGAGAGACAGCGGCGGCGAGACAGCGGCGACGAGACAGCGGCGACAAGACAGCGGCAGCAGACCGGGCCCCTCGCTGGCAAAAGAGCTGGAAGAAGATAGCGGCGGGGCCCGGGAGAAGAGGCCGAACACCGGGAGAAGAGGCCGGACAGCGGCGGCGAGACAGCGGCAGCACACCGGGCCCCTCGCTGGCAATAGAGCTGGAAGAAGATAGCGGCGGGGCGCGGGAGAAGTCGGAAGGAGACCCCCCGAAGTCGGAAGAAGACCCCCGGAGCTGACTAATAAATGACTCTTAAAACCTGTGTAGTGTGTTTTTTTTTTCTATTGACACTTTCCCCTAGGTGAATGGGTAGGGGTACCATGTACCCCAAACTCATTCACACAGGGTGGGGGGCCGGCATCTGGGGGCCCCCTTATTAAGGGGGGCTCCCGGATTCCGATAAGCCCCCCGCCCGCAGACCCCGACAACCAACGGCCAGGGTTGTCGGGAAGAGGCCCTTGTCCTCATCAACATGGGGACAAGGTGCTTTGGGGTGGGGGGGCCGCAGGGCGCCCCCCTCCCCCAAGGCACCCACCCCCCCATGTTGAGGGCATGCGGCCTGGTACGGCTCAGGAGGGGGGGGGGCGCTCGCTCGTCCCCACCCCCTTTCCTGTCCGGCCGGGCTGCGTGCTCGGATAAGGGTCTGGTATGGATTTGGGGGGGACCCCCACGCCGATTTTTTCGGCATAGGGGGTTCCCCTTACAATCCATGCCAGACCCAAGGGCCTGGTATGCCTCCGAGGGGGGAACCCACGCCGGTTTTCTCATTGAAAATGTGGCGCGGTGTTCCCGCCTCAGGATTCATACCAGACAGCTGTCAGCGCTGCCTGTCACTCATCGCGGGAGGAAGACAAAGTTTTCCTTTCCCGATGAGTGAGCCATCTCGGCGCTGGCTCCTGCGACGGGGCTCGTAGGTGTCAAATCTCGCCGAGAAGTGCGGCGAGATTGACACAATATCGCGGTCACCTACTGTACATGCCCCTGTTAAACAAGAGCAGAAAAATTGGGCCTTGGTTTTGGTGGCACCAGAACACTGTAACTCCTCCTCACAGTTACTCTTGTTGGGCGCAGGAACGGGCTCTGCTGTTAAATATTATTTGAAAGATTGTAATTACATGCCCCTGTTAAACAGGGGCAGAAAAATTGGGCCTTTGGTTTTGGTGGCGCCAGAACACTGTAACTCCTCCTCACAGTTAATCTTGTTGGGCGCAGGAATGGGCCCTGCTGTTAAATATTATTTGAAAAATTGTAATTACATGCCCCTGTTAAACAGGGGCAGAAAAATTGGGCCTTTGGTTTTGGTGGTGCCGGATTACTGTAACTCCTTCTGACAGTTATGCCCCGTACACACGGTCGGACTTTGTTCGGACATTCCGACAACAAAATCCTAGGATTTTTTCCGACTGATGTTGGCTCAAACTTGTTTTGCGTACACACGGTCGCACAAAGTTGTCGGAATTTCCGATCGCCAACAACGCGGTGACGTCAAGCACGTATGACGAGACTAGAAAAGGCCATTTCAGAACCAAGCGCGGCACCCTTTGGGCTCCTTTTGCTAATCTCGTGTTAGTAAAAGTTTGGTGAGAGACGATTCACGCTTTTTCAGACTCGTGGCTTTCAGATCGTTTTCTGCTGTTCAGTTTGTGCTTGTGGGTTTGTATCTGCTCTTCAGTGCGTGCAAGCAAGTTCCGCGTGACTTTAAGTAGTCATTGTGTTCTTGTTCGTTCGTTACTGTTTTCCAGGTCGCTCTTCACAGGCCTTGCTGTTCTTCAGTGCGTTCTGTTACTTCGTTCTGAGCAGCCGACCGTTTTCTAGCCATGTTTCATATACGTACTCCTCGTAGAGTTCGTGCTGTGGGGGGGCTTGGTGTTGGGGTCCTGACCTTGACACAAGTCCAGTCCATGAACAGGGTGGGGAGGAGTTCATGGACCAAGAATTGGTTGCTTCAGCGTGACCAGTTCTCTCATATGCCTTTGCTCCGTGAGATCCGTGAGAATAATCCTGATGATTTCAGGAACTGTCTCAGGATGACGGACCCCGTGTTTCACCGTTTGTTGGCTTCGCTGACCCCCTATATTAGCAGGCAGGATACCTGCATGAGGCAAGCCATCACTCCGGAGCAGAGGCTGGTCGCTACCCTGCGGTACTTGGCGACAGGGAGAAGCCTGCAGGACCTCAAGTTCTCGACAGGCATCTCCCCCCAGGCTCTGGGGATCATCATCCCAGAGACCTGTTCTGCCATCATCTAGGTCCTGCAGAAGGAGTATATGAAGGTAAGTTTTTTATCCTTTAATATCACATTTTATTGTATTTAATGTTTGATAATATCTTGTATTTCTTTCCTCATTCCCTAATTACCATGATTGTAATATGCTGTGAATGCCCCCTTTGTTCTCATGCATGCTGGTTTTTTAGGTAATTATTTTTTTAGGTCCTTCATACAGATTGTCCTTCACTAACCTCCCCAACATGCTCTCCTGCCCCTATATTCACCTCATGTAGTCACTTAACAATGTATTTTATCAGCTCCATAGTATTGCTTTACCCCAAACACCCCCTAAAATGTTTAGAAATTTGATTTGTGCTTTAAATTCAGGCAGAGTGCCAGAGGCTTTTTTTGTAGTGTCCCCAAATCATTTTTCTAAACCCTCCCTCCCCCCAACTGCTAAGTCAGCTGATCACAATTCTCTATCGATCCTCAATTATCTATCTGCTGACTTTGCCAAGCCCATTCACACTATACCCATCTCTTTACTGGTCAGATTTATGGATGAATTCCCCAAAGCATGTAGTGCAAGGGCCTGCCTGTATACTTTCCAATGGTACTGTTTAAAGTTTTTGGATTCTATTATTATCTTGATAGGTAATATCAGAATGTCCAAATGTCCTCAAATGTGTACAGTGTGTATTTATATCTTTGTATTATGACACTTCTTACCTGTCCAGTGGGCTGCCAATAGTAACTAAGGAGGGGCTGTTACAAGTAATACCCTGTATTTAGGCATTCATCTCTCAATGAAGTGAAGAGGGTTACCTGTCCAAGATTTCCCCCCCCTATAATGTTAGAAATGGCCCATGAGGGGGGGGGGGTTGAGTATGATAGGTGTACCTTATACTTTGGTGTTAATTTCCCCTTAATAAATGCTATCTCGAGGTTGACCAAGAATGTTTGTGCCTAATCTGCTTGCCATGTTTATGTGCAAAAATAGTAAATTATTTTTGTTTTCCTCAACAGTTTCCTTCCATGCCACAGGAATGGCAGACTGTGGCCTCCCACTTTGCCCAGCGGTGGGACTTTCCTAACTGCGGAGGGGCAATTGATGGGAAACACGTCCACATCGTCCCACCACCCAACTCGGGGTCGTACTATTTCAGCTATAAGGGGTTCAATAGTATTGTGATGTTGGCGGTGGTGTCGGCTAATTACGACTTCTTGTATGTGGATGTGGGGAAGAATGGCCGGATGTCCGATGGTGGAGTCATCGCCCAGACGGAGTTCTACAGGCATCTCCAGAATGGCAGCTTGGACTTGCCACCTCCAGAGGACAATGTGGAAGGACTCCCATTCGTCTTCATTGCGGATGAAGCATTTGCGCTGGGGGACCATCTTATGCGGCCATTCCCGATGAGGACCCTCACCTCAGGACAGAGGGTTTTTAATTACCGGCTGGCCAGAGCCAGAAGAGTGGTGGAGAACACATTTGGAATCCTGGCCAGGCGGTTCCATCTATTTCTGACACCCATCCATATGGCGGAGTATAAACCTAATCATCTAATCCTGGCATGCTGTGTTCTCCATAACTTTTTATGCAAACATTCTGCCAACTATGCTGGCTCAGTTGGGCCTGAGGCCGGAATTATACATGATCCAACCCTGATGGCGCTTGAAAGTGGCCGTCCTGGCTTGCCCTCCCTGAGTGCCCGTGATGTCCGGTTAAGATACCTTGAGTTCTTTGCGGGTAGGGGGGCCATCAATATGCCAGACAATTTGTGAAGCATTTATCAAATAAAAAAGAAAAAGCTAATGTTTGTTGACATTTACTGCTTGTGTTTGTTTTAGCTGACCATGACAGCAATGTGGGGAGTCCTGAAAATGGCGTGATTGTGTAACCGTATACAAAGCACTGTTGGGTGTTATTTACTAAAGGCCAAGACACTTTTTATACTACAAGTGCATTTGAAACTGCACTGAAACTGCACTTGTAGTTCAAAGAGGATTTGAACTTAGGAAATAACCTCCATTTTCTCACAAAACAGCAATTACATCACCACAAAAGTGTTGTAGCGTTGAGACAATAATCCACACATTCTTGATTAACAATCTTTTTAATAACTGCACAATCACATGTGCATTTACCAAAGGTTTTTTAAAACAAACCAACATGTTTGGAGAAAATGGAGATAGAAAGCGGGACTTTGTGTGAGGCTTGTTGGTGAATAGGTTTAAGAGGGGATATCTACGGTGGATCATGTATCGAGTGATGATACCCACAACATATATTACAGGAAAAATAATATATATTTTATTTTATATTTTAATACAAAAGAAAAATTATAAAAACAGAATACATAATAAAAAAAGTACATTTGGGCTACGATGAGGCATGTTAACATACATCAGTTTACAAACATGATTGGAATAATAGTTGCACATATACAAGTTATAATAAGATGGTATAGTACATAATACAGTGAATAAAAGTATGCATCAATAGATGTTAACTCTACGCGTTTCTTGGCTTGAAACCAATCGTCAGGAGTCTGATGCAGTGTAGCTGCATTGAAAAAATGACTATGTGTCAATAAAAGTGTGGGGAAAATGGACACATGAAACTGCAAATTTGTTTTAATATACTCACAAAACATGCATGGGTGGATAATACCCCATACATTATGGTGCAATGTTGGTCCGGGTATACTGAATCTCCCCCGGGGTTGAGGCAGAGAGCACGCTCCAAAAGACCGTCGGCCCCGACCGACAAAATGGCCGGAGCATCTGCAAGGGCCACCAAGCGGGAACAGGTGACGAGGCCCAGGGAATGGGAAAAACACTGGGAATGAAAAGAGGATGTGTGAGTGTGAGTGACATAAGTGAAAGGTGGGTGATAGGTGTGGAAAGAAGGACAAGAGATAGAACCCAAAGTGTGCATAGATGAAAAAATGTGAATAACCCAAAACCAAGGGGAGGAGTGTGTGAGGCATAAAGTGAGTGTGCAAAATAGGAAGCCACTGCAGGTGTCAGTGGAGAAATGTGAGGGTGTACAGGGAGATTACCTGTGGTGAGACTGCCGGGCCAGGTGACGTGCCCCAAGGAGACATGATGAGCGCTCGAGGTGCCCGGCCAGTGACGGCCGTTATAAAGCCGAGGGCCAAGGGCGCGCTCACGCCAACGTCATGGGCGGGCATGGTGACGTGACGGGGGGGTCACCCCTTGGTTTTGGGTTATTCACATTTTTTCATCTATGCACACTTTGGGTTCTATCTCTTGTCCTTCTTTCCACACCTATCACCCACCTTTCACTTATGTCACTCACACTCACACATCCTCTTTTCATTCCCAGTGTTTTTCCCATTCCCTGGGCCTCGTCACCTGTTCCCGCTTGGTGGCCCTTGCAGATGCTCCGGCCATTTTGTCGGTCGGGGCCGACGGTCTTTTGGAGCGTGCTCTCTGCCTCAACCCCGGGGGAGATTCAGTATACCCGGACCAACATTGCACCATAATGTATGGGGTATTATCCACCCATGCATGTTTTGTGAGTATATTAAAACAAATTTGCAGTTTCATGTGTCCATTTTCCCCACACTTTTATTGACACATAGTCATTTTTTCAATGCAGCTACACTGCATCAGACTCCTGACGATTGGTTTCAAGCCAAGAAACGCGTAGAGTTAACATCTATTGATGCATACTTTTATTCACTGTATTATGTACTATACCATCTTATTATAACTTGTATATGTGCAACTATTATTCCAATCATGTTTGTAAACTGATGTATGTTAACATGCCTCATCGTAGCCCAAATGTACTTTTTTTATTATGTATTCTGTTTTTATAATTTTTCTTTTGTATTAAAATATAAAATAAAATATATATTATTTTTCCTGTAATATATGTTGTGGGTATCATCACTCGATACATGATCCACCGTAGATATCCCCTCTTAAACCTATTCACCAACAAGCCTCACACAAAGTCCCGCTTTCTATCTCCATTTTCTCTGTACTTTATGGGATGGAGGCTTGTTGGTGCATCTATACAATTATAAGTGGACAGGTCACAATCCCAATTTTGACATATAAACTACCAGGGTGGTAGACACCCGTTCCCTGTGACCTGACAATCCACCTATCCAGTTTATGCTTTACAACCCCATTTTTTTCTCTTGCCATACCCACCCAATTCCCATTCTACTTACCCTTTACTCCCATGTATTACTAATCCCCCATTATTGTTTTGTCTTTGTCGTCTTCCTCTTCTCCTTGGTATCTTTTTTATAGAGACCGATGGTCCCCCTCTCGCCTACTGACCTACCTCAGTGCAAGAGTTACACTAACACAGTCATTGATACCGCCAGTATATCCTTTTTTAGCTAAAATAATACTGATTCAATTCAGGGCTAAAAATCTGTGTTGCTATTCTTCCCCCTTTAGTCAGGTAATTACTGATTCAATTCAGGGCTAAAGTTGTTCCTCTTTGTCTTTTTTGTTTTCTGTTTCCTATTGAGTCTATTCTTCCTTTAGTCAGATAATATAAACTGATTCAATTCAGGGCTAAAGTTGTTTTTTGTTTTTTATTTTATGTTTGTGTTTTTATTCATTCTTCTATCCTTATATATTTGCTTCCCATTGGTTCCCCAATTCTTACATTTTCATTTCGGTTTTCCCCTTAGTCATACCACACATTATTCAGAGCTATAGCCAATTATGTCCACACTCTCTTGCTTAATGATTTTCTTCATTGCAAGATTCTGTGGCTATTATGTTATTTTCTCTGCCCACAAAGGGGAGATTACTCGCCTTCATAAGGCTTGCTTATTCTGTTTACTTCGGTTTTTCTGTTTAATTATTTTTTATTTTTTATACTTTCATATATTTTATTTTTTCCTTTTTCCATAATATTTACATTTTATTTTCATCGATCATGCATATTATGTTTCTACTACCCTTCTGATGCAGTTGGTGCCGGGAGCTATCTGGTCCTTCCCCGGGGTTGCGTTGCGCCCAGTCCATGACCCGCCACCCGTCCCACCCTTGACGGGGGCGGGCCTCGGCCTCGACGCATCGGCGTCATGACTCCCAGGTCCCGCCTCCGGTTGCCGGAGGCGGAGTACCCTTGGTGAATCACCAACTAGGGCTTTGACGCTGCGGGGTTGGGGGGTGGCCGCACGATGGTTCTGGCTGCCCGCCCCCCGTCACGTCACCATGCCCGCCCATGACGTTGGCGTGAGCGCGCCCTTGGCCCTCGGCTTTATAACGGCCGTCACTGGCCGGGCACCTCGAGCGCTCATCATGTCTCCTTGGGGCACGTCACCTGGCCCGGCAGTCTCACCACAGGGAATCTCCCTGTACACCCTCACATTTCTCCACTGACACCTGCAGTGGCTTCCTATTTTGCACACTCACTTTATGCCTCACACACTCCTCCCCTTGGTTTTGGGTTATTCACATTTTTTCATCTATGCACACTTTGGGTTCTATCTCTTGTCCTTCTTTCCACACCTATCACCCACCTTTCACTTATGTCACTCACACTCACACATCCTCTTTTCATTCCCAGTGTTTTTCCCATTCCCTGGGCCTCGTCACCTGTTCCCGCTTGGTGGCCCTTGCAGATGCTCCGGCCATTTTGTCGGTCGGGGCCGACGGTCTTTTGGAGCGTGCTCTCTGCCTCAACCCCGGGGGAGATTCAGTATACCCGGACCAACATTGCACCATAATGTATGGGGTATTATCCACCCATGCATGTTTTGTGAGTATATTAAAACAAATTTGCAGTTTCATGTGTCCATTTTCCCCACACTTTTATTGACACATAGTCATTTTTTCAATGCAGCTACACTGCATCAGACTCCTGACGATTGGTTTCAAGCCAAGAAACGCGTAGAGTTAACATCTATTGATGCATACTTTTATTCACTGTATTATGTACTATACCATCTTATTATAACTTGTATATGTGCAACTATTATTCCAATCATGTTTGTAAACTGATGTATGTTAACATGCCTCATCGTAGCCCAAATGTACTTTTTTTATTATGTATTCTGTTTTTATAATTTTTCTTTTGTATTAAAATATAAAATAAAATATATATTATTTTTCCTGTAATATATGTTGTGGGTATCATCACTCGATACATGATCCACCGTAGATATCCCCTCTTAAACCTATTCACCAACAAGCCTCACACAAAGTCCCGCTTTCTATCTCCATTTTCTCTGTACTTTATGGGATGGAGGCTTGTTGGTGCATCTATACAATTATAAGTGGACAGGTCACAATCCCAATTTTGACATATAAACTACCAGGGTGGTAGACACCCGTTCCCTGTGACCTGACAATCCACCTATCCAGTTTATGCTTTACAACCCCATTTTTTTCTCTTGCCATACCCACCCAATTCCCATTCTACTTACCCTTTACTCCCATGTATTACTAATCCCCCATTATTGTTTTGTCTTTGTCGTCTTCCTCTTCTCCTTGGTATCTTTTTTATAGAGACCGATGGTCCCCCTCTCGCCTACTGACCTACCTCAGTGCAAGAGTTACACTAACACAGTCATTGATACCGCCAGTATATCCTTTTTTAGCTAAAATAATACTGATTCAATTCAGGGCTAAAAATCTGTGTTGCTATTCTTCCCCCTTTAGTCAGGTAATTACTGATTCAATTCAGGGCTAAAGTTGTTCCTCTTTGTCTTTTTTGTTTTCTGTTTCCTATTGAGTCTATTCTTCCTTTAGTCAGATAATATAAACTGATTCAATTCAGGGCTAAAGTTGTTTTTTGTTTTTTATTTTATGTTTGTGTTTTTATTCATTCTTCTATCCTTATATATTTGCTTCCCATTGGTTCCCCAATTCTTACATTTTCATTTCGGTTTTCCCCTTAGTCATACCACACATTATTCAGAGCTATAGCCAATTATGTCCACACTCTCTTGCTTAATGATTTTCTTCATTGCAAGATTCTGTGGCTATTATGTTATTTTCTCTGCCCACAAAGGGGAGATTACTCGCCTTCATAAGGCTTGCTTATTCTGTTTACTTCGGTTTTTCTGTTTAATTATTTTTTATTTTTTATACTTTCATATATTTTATTTTTTCCTTTTTCCATAATATTTACATTTTATTTTCATCGATCATGCATATTATGTTTCTACTACCCTTCTGATGCAGTTGGTGCCGGGAGCTATCTGGTCCTTCCCCGGGGTTGCGTTGCGCCCAGTCCATGACCCGCCACCCGTCCCACCCTTGACGGGGGCGGGCCTCGGCCTCGACGCATCGGCGTCATGACTCCCAGGTCCCGCCTCCGGTTGCCGGAGGCGGAGTACCCTTGGTGAATCACCAACTAGGGCTTTGACGCTGCGGGGTTGGGGGGTGGCCGCACGATGGTTCTGGCTGCCCGCCCCCCGTCACGTCACCATGCCCGCCCATGACGTTGGCGTGAGCGCGCCCTTGGCCCTCGGCTTTATAACGGCCGTCACTGGCCGGGCACCTCGAGCGCTCATCATGTCTCCTTGGGGCACGTCACCTGGCCCGGCAGTCTCACCACAGGGAATCTCCCTGTACACCCTCACATTTCTCCACTGACACCTGCAGTGGCTTCCTATTTTGCACACTCACTTTATGCCTCACACACTCCTCCCCTTGGTTTTGGGTTATTCACATTTTTTCATCTATGCACACTTTGGGTTCTATCTCTTGTCCTTCTTTCCACACCTATCACCCACCTTTCACTTATGTCACTCACACTCACACATCCTCTTTTCATTCCCAGTGTTTTTCCCATTCCCTGGGCCTCGTCACCTGTTCCCGCTTGGTGGCCCTTGCAGATGCTCCGGCCATTTTGTCGGTCGGGGCCGACGGTCTTTTGGAGCGTGCTCTCTGCCTCAACCCCGGGGGAGATTCAGTATACCCGGACCAACATTGCACCATAATGTATGGGGTATTATCCACCCATGCATGTTTTGTGAGTATATTAAAACAAATTTGCAGTTTCATGTGTCCATTTTCCCCACACTTTTATTGACACATAGTCATTTTTTCAATGCAGCTACACTGCATCAGACTCCTGACGATTGGTTTCAAGCCAAGAAACGCGTAGAGTTAACATCTATTGATGCATACTTTTATTCACTGTATTATGTACTATACCATCTTATTATAACTTGTATATGTGCAACTATTATTCCAATCATGTTTGTAAACTGATGTATGTTAACATGCCTCATCGTAGCCCAAATGTACTTTTTTTATTATGTATTCTGTTTTTATAATTTTTCTTTTGTATTAAAATATAAAATAAAATATATATTATTTTTCCTGTAATATATGTTGTGGGTATCATCACTCGATACATGATCCACCGTAGATATCCCCTCTTAAACCTATTCACCAACAAGCCTCACACAAAGTCCCGCTTTCTATCTCCATTTTCTCTGTACTTTATGGGATGGAGGCTTGTTGGTGCATCTATACAATTATAAGTGGACAGGTCACAATCCCAATTTTGACATATAAACTACCAGGGTGGTAGACACCCGTTCCCTGTGACCTGACAATCCACCTATCCAGTTTATGCTTTACAACCCCATTTTTTTCTCTTGCCATACCCACCCAATTCCCATTCTACTTACCCTTTACTCCCATGTATTACTAATCCCCCATTATTGTTTTGTCTTTGTCGTCTTCCTCTTCTCCTTGGTATCTTTTTTATAGAGACCGATGGTCCCCCTCTCGCCTACTGACCTACCTCAGTGCAAGAGTTACACTAACACAGTCATTGATACCGCCAGTATATCCTTTTTTAGCTAAAATAATACTGATTCAATTCAGGGCTAAAAATCTGTGTTGCTATTCTTCCCCCTTTAGTCAGGTAATTACTGATTCAATTCAGGGCTAAAGTTGTTCCTCTTTGTCTTTTTTGTTTTCTGTTTCCTATTGAGTCTATTCTTCCTTTAGTCAGATAATATAAACTGATTCAATTCAGGGCTAAAGTTGTTTTTTGTTTTTTATTTTATGTTTGTGTTTTTATTCATTCTTCTATCCTTATATATTTGCTTCCCATTGGTTCCCCAATTCTTACATTTTCATTTCGGTTTTCCCCTTAGTCATACCACACATTATTCAGAGCTATAGCCAATTATGTCCACACTCTCTTGCTTAATGATTTTCTTCATTGCAAGATTCTGTGGCTATTATGTTATTTTCTCTGCCCACAAAGGGGAGATTACTCGCCTTCATAAGGCTTGCTTATTCTGTTTACTTCGGTTTTTCTGTTTAATTATTTTTTATTTTTTATACTTTCATATATTTTATTTTTTCCTTTTTCCATAATATTTACATTTTATTTTCATCGATCATGCATATTATGTTTCTACTACCCTTCTGATGCAGTTGGTGCCGGGAGCTATCTGGTCCTTCCCCGGGGTTGCGTTGCGCCCAGTCCATGACCCGCCACCCGTCCCACCCTTGACGGGGGCGGGCCTCGGCCTCGACGCATCGGCGTCATGACTCCCAGGTCCCGCCTCCGGTTGCCGGAGGCGGAGTACCCTTGGTGAATCACCAACTAGGGCTTTGACGCTGCGGGGTTGGGGGGTGGCCGCACGATGGTTCTGGCTGCCCGCCCCCCGTCACGTCACCATGCCCGCCCATGACGTTGGCGTGAGCGCGCCCTTGGCCCTCGGCTTTATAACGGCCGTCACTGGCCGGGCACCTCGAGCGCTCATCATGTCTCCTTGGGGCACGTCACCTGGCCCGGCAGTCTCACCACAGGTAATCTCCCTGTACACCCTCACATTTCTCCACTGACACCTGCAGTGGCTTCCTATTTTGCACACTCACTTTATGCCTCACACACTCCTCCCCTTGGTTTTGGGTTATTCACATTTTTTCATCTATGCACACTTTGGGTTCTATCTCTTGTCCTTCTTTCCACACCTATCACCCACCTTTCACTTATGTCACTCACACTCACACATCCTCTTTTCATTCCCAGTGTTTTTCCCATTCCCTGGGCCTCGTCACCTGTTCCCGCTTGGTGGCCCTTGCAGATGCTCCGGCCATTTTGTCGGTCGGGGCCGACGGTCTTTTGGAGCGTGCTCTCTGCCTCAACCCCGGGGGAGATTCAGTATACCCGGACCAACATTGCACCATAATGTATGGGGTATTATCCACCCATGCATGTTTTGTGAGTATATTAAAACAAATTTGCAGTTTCATGTGTCCATTTTCCCCACACTTTTATTGACACATAGTCATTTTTTCAATGCAGCTACACTGCATCAGACTCCTGACGATTGGTTTCAAGCCAAGAAACGCGTAGAGTTAACATCTATTGATGCATACTTTTATTCACTGTATTATGTACTATACCATCTTATTATAACTTGTATATGTGCAACTATTATTCCAATCATGTTTGTAAACTGATGTATGTTAACATGCCTCATCGTAGCCCAAATGTACTTTTTTTATTATGTATTCTGTTTTTATAATTTTTCTTTTGTATTAAAATATAAAATAAAATATATATTATTTTTCCTGTAATATATGTTGTGGGTATCATCACTCGATACATGATCCACCGTAGATATCCCCTCTTAAACCTATTCACCAACAAGCCTCACACAAAGTCCCGCTTTCTATCTCCATTTTCTCTGTACTTTATGGGATGGAGGCTTGTTGGTGCATCTATACAATTATAAGTGGACAGGTCACAATCCCAATTTTGACATATAAACCAACATGTTTGTTGTATAACAATTTTTGGGGTGGCATTAGCAAAAATAGAAATGTCCATTTACGATAAAACAGGCCTGTGTAAAACCAACAAGAAAGACAAAAATCTTGAACTTACAAAGTTCACATTTGGTAAAACTTGAAGGCAATGAGTATTTAGGAACTGTGTTTGATATTGCGTTCAGATGGGGTGAAGTCACCCCTTGAAAAGCCAAATTTGGAAGATGCACACCAATTTACGAATGTCAACATGTGGTAGCTGCCATCACCGGGGATCAAGGGATGTGTTTTGTGGGAGCAAGCCCTTCCTCATCGCTACTTTATTATTGAGGAAGGGGTTGCACCCCCAAAACGCGTCCATTGATCTCCTGTGATGGCAGATAGCACATGTTGGCATACTGTGTGCATCCTCCAAATTTGTAATTTCAAAACATTGCTCTAATTTTTTTCCTATTGTAGCACACAAAAAAATAAAGTGATTTTGTGGGGTTTTAAATTCGCCCCAAAATATCAATGATGTTATTATTTTTTTGAATAACATCATTGATTTTTTTCTTGAGGTTTTCCAATTCAAAATTACACCCCATGATCTCCCCGATCAGGATCTGTTCACTTTCTGATGTGAAAGGATCTGGATCCATAACATCATGATCACCTAAAAAGAGATAAACCAAACAAAAACAGGTATCAAAAATCTGCCAGCATCCATCTCTTACCTGAGCCTGTGGTCGTAGACACTCACCTGTTGTGGTGCCAATTTCCACAACATCTTCTTCCTCCTCCTGCTCAGCTTGTTTTTGGGGTATTTCCCCTTCTTCCAGAGGTGGGGGGTCTCTGGTCTCCTCGGATGAGGGGTGTCCTCCAAGTCTTTTCTCCCCTATGTTAAACAAAAATGGTATAATTAGCACACAGATATTTGATGGCAGAACTATAAATAGGAAACATTGCTTGGAATTGGGGTACAATTGTCAATTTTAGCAGAGTTCAAAGATGTAGCTTTTTTAGTGGCCTTTGTCAACCTGCAATCCTTTACCTGTTTTGTACAAGCTTCACAGATGGAGACCCCCCTATAGTATACACAGGAGCACCTGTGTGCCCCCCCTAATAAAAATTGTGTTCTTGTGTCCCACACTGGTGCTCCAGAGTCCAGATGTGAAAACAGCTGCTTAGTGTCCTCTCCTTACACAGAATCTAGTTTTCATTTCATTCTAGTAACAAAGCCATCTACACAACCACATTTTTTTCAGACAAGTAGGCCCTAAAAAATGTTGGAAAATGCATAGGGCCTAAACAATGGTGTTTTAGAGGCCGAAATAAAATTGTTTGATACGAACGATTAAAATGGTTCCATGAACATTAAAATTTCCATTTTAAACTGTACAACAATTAAGAAAACCATATGAAGGAACACAGTACAACTACTTACTTTTTTGCAGCACTCTCCAGATCTTTCTGTACTGCTCGGGCTCTCTTAATTTCAGGTCCGACCACCGCTTCCTGAGCTGATCTTTTGATCGTCGTACCCCGAAATTCCGGTGCAGACTTTTGACCACTTTCGCAATGATCTTGGCCTTTCTGATATTGGGGTTGGGGTAAGGCCCATATTTTCCATCATAGTCGGCCTTCTTCAGGATGTCCACCATCTCCAACATCTCCCCAAAGGACATATTTGTGGCCTTAAATCTGCTCCTTCTGGATCGGGACGTGTCTGGATCCGGGCTTTCCTCCTCCTCCTCGTTCCTGTAATTAGCACGCACCTGCTGTGTCTCCGCCATGTGCTCTTCCCCCACTGCGCAGAACGAAAAGGGACGGGGAATAGACTAGAAAGAACGTCAGGGGCGGGCGGAGTTACACGCATGCGCAGTGTGTATAAAGCGTAACACACGTGCGTATTACGTACGATCTGTGAGCGGACGAAGGAGCATTGGACGCGCCGATCGTAAGAACGAAGGTAAGAGACATACTTGTGCCTATACTACTTCTAGATTGAGGCCTATATTGTAACAAGATTAGTAGAGTTTGGTCTGACATTAGGCTTTGTCTTGTGTTGTGTCTTGCAGTGAACATGGATATCTTATTAAAAGATAATGACTTCATGTCAATATTCATTGATATGTTAAGGGAGCTGCCATGTCTGTGGGAGATCAACCACCCTCATTACAGGAACCAAACAAAGAGGAAGGCAGCGCTGGATCAATTGTTGGAAATTGTGAAGCAGGTGATCCCCACAGCAGACATCACATATTTGAAGATCCTAATTGGTGGCCTGAGGAGCACATATGTAAGGGAGCGCCAGAAAGTCCAGGATTCGCAGAGATCCGGAGCAGCAGATGACATCTATGTACCCAGGATGTGGTACTATGACAGGCTGCATTTTCTGGCAGGCCAGACTGAACCCAGGTCATCCCTCTCCAGTCTTCCTTCCACGCTTCCTTCCCCCCCAGCTGAGGCTTCTGACGCCCAACCTGGGCCTTCCAGGCAACAACATGTGGAGGAGCCCAGATTGAGCCAGGTATAGCATTCCTCTAAATATTTCTGCTTGTCCAATCAATGATGTTAACTAGATGTTAGTTTGGAGTACTAATTTAGGATTGTGATTGATGAAGCAAAAACTAAAACCATGTCCCTTTTTCATACACAGGGAAGTCTCAGCCAGGAGGTGGCCGGCCCGAGCTGGCTGCCTGATCTGCAGGTCCCTCCACTCCCCCTGGAAAGAGTAAGTGGCAGGAGGAGGAGTGCCCTAGAGGAGGCTGCCATAGGCCTCTTTTGGAGGGCTACAGAGGCCCTGGGAGCACCACACACCGTGGAGGAGGACTTCGCTGCCATCATTGCCTCAAAAATGCAGAGGATGGAGGAGGGACAACAACTCATGTGTGAGTCGCTCATATTGGAGGCTCTTAATAAAGGTATGAGGGTCCAAATTACATCTGGGACACACCTTTGCAAACTCACACATGGTCCTCCTCCTCCTCCTGCAGGTCCTCCTCTTCCTTCTCCTCCAGGTCCTCCCAGTCCTCCTCCTCCTCCAGGTCCTACTCCTCCTCCTGCCACATCTCCAACAGAAGAGCCACAGCCAGGAAGGAAGCGTGGAAGGAAGACCAGAAAGTGAGGACCCTGGATCCAGTCTGGTCGGCCAAAAGATGCAGCCTCTTGTGGTACCACAGCCTGGGGACACAGATGTCATCTGCTGCTTTCCGGATCAGTGCGAATTCTGGACCAGACTGCCCTCCCTTACATATGGACTCCTCAGGCCACCAATTTTGATGTTTAAGAATTGTTGTCTGCCCTGGGGGTCCGAGGCTTCGCTAATTTCTCCTGTTGATCCAGCGTTGTCTCCCTCTTTGTTTGGTTCTGAGCCCTTAATAAAGGATTTTTGGTTTGAATTATACAATGTGAAATTAACAAGGGACACCAACAACAAACAATCTCCTTGAGATTAAATAATAAAAGATATCAATGGTGTTGTGGTAACTTGACACACAAAACACACACAAAAATAGTTTGGAGTAAAAATAAAAATAAGATTAAACAAAGATCAGCCTTGGAAAAAATATAAACAATCTAAACGAAAAATGGCTTTAAATCACACAAAAAAAAAAAAACAAAAACAAAAAAAATTATGTCAGATGTGACAAATAACAATATATTCAGGGAATCCCAAGAAAAAAATAAGTTTGTGAAAAGTGTGTGTGAATATGAGCAGCAAAACTACTTAATTCTTGTCACATTATAAAGAAGAAGAGAGTGCGCTGTATTAAACCATGTTTAACATTGCAGCGTGACGAAAGTGCTGTATCCATTGCGAACGCTAATTTTACCAGACTGAGCTGTTCCGTGTCGGAATTTCTTCTGAGCATGCGTGGCACTTTGTGCATCGGAACAGGCCACACACGGTCGGAATTGACGCGATCGGATTTTGTTGTCGGAAAATTTTATCTCCCGCTCTCAAACTTTGTGTGTCGTAAAATCCGATGGAAAATGTCCGATGGAGCCCACACACGGTCGGAATTTCCGACAACGCGCTCCGATCGGACAGTTTCCATCGGAAAATCCGACCGTGTGTACGGGGCATAACTCTTGTTGGGCGCAGGAATGGACCCTGCTGTTAAATATTATTTAAAAAATTGTAATTACATGCCGCTGTTAAACAGGGGCAGAAAAATTGGGCCTTTGGTTTTGGTGGTGCCAGAACACTGTAACTCCTCCTCACATTTACTTTTGTTGGGTGCAGCAATGGGCCCTGCTGTTAAATATTATTTCAAAAATTTTATTTACATGCCCCAGTCATGCAGAAAATTTGGGCCTTTGGTTTTGGCCAGTAGCTCGATTGCATATTGAGCAAATTCTGGCTAGTAATAACATGCCCCAGTCAAAAAGGTGCAGAAAATTTGGGCCTTTGGTTTTGGTGGTGCCAGAACATTGTAACCTCTCACAGTCACTTTTGTTGGGCACAGGAACGGGCCCTGCTGTTAAATATTATTCTAAAAATGTTAATTACATGCCCCTGTTAAACAGGGGCAGAAAAATTGGGCCTTTCGTTTTGGTGGTGCCAGAACACTGTAACTCCTCTTCACATTTACTCTTGTTGGGCGCAGGAACGGGCCCTGCTGTTAAATATTATTTCAAAAATTTTATTTACATGCCCCAGTCATGCAGAAAATTTGGGCCTTTGGTTTTGGCCAGTAGCTCGATTGCATATTGAGCAAATTCTGGGTAGTGGTCCATCCTGAAGACCCCGTAACCCAGTGGATGCTCTGTTGGAGAGGTCTCTAAATCTGCTCTTGTCCTAGATTTCCCTGCACCATATAATGCAGACACTGGCGATGGTTGCTTGAACAGACCTTGGCACTGGGGACTAGGGATGAGCCGAACACCCCCCTGTTCGGTTCGCACCAGAACATGCGAACAGGAAAAAAGTTTGTTCGAACACGCGAACACCGTTAAAGTCTATGGGACACGAACATGAATAATCAAAAGTGCTAATTTTAAAGGCTTATATGCAAGTTATTGTCATAAAAAGTGTTTGGGGACCTGGGTCCTGCCCCAGGGGACATAGATCAATGCAAAAAAAGTTTTAAAAACGGAGCAGTGATTTTAATAATGCTTAAAGTCAAACAATAAAAGTGTAATATCCCTTTAAATTTTGTAGCTGGGGGGTGTCTATAGTATGCCTGTAAAGGGGCGCATGTTTCCTGTGTTTAGAACAGTCTGACAGCAAAATGACATTTCGAAGGAAAAAACCCATTTAAAACTACTCGCGGCTATTGCATTGCCGACAATACACATAGAAGTCCATTGATAAAAATGGCATGGGAATTCCCCACAGGGGAACCTTGAACCAAAATTTAAAAAAAAAAATGACGTGGGAGTCACCCTAAATTCCATACCAGGCCCTTCAGGTCTGGTATGGATATTAAGGGGAAACCCGGCCAAATTTTTTTTTTTAAATGACGTGGGGTTCCCCCTAAATTCCATACCAGACCCTTCAGGTCTGGTATGGATTTTAAGGGGAACCCCGCGCCAAAAAAAAACAAAAACGTTGTGGGGTCCCCCCAAAGATCCATACCAGACCCTTATCCGAGCACGCAACCTGGCAAGCCACAGGAAAAGAGGGGGGGAGGAGAGTGCAGCCCCCCCTCCTTAACCGTACCAGGCCACATGCCCTCAACATTGGGAGGGTGCTTTGGGGTAGCCCCCAAAACACCTTGTCCCCATGTTGATGAGGACAAGGGCCTCATCCCCACAACCCTGGCCGGTGGTTGTGGGGGTCTGCGGGCGGGGGGGCTTATCGGAATCTGGAAGCCCCCTTTAACAAGGGGACCCCCAGATCCCGGCCCCCCCCCTGTGTGAAATTGTAAGGGGGTACTTACCCCTACCATTTCTGTAAAAAACTGTCAAAAATGTTAAAAATGACAGGAGACAGTTTTTGACAATTCCTTTATTTAAATGCTTCTTCTTTCTTCTATCTTCCTTCATCTTCTTCTTCTGGTTCTTCTGGCTCTTCTGGTTCTTCCTCCGGCGATCTCGTCCAGCATCTCCTCCGCGGCGTCTTCTATCTTCTTCTCCTCGGGCCGCTCCGCACCCATGGCATGGGGGGAGGCTCCCGCTCTTCTCTTCATCTTCTTCATCTTCTTCTCTTCTTCTTTTCTTCTCTTCTTCTCTTCTTCATTTTCTTCTCCGGGCCGCTCTGCACCCATGCTGGCATGGAGGGAGGCTCCCGCTGTGTGACGGGGTCTCCTCGTCTGACGGTTCTTAAATAATGGGGGCGGGGGCACCCGGTGACCCCGCCCCCCTCTGACGCACAGTGACTTGATGGGACTTCCCTGTGACATCACAGGGAATGCCACAGGAAATCCCGTCATGTCCCGTGCGTCAGAGGTGACGCGGTGACCCCGCCCCCGTTATTTAAGAACCGTCAGATGAGGAGACGCCGTCACACAGCGGGAGCCTCCCTCCATGCCAGCATGGATGCGGAGCGGCCCGGAGAAGAAAATGAAGAAGAGAAGAAGAGAAGAAGGAAGAAGAGAAGAAGATGATGAAGAAGATGAAGAGAAGAGCGGAAGCCTCCCCCCATGCAATGGGTGCGGAGCGGCCCGAGGAGAAGAAGATAGAAGACGCCGCGGAGGAGATGCTGGATGAGAATGCCGGAGGAGGAACCAGAAGAGCCAGAAGAACCAGAAGAAGAAGATGAAGGAAGATAGAAGAAAGAAGAAAGAAGAAGCATTTAAATAAAAGAATTGTCAAAAACTGTCTCTTTTTAAGCTGTAATTTTTAACATTTTTGACAGTTTTTTAGTGAAATGGTAGGGGTAAGTACCCCCTTACCATTTCACACAGGGGGGGGCGGATCTGGGGGTCCCCTTGTTAAAGGGGGCTTCCAGATTCCGATAAGCCCCCCACCCGCAGACCCCCACAACCACCGGCCAGGGTTGTGGGGATGAGGCCCTTGTCCTCATCAACATGGGGTCAAGGTGTTTTGGGGGGCTACCCCAAAGCACCCTCCCAATGTTGAGGGCATGTGGCCTGGTACAGTTCAGGAGGGGGGGCTGCACTCTCGTCCCCCCCCTTTTCTTGTGGCCTGCCAGGTTGCGTGCTCGGATAAGGGTCTGGTATGGATCTTTGGGGGGACTATAAACAAAAAGAAAAAGACAGCTGACGTTGCCAATCAAGCGCGGGTGTGTATGAGCTTTACCAACGGCATTGCTAATTACCTGCTCAGATATACACACCTGCGTGTATCATTACCACAGACTATAGATCGTGAAAAAAAACACATAAAACAGGGTAATTGTCCTCTGAACCATAACCAACAGCATACACAAAAAGATGTCGGAAAAAAGAAAATTCCAAAAAGCAGTTTCTTCAGAGAGGACACACTGATGTTAAAGCTTAACTATCTTTATTAGAAACCCTCAGGTAGAAAAATTCAAGTGTAAACAAATTTACAATAATACAAAAATGCAAAAATTGAAGATGAAAATAATCCTCCCTCCAGCTAGAATTAAAAATAAGACTGACGTCTTACATGGGACATTGGGTGGCCACCTTACCCTATATACACACCTCCATCAATCACTCGTCTTGCATACACATACAGACAAAAGGTCCTTGACCCGGGTCTTATAGAATAATTTTTGTTCAGATGTTGCTCAGATGTATAAAGGGGTAGAAGTAGAGTACCATGGGCATGTACATGGAACAATTGACTGTATCAGAGCTGCATAAAGGCGAGAAATCCACCCGTAGGATTGACCTAAATATATTGAACAGAGATCCATGTAATATAGCGCTGTTAAGTACGGGGGTCAACAGTTAGTGACCAAGCAGACCAAAGTCCATTGATGTTTTTACATAAGAAGACATGTAATATCGCTCACCATTTAGGCGTTTAGATCTGGATGTCCTGTGGTCCGCGGAATACCCGTGCTGACACCGTCTCCTGGCTTGTCAATGAACCATGTCGATAGCCTTACACTTCCGGCAGTGCTGATTCCTCCAGACTACGCTTACGGTAGATCGCCAGGTGCAAGGATGGTCAGCTGGGCTATGGCAATCAGCTGTGTAGGCAGTATTGTGGACAGCCACATGGGGGAACAGCGGAGAAGCAGGATCGCTGTTTGAATTTGGCGGTATTGGTCCGTCCAGGGGTGGAGATAAACTGAGGTGGTTCCGGGCTGTTTGGTGGGCATCCAAGGGTCCCAGCCACCACACAAGTGATGGCGTGATGCTTACGCGTTTCACCTGATCACAGGTTTCCTCAGAGCATCCCATGCCGTTTTTTGGGGGTTTTTTTGGCGCGGGGTTCCCCTTAAAATCCATACCAGACCTAAAGGGTCTGGTATGGAATTTATGGGGAACCCCACGTCATTTTTAAAAAAATTTTGGCCGGGGTTCCCCTTAATATCCATACCAGACCTGAAGGGCCTGGTATGGAATTTAGGGGGACTTCCACGTCATTTTTTTTTTAAATTTTGGTTCGGGGGTTCCCCTATGGGGAATTCCCATGCCGTTTTTATCAATGAACTTCTATGTGTATTGTCGGCAATGCAATAGCCGCGAGTAGTTTTAAATGGGTTTTTTCCTTCGAAATGTCATTTTGCTGTCAGACTGTTCTAAACACGGGAAACATGCGCCCCTTTACAGGCATACTATAGACACCCCCCAGCTACGAAATTTAAAGGAATATTACACTTTAATTGTTTGACTTTTTTTTTGCATTGATCCATGTCCCCTGGGGCAGGACCCAGGTCCCCAAAAACTTTTTATGACAATAACTTGCATATAAGCCTTTAAAATTAGCACTTTTATTTCTCCCATAGACTTTAAAGGGTGTTCTGCGGCATTCGAATTTGCCGCGAACATCCCAAATTGTTCGCTGTTCAGTGAACTTGCGAACAGCCAATGTTCGAGTCGAACATGAGTTCGACTCGAACTCGAAGCTCATCCCTACTGGGGACTGAAAAATTGTTTAAAGGCATTGGTCAGCCGGCCACCTTCTCCACCGCTCTTCCTCTGACCGAACAAAGCCTCAGAAACAGGTTGTCCAGCACTAGGAAATGGTAACCTCCCATGGTCTGGAAAGGCGTTACACAAACTTTTCTTCAAGGCCTCCTGAAGTAGTTTCATTCTCTGCTCCCTCTGCAAAGGCAGGATGAGTTCTACAACTTTACCCTTGTAACATGGATCAAGAAGGGTTGCTAGCCAGTAATGATCCCTCTTCTTGATACCACAAATCCTAGGGTCCTTTTGCAGGCTTTGCAGAATCAGGGAGGCTATGCAGCGTAAGTTTGCAGAGGCATTCGATTCTGAGTCCTCTGGGTCACTAAGGATGACATTATTTGGAACTACCTCCTCCCAGCCACGTGCAACTCCTTGAGTTTCTGGGGATTGAAAACCAATCCTTTGAAGACTGCTGTTGAGTGTTATCCTCTACATCCATGCTGACACAAACCTCCTCTTCTTCCTGTGTGTTTGGCGGCCCAGCAGGAATGCTATCTGCATAAAGGGGGCCTTGAGAGGAAAGGAAATCCTTCTCTTCCTCCCGCTGTTCTGCCTCAAGTGCCCTGTACATGATTCCATGAAGCGTGTGCTTCAGCAGTAAGACTAAAGGGACAGTGTCACTGATGCATGCATTGTCACTGCTCACCATCCTTGTGGCCTCCTCAAATGGTGACAGGACCATGCATGCATCCTTGATCAGTAGCCACTGGCATGGCAAAAAGAAGCCAAGCTCCTCTGACCCTGTCCTGGTGCCATGCTCGCACAGGTACTCATTGATGGCCCTATGCTGTGTGTGCAGCCGCTGCAGCATTGCCAATGTTGAGTTTCATCTGGTGGGTATGTCACAAATGAGGTGGTTGGTGGGCAGGTTGCACTCCCGTTGAATGTTGGCCATCTGAGCACTGGCATTGTATGACCGGCAGAAATTACCACAGACTTTTCTGGCCTGCCTCAGAACATCTTGTATGCCTGGGTACCTGATCAAGAAACGCTGCACCACCAAATTCAGCACGTGTGCCAAACATGGAACTTGTGTCAAGTGTCCCTGTCAGAGGGCGGAGAGAAGGTTGGTGCCATTGTTGCATACAATTCCTGGCTCAAGCTGCCATGGCGTCAACCACCTCTGAGCCTGCCCCTGCAGAGCTGCCAGAATCTCTGCCCACAGTGTGGGCAGCAGCTGCAGTGCTAGCAATTTGGCCAAGCTAGCATTTAGACGCAGAGCATGTTGATGGCTGGGACAGAATTTCTTTTTACGGTTCAGCAACTGGGGTAGCGAAATTTGCCTGCTGAAATCAACTGGTGGTGTACTGCTAGCAGAATGGCTGCAAGTACTTGTGGCACCTATTGATATACCTTCATTCCTCTCAGTGCAGGTTTTTGAGAGGACTGGAGGTATAGTAGTGTTTGAGATCCCAGATGAGGTGCAAGGAGAAGTCCGCCTTTTTTTATGATGTGGGTTTTTCTAGTGCTATTGCCAATGTACTGCATGGCAGGTTGTCATATGTCTGGTCAAGCATGTGGTGCCCAAGCAGCTGCTGTTCTGGCCACGCTTGATCTGCTTCAGACAGAGGTTGCAAACAGCAACGGTGCGATCTGCTGCACATGTGTCAAAAAAGCCCACACCAAGGAACTTTTGCAAGTCAGTGGGGAGTCAGCAGCGCCCTGCACTTGTGGAGCTTTGTAGTGTAATGCAATAGGGTGGCTGCCCTTAAGCTGCCCCCTGGAGGACATCCTGCCTTGTTGGAGTTGTGTCTCCTCCTCCTCCTCACTTTCCTCCTCTCTTTCCTCCTTTCCGCCCACGTTACTCCCTTCCTAAACCTGGGAACCAACATCGGAGCCTTCAAATTGCTGCACATCCTCCAGCAGCATGTAACCGACACTATGGTGACTTCTCCATGCATGATGGTGGGGCTACAGAAGGAGTAACTGTGGACAAGGAGCAAGTGGAATAGGCCGCTTTGGCAGTTGTGTTGGAAGGCAAACTACTATGAGCCTGGGTGACAGAGGATGAGGAGGGTGAGGACGGATTTGTTATCCACTCCACCAACTCTTCTGCATGTTGTGGCTCAATAACACCAGTAGCAGAAAAAAAGGACAAGTGTGCCCCACGGCCACCTGCAGAGGATGAACTATGTCCACAACCACCACTGTTAACTGTAGACACAGATAATGCTTGCCCTCTTTTAGTGGCCTTTGAGCGTCTGCCTCTCATTGGCGGCCTTCCGGACATGATGGGTTTTTTTTTGTAACACCGCACTACACTGTATTATATACTGTGTACACCACCTGAAGTTTATTAGAAACTGTACACACTGTATTATATACTGTGTACACCGCCTGAAGTGTATTAGAAAATGTACACCACCGAATGCACTGTATATAGGCCACACTGAATGAAGAGTATATATATATATATATATATATATATATATATATATATATATATATATATATATATATATATATATATATATATATATATTGTAGAGAGTCAGTCTGGCGCAGGGTTAAGAAGGGGTTAATTGAAGAGGGCAGGTACTTCCCCTTCAGACCTGCTTATTGCCAGTTGTCAGAGAGGAGAACTGTGTTTGGAGAGAGATGGCTGTTGAGCTATCAAAGCTGAGAGGAGCTTGAAGCTGGAAGGACCCCTGTTATCTATGAGCTTGCCTGAACTGGGACTTTGCCATGCTATATGCTGTGGTTGGGATGCTGAGCAGGATTTAAAAGGACTGTCTTTTACTGAGTTTTTGTGTTGTTTAAACTGCCTATAAAGACAAAGCTTGTCAATTTTCTGTTGCTTTTTTCTGAATAAAGCCTTTTAAGGCTGTCTGAGCCGGCTTGTCACCCCCTGATCCCTTACAATATATATATATATATATATATATATATATATACACACACATATACATTAGACTGTATATACAGTTGTGCTCATAAGTTTACATATTCTGACAGAATTTATGATTTCTTGGCCATTTTTCAGAGAATATGAATGATAAAACTTTTCTTTTTTTTTTTTCAAATATATATTTTATTAGTTTTCAAAGAAAGGGCAAAGCCCACAAGGATACAGCAGTAGCATTTAACAGTGGGGGTCGCAGCCTCCCGACAGTGTATCACAGTAGGTAATGTTGTACACGGAAGTATTCAGAACATATCCTGTCGATATCACAATTAATATGTACCTTTATCTCTTGGCTACACGGTACTAGAGTCCCAAAGCACATAGAAATGGTAAAGAACCCGGGCGGCCTATGTCTCCAGATGTCTATCAATTCTTTCATGAAGAATGAACCAGCTACCAAAGAGAGGAAGAGAAGGAAAGAAAAACAAGTATCAGATAGGGGGAGAGAAAAAAAAAAAGTGGGGGGGGGTTGGGGAAGGGAAGAGGGGGGGTGCCGTTCGGTTATAGTAGTCTCCGTGTTTCAGAGTGGCTATGAATTTCTGATCTATATAGAGTTGTAGGAGTTCAGGTCCCAAGGAGGGATTTACCCTCTTCTGAGTGTATAAATATGTTCCAAAGGGTCCATGTTTTCTTGTAGGTTTCGTGTCTATCTTGGGCTGTCATTATCAGATCCTCCATTTTATCTATATCTTCTACCTTCCGCAACCACAATGATGCGGTCTATGGAGATTGTTGCTTCCATAGTAGGGGAATACAAGATTTGGCCGCATTTGTCAAGTGACGCAGTAAGGACTTTTTATAAGCTCTGGAGGGTAGAGTAGATATGTGAAGTAGAAAAAATGTTGGGTCATTCGGGATCTGGAAATCAGTGAATTTTTGGGAAATGGTACGAACCGCAGTCCAGAAGTTTGTCAACTGAGGACATGACCAAAACATGTGCAGCATCGTTCCCCTGTCCTCATGGCAACGCCAGCAGTATTCTGAAGTGTCAGGAAAAATGGCATGTAAACGACTGGGTGTTAAATACCACCTCGTCAGGATCTTATAATTTGTCTCCTGTATTTTAGTGCATAATGAGGACTTAAGGTAGAGACTAATCATGTTTTGCTTTTGGACTGTAGTAAAGGTGTGTTGGAGGTCTCTTTCCCATTTTGCAATGCATGGCAAACATGGTGGCTGAGGGGTTGTATTTAGTAGAGCATACATCTTGGATAGAACCTGTGGTAATGGTTCTGTTTCCATACAGATTTCTTCAAACGTGGTCAGAGATCTAGCGTAGCTTTGAGGGTTCGGGATAGTCTGGAGAAAGTGGTGAACTTGTGCTACGTTCCAAAATAAAAGTTTGAACGGGCCTATGGGGTCCATTAACTCTGATATGGAGGGCCATTTATCTTGTTTCACAAATTGTGATGCTGTTACATAATTGGAGTTCCTTAATGTCTGAAATTGCGTAGATGAGACCCCAGGAGGGAACTTGGGGTTACCCAGAATTGGGGTTAAGGGTGACGTTTTGGTTGTTAGGGAATTTTGTAATGTAGCCTGAAAACATTGCCTTATAGTGTTCCCTATAAAAGGATGTGATTTCAACTCTAAGGGAAGGGAGTCACTGCACCATAGCGCAGTCTGCAGAGGTATGGTGGTCTGGTGTTGTTCTATTTGTGCCCATAGTTTAGAGTCCTGATGATGTCACCAATCTATAACTCTACCCAAGTGGACTGCTTGATAGTATTTCCTGATGTTTGGTAATGCTAGTCCTCCATAATGTTTTGGTATGGAAAGTTGGGTTCTTGGGATGCGTGTTTTTTTGTGTGCCCAAACGAAGCGAGTAAAGAGAGTTTGTACTTGTTTGAAGTATATGGGGGGTATCTTAATCGGCAGGGCCTGGAAGAGGTATAGAAATTTTGGAAGTACACTCATTTTGAGTAAGTTGCACCTCCCAAACCATGAGTGTATACCTTTGTGCCAAGTGTCTAGTAGTACCCTGGTCTTTGCTAGTAGAGGGGGAAAATTACTCTCATATATGTGGGACAGATCCGATGGGATATTCGTACCTAAATAAGTCAAGGTGGAGGATGTCCATCTAAATCGGAAATTTGATTGTAAAGTGGGAAGAATATACGCTGGCATTGATATCCCCATTCAGATTTGGTGAAATTTATCTTTAGGTTTGATAGTTTCCCATATGTCTCAAATTCTTTAAGAAGGTTTGGCAAGGACACTCCTGGATTGGTCAGCGAAAAGAGCAAGTCGTCCGCATAGGCCGATATCTTGTGTTGCAAAGGACCAACTGATATCCCTTGTATGTCGGGATTTAATCTGATTTTGGATAGGAAGGGTTCTAAGGAGAGAGCGAATAGGAGAGGGGATAAAGGGCATCCTTGCCTCGTCCCAGTTGTTATTGGGAAGGGGTCCGACAGGACTCCATTTGCCTTTACTTGAGCCGTTGGGTTAGAATATATTCCGGCTATTCGGCTGAGCATCACCTCCCCCAGACCAATATGTCTGAGTACCGCAAACATAAACGACCAGTTTACCCGGGCGAACGCCTTTTCGGCGTCGGTATTTAGAAAAACACATGGGGCTTTTTTGGACCGTGTGACGTGTAACAGATTCAACACCTTGGTAGTACCATCCCTGGCTTCCCTAGAAGGGATGAAGCCAACTTGGTCTAAATGTATAAGTTGCTGGAGGTGCTGTGCCAGCCGGGCAGCCAGGATTTTAGTGAATAACTTGAGATCAATATTTAGTAACGATATGGGCCTGTAGCTACCACATGCTGCCGGGTCCTTCCCTTCTTTGTAGATCATTGAGATATGAGCACCCAGGGTATCTCTGGCAAACACTCCACCGGTTCCTATCACATTAAACAGTGTGACCATATTAGGTCCTAGTATCGGGAGGAGGGTTTTATAATATTGTAAGGTATAGCCATCGGGACCTGGGGCTTTACCTGGCTTCATGGTCCCGATGGCTTATTAGAGTTCTAGCAAAGTTATGGGGGAGTCTAATTCTGTTCTGATTTCTTGGGGGAGGGATGGCATTTGGGAGGACATGATATAATCTTCTATATCTGATGGGGGAGAAACCACTTGTGGTAAATTGTATAGGCTGGAGTAGAAACTTTTGAACTCTTGAATGATTTGTGTGGGCAAAACGGCCTTTCTGCTTCCTGTCAAAATGATATGTGGGATATATGTAGAAAGTTTGTGATCCCTAATCATTCTTGCTAAAAGTTTCCCACATTTATCCCCTGACTCTTACGTCATTTTACGACAAAATTGTAGGGCTGCCTTAGCTCTATAGTGGAGAAGGTCAGTGATCTGTTTCCTAAGGGTCGTCAGGTCAGTCTCTGAGGACTGTGTGGGGGCATGTTTGTGTTTGGCCTCAGAGGCAGTTAGTTCCTGTAAGAGTTGGGGGAGCTGTTTATTTCATTCCCATTTAATACGGGCACCATGTTTGATGAGGATTCCTCTGATAACTGCTTTGTGGGCTTCCCACAAGATCCCCGGGTCACAATCTGGTTGGTCATTTTCCTGAAAATATAGGTTCAGCGCTCTGGTCACATCTGTCAGCACCTCTGGATTTTGCAGGAGGCTTTCATTAAGACGCCAGAAACGGTGTCTGGGAGAAGAGATATCAAACAAATTGTAGGTCAGTAATAGGAGTGCGTGGTCTGACCACGTCCTATTTCCTACAGAGGTATGTTCTACGGCGTGTAGTTGAGTGTGGGGAATCAAAAAAAAATCTATTCTGGTATATACCTGATGTATATGTGAAAAAAATGTATAGTCACGCTCTCCCGAGTGCTGTAGGCGCCGGATATCGATCAGTTGTGTTTTGTGTAGCGTTTTAGCTATTAGTTTGAGTTGATTTGGTGGGATCGATGATTTACCCGTCGAGGTGTCTACAGATGGAAGCAGTGGGGCATTGATGTCCCCACCAAGGATCACCTGTCCTTCTCTAAAGTCTTGGAGTTTCTCCATAGTATAATGCAGAAATGTGGCTTGTTATTCATTAGGGGCATATATCGCTGCTAATGTTACCTGTACAGTACCTAGTAGGCCTTTAAGGAAAACATATCTTCCCGTTGGGTCTATCATAGAGCTCTGACATTGCCAGGGAATTTTACTGGATATCAAAATGGAGACCCCTTTGGACTTAGCAGTCGGGTTTGTGGAATGGTATGTCACAGGGTAAAGTTTGTTTCGTAAATAAGGTAGTTTGTTATTTTTAAAATGTGTCTCTTGGATAAAGGCAATGAGATCGTTTTAGGTCATCTAGTAGTATGCATCTCTTCTCTGGTGTATTAAGCCCCTTTGCGTTAAGAGACATCACTTTAATATTGTTTAACGCCATGATGTGGTGGTGGGGGCGGTGGTAAGTTAAGGTCCAAAGGTAAGGAAGGGAGGGAAGTAATAGAGAGGACAAAGGTGAATAAAGATAGAAAGGAGAGAAAAATAGTTAATAAAAAATTGCGAGGTGAAGACAAGGCCTAGCGTCTTGCCTTTCTCGTTTTTTTTTTATTGTTTATTTTTTGTTTTCCAGTGTGTTCTCTGCACATGGCAGCTGGAAGGCGATATAGCGCCTCCCAGGAGGATATGCTAACCTATTTGGGAGAGGGGTAGGACAAGGCTCAAGAGGAGAGCCTCCCACCATCTCCCCCGCCCCAACATATCTTGGAAATGTAAGAATAGATTTTAAATCCTTATAAACAAAAGAAAGGAACAACAAAACATAACTTGTATAGATCTGTGACTGTTAGCGCCGATCACCAGGGCCCCAGTCACAGACCCCAACTTCTCCATCTATTCGTTGTATTTCGGCTAGTCAGATAGTCATTTAATGTAGTAGGTTGCTTTACTGTGGTACCGGTCCATGTCTGAAAATCCGACACAACTCCCAGTTCCAACACCACAGCAGGTTTTGTGTCATAAATCAAAGTATTAATAACTCTATAACTCAATATAATATAACATATAACAACAGTGCACCTTAAATCCAGAACATGCCTTGCCCCTCAATTCAGAAGCCGTACTGTCATGTCTGCAGAACGGTCGTGTCAGATCTCCACCAAACAGAAGTCGACACGTCTACTCACAAAGCTGCGGGGTTTGAGACTCCGCGGTACATAACTTCAGTTAATCTCTGGCGGGGGGATCCCTCTGAGTTTCCATGGCTGGAGGTCTCCCTAATCCACTTCATGCCGGTGTATTGTGACCCCTTATATAAGTTCTCAGGGTAGTTTCAGCAGTGTCTGTAAGATATCGGCACAGCTATCACAGGGGCACATGTATAGAACAGTGTGTGCACCCTAGAGAGCTCCTGAGGCCGAGGTAGTTCTATGTGGGTGCAATGTCCCCCTATCAGTCATGTATCTTACATTGTAAGAGGGAGCTTCAAATATGTTAAGCAAATCGGATAGAGGGCAATTACGAAGGTGGGATGGAAGTAATGCCGGTAGGCGTAGAAAGTGGCACAATCTCTTGTCCCGGGGGATGTTAGGTGGTTCAAAACCTTGCATCGGGGGGGCAGGTAGTGCCATGTGAGTGGTGATCCAAACAGAACAGGTTCAGGGTCAGTGGCATCAACTTAGTCAGTATTCAGTATGGGGTTTATGTATTCACAAGAGGAAAGTGACTCATGACTCACGTGCCTCTTCTGGAGATGGCGCTCTGGGTCGGCGGTGGTTCCTCTGCTGTCTGGGCAGCAAGCTACCTCTCTGTCCCAGCAGGTTCGGGTGTCCCTGTGTTCGTGGAAAGAGGGATAGCCAATTAGGAATGTCAATTGGATCCGTTCCGAGGAAGGCGAAAAGGGCCAGCAGGGATTCTGGTCTGCGCAGAGTGAAGAACCTTTGATCTTTCCGGAACGTGACATATAGTGGATATCCCCAGCGGTACGTGGCTTCTCTTCGCCAAGCTAGATCCAGGAGAGGTTTCAGTATAGCTCGCCTCTGGAGGGTAGCACGGGAGAGGTCCGGAAGTATCTTGATGGTCGCGCCGTCCAACTCCGGATCCTCTGCTTCCCAGGCTTTGCGTAGGATTTGCTCTTTCTGTATATAGTGGTGTAATCTGCAAATTAGATCTGTCGGTTTAGGGCCCAGTGCCTTATGAATCCTATCTATCTCCACTCGGTCTGGTAAATAAACACCCGCTATGATGTGGAAGATGGCGATCGCTGTATCCGCCAGGTCTTCAGAGCCTGTCACTTCCGGCAGTCCCCGGAACTTTGATAGCAAGGCCAATTCTTGCTTTCATTAATAGTACCTCTATATGGTTACGGTAAGACAGGCACCACCGACAACCAAAGACCAATTGTTCTGCACCTGTGACTTCTATCCAAAGTCTGCGAAAAAGAAAGTATCCAAAAAATCTCTAATCTTGTTCTGAGTGCACTAAAAATGGCCTCATCATACAGACTGGCTCTCCAAGCCATTGTTTACAAAATAAAGAAAGCTTGCAGGGAAAATGTCATTTTTTTCAGCGTTATAAATATCATTATTGCTTCAGCAGGTTTTATAGACATACTGTCACTTTACAGGCAGACTAAGGGGACCCCCAAGGCACTATATTTAAAGGAATTTTTCATATTCATAGTTATTCTCATTTTCATGGTTTCACTTTAAGCATCAGTAAATCACTGCTCATTTAAAAATTATGTTTTTTTTACAAACTTTGTGTTCAATGATACATGTCCCCCAGGGCAGTAGCCGGACCCCCATATCCTTTGTATGCCCAATTACTTGCATATACGCCTTCAAAATTGGCACTTTTGATTTATCCAGTTCGGGTCCCATAGACTTTAATGGGGTTCGTTATTCAGTTTTTGAATATAATAAACTGCTTTCAATTATACCAAAGGAGAGCAAATAAGAGAAGTTATTTATTAGGGATAACATAAATTTTAATTAAATTAAATTAACTTGAAAATAAAAAGCAAGTATTTGTTATAAGTTCTGAAGCTATGTTTTGTACTGAACATTTTAAGACCTGATAATGGACTAGTAATTATATCATAACATATACAATTGTTTTAATTAATGCAGTGATAAAAACAAAATCCACCATATTTAAATAATATTGCAACTTATTAATACTGCCCAAAAAAATCAATGCTCCATAATAATTGTATTTATCAAAATATTCAAGTAAAATGGATATACACTTTAGACAATGGGTTATGAAGGGGTTAAATCTGCAGCTTATTCAAGATTTTGATGCATAGATCTCCTTGCTCTGCTTGTATGAGACAGTTAATTAGATTCACTCATTACTGTATGTATCTTCTCACTGTAGAACACTGTTCCTTAATGAAAGCGAGACGTTATTCACAGTGAACAGCAATGTCTGGATCATTTTTTTTTCTTTTTATTATTATTTGCTTAGCTGCAGTTTATCAACAGATTAATTAAAAACAAACTCATACCGTGTCTGACTGTTTATTTTAATTACATTGAAAGAGAATGATCTGTATTCTCTGATCAACACCTTTTGAGATAAGGCATGTTAGGAACATATTGCAACATGGTAAAATGAAAAACAAAAGCTAAATGATATTGTCATTACTGTTTTTATAAACTATGTGGTGTTTCAATGATTCCAAACAAAGCAATGGTTTAAAAAAGAATCTTAAACTTGAAGTTGGGATGGGCAAAGCTGCCTGTGCTTGATTTGCGAAAAGTTTAGAAAATCAAGAAAAAAATATATTGCACCTAATGCTACCTCCTATTCAAGTCTGTAAGAATTAAATCTTGTCATTAAACTCTGGCCCTTTTAGTGCTAATAGGGAGACTACTGTAAAAAAAAAAAAGGCATGGGAGGCTGGGCACTGCCATGGGATACATGTACAAATGCAAAAAATACCCTACATCAGAGAGTGGTTATTGAGGCAACAATGAAAATATGCAAATCCTTTAAGGACTCCATTGAAAGGCTCCTGACCTCCAGCGTGATGGGGAAGCCTCTCTCAACAATATATTTATACCTTACAGTGGAATATGATGCAAAGCTGACCAAAACCTGGGAAAGGTGGAAGATTGACATTCCCTCTTTAGATGAAGAGGAGTGGAAGGAGTGTTTAATCTCCTACATGATCGCTGCAAAGGATAGGTTCATACAGTTTAAGTTCCTACACAGAGCGTATTTTACCCCACAGAGACTGGCGCGCATATACCACCAAAGAGATCCCAACTGTCAGAGATGCAGGCAGGAGGTGGGTACTTTCTGGCATATGGTCTGGTCTTGCTCCAAACTAAGACCCTTTTGGTCAGCAGTGGCCTCTACACTGGGCAATGTCATAGGTTCAGACTTGCCGGTTGACCCCCAAATTCTACTGCTCAGTCATCTGGGGGATGTTGAGGGTGACAGGTATGATAAACTGTGTCTAACCTTCACATTGTACTACGCTAGGCGGGAAATTCTACTGCGATGGAAACTGGAGGAGCCTCCTACTCTGGCCTCGTGGATAAGGTCGGTGAACAAGGTACTTCCCCTCTATAGACTGACGTACGAAAGCAGGCAATGTCCAGGGAAGTTTGACAAAATTTGGTCGTCCTGGATGGACGCTTCTGGGGACCCCGAACCCCCTACCCCATAAGTAAGACACGAAACATAGGAGAGGACATCCTGCATCTCAAGCCTATTCTTCTTATACCCGTTTCTCTTCACCCCCTTCCTTTTTTCTCCCTTTTCCCTCCCCCCTCTCTTCCTTCATCTTCCCTCCCCTTCCCCCCCCTCCCACCTTCTTCTCTCCCCGCTCCCCCCCCCCCAGACGCCCCTGTCAGGAATGATTGAATACTGGGTTATTTACTTCATATTATCCAATAATTTTTCAAGATGAAACAAGCCATGAGAACTATGGTTAGGTGAAAATTCTGTTGAGTACGCATTTGGAACAACTGATAAACAGTAGTTATTGTTTTAGGGTAAATCCCACTGTAATTATTCTCACCATAATGACTGTACTAAGTTCTTGTACTGTAATGCTGATTTGTTTAATAAAAATTTTTCTGTTAAAAAAAAAAATAATATAATAAATATATCAACAGATCCGCGCTTACAGACTGATTTACACCTGAAATATGATTTGGATATACAAACAAAAAAACAGAAGAAATATAAGAGAGATGTCCTAGATTATGCCAATAAAAGAGTCTACAAATGGCAAGAAGAAATCAATGACTCAAACAATGAATTGGAAGAAAACTCTATGGATGAGAACCCAATAGAGGAAGAAGTGATAGCAGAGACTCTGCGACAAACCAGATTTTAACACACTCCCAATGTGAGATATACTGAAATACCACGCACACCCAACTATCGAATGAGTGGACCTTGGACAAGGGGAAGAGATGAATATCCCCTAGAACCCATGAGTGGTAGATCTCCAGCCACTCCAAGATATAACGTTCCTATCCAAAATAGGTATTCACCGCTGATGGATAGAAGACAATATGGTACCCATAATAGCCAACAATACAGAAGACCCCCCAGGGAATATGGGGATTTTCACAGAGGTGGCCCACCTGGGAGATGGAAGGCACGGCCTCCCTACAGGAGACAAGGATGGAAAGTACCACCAGAGAGCAGCAGAGACTTTCAAAGACAAGGAGGCCTACCTACACACAGAGAGAGGAGGAACACCGAACCTTACAGATACCCACAGCAAACAGGGAACAGACCGTACAGGTATCAGGACAGAGAATCGGATCATACCATAAGAGATGTCGAAAGAGGATACAGACAAGAGGAAAACGAGGAGGAAAGAAGAGGAAAGAGAAGAAGAGAGTATTAGGAGAAGGAATTTTTAATTTGAGTGATGTTATTTTTTCTGAAGAGGAATTAAAGATTTTAGATTTAGGATTGAAATTCGCCCCGGAGAAAAATATTGATAAATTTGAGGTTTTTATCGACTTGCAAAAATGTATGCGTAATTTAAGAATAAGAAAACATTATGCCTTAAACAAAGATAAGAAAGGAGGAGGAGAACCATCTAGCTTTAGACACACTGATCTCAGGAACAACTCCATTTTCAATCCGAAAGTCCCTGGTGACCAGTGTATGAATGCCTTCAAGAAGATGGTGGAAAACGATCTTGCAAAACTGGAAAGGAAGAAACCTAGAAATAGAAATGTTTGGAAAACTATTAAAGAGATTGGAAAAAGAAATCAGGTAGTCATACGCCCCGCAGACAAAGGGGGCGTACTGGTTATATTAAGAAAGGAAGATTATGAGGAGGAGATGCAGAACCTCCTTAGGGTGGAAAACACCTATAAGAAACTTAAAGGTAATCCGAAACGACTTTTTGGAAAGAAACTAAGAAATTTGGTAAAGAAAGGGAAAGACATTGGCATTTTAAATAAAAAGGAAGCAAAATACTTGATATGTGAGTCTACGAAAACACCGGTAATGTACTACTTACCAAAAATACACAAACGATTAGAGAAACCCCCAGGAAGACCAATAATAAGCGGTATCAATTCCTTATTTTCTAGATTGGGGGAATACATTGATTGTTTTTTAAAGCCATTGGTGGTGAAAGGAAGATCATACCTAAAGGATAGTACACAACTAATCAATGAATTGAAACATGTGACCGAGGTTAATGAGTGCATTCTTGCAACGATAGATGTAAACTCCCTTTACACTAGTATTATACAAAAGTATGGTATCAAGGGGGTTGAGAAAGCACTCCGTGAGGATGGGAACCTCAAACATGAACAGGTCGATTTTATTTTAGAGGCCCTGAAATTAGCGATGGAAAGCAATTATTTTTGGTACCAGAAAGATTACTACCTCCAGACTAAGGGCGTTGCCATGGGGGCTAGATACGCCCCGAGTGTGGCGAATTTATTTATGGACATGTGGGAAGCAGAACATGTTTACAAGAGATTACGCCCAGAGATAAAATTTTACAGTCGCTACATAGATGACGTGATCATTGTGTGGGAAGGCACGTCAGACTCCTTCCAGGAATTCCTGGGAATGATGAATCGGAACCAATATGGTATCTCCTTTAGTGGTAAATGCGATCCTCAAGAAATAGAATATTTAGACTTACAAATCTTTAAAGAAAACAATGAATTACACACCAGAACCTTTTTTAAAACAACTGATCGCAATGGGTATATCCCGATTTCCAGCTGTCACCACCCCAAATGGAAAGAGAACATCCCGAAGGGTCAACAATGAGACTACGAAGAAACTGCCATAGAATAGAAGATTATTATATATAAGCTGATAATCTGATTGGAAAATTTATTGATAAAGGGTACCGAAAGGAATCCCTAGTGAGGCAGAAGATGGAGATAGGTGACCTGAACCGTGATTCCCTATTGAGGAAAAAAGAAAAAGATAACAACCCCTCTGGGACAGACACGGCATTTATCACGGGATTTACTAACCAATACCGTTCAGTTGAACATATCATCAGGAAATACTGGCCGATTCTAAAATCCGACAGGACCCTGGCAGGGCTGCTTTAAAAAAAAACAAGATTTATCTACAGAAAGGCCCCCAATTTGAGGAATCAACTGGTACACAATGTGATCGATCCACCTAAGACAATCAGACTTTTCCCTGAAATGAAAAGTTTTTTTAGATGCCAAAAATGTCTGCCATGTCGGGTAAGCAAAAAACAGCCGAGGAAAAAATTATCGTTTAAATCCAGATCCGGCAAAGAGTATCAGATTAGGGAATTGATCACTTGCGACAGTACTCACGTTACATACGTGATCGAATGTCCTTGTCGATTACAATATGTGGGAAGGACCACTAGGCCGCTTTTTGTCAGGATCAGAGAACATATTAATAATATCAAAAAAGGATTCCCGAAACACAATCTCTCGAGGCATTTCGACAAATTCCACAATAGTGACCCCACGGGACTGATTTTTTATGGCATTGAACTGATCAAAGACTATTGGAGGGGTGGTAACAAGAAAATAAAAGTGTCCCAGAATGAAACTAAATGGATTTACCGCCTGGGCAGTTTGGTTCCAAGAGGGTTGAATGTGGATATAGACCTCAATTGTTTCCTGTCTAATTTTTAATACAATCACTGCCCAATAATACCATCAGTTAATCGAATACATTAAAAGTGTCCTAGTAGTAGACCTCTTTAGGCTCACGTAGACTTTTATAATTTGCTTATATATCAGAGATTCTACAAAAAAAATTTTTATATATAGATATGATAGGAACATGTACATATACACATGATTTTTAGTTCCCATTTTCTATTTTTAGTGAATTTAATAATTTAATAATTTTTTTTTGTGAATTTAATAATATATAATAATATAATAATAAAAATATAATAATATAAGTAATAGAACTCATTATCCTTTCCCGTATATATAACCCAATTAGTATACATGGGGTTTATTAAATATGCCCCACATAAATTCTCGTTTACCCTTTGTTTATAGGAATCTCCAGAAGTCTAATTATATAATAATAACTGAGGACCACTCATTTATAAACTGATTAAGGGCCACTCATCTATAAACTCTCTTTTTTTATATTTCCATTTGCCCTTTCATGAATATATGGGTATGGTTAGGGATTTCAACAAACAAGAAATTTTATTCATTTTTTATAATAAAAACATATTTTAATAAATTTTTAATAAAATTTTTTAATTTTATTTTTATTAGTTTTTTTCATTTACTTTTTCTAACCTAAAATAAGATTTTTTATCAAGCTCGTACCTCTTGAGAATATTGTAATGCATGTTGGTTTCAGGAATGGTTTGAAACAGTCAATTTTATTGCAATATGAATATAATTGTATATCAATAAGTTCTGTAAAACATTTATGTTATAATGAATGCATAAGTGTAAGTGATCGCTGCGGCTGTTGTAGTATTTGGCTTTGTTATACCAGTAGAGGGCATAACGGGGCTATGCTAGGCTCTGCTCCTATGGTATCTTCCATCGCTACATTATTCTCTGTAGGCCTAATCTACCTAGCAACTAATTGCTAATTCACACCGCTGGATGTGTGAGTCCGACAATCGGGAGCTGATTGGCCGCAGTGATGACTACACCCCAGATAAAGGACGTTGGGAGTGCCAAGATGGCAGCGCCTCCGATGACGTCCGTATGACGAAACGCATAAGGCGGGACTATCTTTGCACGCACAACGTCATTTCCGCGGATCGTGGTTCCGGATATCCGACCGGTGGAATGCAAGCGGCGGTTCACGCTGATGCTGCGGCCCCGGATTGTGTGGAGAGCATACGAGCCTGTGAGCTCTCTCTCCTACTTGGGAACATTTACTGTTTTATTCGCTAGTGTGATATCAGTCTACTTTGACTGGACTGTTTTATATAAATAAAGGAACGCATTTTAAACAGAATCACGCTATGTGGAAACCTTTTTTTATTATTTTTAACACTTAAGTGGATACCCAGTGGGGACCTTTACTACATCAAGGGACAGGAAGTCCCCACCTCCTTGTATGCAAGCAGCTGCCTTTAGGATTGGGACGCGTGGAAGGAAACTGGCACCCACACAACCAGAGTGACAGGACCAACATCATACGCTCATACCCCTGCAGGGGTGGAGTGCTCCGGTGAGTGCAACCACATTGGGGGGTGACTACCAGTAATTACAGCACGGCTCTTTACCATTAAAGAAGAACTTTTTGCACGATTGCACGGCACATTATATTACTGTTATGAACATTTTGCACCAAACAGCATATGGGATTTTCTTTGATACATAGTTGCGATTTGACACATTATTAATGATTGATTATTGTAAATGGTTTTTTGCACACCAATGCACTATGGTTTGATAACCACTGCTTTTGGCACTTGTCACTTTATATTTATTAATTAGAAGATTTACATATGTTATATAATGGTGTTGATTTAATATTTGTGCTATTTTTTGCACATACAGTAGCACATTTTCTTTATCACTAAATAAGGTTTTTTCACTAAAATAAGGATATATTATTTTTTTGGGAGTTTTGTATCATACCAAAAAAATTTTTTTTCACTTCTAAATAGTAATTATATTATACACTTGAGCACTTGTTTAATTTACAGCCACACTCTTAGTTTTAACACAGCGCCACTCCCTATACTTTGATTTTTATTCCTTTAAATAATATGCTAGGGGGATTCCTTGCTGTATGTGATATTACAGAACAGAACAATTTTCAAAGACAGTCACAGCTACATTGTACACTGGCAGTGCATGTTAACCTGGGGAATTTAGTTTTTTTTTTTTTACAAATAGCTTGGTTTACAAACAGCAGACATGCCTTAATCTGATTCATTTCAGTTTTTAAAAATACGCCTTTAACCAGTTGCCGACTGCCCGCAGTACATAGACCCATGTACCCATATGTCACTTACCACATGCACAGCAGATTGCTGGTACGTGGCCACTTTGATTGGCCAGGGGATGGATCACAATGTTAACAAAGCTGTTATGAATGAATTAATTCATAACAGCTGGGCTTCCTATGCTGTAAATGGCCCACAGTTATCACGTGGTACCTGAGCCAACAGCGCCTTTTACCATGTGATGAGCTGTAGCAGATCACTACAGATCACTAGTAATCACTAGAGTTGGGCCGAACATCCCCTGGTTAAGTTCACACCAGAACTCCCGAACATGAAAAAAGTTCGGACCCGAACCACGAACCCTATTGAAGTCTACAGGACCCGAACTTGAAAAATCAAAAGTCCCCATTTTGAAGGCTTACATGCAAGTTATTGGACATAAAAAGGGTATGGGAGCCTGTGTACTGCCCTGTGGGACATGTATCAATGCAAAAATGTTTTTTAAAGAAGATTGTTTTTAAAGGAACAGTGATTTTAATGATGTTTAAAGTGAAGTCTGCCTGTAAAGTGGCACTGTATAGTGTATAGAACCTGCTGCAGCAAAACTGACAAGTGTAAAGAAAAAAAATACATTTAAATTGATTTTCCCAGCTGAAAGCTTTCTTGAAAAAAAAAAACATTGCCAGCAATACAAAAATGTAAAAAAAATTGTCATGGAGGTCCCCCCCCCAATTCATACCAGACCATTTGGGTCTGAAATGGATTTTAAGGGGAACTCCAAAAAAAAACAGTGTGGGTCCTCCCCGAAATCCAAACCAGACCCGTGATTCTGGTATGGATTTTGAAGGGAAAATTTTTTTAAGAATGCTGTGGGATCCCCATCAAATTCAACACCAGACCTTTATGCGAGCATGCAGCCTAGCAGGTCAGGAAAGCGCTCACTCACCCCCCCTCCTGAACCATACCTGGCCACATGCCCTCAACATGGGGAGGGGTGCTTTGGGTCAGGGGGGCTTAACAAGGGGGTCCCCAGATATCAGCCCCCCATGTGAACGAGTATGGGGTACAATGTACCCCATACTCCTTTACAAAAAAAATAGTGTCAACTAGAAATAAAAACACACACAGTTTTTGACAATTCCTTTAATAAAAAAATTAATCACGATGCCCACCGCATCCAAAAAAAGATATAAAAAATGCTATGAAAAAGATATAAAAAGGCTCCACCCGCAACAAAGGCTACCACCGTCTGCTTGCTCCGCCATGTGACAGTTCTTAATTAGGTAAGTGGCGGGCCACCTGGCGAGATCACTTGGTGGCCCCGCCCCTTACCTTTTTGAGAACTGTCAGACATGTAGCAGATTTGTAGCAGAATATATTTTGACCTAAATTGATGAAGAAATTTGATTTTATTGGACATGTTTTATAACAGAAAGTAGAAAATATTGCGTTTTTTCCCCAAATTTTTTGGTGTTTTTTCATTTATATTACAAAAAGCAAAAAACCCAGTGGTGATCAAATCCCACCAAAAGAAAGCTTTATTTGTTAAAAAAAAAGATAAAAAATGTAATTTGTGTACAGTATTGCATGCCGCACAATTGGCAGTTAAAGTAACACAGTGCTGAATAGCAAAAAATGCCCGACGCTTAAGTGGTTAATAAGGGTTTGGTATGAATTTTGAAGAGATTTCTCAGCCCACTTCGTTTACAAACAAAACAAAACAGCTGTTTCATTTAGCTGCAATTTATTTTTCTTTCTAAGGCCTCATGCACACTGGTTTATTGAAAAATGCTGTTTCTCCTGATAACAGAAAAGAAGCTTTAAGAACCTACCTAAGTTGTGTTTTTTCAAACCAGTTTAGGAAAGTTTGGTGTCTGGTCATTTTTTTTTATTTTATTGGCCAGAATTTTAATTTATTCTGGTTATTGAAATGAATAAATGCTGACGTGCTATTCTCTGCCTACTCTAGCATTAAGCAGTGTTTAGCAGCATCAAGCATTTTTTCTGTCAAAACTCTGCTGCTTCTGGATGCACTGGCAGTGGGTTTTTTTTTCCTGCCTCTAAACTCTCTTGCCGCTAAACGCTTATGTGTATGGACCAGTGGCGTTGCTAGGGGGTGGCTATTGGGGTTATAGCCCTGAATCTGGGGTCCCTAGCCCCAGGAGAACGGCCATGGTGCTGGATCTCTGCTTGCATCCAGCTGGCGCGGCGACGCCCACTAGTCTGCTGCCTCCAGAGTCACACTGGAATTATGCCTGAGGGCAGCAGAACAGAAGAACGGCCTCTCTCTCTCTCTCTCTCTCTCTCTCTCTCTCTCTCTCTCTCTCTCTCTCTCTCTCTCTCTCTCTCTCTCTCTCTCTCTCTCTCTCTCTCTTGTAAGGGGAGGCTCTCTGTGTTCTATATGTTTTATTTTATATATATATATTTATGCAGACCAATTTGCTGCAACGTGCGGCATATAGTCAGAGCATTGACAGACTGACCCCCTACCCCTTCAAACTCTGTAGCAATGCTGACAACACTCATACGTCTTTTTCCCAAAGACAACCTCTGGATATGACACTGAGCATGTACACTCAACTTCTTTGGTCGACCATGGCGAGGCCTGTTCTGAGGTGGAACCTCTCCTGTTCAACGGCTGTATGGTCTTGGCCACCGTGCTACAGCTCAGTTTCATGGTCTTGGCAATCTTCTTATAGCCTAGGTCATCTTTATGTAGAGCAACAATTATTTTTTTCCGATCCTCAGAGAGTTCTTTGCCATGAGGTCCCATGTTGAACTTCCAGTGACCAGCATGAGAGAGTGAGAGCGATAACACCAAATTAAACACATCTGCTCCCCATTCACACTTGAGACCTTGAAACAATGACCAGTCACATGACACCGGGGAGGTAAAATTGCTAATTGGGCCCAGTTTGGTCATTTTCACTTAAAAGTGTACTCACTTTTGTTGCCGGCGGTTTAGACATTAATGGCTGTGTGTTGAGTTATTTTGAGGGGACAGCAAATTTACACTGTATATATATTTATTTATATATATATATATATATATATACACACACACACGTATATTATATACATGTGTATGCCCGCGCAAGCATATGACTTTCTTTACTTCACTGCTATAGGCTCTAGCCCCAAATCTTTAGTTAGAAGTTAGAAGCTGATTGACTACCATGCACAGCTACACCAAATACTGAGTGCGCCTGTTTTAGTAAATCTACCTCATAGTCTAACATGCAGGGGAGTTTAGAAGCAGGAACAAAAAACTCCAGATGCCCCTAGAAGCAGCTGTAAAAAAGTGTGCATAAGGCCTAAAAGTCATGTTTTGCTGTAGCATATCATACAGGTACTCCACTTCACATGGCTTGGCTCCCCATAACTAAAAGCTTGCTTATTGGCGTCAAAAAGTCCAGAAAAAATAACAAGGTTCAGCTCAAATGGACTTCCATGGGTTCATGTATGTATGTATGTATGTATGCATGTATGTAGGTATGTACGGGGCTTGCAGATTTCAAATGTTTAGCAAACTTAGCAGTTTACATTTAACATATGATGGCCAGGATAACATTTGTGTTGAATTCTAGTTCAAGTGAAACAAAGTGACTATCATTCTGCATTACATATAAGGAATGGAAAGAAGTAATATGAATTCAAATATCCAAATGTTTACCCAGGAGTAGTGTCACAAATGTGCTTGTTTTTATTCTGTATTTGGGCATGAACATTCTTCAAGGGATGCAGCGTCATATGTACCTTTAATTCAGCAGTAGGGATAAGCTTTCTGTTCGGGTCAAACATTAGTTCGACTTGAACATTGGCTGTTCGCCCGTTCATCGAAAACTGAACATTATGGGCCGTTCATGCCGAATTCGAGTGGCACATAACGGGCCATAATGCACTGTGGGAGCACAGTGCATTATTGTATGATGATTGGTCAGAGCATGCACCATGACCTGTATGCTTTGGCCAATCACAGCGCCCTTAGCTAAGAGAGCCATAATTGGCCAAAGGCAGGGTTCTCAGAGGGACTAAGTCCCACACAATATAAGGTCGCCTGCGCGTCGGCCCCGTGTAGTGTGTCATTGGCATGGACGGAGAGAGTGTCATTTAGAGTGAGCAGGCAGGCAGGCAGGTTATTCAGTTAGCTGCAGTGTATTTAATATATATATATATATATATATATATATACAGACAGTCTCGTATATATATATATATATGCTAGATCTGTACTGTACTGAATCTAATATACTTCAGGCGGTGTACACAGTACCGTGCACCCCTAGTGCAGTTGCTACTACTTTTCTGGTGGTGTACACAGTACACAATACATACAGTGCGCCCATAGTTGCTAATAGAGTTCTGGTGGTGTACACAATACCGTGCACCCATAGTGCAGTTGCTACTACTTTTCTGGTGGTGTACACAGTACACAATACATACAGTGCACCCATAGTTGCTATTGGACTTCTGGTGGTGTACACAATACCATGCACCCATAGTACAGTTGCTATTACTTTTCTGGTGGTGTACATAATACAGTACACCCATAGTTGTTATTACACTTCTGTTGATGTACACAATACTGTGCACCCATAGTGCAGTTGCTACTGCTTTTCTGGTGGTGTACACAGTACATAATACATACAGTGCACCCATAGTTGCTTTTAGACTTCTGGTGGTGTACACAATACCGTGCACCCATAGTACAGTTGCTACTACTTTTCTGGTGGTGTACACAGTACACAATACATAGAGTTCACCCATAGTTGCTATTAGACTTTTGGTGGTGTACACAATACCGTGCACCCATAGTACAGTTGCTACTACTTTTCTGGTGGTGTACACAGTACACAATACATAGAGTGCACCCATAGTTGCTATTAGACTTCTGGTGGTGTACACAATACCATGCACCCATAGTGCAGTTGCTACTACTTTTCTGGTGGTGTACACAATACAGTACACCCATAGTTGTTATTACACTTCTGTTGGTGTACACAGTATCGAGCACCCATAGTGCTGTTGCTACTACTTTTCTGGTGGTGTACACAGTACACAATACATACAGTGCACCCATAGTTGCTCTTAGACTTCTGGTGGTGTACACAATACCGTACACCCATGGTGCAGTTGCTACTACTTTTCTGGTGGTGTACACAGTACACAATACATACAGTGCACCCATAGTTGCTATTAGACTTCTAGTGGTGTACACAATACCGTGCACCCATAGTGCAGTTGCTACTACTTTTCTGGTGGTGTACACAGTACACAAAACATACAGTGCACCCATAGTTGCTATTAGACTTCTAGTGGTGTAAACAATACCGTGCACCCATAGTGCAGTTGCTACAACTTTTCTGGTGGTGTACGCTGTACACAATACATACAGTGCACCCATGGTTGCTATTAGACTTCTAGTGGTGTAAACAATACTATGCACCCATAGTGCAGTTTCTACTACTTTTCTGGTGGTGTACGCTGTACACAATACATACAGTGCACCCATAGTTGCTATTGGACTTCTGGTGGTGTACACAATACCGTGTACCCATAGTGCAGTTGCTACTACTTTTCTGGTGGTGTACACGGTACACAATACATTGTAGTGTGGTGTTGAAAAACAAAATCCCCTTCATGTCCGGAGGCCACCAAGGAGAGGTAGATGCTCACAGGCCACTAAAAGAGGGCAAGCAGGCTCTGTGTCTGCAGTCCACAGTGCTGGCCATGGACATGGTGCATCCTCTGCAGGTGGCCGTGGGGCATGCTTGTCCTTTTTTTCTGCTGCTGGGACAGGGGCAGAAAAATTGGGCCTTTGGTGGTAGCGGTGCCACAACACTGTAACCCCTCACAGATACTCTTGTTGGGCACAGGAACAGGCCCTGCTGTGAAATATTAGATCAGAAATTGTAATTACATGCCTCTGTTAAACAGGGACAGAAAAATTGGGCCTTAGGCAGTGGTGGTGGTGCCCTAAACCAAAAATATTGTTGGAAGCTAGCATCATCAATATTGAGGAGGAATAGGATAGTCACTCAGCATTAGGGATGAGCCGAACACCCCCCTGTTTGGTTCGCACCAGAACATGCGAACAGGAAAAAAGTTTGTTCGAACACGTGAACACCGCTAAAGTCTATGGGACACGAAAATGTATAATCAAAAGTACTAATTTTAAAGGCTTATATGCAAGTTATTGTCATAAAAAGTGTTTGGGGACCTGGGTCCTGCCCCAGGGGACATGGATCAATGCAAAAAAAAGTTTTAAAAACTGACATTTTTTCAGGAGCAGTGATTTTAATAATGCCTAAAGTCAAACAATAAAAGTGTAATATCCCTTTAAATTTCGTACCTGGGGGGTGTCTATAGTATGCCTGTAAAGGGGCGCATGTTTCCCGTGTTTAGAACAGTCTGACAGCAAAATGACATTTCAAGGGAAAAAAGTCATTTAAAACTACTCGCGGCTATTGCATTGCCGGTCCGACAATACACATAAAAGTTCATTGATAAAAACAGCATGGGAATTCCCCACAGGGGAACCCCGAACCAAAATGAAAAAATAAATGACATGGGGGTCCCCCTAAATTCCATACCAGGCCCTTCAGGTCTGGTATGGATATTAAGGGGAACCCCGGCCAACATTAAAAAAAAAATGACGTGGGGGTCCCCCTAAATTCCATACCAGACCCTTCAGGTCTGGTATGGATTTTAAGGGGAACCCCGCGCCAATTTTTTTTTAAAAAATGGCGTGGGGTCCCCCCAAAAATCCATACCAGACCCTTATCCGAGCATGCAACCTGGCAGGCCGCAGGAAAAGAGGGGGGGATGAGAGAGCTCCCCCCTCCTGAACCGTAGCAGGCCACATGCCCTCAACATTGGGAGGGTGCTTTGGGGTAGCCCCTCAAAACACCTTGTCCCCATGTTGTTGAGGACAAGGGCCTCATCCCCACAACCCTGGCCGGTGGTTGTGGGGGTCTGTGGGCGGGGGGCTTATCTGAATCTGTAAGCCCCCTTTAACAAGGGGACCCCCAGATCCCGCCCCCCCCTGTGTGAAATGATAAGGGGGTGCAAAAGTACACCTACCATTTTACTAAAAAACTGTCAAAAATGTTAAAAATGACAAGAGACAGTTTTTGACAATTCCTTTATTTAAATGCTTCTTCTTTCTTCTTTCTTCTATCATCCTTCATCTTCTTCTTCTGGTTCTTCTGGCTCTTCTGGTTCTTCCTCCGGTGTTCTCGTCCAGCATCTCCTCCGCGGTGTCTTCTATCTTCTTCTCCTCGGGCCGCTCTGCACCCATGGCATGGGGGGAGGCTCCCGCTCTTCTCTTCATCTTCTTCTCTTCTTCATCTTCTTCTCTTCTTCTCGTCTTCATCTTCTTCCCTGGGCCGCTCCACATCCATGCTGGCATGGTGGGAGGCTCCCACTGTGTGACACGTCTCCTCTTCCCCCTCTGATGCACGGTGACTTGACGGGACTTCCCTGTGACATCACGGGGAACACCACAGGGAAGTCCCATCATGTCCCGTGCGTCAGAGGGGGGGCGGGGTCACAGAGTGGCCCCACCCCCCGTTATTTAAGAACCATCAGAAGAGGAGACGCCTCACACAGCGGGAGCCTCCCACCATGCCAGCATGGATGCGGAGCCCCCCGGAGAAGAAGATGAAGAAGAGAAGAAGATGAGGAGAAGAGCGGGAGCCTCCCCCCATGCCATGAGTGCGGAGCGGCCCGAGGAGAAGAAGATAGAAGACGCCGCGGAGGAGATGATGAACGAGAACACCGGAGGAAGAACCAGAAGAGCCAGAAGAACCAGAAGAAGAAGAAGATGAAGGAAGATAGAAGAAAGAAGAAAGAAGAAGCATTTAAATAAAGGAATTGTCAAAAACTGTCTCTTGTCATTTTTAACATTTTTGACAGTTTTTTTATTGAAATGGTAGGGGTACTTTTGTACGGGATCTGGGGGTCCCCTTGTTAAAGGGGGCTTCCAGATTCCGATAAGCCCCTCGCCCGCAGACCCCCACAACCACCGGCCAGGGTTGTGGGGATGAGGCCCTTGTCCTCATCAACACGAAGACAAGGTGTTTTGAGGGGCTACCCCAAAGCACCCTCCCAATGTTGAGGGCATGTGGCCTGGTACGGTTCAGGAGGGGGGCCACTCTCTCGTCCCCCCTCTTTTCCTGCGGCCTGCCAGGTTGTGTGCTCGGATAAGGGTCTGGTGTGGATTTTTGGGGGGACCCCACGCCGTTTTTTTTTGTTTGTTTTGGTGCGGGGTTCCCCTTAAAATCCATACCAGACCTGAAGGGTCTGGTATGGAATTTAGGGGGACCCCCACATCATTTTTTTTTTAATGTTGGCCGGGGTTCCCCTTAATATCCATACCAGACCTGAAGGGCCTGGTATGGAATTTAGGGGGACCCCCACATCATTTTTTTTTTAAATTTTGGTTTGGGGTTCCCCTGTGGGGAATTCCCATGCCGTTTTTATCAATGAACTTTTATGTGTATTGTCGGACCGGCAATGCAATAGCCGCGAGTAGTTTTAAATGACTTTTTTTCCTTTGAAATGTCATTTTGCTGTCAGACTGTTCTAAACATGGGAAACATGCGCCCCTTTACAGGCATACTATAGACACCCCCCAGCTACGAAATTTAAAGGAATATTACACTTTTATTGTTTGACTTTAAGCATTATTAAAATCACTGCTCCTGAAAAAACGTCCGTTTTTAAAACTTTTTTTGCATTGATCCATGTCCCCTGGGGCAGGACCCAGGTCCCCAAACACTTTTTATGACAATAGCTTGCATATAAGCCTTAAAATTAGCACTTTTGATTTCTCCCATAGACTTTTAAAGGGTGTTCCGCGGCATTCGAATTTGCGGCGAACACCCCAAATTGTTCGCTGTTCGGCGAACTTGCGAACAGCCGATGTTCGAGTCGAACATGAGTTTGACTCGAACTCGAAGCTCATCCCTACTCAGCATAGGCAGTCTTCAAGGGATCCCACATCCATAGAAAAATCAATCAGTTACATCAGCATCAGGTGCTTGATAGCTGCTGCTGATCCAAGACTGATTATTTTTTATGAATGTGAGCCTATCAAAGGAGTCTGTGGACAGGCGCACTCTATGATGCGTTACAAACCCTCTAGCAGCACTGAATGTGCGTTCAGATAGAACACTGGGTGCAGGACAGGCCAGTAGGTCAATTGCCTATTGAGCAAGTTCTGGCCAGTGGTCCATCCTCAAGACCCAGTAACCCAGTGGATGCTCTGTTGGAAAGGTTACCAAGTCTGATCTTGCCCCTAGATATTCCTGCACCATGTAATGCAGACACTCTGGTTGCTTGAACCGATCAGACCTTGGTGCTAAGGAATGAAAAATTGTTTAAAGGCATGGGTCAGCCGGCCACCTTCTCCACTGCTCTTCCTCTGACTGAACGAAGCTGTCATGGTTATGCAGTAATCTTTGTCTGTTAGCTTACCTCTCCTCCATGTGTTCACCTTTAAAGGCCAGCCACTCTCACCTGGTTACTTAAATAATCTCTCTTCAAAGCATGGCTCCACCCCAGGCCCTATCAGGGAACTCTTTACTAACCAGTGTAAGCTTGCCTTGCTGATCAACCTTTGTGTGTTGAGCTTCTGTGTGCATCTTGCTGTGTCTTCTATGTCTGATTCCAGTTACCGATCTTGGCTTGTTCTCAACTATCCCTGCCTGCTTGTGACGCTGACCTTTGGCGTGTTCTATGTCTATCCTTGTCTGCTAGTCGCCCCGGCCTTTGGCTTATTCCCTTACTATCTCTGTCCTCCTGTAGCCTACTATTGGCGTGAGCTGGGAGACCCTGGGGGTCACAACCTGGAGCCAGTTGCAGCCCAGTCCAGCCTTACCACTAGAGGCTCTGGTGAACACCTACTGGCTCCTAGACTCCGCGCCTTGGGGAATCTTATGTTCTAGCCCCTGTGGGATCCGTGTTGGTGTTCCAGCGGACCTGCCTTCCTTAACCACCTAGACTCCCATCCGCAGCAGCCAGTCGTAGGGTCTACTATCTTTGCAGTGCACTCTTGACCCCAACGGTGTGCATCTGTCACCTGGCCTCAGGTGACCTAACAGAAGCCTCAGCAACAAGTTGTTCAGCACCAGGAAATTGTAACCTCACAGGGTCTGGAAATGCATTGCACAAACCTTTCTTCAAGGCCTCCTGAAGATGTTTCATCCTCTGCTCCTTCTGCGAAGGCAGGATGAGTTCTGCAACCTTACCCTTGTAATGTGGATCAAGAAGGGTTGCCAGCCAGTAATGATTCCTTCTCTTTGATACCACGAATCCTAGAGTCCTTACTCTGCATGGCCTCCCTGATTCTGCAAAGCCTGTGAAAGTTTGCAAAGGCATTCGATTCTGAGTCCTCTGGGTCACTAAAGATCACATGATCCTTAACCACCTCCTCCCAGCTGTGTACAACTCCTTGGGTTTCTGGGGACTGAAAACCATCCCTTGACGACTGCTGCTGAGTGTTATCCTCTACATCCATGCTGACACAATCCACCTCCTCCTCTGCCTCCTCTTCTTGCTGTGTGTTTGGCGGGCCTGCAGGAATAATATCTGGATAAAGGGGGCCTTGAGAGGTAAGGAAGTCCTCCTCTTCCTCACACTGTTCTGCCTCAAGTGCCCTATCCATTATTCCATGAAGTGTGTACACCAACAGGAAGACAAGAGGGACAGTATCACTGATGCATGCATTGTCGCTCGTTGCTCACTATCCTCATGGCCTCATCAAATGGTGACAGGACAGTTCATGCATCCTTGATCAGTAGCCACTGGCGTGGCGAAAGAAACCAAGCTCACCTGACCCTGTCCCGGTGCCATACTCACACAGGTAATCATTGATGACCCTCTGCTGCATGTACAGCCACTGCAGCATTGCCAACATTGACTTCCACCTGGTGGACATAGCGGTTGGTGGGCAGGTTGCATTCCCTTTGAATGTGAGCCAGCCAAGCACTGGCATTGTATGATCATTGGAAATGACCACAGACTTTTCTGACCTGCCTCAGGAGATCTTGTAAGCCTGGGTACCTACTCAAGAACCGCTGTACCACCAAATTCAGGATGTGTGTCAAACATGGAACATGGGTCAAGTGTCCCTGTCAGAGGGAGGAGAGAAGGTTGGTGCTATTGTCGCATACAACCATTCCTGGCTGAAGCTGGCGTGGCGTGAACCACCTCTGAGCCTGCCACTGCAGAGCTGACAGAGAATCTGTCCGAGTGTGGCTCCTGTCCCCTAAGCAGTGGTTTACCCTTAAACTACATAGAGGGTTCTTTACTGTAAGAGCGGCAAGGATGGGGAATTCCTATCCACAGGCGGTGGTCTCAGCGGGGGGCATCAATAGTTTCAAGAAACTATTAAATAAGCACCTGAACAACCACAACATATATACAATGTAATACTGACATATAATCACAGACATAGGTTGGACTTGATGGACTTGTGTCTTTTTTCAACCTCACCTACTATGTAACTATGTAACTCATGCAACGCATGGCATGTTTTTGCCTGAGTGCTCGCATAGCCCCTTGAACCCTTATGGAGCACGGCTAGTTCAGAGAACAAATCTGCAGAAGAGGCCATAGAGGAAGAAGAAGAGGAGGGGGTGGAGGAGAGAGCTGTGGCAGAATCACCGCTAGCATTTTGGAGGCATGGTGGCGGAACAAGCTCCAACAATACTGAACCCTGTCCTGCATCCTTCCCAGCTGCCAGCAGCGTTACTCAGTGCACCGTGAAGGAAAGGTAACATCCCTGCAAAACCATGAGTCTGTGGTAATATACACCTTACTGCTGCCCGCCCTGCCCAACAAGACAAAAACATTGCCTTCCACATGCCGGTAGAGAGCTGGAATGGCCTTCCGTGAAAAGAAATGGCTTTTTGGAACCTGCAACTGAGGTACAGCACATTCCACAAATTTATGCAAGGGGGCAGAGTCTACCAGCTGAAAAGGCAGTAGTTGCATTGCTAGCAATTTGGCCAAGCTGGTATTCAAGCTAGCATTCAGACTGTGAGCATGTGGATGGCTGGGACTGAATTTCTTTTTACAGTTTAGCAACTGGGGTAGGGAAATTTGCCTGCTAAAATCAGATGGTGGTGTATGCTAGCAGATTGGCTGAAAGTACTTGGGACACCTATTGCTATACCTTCATTCCTCTCAGTGCAGATTTTCAAGAGGACTGGAGTAAGGTTGGAGATCACAGATGAGGAGCAAGGAGAAGTCTGCCTTTTTCTTTAATGTAGGTCTTTCAAGTGCTGTTGCCAACGGATATTGTAATTATGAAAATATTTAATTTATATTTAATTTATATTTAATGTATTTATATTTAATTAATATATTTAATTTAGATTTAATTTATGTTTAATTTATTTATATTTAATGAATATATTTAATTTAGCTTTTATCTATGTAGGGCAGAACATATTATCTTCACAGAAACCTCTGGTAGACCAGACACGTCGGTGCCTGGGCTTGTGTATATAAACAATAGGATCCAAACCTCATTGTTTTACACATACTCACTTCAAAGGATCCAACGCTGGGATATGCAATGAAGGGAGGCCAACCCATAATCAATACTTAACTTCCCGGGAAAATTCAAGTTAAGCTCTTGCTCAGAATAGTCGCAAGGATTTGCATTAAAGGGGGCTTACTTATGGAAAGTATAGGGATTGAAGATGTAGCCAGTCCTTAACCAGGAATAGGGAAGCTCACCAATCAGAGCCACGCTATGCCAACCAATGAGGCATCAGCATGTAATGATATACACAGTCTAGATGGGAGGGAAACACACACTTTTATGGGAGAGCAACCATCAGAAGGAAACCTTGGTGCAAAGGGTAATTATGGGAAAGGTCTGCATTTTACTGGTAACTAAATATGTTTGCAGATTAATGTTTTCAGGAATATACTCTGTATTCCTTCATGTATTTCTCTTATTTTAACCTAACATTTTCTTCCTTGGTGTAGACTATAGATAGATGGTTGTGTATAATATAGACTTTCAACTACTCACCAATAAATGTTGTTATTGTGTTAAAGCTTTCACTCATTGTCAAAGAACTCTCATTTAACCAAATCGTATCTGAGAGATATTAAATCTCAAATATAGTATACGGGAAAAAGACTGCATGGGAGGTCATCGTATGTCTGGTCAAGCATGTGGTGCCCAAGCGGCTGCTGTTGTGACCACGCTTGATCCGCTTCAGACATAGGTTGCAAACAGCAACGGTGCGATCTGCTGCACACATCTCCAAAAAGGCCCACACCAAGGAACGTTTCAAAATCACTGGGGAGTCAGCAGCGCCCAGCACCTGCGGAGCTCTGCGGTGTTATGCAGTACGGTGGCTGTCCTTAAGCTGCACCCTAGAGGACATCCTGCCTCGTTGGAGTTGTGCCTCCTCCTCCTCCTCTATTCTATCAGGCACCCAAGTAGAGTCAGTGACCTCATCATCCCCTCCCTCCTCGTCACTGGAGCAAACTTGGCACTATGCTGCAGCTGGGTGAACATGACTGCCAGTTTCTTGTCCTTCTTGGGCACCCCCTCTCCCTAGGCCCACGTTACTCCCTTCCTAAACCTGGGAACAAACATCAGAGCCTTCAAATTGCTGCGCATCCTCCAGCCGCATGTAAACGACACTGCGGTCGAATAGTTCGGGTGACTCCTCCATGCATGATGGTTGGGCTACAGAGAGGAGTGACTGCGGACAAGGAGCCAGTGGAATAGGCCGCTATGGCAGCTGCATAGGAAGGAAAACTACTCTGAGCCTGGGTGACAGAGGAAAAGGAGGATGAGGACGGCTTTGTTATCCACTCCACCAACTCTTCTGCATGTTCTGGCTCAATAACACGGCCAGCAGCATAAAAAAATATACAAGTGTGTCCCACGGCCATCAGCAGAGGATGCACCATGCCCATGACCAGCACTGTTGACTGTAGACACAGAGCCTGCTTGCCCTCTTTTAGTGGCCTGTGAGTGTCTGCCTCTCCTTGGTGGCCTTCTGGGCATGATGTATATTTTGTTTTGCAACACCGCACTACACTGTATTGTGTACTGTGTACACCACCATAAAAGTAGTAGCAACTGCACTACGGCTGCACTGTATTGTAATTACAATTTTTGAGCTAATATTTCATAGCAGGGCCCGTTCCTGCGCTCAACAAGAGTATCTGTGCAGCTCTACAGTGTTGTTCCACAACCACCACCACCGCCTAAGGCCCAATTTTTCTGCCCCTGTTTAACAGGGGCACGTAATTACAATTTGTGATCTAATATTTCACAGCAAAGCCTGTTCCTGCACTCAACAAAATTATCTGTGAAGCTTTACAGTGTTGTGCCACCACCACCACCGCCTAAGGCCCAATTTTTCTGCCCCAGTTTAACAGGGACGCGTAATTACAATTTTTGATCTAATATTTCACAGCAGGGCCTGTTCCTGCACTCAACAATAGTATCTGTGAGGCTTTACAGTGTTGTGCCACCACCACCACCACCTAAGGCCCAATTTTTCTGCCCCTTTTTAACAAGGGCATGTAATTACAATTCTTTATATAATATTTCACAGCAGGGCCCGTTCCAGAGCCCACCAAGAGTAACTGTGAGGGCTTACAGTGTTCTGGTACCACCAACACCTAAGGCCCAATTTTCCGCATAGTGTATAGTGCAGGCCATATAGTATATACAGTCGGTCCCCTATTTTTAAACGTCTGACTTACAAACGACTCCTACTTACAAACGGAAGGAGGCAACAGGAAGTGAGAGGAAATCTACCCCTAGGAAGGGAAATTCTCTCCTGTAAGAGTTAATATGGGAAAAAGGTGTCTCCACTGATGCTTTATCACCAATCCTTGTTTCCCAAATAACCCAAAATTTTCAAAATCCAATTATCATTGGGACAGAAAGTGAGGTGAACTCTTCTTAACAGGGGCACAGACAGCAAATAAAATGTTACAGGGGTGATAACCCTGCGCTATATTATCCAAAAAGCTTAAAAATAGATTTTTGGGCTGGAGCTACACTTAAAAAATGTACCTGTTCCAAATTACAAACAGATTCAACTTAACAACAAACCTACAGTCCCTATCTTGTTTGTAACCCGGGGCCTGCCTGTATACTGCTGTTCATAGTATATAGGGCCTGGGGGCCCCACGCCTTTTTTTGGGGGGGTACGGGGTTCCCCTTAATATCCATACCAGACCCAAAGGGCCTGGTAATGGGCTGGGGGGCAACATTACATTACAGCCGCAAGCAGTTTAAAATTACTTTTTTTCCTTTAGAAATGTAATTTTGTGCAGGGACTGTTCTAAACATGGGAAAAATGTGCCACTTTGCAGGCATTCTATAGACACCCCCTGGGCACGATTTTTAAAGGAATATTACACTTTTATTGTTTCACTTTAAGCATTGTTAAAATCACTTCTCTTGAAAAAACGTCCGTTTTTAAAACTTTTTTTGCATTGATACATGTCCCCTGGGGCAGGACCCGGGTCCCCAAACACTTTTTATGACAATAACTTGCATATTAGCCTTTAAAATTAGAACTTTTGATTTTTCACGTTCGAGTCCCATAGACTTAAATGGGGTTCGCGTGCTCGCACAAATTTTTGGTCTGTTCGCATGTTCTGAAGCAAAATGAACCGGGGGGTGTTCGGCTCATCCCTATTCAGCAGCCTTACTTTTAAGTGGGACATTTTATGTTTTCAGACCCATGATGTAGTTAGCAGAAAAAATATGGTTTTATCCAATTTGTGATGCGTTCAATTTGAGAGTAGATCAGAATATAAGCATGTCTTCATCTCAGATCTATGAATATTAGTGGGTAGCCTAGAACCTGTTTGGTGAATAAAAGGTCTTTAATCAGCAGTATAGAATATTATTATACAGACCTCAAATATTTAAATATAACTAGCAGATCTTAAGTAATGACTAAAATATATTTTTTGTGTAAATAAAAATGGTACAACCCCAATGTGTACAACTATAAAGTACCATTGTTCTAACTCCTGAATGACATGCTACACTATGAGACAACTAAAGTCATCGGTTATTTGCACTGAGGGTCACCTTGAGCCCTGCAAAAGGATTTTTATGCTTACACACATTTTCCAAACATCATCCACAGTGGAGCTTGGCATATCTGCAACCCAATAACAGTCGTGTTAAAGGTTACATACAAAGAAGCATTTATCTATTGATTTGTTGTCTAATTAAGTCAGAATAAAGAAAGGGCTACTGGAGGTCATTTCATTTGAAAGAAAGAAAAAGAGGGAATGACAGATCTTGGATGCGTAATTTGCACTGTGATAGGACAATATCTGTACCTGTCAAAGAGCATAGGGCAAGAACTATAGGGCATATCCTTAAGATTGAAGGTGGCAGGATGTGGAGAAATTGGACCCCCTAAAGTCAGTGTAGGTTAACCAAAGCTACACACCGCATGAACATTATCTTTCATTTACTGGTTATGAAGAGCAAGGACTTATACTGTAAAATTTGTCTATAACCATGAAGCCTGTTGGCTATGCACAGTAATATGAATTAGTCTTTTTAGTGAAGTTATACAAAAGCATTTTCTGAGGTCTCCAAAATTCAAAAGTGCTGTGACCTAAATGATAGTAGAAAGGACCAAAACTAGGGTCTTCTGGGTTTCATCCATACCTCTGAGAAATTCATGATTGTAAAATCCATACTACTGTCACTGAGCTTATTTATTGAATTGTAATAGCTACTGACCAAAGGCCTTATTGGCCCTGGGTCATACTTTGAATGATAATCAAAAAGACTTTTGTCTTAAAAAAAGTGAATACAGGATATGTATAACATTGTGTGTTTTATATAGCAGCAACATCCTTAAAGCGGAGTTCTGTTGAAAAAAAAAATTAGAAGTCAGCAGCTACAAATACTGCAGCTGCTGACTTTTAAAATTAGGACACTTACCTGTCCAAGGCACCCACAATGTCCTCCCCAAAGCCGACCCATCCCTCAGCTCCGGGTGCAGGCACCGGCATCTTCAGTAAGGGAACCAGGAAGTGAAGCCTTGCGCATTCACAGCCTGGCTCCTTACTGCGCATACACGAGTGGCGCTGCGCATGCCATGCTGCACGTTCTGACTGGTTCCTGCTATCTTCTGGGACCTGTGTGTCTCCCAGAAGACAGGGGGGGGGATGGAGGAGAGGCCGGACATGATCTTTTGCCGGAAGTGGGAGCAAATACATGTATTAGACAGGTATCTGCTCCCCCTTGAAAGGTACCAAATGTGACACCTGACATGGGAATTTATAGATAGGCAACTCCTATCCTCATATTGATTAGTGGTTCCAAATTAATAATAACTACTGCAGTAGGGAACATACACAAAAGATACACTCTGCATCTTTCCAAATAACTGTTCTGCTTTATTATGACGCAATTGAAAGTTTTTATACACACATGATTACGTAGGTATCACATTAATATTACAATTGTACTTTTATCATAACATAGGCATGCTAATCAGGACTTGAAAGAATTCAAACATATACTGAAACCATTATTAGTGCCATGTGCACAGTGAGGGCAATGTGCAATACATATAAAATAGAACACAATTATATACAGAACTTACAAATTTCCTCTACAGTCTCCACTCTTTTGATCAATATTTTGATCACTAACCATACCTGCTATCACCTTTAACCTGGAACCTCTACGTGCTTAGGTGAAGGTAGTCCTGGACAAAGAGGCAAAAACTCCATTGTGAAGAATATAATAGCTGAGCAGCTTTTTCATTCCAAAATGACTTTTCATTGTGAAAAACAAATGATTGATAAGACATATATACAGCGTACTGGCTGTACCCTCCTGTGGCCAGAATGGCCTTCTAGCTTAATTGTTGGCATGCTGATTTATCAGCATATGTAAACACAGACAATTCTACATAACATGGAAGACGTACGAAAAGACAAATATGACTTCAACATGGCTAAACTACTTTTCAAATAACATTTTATATATATATATATATATATATATATCCCTTACAATTAAAGTACTTGAATAAACAGTACCCTAGACTGTGATTCCAACAGGGAAACAATTCAAACACAGATATTTCTTTAATTTAGTCATTTTTGCAGTGTCTGGTGTGAATTCAGGTTACTTTTCCTTCAAATTTTGCACAACTGGACATGAAATAGATGCTGTATTGAGTCCCCAAACATTTCCTTATATATAAATGTCTCTTAACAATCCACCCGGCTTTAACTTTAGATCCTTCCAAACTTTTAGGATCTGGAATTGGGGAGAAAACACATAAATGAGTTTGTCAAAAACCTTAAAAGATCAGCAACATTCGCTGTGAGATACAAATGGAGGACTTCAGCTGCTGAGACAAAATATAAGCAAGTGAGCCACACACTCCCAAACAAAATCTCATAGGGAGAGAGTTCAACATCCCCTTAGGGGCTTGATAAAATATAAGAAAACATTCAGGCAAAAGTTTTCTAGTTTCTTACTCTACTTTTTCCGCTACATTGTAGACAGTTAGGGGGTGTAAAAATAAAACCTCAAAGCTTCTAGTAAGGACTCTCCTATAAAAAATGATTTCCTCTGTTACTCTCTGTAGATTCTGCACTCTGTACGTACAAACTACTTCTGATAACACTTTTTACTGTGGCCTTTGCAGTAGCATTTGCCACTGGACATCCAGAAAACGATACAGGATCTTGCATACTTGCAAGATCCTGACTTGGGCATCTGGATATATCTTTTTGTAATCTCTGGAAGGGATGTTCAGCTTTTGGTAACACCTTTGGTAACAGGTAAAACAAGAAGTGGTATCTTATTAAAAAAAACTGTGGTGAACCCTGGTTCTATCCCACACTCATTTCCTAAGGCAGCCATAACTGCTTCTGACTGATGACACGGTCCATCTGTCAAGCTGGAGGGAAAAGAGTGACTGGCAGACATAAAAGCTCACATTTTTCCAAAGTTCTGTTTCGTAAGAAATTTCCCCCTGTGGACCACTTGTTCTTCTCGTTCTGGGGTCCTTAAAGTTGAAATATTACCCCCCAGCTATACTGGGCCAGAATTAGGGTGGAATCTGTGAGTTGCACAGATCCAGAAAGTGTCCGGGACTGCAAATGCAGCATTCTTAGTCGCCTGGTCTGCTTCCATGTGTGAGTTTTAATGTTAGTATGGCTACCTTAGCAAGAAGCTGGAAGGCTGAAAACAGCCAATCAAATTAACTTAGCATGCTTGATTGGTTTACCTGCCGAAGTAAAAACAATCTTCTGGCCCTTCAAATGGAACCAAAAGCTCTCTATATCTCGACTATCTATATAAATATATACTCTTTTTATAGCTCACAGGCTTTGCTAAAACATGGAGCTCTGCTTCTTGAGCTGGGGAAAAAGGATCCAATGATTCTGAATACGGAGTATCCGTCTGGGTGATAAGCTGCATCCTCAGTATAAAACCGGGAATAACTCTACAAAAAATGAAATATCTGGGTCTTCAGGGAGTGTGTCCTGCACTGGGTTCACAGCAGATGATTCCTACATCATCAATTTAACACATGTGGTTTTCCTTTGTCTCCAGCCTCCTCCAATAGAGGCAATAAGATAGCTGGATTCTAATGTACGCATTTTTCATTGTTAGATTTGTACATAAACAAATTCATATTTTGAACCTTTCATTAGACAAACATTTAGTTAGCTGTATATTTGCTACACAGAATGTGGGACCATTACAAAATTAAGTATTTGACCAAAATAATGTCTGTAACCTTGTCTAATAGCACCTTTGCATAAAGCTACAGCTCTGATATATCGGGGTGAACCCTTCATTACTGGGTCCAGCTTGCTTACAAATATTACAATGGCTTGTTTTCTATCATACTGTTTGTGTAAGAACTCCAGTTTCATGTTTCAAAAAGACAATTTCTCATTGCTTGCTATGTTAGTTTTGGCTAGATAACACAAGTCCTTATTTTCCATCTGACATTATTTTCCTGATGTCATAACATAATAAATGATAACAATACCCTGCGGTCATGCAGATATGTCCAATAAATCCAAAGTATTCTTCTGCTTATATCACTGCACGTACAAGAAAAAGGGGCACATCATTTCACAATGCACACATTCTGCTTTTGATTTCAAAAATAAAAATAAATACAAACAAAAGGACCAACAATCTGTATATGACAGAACAGAAAGAAATCAGCCACATCAAAAACTATACAATGGGCTGCAGGTGGGATCTATCTTAACAGGGTGTGTGGACTTGATGTCTGTTATATTTAAATTGTATTTATTATTGCTCTCACATCATGGACCGCACATCAAGTTATTATCAGACCTTTAGAATTCATCTTTGTAGAAAAACTTCTTATGTATCTCATCCATCTTGGCTTTGTTTAATATTATGGCAGCTGTATTCCAATTAACAGCCTCATCCTAATCTTTTTTTCTTTCAATAAATGTAAAATTACAAAATTTTTATCTTAATCTAAACTAATCCCATTCGTACAAATTTCCCCAATAACCTGGATTTCATTTCCAACCAAAGGTTGTCTAAACCAGTTACAATACATCTATTATTATATTATCTATTATATATACATCTATACATCTATTAATAAAATTGTTAAACTCATATCAAAAATTAATACTCAAGTGATAATGTCAATATCACACCCTAATTCTAATATATATCCAGAGATATATTTCCTTAAATTAGGACATTTTCCACTATTAAAGCATATTCAATTTGTGTAACACACGGTTAAATGTAACCTTCATTTTACCATGTTTGGAAAACAGATTCAAAATAATTGTGATCACATTGATTATCATTAGATCAATTAACCCGGAACATTTTGTTATAAATGTTTTGTCTAAAAAACTGAAATTGACATGGTGTCCTTCCAGCTTATCACTGATCTCTCATCCCAGCTACATTCTTTTATGAGAGCGCAAAGAACGGGTCACATCTGCATACATGACACACACAAGAGATAGAACTAAAGGTTCCAGCTTTGACACACATACACGAATATCTCTCTAAAATCGCTTAAATTTTTTCCATTAGTACACAACACATGTATATCATTCTCTCACTTTCTTTTAACTCTTTTTAATATTACCCTGCTTAAATTTTGCTTTCCTTATTTTGTTCTGATATGCTTTGCATCCCATGTATTGTAATCCCATACTTCACATACTCTAGCTTCTATGATTCTATGATCAGATGGGCAGCCATAGTGCTAATCCCATCTTCCCTCTCCGACAACATATAAAGTATTCTGTTTTGACTTTACTAGTTGTAGTGCCTGACCCCAAATTCATCCCACAACTTAACATTAAAATATCCCTTTCTGTCTAGTGTTAATTGCCACCCTTGATCCATCCTGCTCACATAGATAGCTGTTTCTCTAGCTGTTTACTCTGCATGATTCTTAGTCTCTGTGGACTTTGGTGGTAACCCAGTTACCCATTGTGGATCCCTGTCCACTTCAACCATTTATCTAGGGGCTCAGTATAGGCAGAACCGCACCTTCGGTTCATATATTTATAGCACTCCTCTTGCGTTGGGCATTTTTCAGGGTCTCTTACCCTTCATTGCCTTACTTAATTTAATGCCCATAATGACTGGCCAGTCTTCTCTATGTGTGCCTATACCCTCTTGCCTCTAAACTACTTTATCTAGCAGATGTACTACATATACCTGTGGACAGCACTATTCTTTCCTTTCTTATCTATAACACTCCAATGTACAGTAGACAGTTACAACATAACATACAGTCAGGTCCATAAATATTGGGACATCAACACAATTCTAATCTTTTTGGCTCTATACACCACCACAATGGATTTGAAATGAAATGAACAAGATGTGTTTAACTGCAGACTTTCAGCTTTAATTTGAGGGTATTTACATCCAAATCAGGTGAACGGTGTAGGAATTACAACAGTTTGTATATGTGCCTCCCACTTTTTAAGGGACCAAAAGTAATAGGACAAATGAACAATCATCCATCAAACTTTCACTTTTTAATACTTGGTTGCAAATCCTTTGCAGTCAATTACAGCCTGAAGTCTGGAACGCATAGACATCACCAGACGCTGGGTTATATCCCTGATGATGCTCTGCCAGACCTCTACTGCAACTGTCTTCAGTTCCTGCTTGTTCTTGGGGCATTTTCCCTTCAGTTTTGTCTTCAGCAAGTGAAATGCATGCTCAATCGGATTCAGGTCAGTTTATAGACTTGGCCATTGCATAACATTCCACTTCTTTCCCTTAAAAAACTCTTTGGTTGCTTTCGCAGTATGCTTCGGGTCATTGTCCATCTGCACTGTGAAGCACCGTCTAATGAGTTATGAAGCATTTTGCTGAATATGAGCAGATAATATTGCCCAAAACACTTCAGAATTCATCCTGCTGCTTTTGTCAGCAGTCACATTATCAATAAATGCAAGAGAACCAGTTCCATTGGCAGCCATACATGCCAACTCCATGACACTACCACCACCATGCTTCACTGATGAGGTGGTATGCTTTGGATCATGAGAAGTTCCTTTCCTTCTCCATACTCTTCTCTTCCCATCACTCTGGTACAAGTTGATCTTGGTCTTATCTGTCCATAGGATGTTGTTCCAGAACTGTGAAGGCTTTTTTAGATGTTGTTTGGCAAACTCTAATCTGGCCTTCCTGTTTTTGAGGCTCACCAATGGTTTACATCTTGTGGTGAACCCTCTGTATTCACTCTAGTGAAGTCTTCTCTTGATTGTTGACTTTGACACACATACACCTACCTCCTGGAGAGTGTTCTTGATCTGGCCAACTGTTGTGAAGGGTGTTTTCTTCACCAGGGAAAGAATTCTTGGGTCATCCACCACAGTTGAGCTCACCGGTGCGTTCTTTCTTTTTAAGGATGTTCCAAACAGTTGACTTGGCCACACCTAATGTTTTTGCTATCTCTCTGATGGGTTTGTTTTGTTTTTTTAGCCTAATGATGGCTTGCTTCACTGACAGTGACAGCTCTTTTGGATCGCATATTGAGAATTGACAGCAACAGATTCCAAATGCAAATAGCACACTTGAAATGAACTCTGGACCTTTTATCTGCTCCTTGTAAATGGGTTAATGAGGGAATAACACACACCTTCCTTTAAAAAGTGGGAGGCACAAATACAAACTGTTGTAATTCCTACACTGTTCACCTGATTTGGATGTAAATACCCTCAAATTAAAGCAATTCTTGTTCGTTTCATTTCAAATCCAGCGTGGTGGTGTATAGAGCCAAAAAGATTAGAATTTTGTCGATGTTCCAGTGTTTATGGACCTGACTGTATAACCACCAATCAATACAGTACGATTAAGAGGAGTAAAATAGATACCCTTTGTCCTGAAAATGCCTTACCGATCAAGGAAGTCTGATAAATAAAATGTAAGCAAAAGGCTTACCTCAGCCAGCTGATTATCAGAAATTTCTGGATCGTCTCAAGCTCCTCGTTTTAGATTCTCAGAGTCACTTGCAAATCCCCTCCTAGGCAAAGCTGGCCACCTGACATGGGAATTTATAGATAGACAACTCCTATCCTCATACTGATTAGTGGTTTCAAATTAATAATAACTACTGCAGTAGGGAACAGACACAAAAGATACACGACGCATCTTTCCAAATAACTGTTCTGCTTTATTATGACGCAATTGAAGGTTTTTATACACATGATTACGTAGGTATCACATTAATATTACAATTGTACTTTTATGGTAACAAGTGGTATAACATAGGCAGGCTAATTCTAATCAGGACTTGAAAGAATGCAAACTGTCAGAAACCACGAACCAGACCGAGACAGAAGTACAGTAAAATCACACTTGTTTATTAATAAAAATAAAAAGGTATATAGAGTAAGTGTAGTCAAAGCATAGCCAGAGTCCAGTAACCGGATCGGGTAGTCAGCCAAGCCAGAGTTCAGTAACCAGATCCGGTAATCAGCCAAGCCAGAGTTCAGTAACCAGATTGGGTAATCAGCCAGGCCAGAAGTCAAGGATCCAAGTAGAGGAACAGCGAGCAGGATAAGGAGCCAGAAGGGATGTCAGCAAAGTCAGTCTTTAAACAGGAACGCAGGAGATGGTTTCTTGTGATGTGACCAAGGCAAAGGCAGGAATGAAGTGAGCTGGAGATCTTTAAGTAGGCGGGACTGACGAGCAGATCCACAATGGCTGGTTAACTGTGGAGAGAGATGAGAGCTGGCAATTAGCTGACAGCTGAGCGGCCAGCTCAGAAAAGGAAGGGCTGAGCCAGCCCTGACAGCAAACATGTACTGAAAACATTATTAGTGCCGTGTGCACAGTAAGGGCAATGTGCAATACATATAAAATAGAACACAATTATATACAAAACTTACAAATTTCCTTTACACACCAGAGGGGGGAGGATTTGGATAAGCGGAAGTTCCATTTTTGGGTGGAACTCTGCTGTAAAGTGTATGTAAATCCTAAAAAAAACCTTCTCTCCTTCTTACCTGTTTGGTTTGTTAAATATACAATTGAAAGTCTGTAAGCAAAGCGCTGTGCTAGACAGTGCATCAACTATAAATCTGTACAAAAAACATCCATGTGCAAATTCAATGATCAAGTGAAAAAATAGAGTCCCAAATTCACTCAAAAGATGAAAGATGTGATAAGCCAGAAAGGAGATGTGATAAGCCAGAAACCTTCACCTCTTAAAAGGAAACCACCAAAAGGAGTCAGATGTACACTTGCCATGCCGCGGGAACCCTTCTAATTAAAGAAAGGCCAACAGGCTGTTTATTATATGGCTCCCCATGCTATCCACATTCTTTGAGCGGCTTTAAATGGACTCCAAATAATTCCCCATAATTGGAAGTAAACATATAGGGAAGAAATACTAAAAAGTGTACAGCCTTTTTAAATTTGTATTTATTGCGTTGTATTGTCACTCACATTGAATAAAAAGAAATGTGTATATCACAATTACATTTATCACAATAACATTGTCTAGTGCAGCACTTTGTTTATAGATGCCATTTGCTGTGAAAAATATTTCACAGTTTGCAGTATTTCCTTTTCTTTGTATACAATTTAAAGTATTTTGCTATATGGTGAGAAGAATTCAGTCATTTAGATTCAAGATCCAGTAATTTATCAAAAGACAAGTGGGCAGGACTGACACTGTTCAGTCCAAAAAAATGCTCTGTGTTGTCAGTCCGCAACTGGAATTAGGAGTTGAGTGCATTTTCAGGCAGTTTAACACATAGCTTTAAAGAGACAAAACATGGGAAAGTATGCATGTATTGCAGAGATGCACTGCAAATGTAACTGTAGATGATAATTTAAGTAACTTTGATTTGCTGCCTTTTACTGTCTTGCATCTTATTTTGCACTTGTAGAGGTGAGAGAATAAACAGTTTATCAAAGAAAATGATTTTATCAATGAAAAGTAGATATCAATGTATTGATATATGTAAATCTAAATACAATATACTGTAGTTTGCTAAACCACTGTGTATAATTGACAATTGTCTTTTTTTTTCATATAATACATTTTTTTACATTTTTCATCCTTTGTTGCATAGATCTCCTGCAGTCTCTTTGATGCAATTTCCTGCAGGCACACCAGTGATAACTGTATGGCATTTCTCAGGGCCTATGCAATGTGTTTTCAAACAGCCTCTCATAGTCTCCATTGGAAGCCCCAATGATAGGGTGACAATAAAAAAGCATAATTTGGAGACATGGACAAAGCATTGTCACTCTATAACAGGAAGAGCCAAAACAAGGACCTTCAATTGTGGTTTTCAGGTATTATTCTAATGAATAAATATATTTAAAACAGCATTTGAAAATACATTTATGTTACCTGTCTGTCAGCTCATTTGCAGAAACTTCACTCAGTACTGCTAGCGTCGATCCTATCCCCACACTTTATTTAGAATAGTGTGTACCCCGCTGGCTGCTGTGGTTCCTCTTGATCCTTACATTTCCATTATGTCATGCGGTGACTAGGGGTTAGTAGAAGGAACCAAAGCGGCAAAAAGAGGGACCTTTTATTTAACCAGCCTGAGTAAGAAGTCAAATAAGATCAGATCAATGCGCTTGATTTCTTCAAACTGGCCTGCAGACAGGTAAGTATGTAGTTGGTTTCTTTGCTGAATAATGCCTTTGGACTTTTTCTAACTTTTTCTAAACAGGGTCACTTTAAAGCACATATGAGTGAATGGGTTTACATATAGTTTGATAAATTAAATATTGCTGTTAAAAATCTGTCTTTATTTTTAAAAGGTCTGTAAGATACACAGAATTGAAAATAGTGATTGGTATTTGTTAAAATTTAAGCATGCTGGTCTATATGCACTTGATTTATATGCAGTTGATTTAGAAATCAAAAGCAAACTCCCTCAGTTTGAAGATGCAGATCCCTTTGTCAAACGTAACCTAACTGAACCTAAGCTTCCAATGCCCTCTCTTAAACACCTTTCAATGCTTTCTAGGCTTGGCAATAACTTTTCTATTTCTCAAAAAGTCAACATTTCATAATAATACACCAATTTTAAAGAAAATCTGTCAAGTCTCCAAAGAAACAAAAAGATCATTGACTTGCAATTTAGGGAGTAACATGCTCACCTCTCTGGTAGCATGTGTCTCCTATGTTTACTTTGTACCAGGACTGAAAACTACCTCTTCTTTTGCAGGGGAAGCTATCAACATTGCCATTGTTAATATGTGCATATTTAATGCAGTATTAATAAGTATGTACAGATGGACCAGTGTGTGCACACATGCTTGCATTAGCATGCACACATCACAGGGGACAATAGACAATAACACCAGTCCTGCCTAGTGCTAAATGGTGGATTATAATCTCTGATTCTGAACTTGTGCCTGACCTTTGTTAATGTCTGACCTGCCTTTGGATTTTGTTTTGCCTGTCAATGATTGCTAATTACTATTACTGACTAGGGATGAGCCGAACACTCCACCAGTTTGGTTCACACCAGAACATGCGAACAGGCAAAAAAAAGCAAAAAAATTGTGTGAACATGCGAACCCTATTAAAGTCTATGGGACACGAACACGAAAAATCAAAAGTGCTCATTTGAAAGGCTTATATGCAAGTTATTGCCTTAAAAGGTGTAAGGGGACCCGGGTACTGTCCCAGGGGACATGTGTCAATGCAAAAAAAAGTTTTCAAAACAACCAGGCTTAATCAAATCCAGAAGGATTTCCCCCTTTAATGACTAGGTCATTTTTAATGATACGGCACTGCGTTGCTTTAACTGTGCGATGTTGTACCTAAACAAAATGTATGTCCTTTTTTCCCCACAAATAGAGCTTTCTTTTGATGGTACTTGATCGCCTCTGCGGTTTTTATTTTTTGCACTATAAACAAAAAAAGAGCGACAATTTTGAAAAAAAACAAAACAATATTTTTTACTTTTTGCTATAATACAAATCCAAAAAAAATGTAAAAAAACAAATTTCTTCATAAATTTAGGCCAATATGTATACTTCTACATATTTTTGATAAAAAATTGCAATAAGTGTATATTGATTGCTTTGAAAAAAAAAAGTTATCGCGTCTACAAACTACGGGATAGATTTATGTAATGGCAGCGATTTGCGATTTTTAGCGAGACTGCGACATTGCAGCGAACAAATCTGACCCCAAATTACACTTTTTGGGGGCCAGTGACATTATTACACTGGTCAATGTATAAACGACATTGGCAGGGAAGGGGTTAACACTAGGGGGCGTTCAAGGGGTTAACTGTGTTCCCTGGGTGTGTTCTAACTGTAGGGGGATGGGCTTGGGACATGACAGAGATCACTGTTACCGATCACTGGGAACAGTAGATCTCTGTCATGTCATCTGGCAGAATGGGGAATCACTTTGTTTACAAAGGCAGATCCCCGTTCTGCCTCTGTGCATAAAGATCGTGGGCGGCCGGCGGACATCGAGTTTGCCAGGCCCACGGGTACGCTCCTGCAGCTCGCAAGAGCGCCCACAATCTCAGATGCATGGACCGAAGTACAGGTATGTCGGTTCATGCAGGAGAGCCGACCAGCCACAGTAAATGTGCGTGAGCTGGTCGGCAAGTGGTTAAAGTGAAACAATTAAAATGAAATATTCCTTTAAACATCGTTCCTGGTGGGTCGCCTTAGTCTGCCTGTAACGTGGAGCATCTGTGCGATGTGTAGAACAGTGCCGAAGCAAAATTACATTTCTAAAGGAAAAAATTTAATTTAAAATTGCTTGCAGCGATAAAAATCAAGGAAAAAATCGTGAGTCATCCCCCCCCTCTCCAGTCCAAATAGATTTTAAGGGGAACTCCACACCAAAATGTAAAAACAAATTGGCGTGGGTTCCCCCCCAAAATCCATACCAGACCCTTATCTGAGCAAGCAGCCTGGAGGACAAGAAGTGAGCGCCCCCCCACATGGGCTTGCCCCCAAAGCACCTTGTCCCCATGTTGATGGGGACAAGGGCCTCATCCCGAAAACCCTGGCAATTGGTTGTCTGGGTCTGCAGGTGCGGGCTCCTCTCCCCTATGTGAATGGGTATTGGGGTACATTGTACCCCTACCCATTCACCAAAAAAGTGTAAAAAAAGTGAAAACCACAAAAGACAGTTTTTAACAATTCAATTATTTAAAAAAAAAAGTGTCCCGCAATGTACATCAATCGTCAATCATGTCGCCTGACTGACCCAAAAACTAGAAAAAAAACTGCCTCCATGGGAGGCCTCCTGGCGACTGCTGTCTTTTCGCTGTGATAGCACTTATATAGGCAAAGGCGGGCCACCCATTGATGTAAGCGGGTGACCCCGCTCCCTCTGACATCACATGACATCAGAAGGGGGCAGGGCTCATGCGGTTACAGCTGTCACAGCCAAGAGACAGCAGTCACCGGGAGGCCATTTGTGGTTTCTACTTTTTGACACTTTTTTTGGTAAATGTTAGGGGTATAATGTACCTGATACCCATTCACATGGGGGGGCCGGGATCTGGGGGCCCCCTTGTTAAAGGGGGCTTCCAGATTCCGATAAGCCCCCCACTCCCAGACCCCGACAACCAATGGCCAACCAAGGGGTCTGGTACGGATTTTGAGGGGACCCTGCACCAATTTTTAAAAAAAATTTGGCATGGACTTCTCCTTAATATCTATGTCAGACCCAAAGGGCCTGATATCAATTTTGGGGGGACCCCAAAATCGCCTTTGTTCAACATATCTGAAGATTCTCTGCTGTGTTCCTGTTAAAGACTTGCCTGGCTGATGTCCCTTCTGATTCCTGATCCTGTTTGCGCTCTCCAACTATATCCGATCTCTGTCTTCCTGATTTAATGGCTTGCACTGACTACCTGCTGTGATTAATGAACCCTGGCTATGTTTTGACTATGTTTACTACTTGTACCATTTTTACCACTATATTAAAAGGTGTGATTTTTACTGCATTTTCTGTCCTTGTCTGATTCATGGCTCCTGAAAGTAGGCGAAGGCCATGAATTCAAAAGATGCAGGCAATCCACCTAGTGGTAATTTTTTTTCCAGATTGAATGAGCAGGATCACCACATGGATTAGTTTGCCATAGTGCTACAGGCGCTCCTGATTCACACTGCTCACCTGGATCCTTTCACTGTGGCTGTTCTAGTACAACAGGTGGGGCAGGCCATCCCTGCTGCTGCTCCAGTCTCTGTGCAGGCACCCGCCTTGAATATTCCTTCTGTAAGAGGTATATCTGGTTCCGCTTCCCCAGCGATTTGGGGGCAATCCAGTTCAATGCATAGGGTTTCTCAACCAGGTTGGGATATGCTTTGAGATGCCTCTCCAGGCGTTCCCCACGGACAGAAGCAAAGTAGGCTTCATCATTTCTTTGCTTTCTGATAGAGCCTTGGCTTAGGCAAACCCTCTATGGGAGATGCAAAAACCCATGGTCCTGAGTTACCCAGAGTTTGTGGCTTCCTTTAAAAGAGTATTTGACATTCCCGCTTTCTCCACTTTTGCTGCCAAGAGCCTCATGTCCATCAGAGTACGAGAACTGTTGCTGATTACACCATTGAATTCTGTACTTTGGCAGTAGAAGTCACTTGGAACAATGAGGCCCTCATGGCTACTTTTTCTCATGGTCTCTCAGATAACATGAAGGATGAGATAGTAGCCTGAGACATATCTACAGATCTGGAGAAGCTGATCACGTTTCCCATTCTGATTGACTCCAGACTCAGAGAAAGACCTTCTTTTAAGGAGCGCTTGCGGAAGCCTCCTTTAACTTTGGCTCAGAGCTTTATAGTCTCACCCTTGCCTTCCTCACCTCCCATGCCTCCTGAGACCGAGCCTGCCAGTGAAGTGGAACCCATGCAGTTGGGCTTCACATGTCTCTCTGTGGTGGAGAGGGCCTTTAGGAGGAGGGAGAGACTGTGCCTTTATTGTGGCCAGGCAGGTCACTTGTTGAAGTCCTGTCCTACCCATCCAGGAAAATGCTTGCACCTGAGGTCCTGAAGGGGACAGACCTTAGGTGGCGTTGTTACGTCCCCAGTTATCCTGAAGGATAAGCCTTTTGTTCCGGTTAACCTTTCTTGGTCTGAGTCGTCCATCAAGACACAGGCTCTAATTGACTCTGGGGCTGCAGGCCTGTTCATAGATGGTGCCTTTGTGTCTAAGCACTCGGTTCCGCTGCAGCTTTGTGCCACTCCACTTGCCATTGAGGCTATTGATGGGAGACCTTTACAGCTTGCCCATGTGACTGCTCCATTTACCATGGACGTAGGGGCTCTTTACCATGAGATAATCCAATTTCAAGTTATTTCCTCACACCATTACCTGGTTGTTATTGGTTATCCTTGGTTACCGAGGCACAACGCATCTGGCTTCGGGCTGAGGTTCTTTCCTGGTGGCCACAATGCAGTAAGACATGGTTTTTGTAAAGTGGCCAAGGTCTTGTGAACCTCTTCACTCACCTCACTGCCAGAGGAGCACCGTGAATTTGGCGATGTATTTGACAAAGGTCAAGCTGGTAGTTTGCCTGCACACCGGTCATATGATTGTGCAATTGACCTTCAATCTCGTGCTATGCCTCCTCGTGGCTGGGTTTACTCGTGGTCGGTCTCAGAGGACAAAGCCATGGAGGACTATGTTGCCAACGCACTTTCTAGAGGGTTTATCCACAAATCCTCCTCTCCTGCTGGTGCTGGCTTCTTCTTTGTGAAAAAGAAGAGTGGAGAACTGAGACCTTCTGTTGATTACGGGATTATTTGACCCCCTCAAGGGAGCAATGGTTTTCACGAAGCTTGATCTGAGAAGGGCATACAACCTCGTGAGGATCAAGGTGTCAGAGAAGCTCCTGGAACAGACTCAGTACCAGGCGCCCTGGGGTGCGCCGGTGCGCGCCGGTGCGCGCCGGAGCCTGCCTGCATGCGCGGGCGTGAACCTGTGTGCACCATTGTACGGGCACGCGCGGGTGTGCATGTGCCTGTGTGCATCGGCGCGCACGCACGGCGTTTGGCACCAAATGCCCTATTCAAACTGTTGGTGCACTTTGCTCGGTGCTGTCCGATCTGATGCTCCCAGTATCCGTGCTACCTGTTAACCTGCCTGAACGTTTGATCTCCTTGATACCAGGCTTGTCTATTGGATTACTCTCTGCTGTCTGCCTGCATCTGACCTCGGCCTGTATTTGACCTTGAATCTGCCTGCTCCTTTGTACTACGCTGCCCACCTGTTGCCAACCCTGCCTGTGTCCTGGACTCTGAACCTGCCTGCTCCCTTGTACTGTGCTGCCCGCCTGTTGCCAACTCTGCCTGTGACTGGACATGCCTACCCTGCTCCTGCTCTGCATCTGCTGCCTGTGTTCCAGCTTACCATGGATCTCCAATCCACTTGCACCAGGATCCTGGTCCTTACTCCCTCAAGTGCCTCCTGTTCATACTACCAGGGGTCGGGAACCAGATACATAAGGGAGACCTTCCCCTGCTGTATCGGGCTCAGCAGTCAGGTACATGGAAGTCTGACAGTATTGGACAGCCATGTCCGAGCCCGAGCAGGGAACCTCTCCCATGGAGGAACTGTGTAGACACCTGGTCTCACACAAGCAGTGAAGAGCCTTCAGGAAGGCTATAATAGACTGGAAGAACGATTCCAGGTTTTGTCTTCACCTGTCAACCCTCAAGTTGCTTCTGCTGCCGGAGTCTCATCTGCACACTCAGTGGTAATGCTACCTCCTGAGCCTAGGGTCCCTACACCCAAAAGATTTTCTGGAGAACGCAGTAAATACCGGTCCTTCCGCAACGCCTGCAAACTTTACTTTGCTCTGCAACCACGCACCTTTTCTTTGGAAGTGACTAAGGTGGGCTTTGTGATTTCTCTTTTGTCCGGTGAACCACAGACCTGGGCCCACCGCCTTCTGGAGCAAAAGCAGCATCTCTAGATAGTCTGGATGCCTTCTTTGCCGCTATGTCCCAGCTATATGAGGACCCTCAGTTAAAAGCCACCGCTGAATCCGCCTTGTAAGCCCTACAACAAGGGCGCAGGCCTGCAGAGGACTATGTGCTGGAATTCAGGCGTTAGAGTTCTGATAGGGACTGGAATGATGCTGCTCTGCATTATCAATTTTGTATGGGCTTATCCGATTCGCTTAAAGACGAGCTGGCATGGGTCGGAGTACCCCAATCCTTGGATGACCTTATCAACCTGTCCATTCAAATAGACCGGTGCCTAAGGGAGTGCCGCTCTGAGAAATCCACCAACCAATTCCGCCCTACCTGGGTCCTCCCCAAGGTCCCTATTGCTACCAGCTCTGTCGGCCAATGACCTCATTCACCATCTACCCCAGTCCTCGATACCCCCGAACCTATGCAGCTCGGTCTTCTCCGCCCGTCTCTCACTCCGGAAGAACGGCAGCGCCGACGTGTCAACAATCTGTGCATGTATTGCGGGAAATCGGGTCACTACGTGAGATCTTGCCCTAACAAGACACGTAAGTCCCTTTCAACCTCTCCTAAGTATGCACCTGCCTTGCCTAATCCTGCTAATCACCTTGCTCTCTCCATTATCCTACAGCTTCCAGGACATTATCTTCCAGTCTCAGTCATAATTGATTCCGGAGCACGCAGCTGCTTCATTGACCTGACTTTTGCTGCTAACCACCGCATTCCTCTCCAATCGAAGACTCAGGGACTTGCTGTACACCTTGCTGATGGCTCCACCCTTAGTTCTGGTTCTGTCACCCAGGAGACTATTCCTTTGCTGGCCATCATGGGCACTCACCATCGGGAACTTCTTCGATTGGATGCCATCTCTTCACCACTTTTTCCCATCATCCTGGGAATGCTTTGGTTACAGGCCCATAATCCTAGCATTGACTGGGTCACTGGGGAAATTAAATTCCTCTCCAGATATTGCCAACAGCACTGTTTGCACAGTACCTCCGTAAAACCCACTCAACTCCTCTGTCTGGACATTGACACTGAATTGCAGCAGGCAATTCCCGCTCCTTATCTGGACTTTTTTGATGTGTTTAGCAAGAAGGGGGCAGAGACCCTTCCTCCCCACAGCCCTTATGATTGCCCGATAGAGCTTCTGCCAGAAACTGAAGTCCCTTTTGGAAGAATGTTCCCACTAACAGAGCAGGAGCTGGATACCCTTAAGACCTATATTGATGAGAATCTAAAAAAGGGTTTTATCCATCCTTCCCTTGTTGAGAAGAAGGATCACTCCCTACAGCCCTGTATCGACTATTGGGAACTAAATAAAATAACCATCAAGAACCATTACCCTCTACCTCTTGTGCCCGAACTTTTCCAAAGACTGGGTTCTGCAGTAATCTTCACCAAACTAGATCTCCGTGGTGCCTACAACTTAATCCACATTAGAGAAGGAGATGAATGGAATACAGCCTTCCGTACCCGGTTCAGGCACTTTGAGTATCTTGCTATGCCCTTTGGCCTGTGCAATGCACCAGCGACATTTCAACACTTTGTTAATGATATCTTCCGTGACCTTCTGGACTTGTATGTTATAGTGTATTTAGATGACATCTTAATCTTTTCCTCTTCAGTCACCGAGCATCGCAGGCATATCCGAAATGTATTAACCCAGCTCAGGCAGCATGGACTTTACGCCAAGCTGGAAAAATGCGAATTTGAACTCCAGTGCATCCAGTTCCTCGACCTAATCATTTCTGTCGACGGCATTAAGATGGATCCCCAAAAAGTGGCTGCCATCCTGGACTGGCCCACTCCCTCTGATAAGAAAGGAGTCCAACGCTTCATTGGCTTCGCCAGTTTTTACCGGAAGTTCATAAGGGGCTTTTCTGCAATAATTGCCCCATCACTGAACTGACCAAGCAAGGGAACCGATTCTGTTGGTCCCCTAAGGCGCAATCCGCCTTTGAAAAACTTAAGGAGCTATTTACCTCTGCTTCCATCCTGAAACATCCGGATCCTGCCTTACCATTTGTCCTTGAAGTGGATGCATCAGTGTCCTCCTTTATCCAGTAGCCTTTTTCTCACGTAAGCTCTCCACTGCAGAGAAAAATTACGATGTTGGAGATCGGGAGCTTCTGACCATCAAGGCCGCCCTGTAGGAGTGGCGCTACTTACTGGAGGGTGCTGCACATCCCATTCTGGTCTATACCGACCACAAAAACCTAGAGTATTTGAGAACGTCCAAGAGATTGAAACCACGGCAGGCAAGGTGGGCTCTGTTTTTCTCCAGATTTCAGTTCTACATCATGTACAGACCTGGCTCTAAAAATATCAAGCCGGACACATTATCCCGCATGTTCCATGATTCCGGGGAATCCTTACCCCCAGACATCATCCTTCCTGCTGGAAATTTCTTGTTACTTCAAGGGGATCTCCTACCCTGAATAAGACAAGCCTCTATGGGTTGGTCTCCATCTACGGAAGACAATGTAAGCATGCAAGGTGGTTTGTTCAGGCACAAGGACAAAACTATGGTCCCAGAGAATCTGAGGGTGGCAGTACTGGAGCTCTGCCACGACCATAAGTTGGCCGGACATTTTGGTGTTATGAAAACGACAGAGCTGGTACAACGCACATTCTGGTGGCCTCAGCTGGCAAACGACTGCAAGAGCTACGTGGAATCATGCACCACCTGCGATTTATATAATACTGAACGTTTGATCTCCTTGATACCCGGCTTGTCTATTAGATTAATCCCTACTGTCAGCTTGCATCTGACCCCGGCCTGTCTTTGACCTTGAATCTGTCTGCTCCTTTGTACTACGCTGCCCCCTGTTGCCAACCCTGCCTGTGACCTGGACTCTGAACCTGCCTGCTCCCTTGCCCGCCAGGCTCTCATACCATTCTGTGCTCCCGTGCCTCCTGTTCATACTGCCAGGGGCCAGGAACCAGATACGTAAGGGACACCTTCCCCTGCTGTATCGGGCTCCTCAGTCAGGTACGTGGAAGTCTGACACAAGGAGGGTGACGAATGGAAAATTGCATTTAATACTAGGACAGGACATTACAAACACCTCGTAATGCCATTTGGTCTTTGCAATGCTCCTGCAATTTTTCAGGAATTCATCAACGATGTCCTCCGAGATATGTTGCAGCAATGTGTGTTGGTTTATCTCGATGGCATTCTCATATATTCTAATTCCCTAGAGAGCCACCACACAGATGTCTTCTCCCATGTGCTACAGAGGCTGAGAGATAATAACCTGCATTTCAAGTTGGAAAAGTGCAAGTTCCATCGTGAACAGGTTAAATTTCTGGGTTATGTCATTTCTACTGCTGGTTTTTCGATGGACCCAGAGAAACTATCTGCAGTTCTAGATCTAGGTCTAAGTCCGCTACAACATTTTCTTGGCTTTGCCATTTCTTATCAGAAGTTTATTTGTAACTTCTCTTCTCTGGTCAAACCCCTGACTGATATAACCAGAAAGGACAGTAACTCACAGAATTGGTCTCTGGATTCCATTAAAGCCTTTGAGTCTATCAAGGCTGCCTTTGTTTAAGCTCCTGTGTTGGCAAATCCTGATCCCACGTTACCCTTCAGTCTTGAGGATGATGCATCTGAGACTGGAGTTGGTGCCCTTCTATCTCAACATCCTACCTCTGAGAGTGAAACGCGTATGAGGAGGTAATGTGCTGACGTCACTACCCATCTCATGAGAAGGACGGGAGTTTGAATTTGTAGCTGGCCGGCTTTGTTTTTTCTATGAGATTTTAAGATGTTTAAATGTAAGTGTAAAATTTTTGGTTGATCTATTAAATCGTGTTGTAGACAGTATTGCGCTATGGTCTACATTATATCTCTTTTTTGGGCTTAATATTGATGCACTATCCACGGAGTTGCGGATCATATTATTAAAATACCTAGGAATCTATCAGCTTATATCATCCTGGGGTTTCCTGCTGAACACAGGCCTGGGCTGTGCTAGAGCCATATGCTTATCCCTGTGGGTCATCTGGTAAGCGTGTTCTCTGTGTGGTGGCGGTTCACTTGTCTACATTAAACATCACTGGGGTGTTCGGTGTGCCTTACAGTGTCAAGCTATGGTCTGTGTTATTTTTTATTTTATGAGTTGATTGTCAAATTATCTCCCACGGAGTAACAAATCTATGGTATCCAATTGAGGGTTACATCAACTTGTATGCTGAATCCTGATCGTGAAAAGCAAAGACCTGGGCTGGGTTAAAGCCATCTGCCCTAATTTGCTTGCTATCCAGGAAGCATGTTTTCTATGAAGTGGTGGGACATATATCTGTGATTGCATCAGTGTGTTGTCTTCCTTTGAAGTTTTTTCAGCCACATACAAACACTGGAACTGTTATTCCCTACAATTGGATATATGGACTGTAATTAGTGCAGCTATTCTCCTTCCTATTCCGTTAGTGCTATATCTCACATTTAATTCCTGCTTTTCGGACTGGTCCATCCATTTTTATTACTGTGTTTTTTCTTAGCGCAGTTTTTTTCCCTTCTAAGACACCACAAAACCTTCCAGTGGGTCTCCTACAACCCGTATCCAATGGAGAGAGGCCTTTGACCCACCTGTCTATGGATTTTATTGTGGAGTTACCCAACTCCCAGGGCAACAGTTATTCTTATGGTGGTTGATTGGTTCTCAAAGTTGCATTGTTTTCCACTTAAGAAGCTGCACACATCCAAAGAACTGACGTCCATTTTTGCTCAGGAGATCTTTCAATTAAAAGGTTATCATCTCGGACAGGGGTAGTCAATTTGTCTCCAGATTTTGACAAGCCTTTTGTGCACAGTTGGGAATTCAGCTTTCCTTCTCCTCTGCGTATCACTTGCAGTCCAATGGGGCCGCAGAAGGAGCCAACCAAGCCTTGCAGCAGTTTCTATGCTACTATATTTCTGACCGCCATAACAACTGGTCAGACCTCTTACCTTGGGGGGAGTTTGCTCGCAATAGTGCCGCCCATACAGCTTCCCGATTGTCTCGTTTTGGTTAATTATGGTTTCCAACCATCCATGTTGCCTGACTCATTTGCTCCTCAAAGAATTCCTGCAATAGAGGAGCATCTCTGTGGTCTTTGTTCCACTTGGGTACAGGTTCAAGAGTCCTAGCAACATTTATTGGGCCTTTCCGTATTCTCCGGAAGATCAACCCAGTGACTTACGCATTAGACCTTCCTTCTAACATGCGTATTTCAAATATATTTCATGTCTCCTTATCAAAACCCTTGGTGTGCAACTGTTTCACCACCTCGGTACAACGTCCTCGCCCAGTTCAGGTTGAGAACCATAAGGATTATAACATACAATCAATCATTGACTCCCGTAGGTTCTGTGGGTGTATACAGTACCTGGTTCATTGGAAGGGGTACGGCCCGGAGGAGTGCTCTTGGGTATCTTCCTCGGATGGACATGATCCTGTCCTCTGTGTTTTCCATAGACTTTTTCCCCTCAAACCAGGTGGCACTCCGAGGGGAAGGGGTCGTTAAGGAGGGTGTACTGTCAAGGCTGGGCTCAGCCTACCCTTCTCGGTTCTCATCTGTCGGTTAATTGCCAGCACTCATTGTTCCACAGTGCCTCACCTGTTAATCATCTCCTGCTTGTCAGCCAGCCCCTTCTATATTTTTAAACTGCCTGGTTCAGTTCTCCCATGCCTTGGTCAACATATCTGAAGATTCTCTGCTGTGTTCCTTTTAAAGACTTGCCTGGCCGATGTCCTATCTGGTTCCTGATCCTGTTTGCTCTCTCTCCACTAATGCTAATATCTGGCTTCCAGATTTACCAGCTTGCACTGACTACCCACTTTAATTACCATACCCTGCCTATGTTTTGACTACGTTTACTATTTGTACCATTTTTACCACTATATTAAAAGGTGTGATGTTTACTGCATTTTCTGTCTCCGTCTGATTTATGGTTCCTGACAGCTCATTGTCCTCAACTTAAAATAACTATCACTTTTTTTGCAAATATGTGACCATATCCCAGTGTGTTTAAGCAGCACTATACTTACCTCCTCTCCAACAGTCCAAAGTCCAGGAAGAGTCCCTTCTCTGCGCCAGCATCTGCACCCTGAGTGCTGGTCTTCATGCATCTTCATTGGCCAGCACAGGATGACAGTTCGCAAAGAATCAGTCATCCTGGCACATGAGGACAGTGCTGGCGATGTAAGTTTACATGCAGTTCAAGGCATGCTGTGAATTATAACTGAGTACTCTCAACTAAACTGTCAAGCCATCAAATGGCTGGCATCATAACTGATTACATGTGCAACTGCAGATCAAACAGAGGCTAAGATGGCAGCTTCCTTGGCTGTAAAGGATAAGAGGGTTTAGTTACACTTTAAAGGATATGTAAAGGTTTTTTTTTTTTGTTTTTTTAAACAAACATGTCATACTTGCCTACTCTGTGCAATTGGTTTTGCACAGAGTAGCCCCGATCCTCCTCTTCTGGGGTCCCTCAGCGGCGCTCCTGGCTCCTCCTCTTCTTAAGTCACCCATTGGAGAGACACTCTCCCTCTGGGCACTCATGTGGGCGAGCTCCTGTGTCCTGCTGCTGCGTCCATTGACATGGACAGCAGGACTCGGCACCGGCCCCGACTCCCACATCATTGGATTTGTTTGACAGCAGCGGGAGCCAATGGCTGTGCTGCTATCAATCTATCCAATCAGGGCCAGAGACACCAGCTGGAGCTGGTGTGCCCGTCACTGGAAAGACCGGGTTCAGGTAAGTAAAAGGGGGGCTCTGGGGGGCTGCTGCATCACAGGAGGTTTTTCACCTTAATGCATAGTATGCATTAAGATGAAAAACCTCAAGGGTTTACAACCCCTTTAACTTTGTGAATGAAGCTATTTATATTTTAAAGATTGAAAACCCCACTTTATTCAAAACATATACTGGTCTGGGGGTAGGGTTCAAGTTACCTCTTTAACACCACTGTACATGTGGATAACTTCTTAAAAAGACAATTCTTTGCCTGACATTTTCGAATTCTCGGTCTCTCAGTGTGGGAAAAGTTAAATCAAAGTTTATTTAGATTACCATCTTCTGACTCTATTATTTCATAACCCAACAATTCTTCCAGGGTTTCAATCATCATATGTAAAGGTCAATCAATAGGACATACCGGCAATTTGTAAATTCTACATGCACACTGCTGACTGTTTTCTTGAATTCTATCAATTGCCCTATAACCTGCCTAATTCCTACCTAAAGCTATAGATATGATGAAATGGCCCGTTTTTTAAATTAATGAACCTTACAGCCTACAGGCATTACTATTCATACATCTTCTGAGTTTTGTTTGCTTTCATACTACAGGGACCTATATATTTCTTGCTATTAGCTCAAGTTTACTAAAGAAGAGCCTAGGAAAGACATAAGGGAGAAGACTGGATATATATATATGATGTCAAGATCAAGAGAACAAATAAGAATAGTATGTCTATATTTTTGTTGCCAACAAACTACAAAATTCCTCTCTGATATAAAATTGGCATCTATAAAAGCCAACATATTTCCATAGTCCTCCAACCTATGCTATTATGGCAATCAGCTAGACAAAAATCTTGGCTTTAGTTTTTGACATGTTATAAAAACTAATATGCCTGTGTTTCCATAAGTAGCTCCTTGTGGGGACATGATCCTAACAATATCTAGGGTACAATACTCTGGACTTTTGATTTTAATTAGATATAGTTAATTGGATTTCCTCTTTTTATGCCTATGCCTGTAACAGTGGCATGACCAATCTCAATGGCGTAATTACAGAAGATTGCTGGGAGAAGCAGTGAACTAATTTAAAAATGAGAGATGTTGAGAATTTTAGGCGCTCTTTGTTTAAATACAGCGTATTAAAGTACCCCAGGTGTAATTGATAAAAATAGTTGGAGTTTTACAAATTGAAAAATAAAGATAATTTTTAAAAATGATACAAAATGCTTTGTGTATTATACTGTATATATTCTTACCCTATCAAATCCTTAGAGCTTACAATTTCCTCCTGTTTGTGAGCCAACTATTGCTTTCTGTGCTGAGTGCACAGAGCAAAGCCCAAGAAAGAGTGATCAGCTGAGACGAGAAGGTCACAGCTAATGTCAGTTTCAGACACGGCCAGCTAGCCACAGTACATTGGAGTCTAAATCCTTTCTGCAGTGTGGTATAAAGATACATCATACTTCTGCTTTCACTGCTTGAGATTTCTGGCCCAAGAATTATTTCAGAAAAAAAGTGTACCTCCTATTCAATCTGACCCCATTAAGGTTTAACAGCAAGCACCATCCGGTTTGACAAGTATAGACTATACTGGTTGAGAAATTATTAGCTGAACAGTGATTGCATCCTATCAGATGCACCTCCACTTCAAACATCTGCAAAAAAGAAATGAGAGATCTCTACCAGTGCCACATCTAAATTATCTAGTCCATGTACAGTTTTGCAAGAACTGCTGATAGTGGACTTTCCTGGCACCCACATGAGTCCAATTCATAAAAAGTATCAATCTTTATTTACAACACTTTAAAAAAAACACACAACGCATTAGTAAATCCTTACAACCAATAAGATCATAATAAGATACATAGGTCCCATTTGGGACCACTATACAGACGACACCTACTAGTATATTTGTGCTCAAAACTTAGCAAGTGCAGGTGTGTGTATTTCATCTGCTGGTCAGACACAGAGGGAGCCTAATACCAAAGAGTTGGAACCACATGAGGGAGTGTTAAGATACAGAATATCTGGAGTCCATAGTTCCCCCTTCGTCCGGCGTACGTTGTATTTGTTATCCGTATGTATCATTATTATTCTCAAGTAAACTCGTACCAGCAAAGAATGCTACTGGATCCTTGGTGTTTTTAACTTCAAATGCCATCAAAGGCCAACTTAACAACATACACACACCTTTAATCTCTAAGTTTGGACCATGAATATTAGGGATGGTCTGAACACCCCCTGGTTTGATTCGTACCAGAACACACGAACAGGAAAAAAGTTCTAGAGAACATGTCTATGGGACACGAACATGAAAAATCAAAAGTGCTCATTTTAAAGTTTTATATGCAAGTTATTGCCATAAAAAGTGAATGGGGACCCAGATACTGCCCTAGGGGACATGTACCAATGCAAACATTTTTTTTATAAATTGGCAGTTTTTTCAGGAGCAGTGATTTTATTAACCACTCAAGCCCCGGACCATTTGGCTGGCCAAGAACCAGAGCACTTTTTGCGCTTCGGCACTGCGTCGCTTTAACTGACAATTGCAGTCGTGCAACGTGGCTCCCAAACAAAATTGACGTCCTTTTTTTCCCACAAATTGAGCTTTCTTTTGGTGGTATTTGATCAAATCTGTGGTTTTTATTTTTTGCGCTATAAACAAAAAAATAGCGACAATTTTGAAAAAAATGCATTATTTTTTACTTTTTGTTATAATAAATATCCCCCAAAAATATATAAAAAAAAACATTTTTTTTCCTCAACTTAGGCCGATACATATTTTTCTACATATTTTTGGTAAAAAAAATCACAATAAGCGTTTATTGATTGGTTTGCGCAAAAGTTATAGCGTCTACAAAATAGGGTATATTTTTTTGGCATTTATATTAATATTTTTTTTTTTTACTAGTAATGGCGGTGATCAGCAATTTTTATCGCGACTGCGACATTATGGCAGACAGATCGGACACTTTTGGCATGATTTTGAGACCATTCACATTTATAAAGCGATCATTGCAATTAAAAATGCACTGATTACTGTGTAAATGTGACTGGCAGTGAAGGGTTTAACCACTAGGTGGCGCTGTAGGGGTTAAGTGTGTCCTAGGGAGTGATTCTAACTGTGGTGGGGAGGGGCTGTGTGTGACACGACACTGATCACCGCTCCCGATTACAGGGAGCTGTGATCAGTGTCAGTAGGCAGAACGGGGAAATGTTTGTTAACATTAGCATTTCCCCGTTCTTCCTCTCTGTGAGATTATTGCGGGCATCCCCGCAGGCATTGAGTCTGCGGGACCCGCAATCACACTCACGAAGCTCGCGGCGGGTGCGCGCGCCCACAAGCCGCTTTTTAAAGGGCAATGTACGGGTACATGATTCTGCCTGTACGTGCCCTTCTGCCACAGTATATGTGCGTGAAGCGGTCGGCAAGTGGTTAATGCTTAAAGTGAAAAAATAAAATATTCCTTTAAATATCGTGCCTGAGGGGGTCCCCTTAGTCTGCCTGTAAAGTGGCGCATCTGTGCAATTTGTAGAACAGTGCCGCAGCAAGAGGACATTTCTAAAGGAAAGGAAATTTCCTTAATTTAGGCCAGAATGTATTCTACTACAAATTTTGGTAAACAAAATCGCAATAAGCGTATATTGATTGGTTTGCGCAAAAGTTATCGTGTCTAAAAAATAGGGGATAGATTTATGGTATTTTTATTATTATTTTTTTTTTTTACAAGTAATGGTGGTGATCTGTGATTTTTAGCGGGACTGCGACATTGCGGCGGACAGATCGGACACTTTTGACACTTTTTTGGGACCACTGACATTTATACAGCAATCAGAGCTAAAAAATAGCCACTGATTACTGTATAAATGTCACTGGCATGGAAGGGGTTAACACTAGGGGGCGATCAAGGGGTTAAGTGTTCCCTAGGGAGGTGTTTCTAACTGTATGGGGGCTGGGCTGACTTGAGGAGGAGAGAAATCACTGTTCCTAATCACTAGGAACAGCAGATCTTACTCTACTCCCCTGACAGAACAGGGATCTATTTGTTTTCACTGACAGATCCCCGTTCTGCCTGTCACTGGAGCGATCACGGGTGGCGCACGCCCACAGATCGCCCTGTACGTGCCGATTTACAATGATGGCGATTCACGCAGGAAAGCCAACTTGCCGCAGTACAACTGCAGCGACTGGTCCGTAACTAGTTAAACTTGCTCGCGGCTGTAATGTATTGTGGACTCCCGGCAATATAGATGAAAAATCAAGGAAAAAAACAGCCTAGGGTCCCCCCAGTTCATACCACTTTGGGTCTGGTATGGATTTTAAGGGGAACTCCATGCCTCATTCTGGGAAGTCATCCCAGAATGGCTGCTCTGTCAAACAGGTGCATAAAAATTGGGTCTTGGGTGTTGGTGGTGCCTGAACGCTGTAACCCCTCACAGTTACTCTTGTTGGGTGCAGGAACAGGCCCTGCTGTTAAAAATTTGTGAAAAAATTTAAACTACATGCCACTGTCAAACAGGTGCAGAGAAATTGGGCCTTGGGTGTTGGCGGTGCCTGAACACTGTAACCCCTCACAGTAATGGCCCGTACACACGGTCGGACATTGATCGGACATTCCGGCAACAAAATCCTAGGATTTTTTCCGACGGATGTTGGCTCAAACTTGTCTTGCATACACACGGTCACACAAAGTTGTCGGAAAATTCGATCATTCTGAACGCGGTGATGTAAAACACATACATTGGGACTATAAACGGGGCAGTAGCCAATAGCTTTGATCTCTTTATTTATTCTGAGCATGCGTGGCACTTTGTGCGTCGGATTTGTGTACACACGATCGGAAATTCTGACAACGGATTTTGTTGTCGGAAAATTTTATAGCCTGCTCTCAAACTTTGTGTGTCGGAAAATCCGATGGAAAATGTGTAATGGAGCCTACACACGGTCGGAATTTCCCACGAGGTCCTATCACACATTTTCCGTCGGAAAATCCGACCGTGTGTACGGGGCATTACTCTTATTGGACGCAGGAACAGGCCCTGCTGTTAAAAATTAGTGAAAAAATTTAAATTATGTGCCCCTGTCAAACAGGTGCAGAGAAATTGGGCCTTGGGTGTTGGCGGTCCTGAACAATGTGACCCTTCACAGTTACTCTTGTTGGGCGCAGGAACGGACCCTGCTGTTAAAAATTATTTAAAAAAATTAAATTACATGCACCTGTTAAACAGGTGCAGAAAAATTGGGCCATAGGTGTTGGTGGTGCCCTAAACCAAAAATATTGTTGGAAGCTAGCATAATCAAGATTCAGGAATAGGATGGGCAGTATAGGCAGTCTTCAAGGGATCCCAGATCCCTAGCAAATTCAATCAGCAACAGTGGCTTGATAGCTGCTGATCCAGGACTAAATCATTTTGATAAATGTAAACCTTTCAACAGAGTCTGTGGACAGGCTCACTCTTTGACCTGTTACAAATTCTATAGCAGCACTAAATGTCCATTCAGGAAGCACGCTGGATGCAGGACACGCCAGTAGCTTGATTGCATATTGAGCAAGTTCTGACCAGTGGTCCATCCTCAAGACCCAGTAACCCAGTGGATGCTCAGTTGAAAAGGTCTCCAAGTCTGCTCTTGCCCCTAGATATTCCTGTACCATATAATGTAGATGCTGCCGATGGTTGCGAGAACCTAACAGCCATGGGCGCTGAGGACTAAATAATTGTTTAAAGGCATCGGTCAGCTGGCCACCTTCTCCACTGCTCTTCCTCTGACCAACTGAAGCCTCAGAAACACGTTGTCCAGGACCAGGAAATGGTAACCTCCCAGGGTCTGGAAAGGCGTTACACAAAGTTTTCCTCAAGGCGTCCTGAAGATGTTTCATCCTCTGCTCCCTCTGTGAAGGCAGGATGAGCTCTGCAACTTTATCCTTGCAAAATGGATCAAAAAGGGCTGCCAACCAGTAATAATCCCTCTCCTTGATACCACAAATCCTCGGGTCCTTTCGCAGGCTTTGCAGAATCAGAGAGCCCATGCAGCGTAAGTATGAAGAGGCATGAGATTCTAAGTCTTCTGGGTCACTAAGGATGACATTGTCAGGAATAGGGATGGGCCGAACACCCCCGGTTCGTTTCGATTCCAGAACATGCGAACGGACCGAAAGTTTGCGTGAACATTCGAACACCGTTAAAGGCTATGGGTCTCGAACATGAGAAATCAAAAGTGAGAATTTTAAAGGCTAATATGCACGTTATTGTCCAAAAAAGAGTTTGGGGACCCTGGTGCTGCCCCAGGGGACATGTATCAATGGAAAAAAAAGTTTCAAAAACTGATGTTTTTTCAGGAGCAGTGATTTTAATGATGCTTAAAGTGAAAAAATAAAAGTGAAATATTCCTTTAAATATTGTACCTGGGGGTGTCAATAGTATGCCTGTAAAGTGGCACGCATTTCCCGTGCTTAGGACAGTCCCTGCACAAAATGACATTTCTAAAGGAATAAAAGTAATTTAAAACTGCTTAAGGCTTTAATGTAATGTCCGGTCCCGGCAATATGGATGAAAATCATTGAGACAAACAGCATGGGTACCCCTCCCAGCCCATTACCAGGCCCTTTGGGTCTTGTATGGATATTAAGGGGAACCCTGCACCCAAATTAAACAAAGAAAAGGCGTTGGGCCCCCAGGCCCTATATACTCTGAACAGCAGCATACAGGCGATGCAAACAAGACAGGGACTGTTGGTTTGTTCTTATGTAGAATGTGTTTGTAATTTGGAACAGGTACATTTTGTAAGTGTAGCTCCATCCAAAACATCTATTTTAAAGCTTTTTGGAAAACATAGGGAAGGGTTATCACCCCTGTAACATTTGTTTTGCTGTCTGTGCCTCTGTTCACAAGATTTCACCTCACTTTCTGTCCCAATGACAATTGGATTTTGAAAATTTGGGGTTTTTAAGGGAAACAAGGATTGGTGATAAATCAGTGGAGGAGACACCTTTTTTCCATATTAACTCTTACAGGAGAGAATTTCCCTTCCTAGGGGTAGATTTCCTCTCACTTCCTGTTGTCGCCCTCCGTTTGTAAGTAATAGTCGTTTGTAAGATTTTTTGAAAATAGGGGACCGCCTGTATATACTATATGGCCTGCCCTATACACTCTGCATAAAATTGGGCCTTAGGTGTTGGTGGTACCAGAACACTGTAAGCCCTCACAGTTACTCTTGGTGGGCGCAGGAACAGGCCCTGTTGTGAAATATTATATCAAGAAATGTAATTACATGCCGCTGTTAAACAGGGGCAGAAAATTGGGCCTTAGGCGGCGGTGGTGGTGGTGGCACAACACTGTAAAGCCTCACAGATACTTTTTTTGAGCGCAGGAACAAGCCCTGCTGCAAAATATTACAGCAAAAATTGTAATTACACACCCCTGCTAAACAGGGGCAGAAAAATTGGGCCTTAGGCAGTAGTGGTGGTGCCACAACACTGCAACCCCTCACAGATACTCTTGTTGAGTGCAGGAACGAGCCCTGCTGCAAAATATTACAGCAAAAATTGTAATTACACGCCCCTGTTAAACAGGGGCAGAAAATTGGGCCTTAGCCACTGGTGGTGGTGCCCAGAACCAAAAATGTTCTTAGAAGCTATCAACATGAACATTGAGGAGAAATAGGACAGTCACTCAGCATAAAAGGATAGTTACTCAGTATCAGCATAGGCAGTCTTGAAGGGATCTCACGTTCATAAAAAAATTAATCGGTTACATCAGCATCAGGTGCTTGGTAGTTGGTGATTCAAGACTGATTCATTTTTATGAAGATGAGCCGATCAACCGAGTCGGTGGACAGGCACACTCTGTGATCGGTTACAAGGCCTCCAGCAGCACTGAATGTGCGTTCTGAAAGAACGCTGAATGCAGGACAGGCCAGTAGCTCAATTGCATACTATGCAAGCTCTGGCCAGTGATCTATCCTCAAGACCCAGTAAACCAGTGGATTTTTGGTTGGAAAGGTCTCCAAATCTGATCGTGCCCCTAGGTATTCCTGCACCATGTACAACAGACGCTGGGGATTATTGCTGGAACCAATCAGACCTTGGGGCTGCGGACTAAAAAATTATCTGAACGCATCGGTCAGATGGCCACCTTCTCCACCGCTCCTTCTGTGACTGACCGAAGCCTCAGCAACACGTTGTCCAGGAGAACCAGGACATTATAACCTCCCAGGCTCTGGAAACGCATTGCACAAACCTTTCTGCAAGGCCTCCCGAAGATGTTTCATCCTCTGCTCCCTCTGCGACGGCTGGATAAGTTCCGCCACCTTACCCTTGTAACGTGGATCAAGAAGGGTTGCCAGCCAGTACTGATCCCTCTCCTTGATACCACGAATCCGAGGGTCCTTTCACAGCCTTTGCAGGATCAGAGAGGACATGCAGAGTAGGTTTGTGGTCCGGAGTCCTCTGGGTCACTAAGGATGACCTGATCCGCAGCCACCCCCTGCCAGCCATGTACAAGTCCATGGGTTTCTTCGGACTGGAAAGGATCCCTTGAAGACTGCTGCTGATGCTGAGTGCCAGGCTCCACCTCCATGCTGACACAATCCTCCTCCTCCTTATCCTCCTCTTCCTGTGTGATAGACAGGCCTGCAGGAATACTGTCTGGATAAAGGGGGTCTTGAGAGGTAAGGAAGTCCACCTCTTCCTCTCTTCTGCCTCAAGTGCCCTGTCCATTATTCCATGCAGCGTGTGCTCTACCAGGTAGACAAGAGGGACAGTATCACTGATGCATGCACTGTCACTGCTCACCATCCTTGTGGCCTCCTCAAATGGTGACAGGACAGTGCATGCATCCTTGATCATGAGCCACTCGCGAAAAAAAGCCAAGCTCCCCTGACCCTGTCCTGGTGCCATACTCGCACAGGTAGTCATTGATGGCCCATGTGCAGCCGCTGCAGCATTGCCAACATTGAGTTCCACCTGGTGGGCATGTCACAGATGAGGCAGTTCTTGGGCAGGTTGCATTCCTTTTGGAGGTCAGCCAGCCGAGCACTGGCATTATATGACCAGTGGAAATGCCCACAGACTTTCCTGGCTTACCTCAGGAGATCCTGTAAGCCCGGGTACCTGCACAAGAACCACTGCACCACCAAATTAAGGACGTGAGCCAAACAGGGAACATGGATGAAGTGTCCCTGTCGGAGGGCGGAGAGGTGGTTGGTGCCATTGTCGCAAACCACAATTCCTGGCTGAAGTTGGCATGGTGTCAACCACCTCTGAGCCTGCCCCTGCAGAGCTTCCAGAATCTCTGCCCCAGTGTGGCTCTCGTCCCCTAAGCAGACCAACTGAAGTACTGCATGGTATCTTTTTGCCGGAGTGCTTGTGTAGCCCCTAGAATGCCTATGGAGCACCGCTGGTTCCAAGGACAAATCTGCACAGGAAGAGGCCATAGAGGAAGAAAAAGAGGAGGGGTGGAGGAGAGAGGTGTGGCAGAATCACCACTACCGCATTTTGGAGGCGTGGTGGTGGAACAAGCTCCAACAATACTGCACCTTCTCCTGCATCCTTCCCAGCTGCCTGCAGGGTTACCCAGTGCGCCGTGAAAGAAAGGTAACGTCCCTGTCCATGCCTGCTGGACCATGAGTCAGCGGTAATATGCACGTTACCACTGACAGCCCTGTCCAACTAGGCCAAGACATTGCCTTCCACATGTCGGTAGAGAGACGGAATTGCCTTCCACGAAAAAAATTGGCGTTTGGGAACCTGCCACTGAGGTACTGTACATTTCACAAATGCTCGAAAGGGGGCAGAGTCTACCAGCTGAAAAGGCAGCAGCTAGAGTACTAGCAATTTAGCCAAACTAGCATTCAGCCGCTGAGCATGTGGATGGCTGGGACCAAATTTCTTTTGCTGTTTTAGCAACTGCTGTAGGGAAATTTGCCTGCTACAATCGAATGTTGGTGTACCGCTAGCAGATTGCCTGGAAGTGCTTGGGACACCTAATTCTACACCTTCATTCCTCTCAGTGCAGGTCTCTGAGAGGACTGAAGTTATAGTGGGGTTGGAGATCCCAGCTGATGAGGAGCAAGGAGAGGTCCGCCTTGTTCTTTGGTGTGGTTGCCAACGGACTGCATGGGAGCTCTACATATGTCTAGTCAAGCATGTGGTGCCCAAGCGGCTGCTGTTTTGGCCATGCTTGATATGCTTCAGACATATGTTGCAAACAGCAAAGGTGTGATCTGCTGCACACATCTCAAAAAAGGACCACACTAAAGAGCTTTTGGAAAAACGTCAGCAGCGCCCTGCACATGCGGAGCTCTGTTGTGATGCAGTTGGTTGCCTGCCCTTAAGCTAGCCCCTGGAGGGCATCCTGCCTCATTTGAGATGTGCTTCCTCCTCTCTTCTATCTGGCACCCACGTAGAGTCAGTGACCTCATCATCCCCTCCCTCCTCGCCACTGGAGCAAACCTGGCAGTATGCTGCGGCTGGGGGAACATGACTTCCAGTTCCTTGTCCTTCCTGGGCACTCCTTCTCTCTGGGCTCACATTACTGCCTTCATCCTCAACCTGGGTACCATCATCAGAGCCTTCAAAATGCTGCGCATCCTCCTACAGGATGTACCCTACACTGTGGTCGAACCGTTCGGGGGACTCCTCAGGGCATGATGGTGGGGCTAGGAAAGGAGTGACTGATGACATTGAGCCGAAGGAAGAGGCCGCTTGCTGAGGATGCAGCGTGTCCACGACCAGCATGGTTGGCTGTAGACACAGAGCCTGCTTGCCCTCTTTTAGTGGCCTGTGAGCGTCTGCCTCTCCTTGGTGGCCTTCCAGACATACTGCACAATTAGATTAGCAAAACAACGCCTGAAGTTTACTAAAAACAGTACTCCAGGAATGGCCTACAGTCAGGTATAGGCTTGGCTGGACTACAATGCAGTGGATATATATATATATATTTTATGAACTGCAGCTCACTGAGTCACCTGCCTGCCTGCCTGCCTGAAAGTGTCTTTGAACACGCACTCCAGGAATGGTCTACAGTTAGGTATAGGCTTGGCTAGACTGTACATATATATATACAAGCCTGTATGTATATATATATATATATATATATTAAATGAACTGCAACTCACTGAGTCACCTGCCTGAAAGTGTCTTTGAACATGCACTTCAGGAATGGCCTACAGTCAGGTATAGTCTTGGCTGGAGTACAATGCAGTGGATATATATTTTATGAACTGCAGCTCACTGAGTCACCTGCCTGCCTGAAAGTGTCTTTAAACACGCACTCCAAGAATGGCCTACAGTCAGGTATAGGCTTGGTTAGACTATATATATACAAGCCTGTATATATATATTAAATGAACTGCAGCTCACTGAGACACCTTCCTGAAAGTGTAGTCCCAACAATGAAGCATGGTGGTGGCAGCATCATGCTGTGGGGATGTTTTTCACCTGCAGGGACAGGACAACTGGTTGCAATCGAGGGAAAGAGGAATGCGGCCAAGTACAGGGATATCCTGGACGAAAACCTTCTCCAGAGTGCTCAGGACCTCAGACTGGGCTGAAGGTTTACCTTCCAACAAGACAATGACCCTAAGCACAGAGCTAAAATAACGAAGGAGTGGCTTCATAACAACTCCGTGACTGTTCTTGGCCCAGCCAGAGCCCTGACTTAAACCCAATTCAGCATCTCTGGAGAGACCTAAAAATGGCTGTCCACCAACGTTTACCATCCAACCTGACAGAACTGGAGAAGATCTGCAAAGGAATGGCAGAGGATCCCCAAATCCAGGTGTGAAAAACTTGTTGCATGTTTTCCAAAATGACTCATGGCTGTATTAGCTCAAAAGGGTGCTTCTACTAAAGACTGAGCAAAGGGTCTGAATACTTAGGACTATGTGATATTTCAGTTTTTCTTTTTTAATAAATCTGCAAAAATGTCAACAATTCTGTGTTTTTCTGTCAATATGGGGTGCTTTGTGTACATTAATGAGGAAAAAAATGAACTTAAATGATTTTAGCAAATGCTGCAATATAGCAAAAAGTGAAAAATTTAAGGGGGTCTGAATACTTTCTGTCCCCACTGTATATACAAAGCCGGGATGTATATATATACTAAATACACTGCAGCTAACTGTATCGCCTGCCTGCCCGAAGTATATTAGCAACAGTACAGCAGGAACGGTCTGCAGTGAGATCTAGCTAAACTGTAGGCAGTGGACACTAGACTGACTGTATATATATATATATATATATATATATATATATATATATATATATATATATATATATGAAATACACTGCAGCTAACTGAATCACCTGCCTGCTCAAACTAAATGAAATTACACTCTCTCTGCCTCTCTCTGTCTCTCTCTGTCTCTCTTTTAATAACGCCACCAACACACTACACACGGCCGACGTGCAGGCGGCCTTACATAGTGTGGGGTGTGTACTTAACCCCCTGAGTCATAATTGGCCAAAGGCACCCTGCCTTTGGCCAATTATGGCTCTCTTCACTGACGGCGCTGTGATTGGCCAAAGAATGCGGGTCTTAGTGCATGCTTGGCCAATCATCAGCCAGCAATGCACTGCGTGACGCGACGCTCGAATTTGGCGCGAACAGCCCATAATGTTCGATCTTCATCAAACGATTGAACAGTCGATGTTCGAGTCGAACTCACGTTCGACTTGAACAGCCATCCCATCCCTAGTCAGGAACTACCTCCTCTCAGCCATGTACAACTCCTTTTCAGTTTCTGGTGACTGAAAACCATCCCTTGAACACTGCTGCATGTTATCCTCCACATCCATGCTGACACAATCCTCCTCCTCCTCCTCTTCCTTCTGTGTGTTTGGCGTCCCTGCAGGAATGAAATCTGCATAAAGGGGGCCTTGAGAGGACAGGAAGTCCTCCTCTTCCTCCTGCTGTTCTGCCTCAAGTACCCTGTCCATGATTCCACGAAGCATGTGCTCCAGAAGGAAGACTAGAGGGACAGTGTCAGTGATGCATGCATTGTCACTGCTCACATCCTTGCGGCCTCCTCAAATGGTGACAGAACAGTGCATGCATCCTTAACTACTTCCCACCCGGCCTACAGCAGAATGACGGCCGGAGGTGGTTCCGTTATGCTGACATATGACGTCTTTCAGGATAAGGAGCCGGCGCACACGCCCAAGGGGGCTCACAGCGTGGTGATCGGTGTTGCAGTGTGCCACTCTGACACACCGCTACTCTAATCTCGATTAGGAGCCTCTGATGGAGGTTCCTTACCAAGTGATCAGCTGTGACCAATCACAGCTGATCAAAGTGTGAACCAGGAAGTGCCGGTAAACAGCTTTCCTTGGTTCGCGCTGACAGGGGGGGTCAGAGGGGTGGTCTGCGCTTATAATCAGAACATTGATTATCAGCACAGCCCCCATCAGATGTGCCACAACAATGCCAATCAGTGCCCATCAGCTGCCAGTCAGTGCCCCATCAGGAACGCCTGTCACCGCCCATCAAAGTGCCAATCAGTGCCCATAACAGTGCCAATCAGTGCTCATAAAAGTGCCAATCAGTGCCCCATTAGTAACACCTGTCAGTGCCCTTCAGATGCTCATCAGTAATGCCTGTCAGTACCTCCACCATCAGTGCCGCCTATCAGTGCCCATCAGTGCCGCCTATCAGTGCCCAACAGTGACACCTAATCAGTGCACATCAGTGCCCATTAGTGCAGCCTCATCAGTGCCCGTCAGTGAAGGAGAAAACAAAATTTAAAAAATGTTGGTCTTTTTTAGTTTGTTAAGCAAAAAATAAAATTTGCAGTGGTGATCAAATACCACCAAAAGAAATCTCTATTTGTGGGAAGAAAATGATAAAAATTTAGTTTGGGTACAGTGTAGCATAATTCATTCAAAGTGTGACAGCACTGAAAGCTGAAAAATGTCCTGGGCAGGAAGGTCTATAAGTGCCTGGTACTGAAGTGGTTAATCAGTAGCCACTGGCGTGGTGAAAAGAAGCCAAGCTCCTCTGAGCCTGTCCTGGTGCCATACTCAGGTACACAGGTACTCATTGATGGACCTCTGCTGTGTGTGCAGCAGCTGCAGCAGTGCCAATGTTAAGTTCCACCTGGTGGCCATGTCACAAATGAGGCAGTTGGTGGGCAGGTTGCATTCCCTTTGAATGTCAGCCAGCCAACCACTGGCATTGTATGACCGCCAGAAATGACCACAGACGTTTCTGGTCTGCCCCAGAAGATCTTGTAAGCCTGGGTACCTGGTCAAGAAACGCGGCACCACCAAATTAATGCCAAGCATGGAACATGTGTCAAGTGTCCCTGTTGGAGGGTGGAGAGAAGGTTGGTACCATTGTCGCATACAACCATTCCTGGCTCAAGCTGCCATGGCATCAACCATCTCTGAGCCTGCCCCTGCAGAACTGATAGGATCTCTGTCCCAGTGTGGCTCCTGTCCCCTAGACAGACCAACTGAAGCACCGCATGTCATCTTTTAGCCTGACTGCTTGCGTAGCCCCTTGAACACTTATGAAGCACTGCTGGCTCAGAGGACAATTCAGAATGAAATTCAAAGTACTAACAATAATTTACAAAGTCTTCCACAACTCTGCTCCCAGCTACATCACTAACCTAGTCTCAAAATGCCAACCAAGCCGCTCTCTTCGGTCCTCCCAAGACCTCCTGCTCTCTAGCTCCCTTGTCACCTCCTCCCATGCTCGCCTACAGGATTTCTCCAGAGCTTCTCCCATCCTTTGGAACTCCCTACCCCAATCTGTCCAACTGTCTTCTAATCTATCCATCTTTAGACGATGCCTGAAAACCCTTCTCTTTAACCACTTCAGCCCCGGAAGGATTTACCCCCTTCCTGACCAGAGCACTTTTTACAATTTGGCATTGCATCGCTTTAACTGCTAATTAATTGCGCGGTCATGCAATGCTGTACCCAAACGAAACTTGCGTCCTTTTCTTCCACAAATAGAGCTTTCTTTTGATGGTATTTGATCACCTCTGCCGTTTTTATTTTTTTCGCTATAAACGGAAAAAGACCGAAAATTTTGAAAAAAAATACTTTCTACTTTTTGTTATAAATAAAATCCAATAAACTCAATTTTAGTCATACAATTAGGCCAAAATGTATTTGGCCACATGTCTTTGGTAAAAAAAATGTCAATAAGTGTATATTTATTGGTTTGTGCAAAAGTTATAGCGCCTACAAACTAGGGTACATTTTCTGGAATTTACACAGCCTTTAATTTATGACTGTCTATGTCATTTCTTGAGGTGCTAAAATGGCAGGGTAGTACAAAAACCCCCAAATTACCCCATTTTGGAAAGTAGACACACCAAGGAAATTGCTGAGAGGCATGTTGAGCCCATTGAATATAATTTTTTTTTGTCCCAAGTGATTAAATAATGACAAAAAAAAAATTTACAAAAAGTTGTCACAAAATGATATATTGCTCACACAGGCCATGGGCATATGTGGAATTGCACCTCAAATTACATTCAGCTGCTTTTCCTGAGTACGGGGATACCACATGTGTGGGACTTTTTGGGAGCCTAGCTGCATACGGGGCCCCGAAAACCAATCACCGCCTCAGGATTACTAAGGGCGTAAATTTTTGAATTCACTCCTCACTACCTATCACAGTTTTGAAGGCCATAAAATGCCCAGATGGCACAACCCCCCCCCCAAATGACCCCATTTTGGAAAGTAGACACCCCAAGCTATTTGCTGAGAGGCATGCTGAGTCCATGGAATATTTTAGATTTTGACACAAGTTGCGGGAAAGTGACTAATTTTTTTTTTTTTTTTGCACAAAGTTGTCACTAAATGATATATTGCTCACACAGGCCATGGGCATATGTGGAATTGCACCCAAAAATACATTTAGCTGCTTCTCTGGGATACCACATGTGTGGGACTTTTTGGGAGCCTAGCCGCGTACGGGGCTCCGAAATCCAATCACCGCCTTTAAAATTTCTAAGGGCGTAAATTTTTGATTTCACTCTTCACTGCCTATCACAGTTTCTGAGGCCATGCAATGCCCAGATGGCACAACCCCCCCCCCCCCAAATGACCCCATTTTGGAAAGTAGACACCCCAAGCTATTTGCTGAGAGGCATGGTGAGTATTTTGCAGTTCTCATTTGTTTTTGAAAATGAAGAAAGACAAGAAAAATTTTTTTTTTCTTTTTTTAATTTTCAAAACTTTGTGACAAAAAGTGAGGTCTGCAAAATACTAAAAAATGTACGCCCTTAGAAAGCCTGAAGGCGATGCTTGGTTTTCGGGGTCCCGTACGCAGCTAGGCTCCCAAAAAGTCTCACACATGTGGTATTCCCATACTCAGGAGAAGCAACAGAATGTATTTTGGGGTGTAATGTCACATATTCCCATGGCATGTTTGAGCAATATATCATTTAGTGACAACTTTGTGCAAAAAAAAAAATTTGTCTTTTTCCCGCAACTTGTGTCACAATATAAAATATTCCATGGACTCGACATGCCTCTCAGCAAATAGCTTGGGGTCTCTACTTTCCAGGATGGGGTCATTTGGAGGGGGTTTGAACTGTCCTGGTATTTTATGCACAACATTTAGAAGCTTATGTCACACATCACCCACTCTTCTAACCACTTGAAGACAAAGCCCTTTCTGACACTTTTTGTTTACATGAAAAAAAAAATATTTTTTTGCAAGAAAATGACTTTGAACCTCCAAACATTATATATTTTTTTAAAGCAAATGCCCTACAGATTAAAATGGTGGGTGTTTCATTTTTTTCCACACAGTATTTGCGCAGCGATTTTTGAAACGCATTTTTTGGGAAAAAACACACGTTTTTAAGTTTTAATGCACTAAAACACACTATATTGCCCAAATGATTGATGAAATAAAAAAGATGATCTTAGGCCGAGTACATGGATACCAAACATGACACGCTTTAAAATTGTGCACAAACGTGCAGTGGTGACAAACTAAATACATTTTTAAAATCCTTTAAAAGCCTTTACAGGTTACCACTTTAGATTTACAGAGGAGGTCTACTGCTAAAATTACTGCCCTTGATCTGACCTTCGCGGTGATACCTCACATGTATGATACAATTGCTGTTTACATTTGACGCCAGACTGACGCTTGCGTTCACCTTTGCGCGAGAGCAGGGAGGGACAGGGGAGCTTTTTTTCTTTATTATTTTTTTGCTTTTTTATCTTATTTTTAAACTGTTCCTTTCATTTTTTTTAAAATAATTTTTATTGTTATCTCAGGGAATGTAAATATCCCCTATGATAGCAATAGGTAGTGACAGGTACTCTTTTTTGAAAAAATTGGGGTCCCAATTAGACCCTAGATCTCTCCTCTGCCCTCAAAGCATCTGACCACATCAAGATCGGTGTGATAAATTGCTTTCCCAATTTCCCAATGGCGCTGTTTGCATCCGGCTAAATCTAAGTCATGAAATGCTCATAGCTTCCGGTTTCTTAGGCCATAGAGGTGTTTGGAGCCACTCTGGTCTCTGATCAGCTCTATGGTCAGCTGGCTGAATCACTGGCTGCATTCTCAGGTTCCCTGCTGGGACAGGAGAGCCAGAGAAAAACATGGAAGACAGTGGGGGGGGGGGCATTCCCTCCCACTGCTTGTAAAAGCAGTCTAGAGGCTAATTAGTCACTAGGATTGCTTTTACATGAATGCCGACCGCTGGCTGAAAAGAATGATACCAATATGATACCTAAACCTGCAGGCATCATTCTGGTATAACCACTCAAAGTACAGCAACATACCAGTACGTTGCTGGTCCTTGTTGGGCATATATTATAATCTTTTTTTTTTCATGCAGCCTGTGGGCTGAACAAAAAAAAGAGATTGATCAGTGGGTATGCCCACCATTAGAATACCTCCCTTCATCCACCCACTTCTAATGATGGGTATACATGCACCGTTTATATATGCCGCAGCATGGGGGCATCTCCCGCAAAAGGTAGGAGCAAACCGCTCCTCCGCCCCTGCTGCCCCCATGCTTCGGCATATATCACCTCCGACAGCGCTGGAGTCACGGCTTTATATATCGTGGGAGCAAACGCTGTTGCTGTCAAGATAAATAAATCCGCGCTGCAGCTGAATGGTGTACCTGAAGACAAAAAAATGGTTAACAATAAAACACAGTAAACAGTAAAGTATAAAAAATTGCATACCTGAAAAGCAAACATGATAAAACATAATAACAATAAAACATTGCAGAATAGAGTGCAGTAAAAAAGAGCAGAACAATAGAGAGAGAATAGAGAGAGAGAGAACAATAAAACGACAACTATTTTTTTTATTTATATATTTTTTTGTGTTTTTTTTTTTTTTACACTTTATTTGTAACTGTAACTTTTGTAACTGTAACCGGTTCCAGGTTCGGGTCTCTCAAAATGCGATGGCATCTTGGGAGACCCTGTGAAAGTGCGCCTAGTCTGTGCAATTCTGTATGCTAATACTCAACTAGTGTATGGTAGCGTTCAAAACATTCACCAATGCAAAGACCAGGATTGTCAGGACAGGAGGGACAATAATAGCGGGTGTCACGCCTATATCCGCGCTTGCTGCAGACACAACATTTTTTGGGGGGGGTTCGTTGGGTAGGGGTACTCGGGAGGACATAAAGAAAATGCCTCTCATGCAGCCGACTGCATTTGGTTGGGGATGTGAATGGGGGAAGTACGGGTGCTGCAGAAGTGGTGGGTTCCCAATTAGGATTGGCGAATGCAGCTCGAAGGGCATTATGGGCACGAGGGGCCTGTGTTTGTCTTCTTCTTGGTAGCAGCAGGACACTACTTGTGCTTGCCACTTCACCAGCTTGAACTGCACTTATGGGACTCGCCACGTCACCAAGTGTTACTGCAGTGCTGGTTTGACTACGACCGGGGTGTACTAGGCCGCTGGTGCTTGCCAGTTCCCCAAAACGCTACCAAAAAAACTGTTAGTGATCGCTGGGATCAGGCCTGACTCTGCAAACGCTGCAGTTATGGGTTTAGTGTTTTGTAAGTTACAGTGACCGATCGATACTTCACTTGGGTGGGGTGGGCTGGGCTGGGCGGAGGGGCAAAACGCAGCTGCTAGCAGGTATCTGGGCTGATCCCGCTAACACTGCGTTTTTGGGAACCCTAAACTGCTGGGGACGCTAGTATAGATCTGATCGGTCAGATATTGATCCGTTCAGATACTATACCACTAAGGGAGGTGTATGCTGCGTGCGTGGGTGTTAGCGCTACTGCCACACTAACTGTCACAAACTGACACCAATGCATTAATCAGAAAAAAAACTGCTTGGTGTCAGTGTGATGGGGGGTGATTGGGGGTGATCAGGGGGTGATCGGGGGTGTACAGTATGCCTGGCGTGTTCTACTGTGTGTGTGTTGTGCGCTCACATCGATGTCTTCTCTCCTCAGCGCCAGAACGGAAAATACCGAGCCAAGGAGTGATGACATCACTTCCTCGGGCTTCTGTTTACATTACAGAAGCCGAGGAAGCATTTCATTCGCCAGGAGCGATCGCGAGGGGGGACACGAATGAGTGGCCCTCCCACCTCACCTCGCCCCTGACGAGAATCCGACCGCCGCAGGCACCGGGGGGGTCCGATCAGACCCCCCGCCCGCAGGCAGGCAAGGTTGTGCAGGTAAGTCCTTATGCCTGCCCGAGCCATTGTGCTGACTTACATCGTCGTGCGGCGGTCAGCAAGTGGTTCAAGAAGCTTATCCTGCTTCTAACTAATTCACTGTTTTACTTTCTCCATCATCTCATCCCCCACAGCGATTACCTTTTGTATCAATTGACCCTCCCTCGTAAATTGTAAGCTCTAGCAAGCAGGGCCCTCTGATTCCTCTTGTACCAAATTGTAATGTAACTGTAATGTCTGTCTTCATTTTGTTAAGCGCTGCGCAAACTGTTGACGCTATATAAATCCTGTATAATAATAATAAAATAAGAGGCCATAGAGGAAGAAGAATAGGAGGGGGTGGGGCAGACAGATGTGGCAGAATCACCACTGACTTTTTGGAGGCGTGGTGGCGGAACAAGCTCCAACACTGAACTCTGTTCTGCATCCTTCCCAGCTGCCAGCAGAGTTGCCCAGTGAACTGTGAAGGAAATATAACATTCCTGACCATTCCTGCTGGACCATGAATCAGCGGTGATGTGAACCTTGCTGCTGACCACCCTGCTTCTTGTGGGTGACCCTCTGACATGAGCCTATGTCTGCCAAGTCTGCTGTCTCCAGTCTGTTGATTCCCAGCCACAGTGCCATCCGGACCTCCAGACCTACATCTCTGCTGTTGATCCTGCCAGGCACTTGTGCTACTCTGCACTCCCATGCCTCCTGTCTATTCTACCAGGGGCCTTAAGTCGGAGGCATAAGAGAGGCCTTCCTCTGCATATCGAGCTCATCTACTAGGTATGTGACAGTTGGGATGGCCTTACGTAAAAAGAAAATTATTTTTGGAACCTGCCACTGTGGTACAGCACATTCCACAAATTCACGAAAGGGGGGCAGAGTTTACCAGATTAAAAGGCAGCAGTTGTAGTGCTAGCAATTTGGCCAAGCTAGCATTCAGATGCTGAGCATGTGGATGGCTGGGACAGTATTTTTTTATAGTTCAGCAACTGGGGTAGCAAAATTTTTTTTTTCCATAATAATGTTTATTAGCAGGTGAAATTATACAACAACTTGCACTGAATTAAAGGTATTTTACATTCCTTTTGTACATATTGATCCAGGTTACATATGTATTACATTAATATAGATAGGTACATGCATAGACAAGTTTACACTCTTTGTTTGGTACAATCGTATGGTACTGAGCGTAACCTCTCATAATCTGCTCGAAGGGGGGTGTAAATAGCCCCCCTGTGGTGGCCGGGAATGTGTTTAGTGGGAAAGGTAAAGAATAGAAAAAAGAAACAAAGGGAAGAGTAGCAAAAAGTTTAGTCCGTCCAATCCCTCGGCGCGGGACTCCCCCCCCCCCCATGCTTCTCAAATTGTAATCATTTTGGATAATACAGTTATATATCTATTTAACTTCTTCATTAGGCCAGCGTAATTGTCAAGGTTGGAATGTTCTGTATCGCTGGGTTGATTTGAAGTAAGTCCAGCAAGACCACGTGGTCGTGAACTTTTGAACTCGTTCTTGAGAGATATGTACTAACTCCTCCATCTCCTCTATCCTGGAGACCCTCCGGAACCATTCCCCTATTGTGGGGATGGAGGTGGATCGCCAATGTGTTGGTATGCAGAGCCTAGCCGCATTCACCAAATGCATAGCCAAAGATTTGAAATACTCACTTTTAGTCAGGTGAGTGTGGTGGAGAAGATACTGCGCAGGCGAGTAGGCCAAAGTGTATGTTGTGATATGTGAGATAAGGTTGTGTACTTCCTTCCAAAAGGGTTGTAATAGGTCACAGTCCCACCATATGTGTAACATAGTCCCTTTAGCTTTCCCGCACCTCCAGCAAGTGTCTGGGACAGTAGGGCAAAACTTATGTAGAAGTGATGGAGTCCTATACCAGCGTGTTTGGATTTTATATCCATTCTCCTGGATGGCTACATTAGGGGAGCCCTTGTGTATATATTCATTGATTCGTGTCCAGTCCTCCTCTGTCAAGGTCATCTGGAGGTCCGTTTCCCAAGCTTTGTGTGCTGAGTCAGGAGCGCATGTGGCGCCTTCTGAGAGTGTATTGTATATGTGGGAGATGAGATGTCTCTGTGGAGAGGTGCGGGTGCATATGTCCTCGAATAAAGTTAGCTGTCTGGTCCAGGTCGGGGTTGTTCCTTGAGTAGAAAGGAAATGGCGAATCTGTCTGTACGTCCAGAAGGGGAAGGATTTGAGCAGAAAAAGGTTGACTAGGTTCTCGTATGATCTAGGGGTTTTGTCAGCAAAGAACTGATACGCTAGTATTTTATCGTACGGCCATATTTGTTTAAGGAAGGAATGTGATAGCCCAGGCACGAAGCCAGGGTTCCCCCTCAAGGGAGTCAAGGGGCCTGGTATAGAGGATATGTGAGAGAGTTTGGTTGCTCTTCTGAACGAGTTGAGCGAAGCTGATATCGGAGGTTGTGCTGATGTCTGCTGTGGAGCTTGTCCAGGTAGAATCCAGGGTAGAGATTCCAGTGGGAGATGGGAGAATGATTTCTCCAGAGTAACCCAAGTTTTACCCGACTCGTGGACATTCCAGTCTACCACCCGAGCCAAATGGCTTGCCAGGAAATACTTATGGAGGTCTGGAAGACCTATGCCCCCCTTAAGTTTTGGCCGCGTAAGTCGAGTGAATTTTATGCGTGGGGGGGAACCTTTCCACAAAAATAGATCGCACATCTTCCTATATGTAGCAAAAAAAGCGGCCGGTAGGTTGATAGGTATGCATTAGATGAAATATAGGAATCTTGGTTGATGAGTTATCATTTTTAAGAGGGCTGAGCGGCCGAACCAGGAAATGTTGAGGGGCCCCTATTCTGTTAAGTCATGTTGGGCTTTTTTCAAGGCCTGGAGGAAATTGGTCTTGTAGAGATCCTCTAGTTTGGAAGGGATTTGAATGCCTAGATATGTTATTGGGCGTTGACTCCACTGAAAAGGGAAGGAGGATTGACACCGTTCAAGTTCCTGTGGCATAAGCGTGATATTTAAGGCTTGTGATTTTGCGTAATTAATTTTAAAGTGTGATAGAGTCCCAAAGTGTTCAATGTCCTTGAGCAGGTTGGGTATAGAGGTGATTGGGGAAGACAGGGAGAGCAAAATGTTATCTGCAAACGCTGAGACTTTGTAGTCTCGTCCTTTGATTGTAATGCCTGCAATGTCAGAGTTGGCCCTTAGTCTGTTAAGGAAGGGTTCCAAAGATAGCACAAAAATTAAAGGTGAAAGGGGGCAGCCCTGGCGTGTGCCATTACTGATGGGGAAGGCGTTCGACAGGTGGCCATTTACTCTTACAGCTGCGCTCGGGTTACAGTACAGCGCTGAGATGTGGGACAGCATGCGCGGGTGGAGGCCAATCCTCTTTAGGACCTCACGCATATAGTCCCAGGCCACTCTGTCGAACGCCTTCTCAGCATCTAAAGACAGGAAGAAGCCATGCGTTTTTGTGGTCGTGAGCCAATGGTGTAGGTTTAACGCTCTGATAGTGTTGTCCCTAGCTTCTCGGCCGGGAACAAAGCCCACCTGGTCTTATGAGATAAGTCCTGGTAGTAGGGTGGACAATCTGTTAGCTAAAATTTTGGCGTAGATCTTAATATCCACATTTAATAATGAGATTGGTCTGTAATTTTGTATTTGTGTGGTATCCTTTCCTTCCTTAGGGATTACTGTGACATGTGCCTCCAGCATGCATCCCATGTTCATTGTAGAATCTGCTAGTGAGTTAAAGGCGGTTAACATTTTAGGGGCTAGAATCTGGACAAAGCACTTATAATATTGTAAGGTAAACCCGTCTGGGCCCGGGCTTTTACCTGTTTTCATCTGTTTCAGAGCCAATTGTAATTCCTCTGTGGAGAGGGTTTTTTCTAAGTCTTCCGCTTGTGTTTGTGTGAGTGGTTGTGGTCTGTATTGGGACAAAAAGTTTTGTATGTCTTCCTTTCTGCTTAGGGCTTGGGCAGAGTTCGTCTTAGGGGGGTCTAGGTTATATAATTTCTTGTAATATTGTTCAAAAGCACGGGCTATGTCTTCATTTTTAGACAGCAAAGTGCCTTGCCGGGTTCTAATATGGTGAATCGTGTTAGATGGTTTAGAGGCTCGTACTGCCCTGGCTAGCAATTTACCGCATTTGTTGCCTTGTTCATAAAAGACTAGTTGGTGAAGGACATATCTATGTCTAACGCATTTACCTAGTTCTTCCAGGAGCGTTGTACGTAGATGTGTTAACTCCTGTAAAGTCTGTTGTGATTGGGACTTTTTGTGTGTGGCTTCCAGCCTTTTAATGTTGGTGATCAGGTCGTCTATGATAGTCTGATGAGCTCTTTTGACTTTCGCTGCCTGGGCCATCAACTCCCCTCTGATCACGCATTTGTGAGCCTCCCACAGAATGGTGGACGATATGTCGGGAGTAGAGTTCTCCTTGAAGTAGGTGTTAATGGTAGCTGTCAGATGAGTAGCGAAAATGTCATCTTTTAATAGGAAGGAATTAAGTCTCCAAGTCTTTGTCTTTGAGGTCAAGTCTGGGAAAGTCAGTGTGACTGATATAGGATGGTGGTCGGATAGGAACATGGGTTCAATTGTGGCTTGCGTAAGGTAGGTCAGGTCAGGTTGGGAGAGGAAAAGATAGTCTAGTCGTGAGTATTTTTGAAAGGGGGTGGAATAAAATGTGTAGTCTTTAACGGATGGGTACAATGTACGCCAAGTTTCGTGCAGTTCCAGGGCTTGGAGTTGTAATTTAATTTGTTTCAGGGCCCGGAAGGGTAATGCTGAGGTGCCTGAGGAAGTGTCTAGGTCTGGGTTGAGGGGAACATTGAAGTCGCCTCCCGCATTAACAATCCCTTCCTTCAAGGAGAGCAAAAGATCGCTCACTTTCCTAAAAAATGACACTTGGTGTTCGTTTGGGGCATATATGTTAGCCAATGTGATCGGTCTAGAGGCATAGGTACCCTTGATAAATGCAAATCTCCCCTCCGGGTCTAGCAAGGAGTCTGTATACTTAAATGGGGCATGTTTAGAAACGAGTATAGATACTCCTTTAGTTTTTGCAATAGGGTTTGTAGCATGAAAAACAGTTTGGAATACGTTGTTGGTCATTTTTGGTATGGAATTAGATCTAAAGTGGGTTTCCTGAAGGAAAATGAAATGAGCCTTTTGTTTAGTGAGGGAGGATAGGACCTGCGAACGATTTTCAGGCACATTGAGGCCTCTTGCGTTTAAAGAGACACATTTTAATGATAGAGGAGCTTGAGAAGGCATTTGCTACATAATCAAGTAACTAGTTTCTGATGTGAGGTTCAATGCCCGGGAGTTTGTCTATCTTCTTTTATGAAGATCAGCTCACAACGGGGCGTACCTGACAATAGCGACAAAGGGGGAGTGATGGGACGGTTCTTCTGTAGAATTTAGGGAGTAAATACTAATCAGTGAGGGGGGAGAGTCCCGCGCCAAGCACGACAGACTGACTGTCATGAGAAGGTCTACCCGTTGGTGGTGCTATCGGTCTCTTGGATCGCAGTACCAGTGTCCATCAGCAGGTGTCTTCCAACACCTAGGACCTGCAGTAAGAGGTCTTTCCTGCTGGTGGCACTGTTGCATCCTCGGGCCGTAGTACCGGCGTCAACCAGCGGGTGCACTCTGGCAGTGTGGAGCAAACAGCTCACACTGCGCTCAGCTGTGACATGAGGTCAATTACCACAGCCTTACAAATACCCGGCAAGCCCTCATAGGCTTGCCTTGGTATCTCTCTCTCCCTGCGTTCTGACCTTGCTGCCTGTTTGACCTTGAGCCTGCTATCTGCCTTGTCCTGATCTGATCCAATCCCTATCCTGAGGCCTTCCTAGTCCTGTCCCTTCTGTTCCTGGCTCCCTTGGATCCCTGCCCTGAACCCCATCCATCCATCCTCTCCTTGTCCTGTTCAGTTTCCCGTCCTTACCCTTCTGCTGACTTCCCTGTGTATGACCTTGGCTTGGCTTTGATTACGATTACGGTATCTCCATTTACCTATATATATTGTTGTTTGTAGTGGGTTGTTGTGTGGGTTTGCACTGTTTATATTCCTTTCACTTATCACTTGTTAATAAACACCATCATTTCATTTACATGTGTTTCTGGTCTCCTCTGTGCAGTCCACACAGTCTGGTCAATTAGATATCCTGACACTGACAAAGAAAAAAGTCAGAGAGAGCAAGAGAAGTGTGAAGAAGAGAGAGGTACCAGAGGTGAAAATGGAAATGCCAATTCACCTATTAGAAAGAGGGTCGGATGATCAGCAGACTAGAATCTAGTGCCGCTGCTGGGGGTTGGTGAGAGTGTCTGGGATCCTACTCCGTGCCCACGGGGAGGATTTAGAGTAGCAGTGTAATGGGGAATAGAGCAGTATTAATAGTAGTACATTTGGTTTTTGCTCTCGGACACCTGAGGTTACACAGCCTGAATATCTGTCATTAGTGAGTAAGTGCATATAATAACATAAACATCCAGAGATAACTAATAATTCAAACCATGTGGTAAACAATAACGTAAACATTAATATAAATATGAGCCTAGGTGTCGTGACTCATGCTTCCATGCGATAGCCTCTTCGTTTTGTGGGTGCATGGTGACTGCTTCAACACAAGTGAACGTAATCTAAACCTTTTACATGTAAGTGTGGAGTGGTGTGGGTCTATAGCTTTTGCTTTTGCTTTTATCCCATGTATTATAAAAAAGCCTCTCTGCAAGGAGATCTGAGATCAAGCCTCTGAATCAGCGAATATCGCCAGTTTTGATGTAACTATGGTCCTAGGAGTCCTCAAGGCAGTTTAAATGATGTACTCTATATGGTTGGGGAAATAGTGGACAGTATTAATAGGCAGTATTAAGGGGTGCTATTCCCCAGTCTGTTTAAGTATCACTGACCTCTACTGTGCAAACCATTAAAAAGCGTCTGCATTATTTTAGAAAAGGGGGGGGTCTGCTTATGGCTGCCTTGGTGACTCCAGGTCCCTCACATGTCTTCCTACTATCCATGCACTTTATCATTTAATACAGATCACCCTATTGAAAATTAACGGGGTAATGGGGGAACGGGACGAAGGGGAAGGAAAAGGAAAAGGGGGGACTGGGAAAGGGTGGTGAGGGAAAGAGGAGAGTGCAGTGGGTGGAGGTCGGTAGAAGAGGGGAGGGGGTAGGGGAGGGAGAGGTGGTGGGAAGGGAAAGGGGAAGGGTACAGGGAAGGTGGGAGGTCAGGAGTGGAAGTGGGAGGGCATGGGAGCAAATATAGGGAGAAGGGGTTAGGGGAAGGTCCAATGAAGTTAATTGGTGACCCAGTTACTTCAGTGACATTGCAATGGTTGTTCTCCTTAAACTAAGAACAGTATGTCTGTTCATCACCTGAAGTGATCATCTTCGGCAGCTTTAATGGGAAGAGATTGTTCTAAGAGTCTTCTGTATGGGTTGCTTCATCGGTGACGTAGTGCTGGTTCTGTAGCTTGTTGGGTAGTTCCTGCAGCCCGTGGTGTCCAAATGATGATCTCGTCTCAAGACCCTTCGGCTGCCGCGGTCAGTTCTTTGTTTTTGCTGTCTCCTCATATTCTGTTTCTCCTTGCTGTTCTTGGGTAAATGGAATGTGCTCAATTCCTCTCAGCATAATGGCTTCTTATGTTTATTTGAGTGTTTCGGAGTCTATTTTGTGGCTGGCTAATAGGTTATTTTCTGCTACTCATAGGGCAAGCTGTAGAACTTCCTTGCATGTATGCTGAAAACAAAGCGTGGAAGGGACTGGGAAGCAGAGAATGAACCAGGCAAATTAAAAGTCAGTAACAGTGGTGTGAGTCTCTCTGGAAAAACCTACTCAGGTAGAATCAGGTACTGTGTATTTCAGGCTTCATGGTTGTTCCTTCGGGGGGTTACAGGTTGTCCCATGTCGCGGTATGTCAAATCTCGGCGTGAAGTGTGAGCACCGGGAGAGGGGGGCCCCGATCTTCTTCGTCCGGAGCGATGCCTCTGTGCTTTAGGCGAGGGGTTGTGTGAGAGTGGTCTCCATGGCTCGGACGGGAAGTGGAAAGCACACCAGTCCGGAAGCTCCGTCAGCGGTAGATCGAGCTGATCACAAAAGGCTGCTAGATCGTCTGGTGATCTCAGGAGCGCAGTGCGGCCCCTGGCGGTGGCGGACAAACAGAAAGGAAATTTCCAGCGGTATTGTATGTTCTGCGCTCTGAGTTGGTCCAGCAGAGGGCGCAGTGCCCGTCTATTCTGCAGAGTGTTTGGGGAGAGGTCTTGGAAAAGCTTGATCTCAGTGCCATTGTGGTGTATTTGGCCTCTCTCTCTAGCTTTTCTCAGGATTTCCTCTTTCAACGGAAAGTTCACCACACAACATGTAACATCCCTCGGGGGCTCATTGTCTCGGGGAGGAGGTCTGAGGGCTCGATGTAATCTCTCCATCTCAATTGGGGAGTCCGGAGGACAATCTAATAGATCGTTAAAGATGGCACAAACTACTTGGGGCAATGAACCCGCTTCTGAGCTCTCCGGGACCCCTCTGACACGGATGTTGTGCCTCCGTCCTCGGTTGTCGAGGTCTTCGACTTGGCGGTGTAAATCATATAGATATGATAGTTGGGCATCGTATGTATGTTGCACTTGCCTGATAGCTGCTGTGTGGAGCTGCGTGGTTTGCTCCACGTCTGTGATCCGGGCCGCCACTGCTTGAATGTCCATCTTGAGGTCCAATATGGCTGCTTTCAGGGTGCCTGTAATGTTATTGGTAATGTCCACTGCAACATGTTGTAGGTCCGAGAGATTGACCGCTTGGCTGTGTCGGTGGGTTCGCATATCCCCGTCTGTCAGCTATGAGTCTGAGTCGTAGCTGGGTGAAATGGAGCCTGAGGCCTGTGGCGTCTGCAAGGCCTCGTGGCCGCCGGACCGGAGCGTACGGAAAATCTCGGGTTATCGGCTCCTTCGGTGTCCGGGAAGCTGAGGTGCTCCTATTAGGTTTTCCCATCGTGGAATATTGCGTCAGTCCCCAATAAAAAGCTGATTTTAATCCTCGAGTGGCCGGAGCTCTGTATTCAAGCAGCCATTTCGGACTCCAGTCAAACCACGCCCCTGAGGTAGCAAAATTTGCCTGCTGAAATCAACAGATGGTGTACTGCTAGCAGATTGGCTGCAATTACTTGTGCCACCTATTGCTATACCTTCATTCCTCTCAGTGCAGGTTTTTGAGAGGACTTGAGGTATAGTAGGGGTTGAGATCCCAGATAAGGAGCAAGGAGAAGTTCGCTTTTTTTATGATGTGAGTTTTTCATGTGCTATTGCCAACGGTCTGCATGGCAGGTCATCATTTGTCTTGTCAAGCATTTGGTGCCCAAGCAGGTGGTGTTCTGGCCATGCTTGATACGCTTCAGACAGAGATTGCAAACAGCAACTGTGCGATCTACTGCACATGTGTTGAGAAAAGCCCACACCAATGAACTTTTGGAAGTCAGCGGGAAGTCAGCAGTGCCCTACACCTGCAGAGCTCTGTGTTGTGATGCAATAGGGTGGCTGCCCTTAAGCTGGCCCCTGGAGGACATCCTGCCTCGTTGGAGTTGTGCCTCTTCCTCCTCTTCCTCACTTTCCTGCTCTCTTCTCTCAGGCACCCAAGTACAGTCAATTACCTCATCCTCCCCTCCCTCCTCATCACTGGAGCAAACTTGGCAGTATGCTGCAGCTGGGGGAACACGACTGCTAATTTCTTGTCCTTCTGTGGCACCCCCTCTCTTTAGGCTCAAGTTACTCCCTTCCTCAACCTGGGAACCAACATTGGAGCCTTAAAATATCCTCCAGCAGCATGTAACCGACACTATGGTCAAATAATTCTGTTGACCCCTACATGCATGATGGTGGGGCTACAGAAGGAGTAACTTTGGACAAGGAGCAAGTGGAATAGGCCACTTTGGCAGCCTTTTTTTTTTATTATATACTGTACACCGCCTGCACTGTATTATATACTGTACACTGCCTGCACTGTATTATATACTTTACACCACCTGAAGTGTATTATATACTGTACACAACTGCACTGTATTATATACTGTACACTGACTTCAATGTATTATATACTATACACACTGTATTATATACTGTGTACACCACCTGCACTGTATTATAAACTGTACACCGCCTGAAGTGTATTATATACTGTACACCTACTGCACTAAATTATATATTGTACACTGACTACAATGTATTATATACTGTACACACTGTATTATATACTGTGTACACCGGCTGCACTGTATTATATACTGTACACCGCCTGCACTGTATTATATACTGTACACTAGGGATGAGCCCGATGTTCGTGTCGAACATAAGTTTGCATATAAGCACTTCAGTCCCCGGTTCGGTTCGAAGCGGAACACGCGAACAGGCAAAAAATGTGTTCGAACACATGAACACCGTGAGCAAAAGATTGAGAGCAGGTTCTCAATTTTTTGGTCGTAAAAAGTTCCTAACCGAAAATGCGATCGTCTGTACAAATTCCGACATGCAAAATTCTTACGCATGCTCGGAAATTATTTGACGCATGCTCGGAAGCAATTTTTCGGCTCGTCGTAGTATTGTTCGTCACTGTGTTCTTGACGGTCGAAAGTTCAGAGAACTTTTGTGTGACTGTGTGTATGCAAGGCAAGCTTAAGCGGAATTCCGCCGGAAAAACCATCCTAGTTTATTCCGACGGAAAATCCGCTCGTGTATACGTGGCATTAGGCTTCAGTCACACCAGGCGGATCCGCTGCCGCGGAGTCCGCCAGAGTCCGCCAGCTCAGCGGGAGATCTCTCCGTTGATCTCGCTGAGCTGGCGGATGACAGGTACCTCTCTGCTCACCGAGCAGGGAGGGGCTTGTCGAGTGCCGCTGCTTGCTATGGAGAGATTGGACAAAAACTGACAGCATGTTCGTTTTCATCAGATCTCACTCGATCCGCCAGGGACGGATGTGAACGTAGGGCCATCCGTCTGATTTTAGCAGATCGGACCGGGTCATCAGACCGGACATCCATTGCTCCATAGACTAACATGGAGCGCCCGTTCAGTTCCGCCCACAAAACTGACAGGTGGACCTGAATGGTCCGACAGTGTGAAAGGGGCCATATATGCATGGTATTGTCATAAAAACTGTTTGGGGATCCCCAGATCCCAGCCCCCCCGTTTGAAAATGGTAACGGGTACATAACCCTACCATTTTATAAAAAAAAGTGTCAAAATGTTAAAAAAACCACAAGACATCTTGGGACAAGTCCTTTATTAAAAATTAAAAAAATAAAAATGTCCCACGAAGTCCATCTTCTTCTCTCGCTCCGCCGACAGACCGGAAAAAAAAAATTAAAAAGATCCATCTCCATGGGAGGCACCCGCCTTATGACGCTTCAGCGCGATGACAGTTCTTTTACAACTGAGGGCGGGGCCACACGGTGACGTACCCAGATGACCCTGCCCCCCTCTGACACACGGAGACTTCCCAATGGCTTCCCTGTGGCATCAGAGGGGGCGGGCCACCCGTTTACGTACCCAAGTGACCCCACCCCCTCTGATGCACGGAGACTTCCCAATGGCTTCCCTGTGGCGTCAGAGGGGGCGGGCCACCTGTTTACATACCCGGGTGACCCCACCCCCCTCTGACGCATGGAGACTTCCCAATGGCTTCCCTGTGGCGTCAGAGGGGGCGGGCCACCCGTTTACATACCCGGGTGACCCCACCCCCCTCTGACGCACAGAGACTTTCCAATGGCTTCCCTGTGGCGTCAGAGGGGGCGGGCCACCCGTTTACATACCCGGGTGATCCCACCCCCCTCTGATGCAGGGGGACTTCCCAATGGCTTTCCTGTGGTGTCAGAGGGGTTTTTAAACACAGGAAAAATGCGCCACTTTACAGGCTGACTATAGACACCCCCCAGGTATGAAATTTAAAGAAATATTTCACTTTTATTGTTTCACTTTAAGCATTATTAAAATCACTGCTCCCAAAAAAACTGACGTTTTTAAAACTTTTTTTTGCATTGATACATGTCCCCTGGGGCCTGACCCAGGTCCTCAAACACTTTTTATGACAATACAAAGAATATAAGCCTTTACAATTAGCACTTTTGATTTCTCCCATAGACTTTTAAAGGGTGTTCCGTGGCTTTCGAATATAATGTACACCGACTGCGCTGTATTATATAATATACACACTGTATTATATACTGTGTACACCGCCTGCACTGTATTATATACTGTACACCGACTGAAGTGTATTATATACTGTACACTGACTGCACTGTATTATATACTGTACACACTGTATTATATACTATGTACACCACATGCACTGTATTATATACTGTACACTGACTGCAATGTATTCAATACTGTACACTGCCTGAAGTGTATTATATACTATACACCGACTTCACTGTATTATACACTGTACACCAACTGCACTGTATTATATACTGTACACACTGTATTATATACTGTATACACCGCTTGCACTGTATTATATACAGTACACTGCCTGCACTGTATTATATACTGTACACCGACTGCACTGTATTATATACTGTACACCGCCTGAAGTGTATTGTATACTGTAACCACCTGCACTGTATTATATACTGTACAACACCTGCATACTGCCATCACTCTAACTAAAATCAACTTCTGCCCATCCATGATCCCCCTCCTGCATATTCTCATCCATCTTGTGATTAGATCTGCCTCCGTAGCCATTAATGGTTCCCGCTTTCCATTCCTCCCCGCATGCTGCCATCAACATTTTTCCTCACCTGATCCCCTCCCCTTTTTATCTCCCCTCCAGGCTTGAATAACCCACTCTCCTCCTCTCCCATTTTAGCTAGAGTCACTTTCACCTCAAACCCTCCCCCTTTTCCCAATTACAATCACCTTCTAGTCGCAATCAGTTCTACCTCGGCCTTCCTTTGCTGCATTTGTCACCCACAGTGTCTAACTCTAATTTCTTCGACCAGATTATGATCACCTCACCCTTTTTTGTCTCCTATGCCCTGGACTTTTATCACCAGCAATTCTGCTTTTATCCCCCGCCCAGCCACTGTCACCTTCCCTCTGCATCATAATTATGCTCTTTTGCCTGTGAGCAACCAATCACTAGCTTGTTAATATGAAAAGTTAACTTCAGCAGCTCCTGCTTCCACTCCCATCCAGTGCTTTCCCCCTGCTCTCCACTCTGCTGTACACCAGTAAGGTAGGAGAGTTCTGCCTACACACTACACAGATCATCTTTTGACTGCTCTCCCAAACTTTCATAATCAACTTCTGTATCACTTTCCTGGTAAACCATGGTAGGTTCCTACTCTGTCCCTACTATACTTTGGTCCACAATCACCTCACAATCTTCCAATGCACCCTTCCCCAGTCCACAAACAACTCTTCTCTTTTTCATTTTTCTTCACCCACCTGGCTCATAAACAACTCCTGTTCTTCACCCTCTGCCAGTGAAACATGAGCAGCTTCCCAATAAATAGATCTTCTGCTGATGGAATACATATGGTAGCATGCCATCACCAAGTTCTTACTGCTAATCATGGGAAAACAGTCTGACCAGGCCAGTGCATATGTCTGTTTCATGGATACAGAACTGTCAGTAAACTTGCAGACTCTGCCCCAAGTTCTTGAAATGCCATGCTCTCTTTTTCCCAATATTAGTGAACATAATACCAAAGCAGTTCAGATCCTTTACAAAGAGTAGAATGTGCTATGCATGATAAACTCAATGATAATATCAATGCACAGCCCTCAAATTTTCCACTCGCCTACTAGCATTTTGCGAGTGGAAAATGAGGGCTGGCGGGGAGCAGGGGGGTGAGCACTGCCAACGGACGGGGTTGATCGGGAGCCCTTCTCCCAGCGATCGCCCTGGGGGAAGAGAGCATGGAGGAAGAGGAGAGCCACGGGATCACAAAGCGCGGATAGCACGCTGGAACAGCTTACATTACAATTGCCTCCATTCTGCTCACCGTCACACACAGCCCCGCCTCCTCCTAACCCCGCACCTATGATAGAAAGAACGCATCCCAGCATTGGACCTGATTTCTGTCTATCACAGGCGCAGGGTTAGGCGGAGGTGGGGCTGTGCGTGATGGCAAGCAGAGCAGAGGCAATTGTAATGTAAGCTGTTCCGGCATGCTATCCGTGTTCTGTGATCCCACGGCTCTCCTCTTACTCCACTCTTGATCCAGCCGCCCTCTCTCTTCCTCTGCCCAGGCAATGATGGGCACAGTAAGGCTGCAATGGTGGGCACAGTGAGGCTGTGATGGTGGGCACAGTGATGCTGTAATGGGGGGCACCACTGTGCTGCAATGGTGGGCACAGTAAGGCTGCAATGGTGGGCACAGTGTGGCTGCAATGGTGGGCACATTGTGGCTGCAATGGTGGGCACCACTGTGCCTGCAATGGTGGGCACCACTGTGCTGCAATGGTGGGCACAGTGAGGCTGCAATGGTGGGCACAGTGTGGGTGCAATGGTGGGAACAGTGTGGCTGCAATGGTGGGCACAGTGTGGCTGCAATGGTGGGTACAGTGAGGCTGCAATGGTGGGAACAGTAAGGCTGCAATGGTGGGCACAGTGTGGCTGCAATGATGGGCACAGTTCAGCTGCAATGGTGGGCACAGTGAGGCTTAAATTGTGGGCACAGTGAGGCTGCAATGATGGGCACAGTGGGGCTGCAGTGGTGGGCACAGTGAGGCTGCAATGGTGAGCACAGTGAGGCTGCAATGATGGGCACATTGAGGCTGCAATGATGGGCACATTGAGGCTGCAATGGTGGGCACAGGTGAGGCTGCATTGATGGGCACTGGCGAGGCTGTGCTGAGGGGCACTGATAAAAGTTGTTGTTTATATTATTTGTGTAACTTTTTTTTTATCTCAAAGCAAGGTTTTATTGAAAAAGAAAAAAGGTACAATACATCCATAATTGGCATCAGAGCAATACAAGTTGTTATAAAATCACTCATCTTTATTCCTTACATGGTATTACAGGTATATCCTGTATATGTGAACTGTTTGCATCTTCACTCTAACTTCCTTAAACAAAACTAAAAATTCAGTTATATACATAACAACAGTTACATTATCCGGTCCAATATCAGCTCCACCGGAGCTAGTCCTGGTACGTTCAGCCATGGATCCCAGAGCTTAGCAAATTTTTCCACACTACCCCTATGTTGGTAAATAAGCCATTCCATCCTTAGTGTGTTACCCATTTGCTTTATCCATTCCCTCACAGTTGGTGGTTCTGTCGACTTCCAATGTCATAGAATCAGCAGCCGGGCCTAAAAGAGGGCCCTGGCTATTGCCTGTATGGGGACTTCCTCAATCAGGTCACCCTCAAGAATACCTAACAGGCAAGGTTTGGGATCTTTTTTAATTTGAACCTGATAAATTCGGTTGATGAGCGCCAACACCTCTGTCCAGTAAACGTGTAACTTGGAACATCGCCACAGAAGGTGTATCAGGTCACCATGGTCCCGCATGCAACGAGTGCACGAGGGATCATTCAACACTCCCATCCTAGTCAGCCTGACAGGAGTGTAGTGGACTCATAGAAGTATGTATAATTGGGACTGGCGCTGTGCAACATTCAAAGAGCATTGAGTTACCGCTAATAGTGCCTCCTCCCATTGTTCCTCTTAAAAGGGCTCAACATCACCCTCCCATTGGGCCATCACTTTTCGGGTCAGGTCAGGTAGGAACATGTTAAGTAACATAGCTATGCAAGATAGTGTATTCAACTCCGAAGCGGGCACCGGATTAATTGCCCTGGCTATGTGTTGTAACTGGAAAGCCAGATAGTACAACCACGGGTTTGGTAGCGCCAGTCCACCCATCTCCCTGGGTTTTTGAAGCTGTTCCAATCTCACCCTAGCCATAGAGGAGTGCCATATAACAGTGGTACAACAGTTGCACCCAGGCGACAAATTCCCCCCCAAACCCAAATTTTTTCAAGATGGCCCACAAGTATGTCCATTCAATACTGTCAAACACCTTGTGGGCGTCTAAGGACAGTAGTGCCCGGTCCCTCTTGTTGTCTGCCTCGGTCTGGATATTAAGGAAAAGTCTACGCAAGTTTATTGCCGTAGATTTTTGGGGCATATATACTGCCTGATCCAAATGTATAATAGTGGAGATTACTTCGTTTAAACGCATAGCAAGCACTTTTGCTAGAATCTTCACATCATTCTGTAGGAGGGTTATGAGTCTGTAAGAGCCCGGGTCTAGTGGGTCTTTGCCTGGTTTCAACAGCAGCACTATGATGGCTTTGGTCATGGACGGGGGGAGACTTTTGTTTTTCTTAGCCTCTTTGAACACACTCAATAGTTTGGGTAGCATACCCTCAGTGTATTGCTTGTATATTTCAATTGGAATACCATCTTCCCCCGGTGCTTTAGAGTTAGGGAACATCCCGGTCGCCCGCTGGAGCTCCTCCAATGTAAGAGGAGCATCCAGCTGCTCTCTAGCAGACTCTGACAACGTTGGGAGGTCTATCATTTCAAGGTACGTTTGCAAAGAATTCACTGAATAAGTCTGTTTGGACTGATATTAAGTAGAGTAGTAGGAGACCAGCTTAGACATTGTGATCAGGATTATTAGTTATAACTCTCGACTGAGTCCTAAGTACGCTAATAGAGGGTGAATTCTGTTGTGAGTGAGCAATTTTCGCTAGTAGGCGACCGTTCTGCTCCCCTTCCTCATAATAGGCCAGTTTGCTAAAAAAGCGTTTCCTCTCTGCTGCGGAGGTATTACAGTGACTAACGCCTCACTGGCGGCCATTCAGGAGTCTTTATGTTCCTCTGTAGGATCAGTTATAAATTTCACCTCCAGATCACTCACTAGCCGCTCCAACCCCTCCCTTTGGGCATTAGTATCCTGTTTGATTACATTAATCTCTCTGATAAATGTACCTCGGAGAAAGGCCTTGAAGGCCTCCCATACATTCTCCATTGCAGCCTGATCTCTATGTACCCTCCAGAAATTCTCAATTTTGGTCCATATTTGGGCATGGGGTGAAAGCAGGTTAAGCCAAAAGGCATTCAGTTTCCAGGGGGCTCTTACCATACTAGAGATGGGTCTCACCTCCAAGCTGGTAATCACAGGCGAGTGATCAGATATGCTGCGAACATCATACGTGATCTCTGATATATGTCAGGAAGCCGTTGCTGAGCAGATACTGAGATCTATTCGGGATAGGGACATAGGTGATTTAGTAAAACAGGAATAGCACTTGTCCCCTGGGTCCCTAGCGCGCCAAGGGGCAGTCCAACCCACTGCTTCCATGAGTTTGCTCAGAGGTGTGAGGTATGGACCACGTAGTGTGCCTACTGGATGATGTTTATCTAGAGCAGGGTCCAGCACACAGTTGAAATCCCCCATTATGTATATGGGAATGTCATGATGATGCAGCTGATATTCTAACACTATTTTGAGCACCTTGTAGTGGTATGGAGGCAGAATGTACACAAATGCAAGAATATATTTCAGAGTATATATATGACACAACAGTATGACAAATCTCCCCTCTGTATCCGATCTGTATAACTTTTGTAACCTCCATTTCCCGCCGGACACTTGCAAGTCACTGTTACAAACTACTCGTTAGTGATGCCACTATACTCATAACCTTCCAGAGTTGCTGGCATCCTCAGTCTATTACTGTTTTTGGGTCAAGGTGCAGTGCAGGCACTCCTCCCCCGGCTGTTTAAGGGGTTTTTTCCAGGTGATCCCTCGCAAGGCAGGTTGACTTGATGCTTGCTCTCTGGGGGGCTGGTCTACCATCTGAAGGAAGGAAAGGGGGAGGGGTTAACTTCCCCACATCACGGCCAACCATCAAAAGCAACCTGATTGTTGTCAATCATCTGTCCTCTAAAGAAGACCCCTGAGGGTTGAAACGCGTCAGGACACCAATAGTAAACTTGATCCTGTTGCTTTGGATATATTGTACTATACTATATTGTTGCCGGATTTTTTAACAAATTGCTGTACTACAGTTCATGTCTTGACTCTCAATGTCAGAAGTCATTAACAATTTTTTAACCTTTGTACTAATAAAAATGTAAAACTTGATCATTCCATCATCTCCTTTGAATTATATACTATTGGCTGCATTAAAGCCCCGGTTCAAGGGGTTTTTTTCATTTTTTATTACACACTCTATCTCTTGATAGTCCAAAGAACTATGTATCAGTACACTCACACCCCTCAAATAAGAGGTGTGAGTGGAGTGATATGACCATCCCACCCATCACAGTTTTAAGCATGACACCGATTTAGGGGTCAGATGAGTTTCTTGCAATGCGCAAATAGCAGGTAAACATTTGCGAAGGGAGGCGAACACCATAGTGCGCTTTAGGCTATCATGTATCCCCCGCATATTCCATGAGAACACCAGAACCGTTGCCATTTTTGATCTATCTGTATTATCTTACCCATGTAATCTAGAAGCACACTTTCCCATGCCAAGTTAACTAGAAGATGCACGTACAAAGTTATTAACTCTAAAGAAATGTCTTGTACCTGAGACATTGCTCTGAAAAAAAATAAGAACGTGGAAAAAAAATTAAAATAAAAACCAAAATTGAAAAGCGGGGTGTCACTGTAACCTCTGGAAAATCAGTCCATGGACTGTAACTAGCTAGCGGCAACGGCTGCTGGATCCTGAGCCCAAACTCGGACCATGAGACCCACCGGTCGGCTCCTGTAGTAGTTGTTAGCACCTTCCAAACTGTAATAGGACAACAGGTCCTCTTCTGAAAACATTGATTGGGGCCCAACAGAGGCCAACTTATCCCCATACTGAGGATCAAAAAAAATGGATAAATTGTTCCACTTGTTGTGAACACTTTCTTTTTTTTTGCCAAAAATCGTTCTTTTGGGTTAAAGGGTAGGCATGTTCCCATCTCCTCATGTAGGCTCAGATGTATCTCACTGTGGTGAAGTCCAGCCGGTCTTCATTTTAAAGTGTAGCTAGGAAAGGTCAAATTCACTTCTCCTTGGCCGCTTGTCTTCTGGGCCAAGGGAAGGCATTCTCGTTTGCGTCCAACCACTCCGATGCATCCAACGCATTTTCAAAAAAATGTGTTTGTCCCTGTGCTGTAATCCAGAGCCTAGCAGGGTATAACATAGCGTATGGGGCCTGCAATTTTTGCAATCGCCGCTTCACCCTAGTGAAGCGAGCCCTACGCTTCTGCACATCAGAAGAAAAGTATGGGCAGAATGAGACCCGCACGCCATTAAATTTAATGTTTTGCTTTTCCCGAGCAAAGCGCAGGATAATCTCCCTATCCCGGTAATGCAGGAGCGATGCCAGCATGGGTCTTGGCGGGTGTCTGGGTGGGAGGGGGCATAATGGGACTCTGTGCGCTCTTTCAATAGCATAGAGGGTAGTAAAGGCTTTCTTCCCAAATATATCAGTAAGCCACTACTCCACAAATTCTGTAGGGTCGCTACCTTCCACTTTCTCCGGGAGACCTATAATACGCACGTTGTTGCGTCTCATTCTATTCTTGAGATTGTCAGCTCGCAGATCGACTGATTTAATCATTCTGGTGTTTGCTTGCGTCTCCTTAGCCAGGGGAGGAAGCTTATCTTCTAGGTCACTGATCCTGCTTTCAGCTGCAGTTGTCCTTTCCCTGATTTTTTGCAGGTCTTGTCTAATCAGGGTTACTTCCTCCTTCAGGCCATCAAAGCATGCCTGTAATGTATTCACTGATGCCGTGCATTTGTTTACAGCTCTCAATATAGAAACTAGGGTCGGCTGTTCACTGTCTTCATCCCCCTCTGACTCCTCCTCCTCAGGTTCAGAAGCAAGTGTCTCATATTGCTCTTCCCTGACTGTCAGCGCCATGTCTGCAGCCCCCTCCTCCTGCTCTGTGTCCTCTCCCTCTGCTAAAACCTCAGGTACAGTCTTATCAGTATGAGTGGCTGTCTCTGATAGTTTTTGAGCGTAGTATCTCATGTCCCTGGGCTGTTCGTTAGGGGCCATTTTCTGTGATTTTAGCTGTTTACTCACTGTGCCCTTCTTATCTGTGCTTTGCTGGCCACGCTGCTGTGAAGTCCCGGCGGCGCCATGTTGGATTTCGGGCCGGTCCGTTCCCTCCTTATTTTTCCTAGTAACCATCATCTTTTTTAGGGGCCAAGCAGGTCAGTTCGATCAGCGGTTGTTCCGGTACCAGCTGGTACAAAATAAATGGTCGTACTGAGCCGGGAACAGGATCAAATACAGGGTATCAGTTGGGAGCTCTGTGAAAAGCGGCTGCTCACATGCCAACCCTGGCCACGTCCCCTTTATTTTTGTAACCTAATTCTGCATACAACATTTAAGTGTCATTTCATGAGGTAATTTATGAGGGCATGTTTAGGGGCGGGGCAGGGTAGGGTTTGGGTGAGGCAACTGGTGGCGGGTAACCCTTGAGGCCCTGCTAGTAGCTCAGGACTTGAAATTTTGAGCCCTGAATACATATAATATATTATTTTAAAAACACATAGATTAATTCCGGATTTTGTTGTAAGCTTTCTTTTTTTACAATAATGGCAAGACAGCAGGTCATCAGCAGAAACAGCAAAATGTAAACTGATACCTGCACAATAACTGTACAAGAGTACATTTACAATATACTTAACTGTTTAAAAACATAACAGATGGTGTTTATATATTATAGGATGAGTGACTATGTTGTGTCTCCTATTGCCTGTGTGAGCGACAGTATATTTATCTTTGTTAACTATAACAATAAAATTGATCTTCTTAATACAACATGCTTGGCGATGCTTTTATGATCTGTCCACTTGCATTCTCTGTACTCAATTTTTAGCTCCTGCAATTCATTTCATGTATGGATATTCTGTATATTTATAATAAACTTAAAAAGTTTTGAAGCTTGTATAATATGTTGATTGTTTCATAGAATCATACCAGTATGATTTTGTAAGATATATGTTTTCTTGGATGACTTGAAAATAGGTTTGAACATTAAAAAAATATATATTTCAATGTCATATTTCAATATGCCTTTTCTTTACAATATTGGTTTTTCAATCAGTCAGCTGTTTTAGTAATTGCAGATATGTAGCCAATGTCTTTATCCTAATGCCGCGTACACACGATCATTCCCAACGAAATCCTGGATTTCAGTGCATGTAGTCAGTTCGCATCTGGTTTTCAGTGCATATTTTTATAGTACGTATTTGATTTGCAGTGCATTCTTGTCCGCTCGTTTCTGATTTTCAGCTCGCTCTTCTCAGGCCTTTCTGATTTTCTGTGCGTTCTGTTAGTTCATTCTGACCAGCTGATCGTTTTGAAGCCATGTTGCAGGTACATACTCATTGTAGAGTTCCAGCTGTGCAGGGGCTTGGTGTTGGGGTTCTTACTTTGACCCAAGCCCAGTCCATGAACAGGGCGGAGAGGAGTTCATGGACAAAGAATTGGTTGCTCCAGCATGACCAATTCTCTCATATGCCTTTGTTGCGGGAGAGCCGTGAGAATAATCTTGATGATTTCTGGAATTATCTCAGGATGATGGACCCCGTTTTTCACCGTTTGTTGGCTTTACTGTCCCCTTATATTACGAAGCAGGACACCTGAATGGGGCAAGCCATCACTCCTGAACAGAGGCTAGTAGCCACGTTGCGGTACTTGGCGATGGGGAGAAATCTGCAGCACATCAAGTTCTCGACAGGCATCTCCCCCCAGGCTCTGGGGATCATTATTCCAGAGACCTGTGCTGCCATCATTCAGGTCCTGCAGAAGGACTATATTAAGGTAGGATTTCTCCTTTAACATCACATTCTATGTATTTAATGTTTGCTAATGTATTGTATTTATTTCATCATTCCCTAATTACCATGATTGTAATATGCTTTGAATGTCCTCTTTGTCCTCGTGCATGCTGGAAGTATTTAAAGTTCCTTTTTTGTCCTTCATGCATAGTTGCCTTCACTAACCTGCCCAGCATGCTATCCTGGGCCCATACACACCTAGCCTAGTCACTTAACAATGTATTTTGTCAGCTCCATAGTAGTGCTTTACCCTAAACACCCCCTAAAATGTGTACAAATGTTATTTGTGTCCTTAAATTCATACAAAGTGCCAGAGGTTTTTTCTTGGGGTCCAAAAATCATTTGGAACCCTCCCTCCCCCCAACCACTAAGTCAACCGATACCAATCCTCTATGTGCTGACTTTGCCAAACCCATACACACTATACCTACCTCTTTTGTGGTCATATTTCTGTATGAATTCACCAAAGCATGTAGCGAAAGGGATTGCCTGACTACTTTCAAATGGTACCGTTTCAAATTTTGTTCTACTTTTATTTTAATAGGTAATTGCAGAATGTAAAAATGTGCTTTAATTTGTACAGTGTGTATTTATATTTTTCTTATTATGACACTTCTTACCTGCCCAGTGGGCTGCCAATAGTGTAAGTAAGGAGGGCCTGGCCAAAGTAATCCACATTATTTATGCATTCAGCTCTCAATGAAGTGGAGAGGGTTACCTGTCCAAAACATCTCCCCCCCTAAATTTTTTACAATGGGCTATCGGAGGGGGTAAGGAATCTGATAAGTGGACCTTATATATTTTTTTTAAATACTACTTCAAATAAATGTTATACTCATGTTGACCAAGAATGTTTGTGTCTAATCTGCTTTCAATGTTATGTGCAAAAGTACTAATTTGTTTTTTTCTTGTTTGACTCCACAGTTTCCTTCAACGTCACAGGAATGGCAGACTGTGGCTTCCCAATTTGCCCAGTGGTGGGACTTTCCCAACTGCAGAGGGGCAATTGATGGGAAACACGCTCACATAGTCCCACCCCCCAAATCGGGGTCAGACTATTACAACTATAAGGGGTTTAATAGTATTGTGATGTTGGCGGTGGTGTCAGCAACATATGAGTTTCTCTATGTGGACATGGGGAAGAATGGCCAGATGTCGGATGGTGGAGTCATCGCCCAGACCGAGTTCTATGGATGGCTCCAGAGTGGTGGCTTGGGATTGCCACCTCCGGAACGTAGCTGGTCTGCCGTTCATCTTTGTTGCTGATGAAGCGTTTGGGCTGGGTGATCACCTGATGCATCCATTCCCAATGAGGACCCTCACCCCGGACCAGAGGGTTTTTAACTACCAGCTGGCCAGAGCCAGAAGAATGGTGGAGAATGCTTTCGGGATAATGGCCAGCCGGTTCCGCCTATTCCGTACGCCAAGCAACATGGCGGAATATAAACTTAACCATATAATGTGCATGCTGCATTCTACACAACTTTTTAAGGAGAAATTCTATGAACTATGTGGCCACAGTTGGGCATGAGGCGGGATTTCAAGAAAAACCCTGACGGCGCTTGAAGCTGGCCATCCTGGCTTGCCCCCCCCCCCAAAGCGCCCGCGACGTCCGTCTAAAATATATGGACTACTTTGTGGGTAGGGCTGCCATTGATATGCCAGAAAATGTTTAAGAAACATTTTTAAAATACATTTTTAATTTAAACTGAAATAATAGTTCCTTTGATTTACTGCTTGTGTTTCTTTAAGCTGTCCCCTAGGTTATCCAATGGGCTTTTCTTTTTGGACATTTTCCTCAATAGTGCAAACGTAGTTTCTTTGATACATGAGGTCACAATCTCTGCTTCAGCTAACTATTATGTTGTGGATTTGCTACACACACACACACCTTGTTTTTGTTGTTAATGTATGTAATGCATTACTGATAAAAATGTTCATCATTTTCAGCACCATAAATTAATTTTTTGGAGTCACGAAAATGGCCTGATTGTGGCAAATTTTAAAGCACTGTGGGTGTTATTTACTAAAGGAAAATCTACTTTACACTACAAGTGCACTGCAAAAGTGCACTTGAAACTGCACTGAAACTGCACTTGTAGTGCAAAGTGGATTTGCCTTTAGTAAATAACCCCTATTGCCACTGTAAACACCAACTTACGCAAAAAACTGCTATTGAGCATTGAAAGAAGAAGCCACACATTGTTGAGTAGAAAACTTTTTCTGTGCACATTCACATGTGAGTTAGAAAAGGGTTTTTGAAGAAATCAACATATTTTTTGAATAAAATTGTTTTGTTTGACAGTAGAAATAGCCTTTTTTGGGGTAAACAGGCATGTTTAAAACCATAAAACAATACACAACTCAGGAACTTACAAAGTTCAAATTTGAGAAATTGAAGGCAATATCAGACATTAGTATGTCCAAACTGTGTTGATCTTGCCTTCATCAGATGGGGTGATGTCACCCCTGTGAAAGCCAAATTATTTAATTTTTTTTTGTATTTTAAATTTTTTATTGGTTTTTCATAAAGTTTAACAAAACTTTACAATTGCGATGATACATGAAGGTTTAACATTTTGACAGTAGGTAATAATGTAGACACTGAAGATATGTATGACAGACAATACTTTCGTACTTCATCCAAAAGAAAAAGTTAATAGTAATCTTAACAGGTTATGTAGTCTGAATGTTACAAAAAGGGTTCACAGTAAGGTTACCTACAGTAGAGTATTTCTAACTGACATTGTGCTGGAGTTGGAGCCACGGCTCCCAAGATTTCCTAAATTTCCCAGTGGAGCCCGATTGTAAGGCGGTGTATTGTTCATACTCTTTATTCATTTTGAGGTGGGTCTTGACATCAGATATGTTAGGAGCTATGGATTGTCTCCATTTTTTCCTTATCATTAATCTGGCAGTGAATAGATTGTGCAGTATTATGTTTCTGAACTTAGTTGGTACGTTGTTGATCACTAAGCTAAGGATTGCTAGTGGAAGGGAGAGTTTTAGTATAAGTCCAGTGAGGTCTGATGAATGCAAATACTTTCTTCCATAAGGGGAAGATATGAGTGCATTCCCAAAGAATATGCATCAATGAGCCCTTTTGTGAGCAGCCTCTCCAACATGTGTTATCATCTATGTTTGCAAATTTGTACATTTGGACCAGGGTTAGGTACCAACGTAGATGAAGCTTTTGAGAAAGTTCCCAATAGTTGATGCTTTTAGAAGCTGTTTGATTATAGTGGATGGCTGGGCGCCATTGTTGGTCAGAAAAGGTTGTGTTCAAATCTCTTTCCCAGCGTTTGAGGGCTGAATCTTTAGTGAATGTGCCTTTGTCACGGATGAGTGTATACAACAGAGATATTCCTTTTAATGCTAGCGATGTGAAGGATAAAAATTTCCACACTTTTTTAGGTAATCTCAGTACGGGGACAACTGTCTGTGTCATGTAGGAAGCTAATTGTCTATATGTGAAATGGCTTTTCTGCGATAGATTGTACTGTGCTTGTAATAAATGATAAGGAAGAAGTTTATTGTCCTGAATTACCGCGGACAGTTTTTCCTTTCTGAGGTCTGCCCAGGAACTTAAAGAGAGATCTGGGATGATAAATTGGAATATTTCCAATTTAATCGGGATCTTCGTGTCAGATGTTATTCCCTAGATATTGGAAACAAAATATTTCCACACCCTAAGGGCAGCTGTGATTGTTGGGTGACTAATGTGGTATTCTGTTTGGGTTACCCATTCAGCTAGTAGTAGTGTTCCCAGTGCTCCTTTGGTTATAAAGGATTGTTCTATCTGTCTCCATTGCTTACCCATTGTGGGGGTGAACCAATGGCGAATTTGGTCTAGAAATATCGTTACGTAGTAATCTTTCACGTCGGGGAGTCCCATGCCACCTGATTTTTTAAGTCTGATAGTAACAGAATGAGGACAACCTGATTTTTTTATGTGACCAAATGTAAGATCGCAGCATGCTTTGTAGGGATTTGAAGAATGTGTCAGGGATGCCTATCAGTATTGCTCTGTATAGGTATAATAGTTTTGGAAGTGTGAACATTTTAAATGCTGCAACCCTACCTGCCCATGACAGGTGCTGTTTGCTGATCTTTTGCAGATCTTGTTTACAAGTGTTTAGGAACGGGGTGAAGTTGTGTGAGAACAGATTATTCATTGATATGGTTAGGGATATGCCTAAATAGGACATACAGGAGGATACCCATTGAAATGGAATTTTGGATTGTAGTTTATTTTTTTATGGGATTTGCTACACCTGCTTGTAAAATATTGGATTTTGACTCGTTAACTTTTTAAAAGGAGCATGCATTAAATTTGTCAAGAATGTCGCACACCGCTGGGAGGGAAGAAGCCGGCTCCCTGAGAGTAAGGATGATATCATCCGCAAATAGGGTGATTTTATGATTTTGGTCTGCTACTTGTATGCCTTGAATTGATATGTTATTATGAATTGTTTGGGCCAAAGGTTCCATCATGAGTGTGAATATTAAAGGAGAGAGGGGACACCCTTGCCTATTGCCATTGGTGATTTTAAAGGGTTCAGAGAAGGTACCGTCTTTGAATACTCGGGCTGAGGGAGAAGAGTACAGGGCTAGAATGGCTTTTAATATGTTACCTTGGAATCCAAATTTAGTAAGCGTTTTTGTTAAGTAGCCCACATAAATCCAGTCAAACGCCTTTTCGGCAACTAACGGGTGCCTGTCTGCCCACAGGGAAACCTACCTGATCTGGGTGGATAATGTTTGGCATAAGTGGTGCCAATCTCTGGGCCACCAATTTCGCATATATCTTGAGATTGGTGTTTAGTAGCGAAATTGGGCGAAAGTTTTGTGGTGACACCGGCTCCTTCCCTGGTTTAGGTAACGTAATTATATTAGCTGATAACATTTCAGAGGGAAATTCTCCCGAGGACACAGCAGCATTGAATATGTGAATAGGTAAGGAGTCAGAATTTTGGAAAATGATTTGTAATATTTGGTAGAGAACCCATCTGGACCTGGGGCTTTGCCATTTGGAAGAAATGAGATTGCATGGGTGCGTTCATTGATAGCAAATGGAGCATTGAGGGTTGACAGTTGTTCGTCAGAAAGTGTAGGTAGGTGTAGGGAGGCTAGAAAGTTATAAATGTTTGAGTCTGTTGGTTGTTTCACCGAGGGGTCATCCTTTAAGTTGTACAATTTTCCATAGTACTCTTTAAAGGCGTTTGCAATGTCCCACGGGTGAAACATTTTATTGCCTTGGGTGGGGTGTAAAATGTATGGAATTTTCTGCTTGGTTTTTCATTTTTTGATTAGTGCTGCCATTCATTTGCCGGCCCTATTGCCGTAGGCATAAAAATTGGCTTGAATTTTGATTGAAAATTTAGAATGATTGGCATTGAAGAGGGATCTAAGTTCACTCCTGGCTTGCCAGAGTTTGTTACTAGTGGATGGTTTTGGGTCTTTTTTGTTGGTGATTTCCAGGCTTTTTATGGTATCTAATAGGTTTTGTAAGCTGCTGTGTCCTTTGGCGTTTAGCCCGCAAACTAATCTTGATTAGGACACCTCTTATAAAGGCTTTGTGAGAAGCCCATACTGTAAATGGATTGCTGACTGAACGTTCATTTAGGTGAAAGAAGTCTTTCAGATGGTTTTGAATCTGGATGTTGTTGTCAGGAAGTGACATTAGATATGGGTCATTGCGCCAATTATTAACCACTTCAATACAGTGCATTTTCACCCCCTTCCTGCCCAAGCCATTTTTCAGCTTTCAGCGCTGTCGCACTTTGAATGACAATTGTGCGGTCATACAACACTGTACCCAGATTAAATTGTTATAATGTTAGATTTCTTTTGGTGGTATTTGATCACCTCTGCAGTTTTTATTTTTTGCGCTATAAATAAAAGAAGAGTGATGAGTTTGAAAAAAAACACAATATTTTTTACTTTTTGCGATAATAACTATCCAATTTTTTTTTCTTTAAAACAAATTTTTTCCTCAGTTTAGGCCGATATGTATTCTTCTACATATTTTTGGTAAAAAAATCGCAATAAGCGTATATTGATTGGTTTGCGCAAAAGTTATAGCGTCTACAAAATAGGGGATAGATTTATAACATTTTTATACATTTTTTGTTATTTTACTAGTAATGGCGGCGATCTGCGATTTTTATCGTGACTGCGATATTGCGGCAGACATATCGGACACTTTTGACACATTTTTGGGACCATTCACATTTATACAGCGATCCATGCTATAAAAATGCACTGATTACTGTATAAATGTGACTGTCAGGGAAGGGGTTAACACTAGGTGGTGATTAAGGGGTTAACTGTGTTTGCTAGGGAGTGTTTCTAACTGTAGGGGGAGGGGACATACCATCGGTCTCCTCTCCTCTGACAGGACCGTGGATCTGTGTGTTTACACACACAGATCCACGGTCCTGCTGTGTTACCAGTAATCGCGTGTGCCCGGCGGACGCCGGGCACGCGCACCGGGTGCCCAGTGACACGGCGGGCGTGATCACCGTCAGCGGCGCGCGCGCACCCCCTGGTGGGCCGGGAAAGCGAGGCCATCATATGACGCCCGCCCGCAATGAGAGCTGCGCCGCCTGCCCGTCAATTGACAGCCGGCGGTCAGCAAGCAGTTAAAGGTCACACTTTCTTGCTTTTCCCCCAGTGTTATTGAGATGGGCGCATGGTCTGACCATGTTGTGGTGTGGATTTCTGAATTAATGGCATCTTGTAGTAGCTGTTTATCTCATAGAAATAAATCAATTCTGGAGTTGGTACGGTGCGGCTTTGAAAAAAAAGTAAAGTCTCTCTCTGAGGTGTGCTGACATCTCCAGATGTCATAGAGCTCATTTGAATGCAGGAAGGTTAGAAGTGTCAATGTTCTGGGTTTTTTCGGTGTTGGTCCTTTTACATCTGTAGTAGCATTCGGAGCTAAGTTAAAGTCACCGCAGAGAATGACTCTGCCTTGTTTTATTTTTGTCACTTTTCCCATATTCTGTTGAGGAATGAGATTTGGCCTGTATTTGGGATGTAGAGGTTTACCAATGTGTAAACGGTTTTATTTATTTTGCAAACTAGTATCATAAATCTTCCTTGTGTATCCATATTAAGATTCTGTAGTTTGAAGGCTACTGTGTCTTTGACAGCTATCAATACTCCATTGGTTTTGGTAGGTGTGTTTGCCATGAATAAGTGTGGAACATTTTTATGTGAGATGGAAGGCGCTTGTGTTTGGCTAAAGTGTGTCTCCTGGACACAAAGCACATCGCATTTAAGCATACGGGTGTCTGACCATAAAGAGTGTCTTTTCCCTTAAGGGTTCAGGCCCTTGACGTTCAGGGATGTGATTTTGAAAGGCATAGTGGTTCTGGGGGGAGTCACGTATTAGGAGAGCTAGGTTGGCAGTATTGGTGTGTATAGGATGTAGGGAAAGAAAAGTAACTTACTGTTTGAGAGTTCTTCAGTTTCTAGGGTCTGTCACGTTTCAGCTGGCTGGAACTTGCTGCTGGTGTCTTCGCTTGAGGGTGGTTTATATGGAAAGAGAGAGAACAATTGTAAAGTCTACAACAGATAGTGCCTATAGAAAAAATAACAGAAGGAGAAAAAAAAAAAAAAGATTGGTGGTTCAAAACAGAACTTTTAAGAAGAAAATGCAGAACTCTGCCTGTGCGGTGAATACCGCGTCAAATATTTGGGGTTTTTAACAAAGTATCTGGGCTCATTCGAGCAATCCAGGGCAAACTGAGTCACGTAGTGATGCATATATGATTCAGGTGGTCATGTCATCTGGAGGGTCCAGGTCTTCCCAGTTGGTGTTGCGGTGTGAGTGGTTCCCTCGAGGTTAACACTGTTCCTGTGGTTCCAGGATATTCCATTGCCGGAGGAGTGTAAGAGCTTGTTATCTTTCGTGATGATGAGCTTCACTGGGTGGCCCCATTTGTATGGGATCTGATGGTTCCTCAGAGGTTTCGAGATTGTTGCTAGATTTTTGCGTTGCTGCATTGTGAACTTTGAGAGATCATCATAGAAGGAGAAGTTGGTGTATTGTTGTGGATAATCTGCTGTGTTTCTGGCAGCTCTCATGAATATTTCTCTTATGTGGAAGAAGTGGATGCGGACAATAGTATCCCTCGGGATGGTTTCAGGCAGTCGATGAATGCGGTCGGTTATTAGCTCGATTTGTGGTGAATCAGGTAGGAAAGTCGCCAACAGATGTAAGAAGTAATCTTTTAAAGCGGATTGCTGAACTGACTCTGATTTTAATGTTGTTCCTTCTGGAACAGTCTTCGAGGTCGGCCATTTTAGTTTTAAGCCATGCTATATCGTCCACTTCTTCTCCATGGTCATCTATTAAATCATTAACAGAAGCTGTGACTTCCCCATTTTTGTTTCCACATTAGACACTCTTTCTCCCATATGCGATATGTCAGATGTGAAACGTTGCATCATATGTAAGATCTCAGAGTGTATGGAGTTCTGCACTGTCATTAGCATGTCTTTCAGTGTAGTATCCAGTACGGGCTGGTTAGATGTGGGAAATGCAGCAATGGAGCTATGAGGTGCTGTGCTCACCAGAGGGTGCTGTGAAAAGAGGCCTACCTCCTGTGCTGGGTCCGCATCCTGTGAGGGCTGCAGCTTCGATTTGGCAGAGCTAGTAGATGGTGTGGAGGTGCCTAAATTGCCTTCCGTGTAATTAGGTGAGCTGTCCGAGTGCTGAGCGGAGTGTGTCCGCATTGCTGTCTCCTTCTGGCCACCTCTTGTGTGAGGTACATTCCCGCCAGCGCCATCTTGGATAGACGGCTTGTCCGGTGGGTAGAATTCCGTCAGTTTGCGGGGAACCGAGCACTCCTGTCTCATCTTGGACATGCTGGCGGGTGTCTAGCCAAGCCTATACCTGACTAGCATGCGTGTTCAAAGACACTTTCAGCCAGCCGGGTGACTCACTGAGCTCAGTGCATTTAATAAATATATATATAAGCTTGTATATATATATATATATATATATATATATATATATATATATATATATATATATATAGTCTAGCCAAGCCTAAACCTTACTGTAGGCCATTCCTTGTGTACTGTTTTTAGTAAACTTCAGGCATTGTTTTGTTAAACTAATTGTACAGTATGTCTGGAAGGCCACCAAGGAGAGGCAGATGCTCACAGGCAACTAAAAGAGGGCAAGCAGGCTCTGTATCTACAGCAAACAGTGCTGGTCATGGACATGGTGCATCCTCAGCACGTGGCCGTGGGACACGCTTGTCCTTTTTTTTGGGAGCTGGTCGTGTTGGATGACCAAGCCGACCTCATCTTCCTCATCCTCTCTCACCCAGGCTCAGGGTACTTTGTCTGCCAAAACAGCTGCCAAAGCGGCCTCTTCCCTCGGCTCAATGGCATCAGTCACTCCTTCCCTAGCCCCACCATGTCCTGAGGTGTCCCCCAAACTGTTTGACCACAGTGTTGGGTACATGCTGCAGGAGGATGCGCAGCGTTTTGAGGGCTCCGATGATGGTACACAGCTTGAGGAAGGCAGTTATGTGAGCCCAAAGAGAGGGGGTGCCAAGAAGGACAGCAAACTGGCAGTCATGTTCCCCCAACTGCAGCATACTGCCAGGTTTGATCCAGTGATGAGGAGGGAGGGGGGATGAGGTCACTGACGCTACATGGGTGCCTAATAGGAGAGAGGAGGAGGAGGAGGCACATCTCCAATGAGGCAGGATGCCCTCCAGGGGCCAGCTTAAGGGCAGCCAACCAACTACATCACACCGCATGTGCAGGGCACTGCTGTCTCTGCGCGTTATTCCAAAAGTTCTTTGGTGTGGGCCTTTTTTGAGACATGTGCAGCAGGTTGCACCATTGCTATTTGCAACATATGTCTGAAGCGTATCTCGCATGGCCAAAACAGCAGCTGCTTGGGTACCACATGCTTAACCAGACATATGTCAACCTACCATGCAATCCGTTGGCAAGCATACATAAAAGACCCACACCAAAGAACAAAGCGGACCTCTCCTTGCTCCTAATCAGCTAGGATCTCCAACCCCACTATACCTTCAGTGCTCTCAGAAACCTGCACTGAGACGAATGAAGGTGTAGAATTAGGTGTGTCACTGCCAAGTACTTGCAGGTAAATCTGACACCAACGTCCGATTGTACCAGGCAAATTTCCCTGCCCCAGCTGCTGCACCACCGAAAGAAGTTTGCTCCCAGACATCCACATGCCCAGTGGTTGAATGCTAGCTTGGCTAAATTGCTAGCACTTCAACTGCTGCCTTTTCAGTTGGTAGATTCTGCCCCCTTCTGTGAGTTTGTGGAATGTGCGGTTCCTCAGTGGCAGATTCCCAAACGCCACTTTTTTTCATGGAAGGCGATTCTGGCTCTCTACCGACATGTGGAAGGCAATGTCTTGGCCTCACTGGACAGGGCGGTCAGCAGTAAGGTGCATATTACCACTGACTCATGGTCCAGCAGGCATGGACAGGGACATTACCTATCTTTCACGGCCCACTGAGTGACTCTTCTGGGAGCTGGGAAGGATGCAGGACATGCAGGATGCAGTAGTGTTGGAGGTTGTTCTGCCACCACGCCTCCAAAATGCTACTAGTGGTGATTCTGACACACCTCTCTCCTCCACCCCTTCTCCTCCTCTTCCTCCATGGCCTCTTCCTGTGCTGATTTGTCCTTGGAACCAGCGGTGCTCTGTAGGCGTTCAAAGGGCTACGCAAGTACACAGGCAAAAAGATGCAATGCGGTGCTTGAGCTGGTGTGCATGGGGGACAGGAGCCACACTGGGGCAGAGATTCTGTCAGCTCTGCAGGGGCAGGCTCAGACGCCATGCCAGCTTAAGGCAGGAATGGTGGTTTGCGACAATGGCACCAACCTCCTCTCTGCCCTCCGACAGGGACAACTGACCCATGTACCCTGTTTGGCTCACATCCTTTACTTGGTGGCGCAGTGGTTCTTGGGCAGGTACCCGGGCTTACAGGATGTCCTGAGGCAGGCCAGGAAAGTCTATGTGTATTTCCGCCGGTCATATAATGCCAGTGCTCGGCTGGCTGACCTCCAAAAAGGAATTTAACCTGCCCAAGAACCGCCTAATCTGTGACATGCCCACCAGGTGGAACTCAACGTTGGCCATGCTGCAGCGGCTGCACATGCAGCAGAGAGCCATCAATGAGTACCTGTATGACTATGGCACCAGGACAGGGTCAGGGGAGCTTGTTTTTTTTCCCCACGCCAGTGGGCTATGATCAGGGATGCATGCACTGTCCTGTCACCATTTGAGGAGGCAACGAGGATGGTGAGCAGTGACAGTGCATGCATCAGTGACACTGTCCCTCTTGTCCACCTGTCAGAGCACACGCTGCGTGGAATAATGGACAGGGCACTTGAGGCAGAACAGAGGGAGGAAGAGGAGGACTTACTTACCTCTCAAGGCCCCCTTTATCCAGACAGTAATCACACAGGAAGAGGACAAGGAGGAGGAGGAGGATTGTGTCAGCATGGAGTTGGAGCCTGGCACTCAGCATCAGCAGCAGTCTTCAAGGGATCATTTACAGGCCCAAGAAACCCATGAACTTGTAAGTGGCTGGGAGGAGGTGGCTGCGGATCATGTCCTCCTTAATGACCCAGAGGACTTCGGTCCAAATGCTTCAGCAAACCTACGCTGCATGGCCTCCCTAGTCCTGCAAAGCCTGCGGAAGGATCCTTGTATTCGTGTCGTATCAAGGAGAGTTATCATTACTGGCTGGCAACCCTCCTTGATCTATGTTACAAGGGTAAGGTTGCGGACCTTATCTTGCCATCACAGAGGGAGCAGAGGATGAAACATCTTCGGGAGGCCTTGCAGAAAGGTTTGTGCAATGCGTTTCCAGAGCCTGGGAGGTTACAAATTCCTGGTCCTGGACAACGCGTTGCTGAGGCTTCGGTCAGTCACAGAAGGAGCGGTGGAGAAGGTGGCCGTCTGACCGATGCGTTCAGACAATTTTTTAGTCTGCAGCCCTAAGGTATGACCGGTTCGGCCGACCTTCATAAAAATGAATCAGTCTTGGATCACCAGCTACCAAGCACTGATGCTGATGTAACCGAATAATTTTTTTTTAATGTGAGATCCCCTCAAGACTGCCTATGCTGATGAGTGACTATCCTGTTATGCTGAGTAAATATCCTCTTCCTCCTTAATTTTCATGCTGATAGCTTGTAAGAACATTTTTGGTTCTGGGCAGCGCCCCAGTGGCTAAGGCCCAAATTTTCTGCCCCTGTTTAACAGGGCTGTGTAATTACAATTTTTGATGCAATACTTTGCAGCAGGGCTCATTCCTGCGCTCCAACTGGAGTATCTGTGAGGGGTTGCAGTGTTGTGGCACCAGTGGCTAAGGCCCAATTTTTCTGCCCCTGTTTAACAGGGGCGTGTAATTACAATTTTTGCTGCAATAATTTGCAGCAGGGCTCATTCATGCGCTCCAACTAGAGTTTCTGTGAGGAGTTGCAGTGTTGTGGCACCAGCACCTGTGCCTAAGGCCCAATTTTTCTACCCCTGTTCAACAAGGGCATGTAATTACAATTCTTGATCTAATATTTCACAGCAGGGCCTGTTCCTGCGCCCACCAAGAGTAACTGTGAGGCCTTACAGTGTTGTGCCACCACCACCACCACCTAAGGCCCAATTTTTATGCCTGTTTAACAGGGGCACGTAATTACAATTCTTGATATAATATTTCACAGTAGGGCCCGTTCCAGCGTCCACCAAAAGTAACTGCATGCATGGAATTTTGAGCGTCGGAATACACACTCTCGGAATTTCCAACAACGGATTTTGTTGTCGGAAAATTTGAGAACCAGCTCCCAAATTTTTGTTGTCGGAAATTCGGACAAAAAATGTCCGATGGAGCCTACACACAGTTGGAATTTCCAACAAGCTCCCATCGAATCTTTGTTGTCAGAAATTCCGATCGTGTGTACGTGGCATTAGTACTTATGGCCCTTAACTTGCTCAAAATATGTTTTTAGTTGATATTATTAGCAATAAAACCTTTCCTGACAGAAACATGGAGGCTATATTTTTTAGCCTCCATATTTCAAGTGCGAAGATTTTAACTGAAGCTTAGAGATGAGCTTTGAGATTGGATTAACCATGAGTTCACCTCAAACCCTTCTGTTCAATGCTCATCAAATGGGCAAATGAAATGGCCACATTTGGTCAGTTTGCATGCCCACCTGCAACTCCAGCTGCTTCAGCCAGAAGGGATTCATCCATACTTAGTCAATGATGTCACCCCGGTTTACCAAGTTGGGCTATGTTTACATTTCAGCAGCTCTGGGGAATTGTCATTTGCAATTTGAGTAGCAGCAGAGAGGATTGTTGTGGTGCAAGGTGTTTCTGAATGTGACTGATGATGGATCTACATTACTGTATGATGTGATTGATTTTGGATTTAAAGTCAGTGGCAATATAAATAGTTTTTTCTAATAAAGGACTTTTTTACAATGTCTGTATGTTCATTTATTTTAAAGGGGCTTCCAGATTTTGATAAGTTCCACCCATTGGGCCCCCACATCCACCAGGCCAGGGATATAGGGACAAAGCTTTTGTCTTCATCAACATGAGGACAAGGTGCCTCACAGTGAGGAATGGATTTTAGGGGAGAACCCATTCCATTTTTTCTTTGCATGAATTCCCCCTCAAAATCCATACTAGACCCTTATCAAGGCATGCGGCCTTGCCAGGAAAGGGGAATGGGGGCAGCAAACATGCAGGCACCAATAAAGGGAGTCAGTATACCAGCGTCTATTCTGATAGAACTGAGTCTGATCAGTGACATATGGACCTTCCCCCATTACTGGGACTACAGCAGATACTACCTTCCCACCCTTAAGCTGGAAGGTGGGCTGATCGAAAAAACAAAAAAGATTGCCCCATCCACACATTCAATGTTTCTCGCTGTATTCTGGCATCAGGATTTTTTATGTTTTCATATTGAAATACAAAGAGGTAAAGTAGCATGGTCATGTAAAGTAGGGTATAATATTTCCAATCAATTGGTTGCAGCACCAATTGAACATAAATTTTCCAGCAGTCCCGTTTGGGAGGAGCCAATCACTAGATCGACTCCTCTTGAACAGGAACAGCCATAGATGGATCAAAATGCTGCCGGTACCTGCTGAACTGGCTGAATTTTGATCCATTTAAGGACAGCTTTTTCAGTCCTCTTTACTTCGCCAGGCAAAGTAAAGGAGGTGTACCGTAGCAGTAAAACACAGAGGATTTTACGCTCTGAAGTGGTTAAGTCTGCTTTGCCGTTTACGGAGAGGCCTTCTTCATCCTATGGACCCACCTCCATTGCTGGAGTTATAGCAGACCCTCTTCTATATCTAAAACTGTCATGAAAATGGTATTCTGTCAGCATTACATCAACAATGTATCTATGTTGTCTATAAACACAACCTCTTCTAATACGACATTAATTCAACAATTATTTAAACTATTGCAACATGAATTTATAAAAAGCCACATATTACATCTAAAATAAAATCAGACTTTACAAAATTAGGCATCAGATAAAAAACTTTTTAACGTGTTTAGCTCCAGCCAAAAAATCTTTTTTAAGCTTTTTGGAAAACATAGGGAAGGGTTATCACCCCTGTGACATTTGTTTTGCTGTCTTTCCTCCTCTTCAGAAGATTTCACCTCACTTTTTGTCCCAATGAAAAATGTTTTTTGAAAATTTGGGTTTTTTTGTGGAACAAGGATTGGAAAGCATCAGTGGAAAGGAGAATTTTTTTCCCCATATTAACTCTTACAGGAGAGAATTTCCCTTCCTAGGGGTAGATTTCATCTCACTTCCTGTTGTCTCCTTCCGTTTGCAAGTAGGAGTCGTTTGTAAGTTAGATGTTTGAAAGTAGGGTCCTGCCCTATATACTCAGCAGAAATTTGGGCCTTAGGTGTTGCTGTGGCCACAACACTGTAAGCCCTCGCAGGGCCCTGCTGTGAAATATTAGATCAAGAATTGTAATTACATGCCCCTGTTGAACAGGAGCTGAAAAATTAGGCCTTAGGCACTGGTGCTGGTGCCACAACACTGCAACCCCTTACAGACACTCTAGTTGGAACGCAGGAACGAGCCCTGCTGCAAAGTATTGCATCAAAAATTGTAATTACACGCCCCTGTTAGACAGGAGCAGAAAAATTGGGCCTTGGGCACTGGTGCTGGTGCCAAAACACTGCAACCCCTCACAGACACTCTAGTTGGAATGCAGGAACGAGCCCTGCTGCAAAGTATTGCATCAAAAATTGTAATTACACGCCCCTGTTAGACAGGGGCAGAAAAATTGGGCCTTAGGCACTGGTGCTGGTGCCACAACACTGCAACCCCTCACAGATACTCTAGTTGTAACGCAGAAACGAGCCCTGCTGCAAAGTATTGCATCAAAAATTGTAATTACATGCCCCCGTTAAACAGGGGCTGAAAAATTGTGCCTTAGGCACTGGTGGTGGCACCCAGAACCAAAAATGTTCTTACAAGCTATCAGCGTGATGATTGAGGAGGAAGAGGATAATTTCTCAGGGATAGTCACTCAGCATCAGCATAGGCAGTCTTTGAAGGGATCTGAGATTTTAAAAAAAATTATTCGGTTACATCAGCATCAGGTAGCTGGTGGTGATCCAAGACTGATTCATTTTTATGAAGGTCAGTCGATCGACCGAGTCGGTGGACAGACGCACCCTGTGATCGGTTACCACGCCTCCAGCAGCACTGAATGTGAGTTCCGAAAGAACGCTGGATGCAGGACAGGCCAGTAGCTCAATTGCATACTGTGCAAGCTCTGGCCAGTGATCCATCCTCAAGACCCAGTAACCCAGAGGATTTTCGTTGGGAAAGGTGTCCAAGTCTGATCTTGCCCCTAGGTATTCCTGCACCATGTAAAACAGACGCTGGCGATGGTTGCTGGAACCGATCATACCTTGGGGCTGCGGACCAAAAAATTGTCTGAACGCATCGGTCAGATGGCCACCTTCTCCACTGCTCCTTCTTTGACTGACCGAAGCCTCAGCAACACGTTGTCCAGAAACAGGAGTTTGTAACCTCCCAGTCTTTGGGAACGCGTTGCACAGACCTTTCTGCAAGGCCTCCCGAAGATGTTTCATCCTCTGCTCCCTCTGCGATGGCAAGATAAGGTCCGCAACCTTACCCTTGTAACGTGGATCAAGGAGGGTTGCCAGCCAGTATTGGTCCTTCTCCTTGATACCACGAATACGAGGATCCTTACGCAGGCTTTGCAGGATCAGGGAGGCCATGCAGCGTAGGTTTGCTGAGGCATTCGGTCCGGAGTCCTCTGGGTCACTAAGGACGACATGGTCCGCAGCCACCTCCTCCCAGCCACGTACAAGTCCATGTGTTTCTTGGGACTGATCCCTTAAAGACTGCTGCTGATGCTGAGTGCCAGGCTCCACCTCCATACTGACACAATCTTCCTCCTCCTCCTCCTCCTCCTCCTCGTCCTCTTCCTGTGTGATCGGCGGGCACGCAGGAACACTGTCTGGATAAAGGGGGCCTTGAGAGCTAAGGAAGTCCTCCTCTTCCTGCCTCTGTTCTGCCTCAAGTGCCCTGTCCATTATTCCACGCAGCGTGTGCTCCAACAGGTGGACAAGGGGGACAGTGTCACTGATGCATGCACTGTCACTGCTCACCATCCTCGTGGCCTCCTCAAATGGTGACAGGACAGTGCATGCATCCCTGATCATGGCCCACTGGCGTGGGGAAAAAAAACCAAGCTCCCCTGATCCTGTCCTGGTGCCATAGTTGCACAGGTACTCATTGATGGCCCTCTGCTGCGTGTGCAGCCGCTGCAGCATGGCCAACGTTGAGTTCCACCTGGTGGGCATGTCACAGATTAGGCGGTTCTTGGGCAGGTTAAACTCCTTTTGGAGGTCCGCCAGCTGAGCACTGGCATTATATGACCGGCGGAAATGCACACAGACTTTCCTGGCCTGCCTCAGGACATCCTGTAAGCCCGGGTACCTGCCCAAGAACCGCTGCACCACCAAGTTAAGGACGTGAGCCAAACAGGACACATGGGTCATTTGTCCCTGTCGGAGGGCAGAGAGGAGGTTGGTGCCATTGTCGCAAACCACCATTCCTGCCTTAAGTTGGCGTGGCGTCAACCACCTCTGAACCTGCCCCTGCAGAGCTGACAGAACCTCTGCCCCAGTGTGGCTCCTGTCCCCCAAGCACACCAGCTCAAGCACCGCATGGCATCTTTTGGCCTGCGTACTTGCGTAGCCCCTTGAATGACTACGGAGCACCGCTGGTTCCGAGGAAGAGGCCATGGAGGAAGAAGAAGAGGAGGGGGTGGAGGAGAGAGGTGTGTCACAATCATTAGCATTTTGGAGGCGTGGTGGCGGAACAACCTCCAACACTACTGCACCTTGTCCTGCATCCTTCCCAGCTGCCAGCAGAGTCACCCAATGCGCCGTGAAATTTAGGTAACGTCCCTGTCCATGCCTGCTGGACCATGAGTCAGCGGTAATATGCACCTTACCGCTGACCGCCCTGTCCAGCGAGGCATGGACATTGCCTTCCACATGCCGGTAGAGAGCCGGAATCGCCTTCCGTGAGAAAAAGTGGCGTTTGGGTACCTGCCACTGAGGAACCGCACATTCCACAAACTCACGGAAGGGGGCAGAGTCTACCAACTGAAAAGGCAGCAGTTGAAGTGCCAGCAATTTTGCCAAGCTAGCATTCAACCGCTGGGCATGTGGATGGCTGGGAGCAAACTTCTTTCGGCGGTGCAGCAGCTGGGGCAGGGAAATTTGCCTGGTACAATCTGACGTCTGTGTACCAAAAGCAGATTGCCCACAAGTACTTGGCTGTGACACACCTAATTCTACACCTTCATTCCTCTCAGTGCAGGTCTCAGAGAGGACTGAAGGTCTAGTGGGGTTGGAAATCTCAGCTGATGAGGAGCAAGGAGAGGTCCTCTTTGTTCTTTGGTGTGGGTCTTTTAGATGCGCTTGCCAATGAACTGCATGGCAGGTCAACATATGTCTGGTCAAGCATGTGGTACCCAAGCGGGAGATGTTTTGGCCACGTGAGATACGCTTGAGACATATGTTGCAAATAGCAGCGGTGCGATCTGATGCACTCGTCTCAAAAAAGGCCCACACCAAAGAACTTTTTGAATAACGCGCAGAGACTGCAGCGCCCTGCACATGTGATGCAGTCAATGTGCTGCCCTTAGGCTGGCCCCTGGAGGGCATCCTGCCTCGTTGGTGATGTGCCGCCTCCTCCTCCTCCTCCTCTCTCCTATCAGGCACCCACGTTGAGTCAGTGACCTCATCATCCCCTCCCTCCTCATCACTGGAGCAAACCCGGCAGTATGCTGCAGCAGGGGGAGCATGACTGCCAGATTGCTGTCCTTCTTGGGCACCCCCTCTGTCCGTGCTCATGTTACTGCCTTCATCAAGCTCCGTATCATCATCAGAGCCTTCCAAACGCTGGGCATCCTCCTGGAGCATGTACCCAACACTGTGGTCAAACAGTTCGAGGGACTCCTCAGGAGGACATGGTGGAGCTAGGGAAGGAGTCACTGATGACATTGAGCCGAGGGAAGAGGCCGCTGCTTTGCCAGACAAAGCACCCTGGGCATGGGTGAGAGAGGATGAGGAGGATGAGGACGGCTTGGTCATCCACTCGACCAAGTCTTCCGCATGTTGCGGCTCAACACGGCCAGCTGCCGAAAAAAAGGCCAAGCGTGTCCCATGGCCACGTGCTGATGAGGATGCACCGTCTCCACGACCAGCACTAGACACAGAGCCTGCTTGCCCTCTCTTATTGGCTTGTGACTGTCTGCCTGTCCTTCTTGGCCTTCCAGACATACTAATGGCCTGTAGCTGCACTAAGCTGGGATATATAGATATATATATATATATATATATATATATATATATATATATATATATATATATATATATATATATATACTGCAGCTAGCAAAATCAACTACCTGCCTGTAGTATGAGAACACCACCAACCTTCTACAGGTAGCTTTAGCTGAACACTGTGAGGTGGACGCACCCCACTAACTTGTAGGTTTAGCTGAACACTGTGAGCAGGACGCACTGCACTAACTGTAAATAGTCTAGCTGCCTGACCGTGGTGCTAATAGGATCAAAAGAACACCAGTAATTTTCTTTAGGTAGCTGTAAATACTGTAACAAGACAAGCCTGCCTGTCAGTAGGAAGATAACAGGAACGGATCTAGCTGAACACTGTGAGCAGGACGCACTGCACTAAATGTAAATAGTCTAGAAGATAACAGGAACAGATCTAGCTGAACACTGTGAGCAGGACGCACTGCACTAAATGTAAATAGTCTAGAAGATAACAGGAACGGATCTAGCTAAACTGAGTACAGTGTATATATATATATATATGCAACACCTGGGATGCATATATATACACAATACACTGTAAGTGCAGCTAACTGACTGACTGTTCTGCCTAATCTATCTAACTCAAATCAAACACTGTCTCTCTGTCTCTTTCAACGCCGGAACACACACTACACAGGGCCGCCGTGCAGGCGGCCTTATATAGTGTGGGGCGTGTACTAAATCCCCTGAGCCATAATTGGCCAAAGCCTCCTTGCCTTTGGCCAATTACAGCTCTCTGTTCAGGCGGCGCTGTGATTGGCCAAGCATGCGGGTCATAGTGCATGCTTGGCCAATCATCAGCATGCAATGCACTGCGATGCCGCATTGAATTATGGGCCGTGACGCGCCACACGAATTTGGCGCGAACGGCCCATATCGTTCGCAATTCGGCGAACGACCAAACAGCCGATGTTCGAGTCGAACATGGGTTCGACTCGAACACGAAGCTCATCCCTACTGGAAAATACCAATTGTACATTTATGAGAAATCTTTTCTCTGACATCTTGGAAATAGATTGGATTTTTATATCTTTTGCAAATCCATGTTCAGAGGGCCTGCCTAGGGATATTGTTAAACCCAATTATCATAAAACTAAGAAATGTTTCAACCAAGCAGAGAAAAATCAACTAGATTTAAGTGTATTGTGGTCATATCTTTATGGATCTCACATCCTCCATGATACAAAAACATAGATCTATGAAACCTTTTCTTACTCGTTTAGCTCACCAAAGTATAAAGTATATATAGGGATTTTTTCTTTTAAACTCATGTTTGTATACAAGGGCAAGCCTCACCTATTCACTAACTTCCAAGAAGTTGAAGACCTTTGTGTTTATTCAAGCCTACTTTCTAGAGATCTGCTACAATCAACTTCACTACAACCTGGAAATCTTTCATTTTCTTAAACAAAAAAAAAAAAACATCAAACATCTAATTCTTGAAGATGGATTAATAACATTTACAACACATTCTACATAGTAATACCTAATTTCAGCTGTATATACCTTTAATATTGTTTCTGGTTTTATACACTATACTTCCTCTGGAACCATTCTTCCAACTACTTCTATTTTTCTTCTATTGATAGAAAAAAGGATAACTCCACTACATCCTCCAATTACATGATGGAAGATAACTACAATAGTAACTTGTCTCCTAGACTTGGAAGAAATTCTAATTGCCAAGAATATTCACCTAATTTGTCATTGCCGTTCTCTACGTGGGGACTTTCTATTTTCTAGACTATACCATCACTGTCTGTAGACAATCATGATGTTGTAGATTAGTCAACATCTGCTTCCATATTCTATTTCTCTGTTAAGTCATTCAAATACATAAGCATTACAAACTTCTGTTCTATTAATACTAAATAATATTAGATATACTGTACCAATGCTGATTAGGCTTAGTGTGCCTCCTATAGTTGCTCTACTTGCAATGACCATGAAAATAATTGCACATATTATGTTTCAGGTAGCAGAACATGTAAGCATTCATTTTAAAATGTTTGATTTAAAAAAATATATTTTCATGTTCTATGTATTTATCGTTTGGTCATTCTTTTTGTCCACTTTTCTCCCATATTTCTTATTTTTTTCCCTTTTTTTCTATTCCCACGGTCTAATGCCCCATACACACGGTCGGATTTTCCGATGGAAAATGTCCGATCGGAGCGTGTTGTCGGAAATTCCGACCGTGTGTGGGCTCCATCGGACATTTTCCATCGGATTTTCTGACACACAAAGTTGGAGAGCAGGAGATAAAATTTTCCGACAACAAAATCCGATCGCGTCAATTCCGACCGTGTGTGGCCTGTTCCGACGCACAAAGTGCCACGCATGCTCAGAACAAATTCCAAGACGGAACAGCTCGTTCTGGTAAACTTAGCGTTCGCAATGGATACAGCACTTTCGTCACGCTGCAATGTTAAAAATGGTTTAATACAGCGCACTCTCTTCTTCTTTATAATGTGACAAAAATATATTAGTTTTGCTGCTCATATTCACACACACTTCTCACAAACTTATTTCGTTACTATTTATCTGGATTCTCTCAATATATTTTGATTTCTCACATCTGACAACATATTTTTGTTTATTTTTTATAGTTTTTTTGGCTTTAATGTAGATTCTTTTTTTGTGTTTGTATTTTTTTGAAGGGTTTTTTTTTTTGGGGGGGGGGATTTTGATTTGTACTCCCGAAAATGTTTGTGTGTCTTTTTTGTGACAAGTTCCCATAACACCATTGATATGTTGTTCTATTTAATCTGTAGGAGATTGTTTGGTGTTGTTGTCCCTTGTTAATTTCACATTTTATGTTAGAAATGTACCTGAATCCTCACCAACAAACTGTCCTTTTTGGATGAAAACACACAGGAGAGTAGAATTTCCCCAAAAAAATGTTATTAAGGGGTCACAACTAAACAAAGAGGGAGGCAACGCTGGAGAAACTGCAGAAATGGGTGAAGCCTTGGACCCCCAGGGCAGACATCAACCATTTTGAAGCAAAATTGGTGACCTGAGGAGTCCTTATCTAAGGGAGGGCAGTCTGGTCCAGAAGTCCCAGAGATCCGGAAAGCAGCAGATGACATCTGTGTCCCCAGGCTGTGGTCATACAAGAGACTGCAGCTTCTGTCAGACCAGACTGAACCCAGGGTCATCACTCTCAGGTCTTCCTTCCACGCTTCCTTACACACGGTAGCTGTGGTGGTGGAGTTGTGGCAGCAAGAGGAGGAGGAGGAGGATGGTCCAACTCAACCACGTCGGTCTTGGGTGTTAGTTCCCCACTCACCCCCTTACGTAGCACTTTATAAAGCAGGTCCTCACAGAGCCTGCGTTGACCCTCCTGCATGCCCTGCAATTTGGTGGCAGCCATGCAGGCAAAGGCCTCTTCAGGAGTGGGTAAGGCTCGTAGGGACGCCGAAGCCTCCTGGATCAGCCTGAATGCTGAATCCTGCACGGGACTCGGAGTCATCTTCCTGGCTCTTTTATATGGAAGGCAGAGGGGAGGAACCTGAGACTCAGTCAGGCTGCGACTGGTCCCTGGCTTCTCTTGGCTGCCACTTAGCCCCGCCTCCTCCTGGCTGCCACTAATCCCCGCCTCCTCCTAACTGCCACATTCCACAACCTCCTCCTGGCTAAGGTCTTCCTGTGTATGAAAAAGGGACATAGTTTTAGTATTTTTTCCATCAATCACACACAATTTTCACCTCCTGACTGTTGCAAATTGAATGTTAACAAATATAACAGACTATCATTCTGAGCCCAGCATTTTTCATTCTTGTCCCAATTTTGGGTGCCCACTACTGTCTATTGATATGTAAAACACTTTCAAGCAGCAATTAGTGATCAATACTAACATCTAGTAAACATAATTTCTTTATTGACCAGAAATCAGTAGAACAATGCTATACCTGACTCCAGCTGGGCTCCTCCACTTCTTCCTGGCTGGAAGGCCCAGGTTGGACGTTGGAAGCCTCAGCTGGTATGGAAGGAAGCGTGGAAGGAAGAGTAGAGAGGGATTCCCTGACTTCAGTGTGTTCTGACAGAAATCGCAGTCTCTCATAGTACCACAGCCTAGGGACATAAACGTCATCTGCTGCAGCTCCGGATCTCTGGGAATCTGTGACCTTCTTGCACTCCCTAAGATAAGTGCTCCTCAGGCCACCAATTTTGGCTTTTAAATAGGGGATGGTTGCTGTGGGGACCACCGGCTTCACCAACTCCAGCAGTTTCTCCAGCGCTGCCTGCCTCTTCTGTTTGTGATTATAGTGGGGGTGTCTCACCTGCCACAGACAGGGCACCTCCCTGTATTTGTCAATAAACAGGGGGAGGAAATTGTGGTCGTTGAACCCATCCATTTTCTCTGCAAGACACAACACAAGACAAACCCTAATGTCAGGCCAAACTCCCCTAATCTTGTTACAATATAGGCTTCCATTTCGAAGCAGTATAGGCCCGAGTTTAGATCCTATCTTCGTTATCACGATCAGCGCCTCCGATGCTCCTTCCTCCGCTCACAGATCGTACGTAAGACGCACGCGTGTTACGCTTTATACACACTGCGCATGCGTGTAACTCCGCCCGCCCCTGACATTCTTTCTAGTCTATTCCCCGCCCCTTTTTGTTCGGTGCAGTGGGGGAAGAGCACATGGCGGATACACAGCAGGTGCGTGCTAATTGTAGCAATGAGGAGGAGGAGGAAAGGCCGGATCCGGACACGTCCTGATCCAGAAGGAGATTTAAGGACTCAAATATGTCCTTTGGGGAGATGTTGGAGATGGTCGACATCCTGAAGAAGGCCAACTATGACGGGAAGTATGGGCCTTACCCCAACCCCAATATCAGAAAGGCCAAGATCATGGCGAAAGTGGTCAGGAGTCTGCACCGGAATTTCGGGGTACGACGATCGAAAGATCAGCTCAGGAACCGGTGGTCGGACCTCAAATTATGAGAACATGAGCAGTACAGAAAGATCCGGAGAGTGCTGCAAAAAAGTAAGTAGTTGTCCTGTGTTCCTATTCTTTATGTTTATTACGTTCGTGCTGCTCCATGTGCTTTTAGGAATGGTTGTACAGTTTAAAATGGCAACTTTCATGTTCATGGGCACATTATTCGTTCGGATCAAACATTTTGCTTTCGGACTCTAAAATACCATTGTTTAGGCCATATGCATTTGGCCACCATTTTGACGCCCTATACTTGTCTTAAAAGAATTGGGTTGTGTAGATGGCTTTGTTACTAGAATGAAATGCAAACTAGATTCTGTATAAGGAGAGGACACTGAGCAGCTGTTTTCACATCTGGACACTGGAGCACTAGTGTGGGACACAAGAACACCCTTTTTATTAGGGGGGCCACACAGGTGCTCCAGTGTATACTATAGGGGGGTCTCCATCTGTGAAGCTTGTACTAAACAGGTAAAGTATTGCAGCTTGACAAAGGACACTGAAAATGCTACATCTTGGAACTCTGCTAAAATTGACAATTGTACCCCACTTCCAAGCAATGTTTCCTATTTATAGTTCTGCCATCAAATATCTGTGTGCTAATTATACCATTTTTGTTTTACATAGGGGAGAAAAGACTCGGAGGACACCCCTCATCCGAGGAGACCAGAGCCCCTCCCTCTGCAAGAAGGGGAAATCCCACCAACACAATCTGAGCAGGAGGAAGAAGACGTGGTGAAACTAGTCACCACAACAGGTGAGTGTCTGCGACCACAGGCTCAGATAAGAGATGGATGGCGGCATTTTTTTTAGGCCTAATTTATTTTGGGGTTCCTCTCTTTTTAGGTGATCGTGATGTTATGGATCCAGATCCTTTCACATCCGAAAGTGCCCAGATCCTGATCGGGGAGATCATGGGGTGTAATTTACAATTGGAAATCATCAAGAAAAACATCAATGATGTTATTCCAAAAAATAAAAACATCATTGATGTTTTGGGGCGAGTTTAAAGCCCCTCCAAATCACTTTCTTCTTTTGTGTGCTACAATGTGCTAAATGTTTTTGTGATTTTTCCCAAAGCCAAATTTGGAGGATGCACACAGTGTGCCAACATGTGCTATCTGCCATCACGGGAGATCAATGGACGCGTTTTGGGGGTGCAACCCCTTCCTCAATAATAAAGTAACGGTGAGGAAGGGCTTGCTCCCCCAAAACACGTCCCTTGATTCGTGTGCATCTTCCAAATTTGGCTTTTCCTGGGGTGACTTCACCCCATCTGAACGCTATATCAAACACAGTTCCTAAATACTCATGTGTGATATTGCCTTCAAATTCTACCAAATGTGACATTTGTAAGATTTGTGTCTTTATTGTTGGTTTTACACAGGCCTGTTTTATCTAAAATGGAAATTTTGAGTTTTGATAATGCCACCCCAAAAATTGTTATACAACAAACAGGTTGGTTTGTTTGAAAAACCTTTGGTAAATGCACATGTGATTGTGCAGGTATTAAAAAGATTGTTAATCAAGAATGTGTGGATTATTGTCTCAACACTACAACACTTTTGGGGTGATGTCATTGTTGTTTTGCTTTGTTGTGCTTTGTATAATAAGGTTACACAATCACAACATTTTCTGGACTCAACACATTTCTGTCAGGGTCAGCTAAAACAAACACAAGCAGTAAATGTCCACAAAGAATTTCTTTTTTTGTTTTATTATAAAAAGGCTTCACAGATTTGCTGACATATTGATAGCCCCCCTACCCGCAAAGAACTCCAGGTAGCGTAACCGTACATCACGAGCACTCAGGGAGGGCAAGCCAGGACGGCCGCTTTCAAGCGCCGTCAGTGTGGTTTGATGTATCATTCTGGCTTCAGGCCCAACTGAGCCAGCATAGTTGGCCGAATGTTTTCTTAAAAAGTTATGGAGAACACAGCACGCAAGTATAATATGGTTCAGTTTATACTCCGCCATATGGATGGGTGTCATAAATAGGCGGAACCGGCTGGCCAGGATTCCAAATGTGTTCTCCACCACTCTTTGGGCTCTGGCCAGCCGGTAATTAAAAACCCTCTGTTCCGGGGTGAGGGTCCTCATTGGGAATGGCCGCATCAGGTGGTCCCCCAGCGCAAACGCTTCATCAGCAACGAACACAAATGGGAGTCCTTCAACATTGTCCTCTGGAGCTGGCAAGTCCAAGCTGCCATTCTAGAGACACCTGTAAAACTCAGTCTGGGCGATGACTCCACCATCGGACATCCGGCCATTCTTCCCCACGTCCACATACAGGAAGTGGTAATTAGCCGACACCACCGCCAACATCACAATACTATTGAACCCCTTGTAATTATAATAGTACGACCCCGACTTGGGTGGTGGGACGATGTGGACGTGTTTCCCATCAATTTCCACTCCACAGTTAGGAAAGTCCCACCGCTCGGCAAAGTGGGAGGCCACAGTCTGCCATTCCTGTGGCGTGGAAGGAAACTGTTGAGGCAAAGCAATAAACATACCTTTTTTTTCTCAGAAACATGGCAAGCAGATTAGACACAAACATTATGGGGCAACCTCCAGATAGCATTTATTAAGGGGAATTTAACAACACAAAAGTATAAGGTACACCTATCATATTCCCCCTCCCCCCTCTCATGGGCCATTTCTAACATTATAGGGGGTGTGTGGAAATCTTGGACAGGTAATCCTCTTCACTTCATTGAGAGATGAATGCTTAAATAATGGGTATTTCTTGGAACAGCCCCTCCTTATTTACACTATTGGCAGACCACTGGACAGGTAAGAAGTGTCATAATACAAAGATATAAATACACACTGTACACATTTGAAGACATTTGGACAGTCTGCTATTACCTATCAAGATACTAATAGGATCCAAAAACTTTAAACAGTACCATTGGAAAGTATACAGGCAGGCCCTTGCACTACATGCTTTGGGGAATTCATCCATACATCTGACCACTAAAGAGATGGGTATAGTGTGTATGGGTTTGGCAAAGTCAGCAGATAGATGATTGAGGATAGATAGAGAATTGGGATCAGCTGACTTAGCAGTTGGGGCTGGGAGGGTTACTAAAAATTATTTGGGGGCACCACCAAAAAAAGCCTCTGGCACTCTGCCTGAATTTAAAGCAAAAATAACATTTCTAAACATTTTAGGGGGTGTTTGGGGTAAAGCACTACTATGGAGCAGAAAAAATACATTGTGACTACATGAGGTGAATATAGGGCCAGGAGACACCATGCTGGGGAGGTTATTGAAGGGCAAATATGTATGAAGGACCTAAAATAATAATTACATAAAAATCCAGCATGCATGAGGACAAAGGGGACATTCACAGCATATTACAATCATGGTAATTAGGGAATGAGGAAAGAAATACAATATATTAGCAAACATTCAATACAATAAAATGTGATATTAAAGGATAAAAATCTTACCTTCATATACTCCTTCTGCAGGACCTGGATGATGGCAGAACAGGTCTCTGGGATAATGATCCCCAGAGCCTGGGGGGAGATGCCTGTCGAGAACTTTAAGTCCTGCAGACTTCTCCCTGTCGCCAAATACCGCAGGGTAGTGACCAACCTCTGCTCCGGAGTGATGGCTTGCCTCATGCAGGTATCCTGCCTGCTGATATAGGGGGTCAGCAAAGCCAACAAATGGTGAAACACAGGGTCCGTCATCCTGAGAAAGTTCCTGAAATCATCAGGATTATTCTCACGGATCTCACGGAGCAAAGGCATATGAGAGAACTGGTCACGCTGAAGCAACCAATTCTTGGTCCATTAACTCCTCCCCACCCTGTTCATGGACTGGACTTGTGTCAAGGTCAGGACCCCTACACCAAGCCCCTGCACAGCACGAACTCTACGAGGAGTACGCATACGCAACATGGCTAGAAAACGGTCGGCTTGCTCAGAACGAAGTAACAGAACGCACTGAAGAACAGCAAGGCCTGTGAAGAGCGACCTGAAAAACAGCAACGAGCGGACAAGATCGCACAGAAAACTCCAATACGAACTGACTGCACGCACTGAAGAGCAGATACAAACCCACAGGCACAAACTGAACAGCAGAAAACGATCTGAAAACCACGACTCTGAAAAAGCGCGAATCGTCTCTCACCAAACTTTTACTAACACGAGATTAGCAAAAGGAGCCCAAAGGGTGCCGCGCTTGGTTCTGAACCGGCCTTTTCTAGTCTCGTCGTACGTGGTGTACGTGACCGCGTGGTTGGCGATCGGAAATTCCGACAACTTTGTGCGACAGTGTGTAGACAAAACAAGTTTGAGCCAACATCCGTCGGAAAAAATCCTAGGATTTTGTTGTCGGAATGTCCGAACAAAGTCCGACCGTGTGAACGCCCTATTACTCCTTTCCTTTTATCTTGTGAGGTAATATGTTTTATTTCCTGACACCCATGCTAAAATTTGCTTATAAGTGATTCACTTCTGATTCTTTCATGATCACACCAATTTTTACTATGCACTACATTATTTTTACCCCCAACACCCAAGGTCTTAATTCTTCTAACAAAAGAGCATTAGGTTTCTGATATTATAATTCCTTAAAAATTGATATCCTGGTATTAAAAGAAACCCAATTCTCAATAACCTCTGAACTAACCCATCTCCATCATAATTACTCTTTTTATATGTCTTATATAAAAAATCTATCTTTTATATGTTTAAAAGCACTACAAAATAGAAGTTGCAATTTATAGATCTAAAAATGTTCAATTTATGACTCACGCTATTTAAGAAGATAAAGATGATCATTACAATACATAATATTTGTTAAACTTATATTAATCCCCAATTATAAATTAGGTTGCGTTTTTTAACACAACATTTCCTCTTTATTCACTCACACATTCAGTCAAATTATCATGGGGAGGAGGAGTTCCAATTTGATTTTAGGTCCCTATCTAGACAAATCTGATCTTCATGTAACGTATATTGCTTTGTGGTTCAGTAATGCATGTGTTATCCTGTGTGTTGCTGCAAAGTGGAGATGTACAGTAAATTGGTCATAAATGTCCATAGCCTTGCCACAGCTCTACTTAATCTATTTAGTATGAATTGTTTTTAGTGCCTTGTTTAAAATGTGTATAAATCATCGTACAGCATGCAGACAATATGCAAGTAAGTAAGACAGTAAAGATATACGTATTGCAACTGCATACTGTATTTAGCTGTGTAACTTTAAATCCCTAGTCACTAGAGGAGCTGCCATCAAGTGTTGATCTTTGTCTATTTTTCAAGCAGTTAAACTCTGTGAAGACCTCTTATAAATAAGGTTTTTTTTTTTATATAAAGGCAGTTCTTGTCCCAAACTGTATCCTTCCTCTTAGGTATAAAATTGTATGTATTTGTTTCATATTCACAATTTTTGTTAGATAAAAATACAGCACATGCATTTGGAATGGAAACATTGTAAAAGAACACCTTCTAGACTTTTTTGATTTAGTGAAAAAGTAATGCATAAAAACATCTAAAAATGTATTATACAAAAACGGCAGTTACTTTTACTGCACTTTGAAAAAAAAAATCAAGGACAAGCTGCATTTTATTAGGTATACCTTAGGCTTCTGCTGGCTGTATTTTATTATAAAAATGTGTCATTTCACTAAGCAATGTCTTTGTCTAAAATAGACAAATAACATTATTAATTGCTGCTTCAGAAGATGAGTGTAAAATAGGTTTATGGTTTATGCCTCTGACAGATACAATACACCCATAACAGATTAACTATAATTATTAATTATGGGTCCCCATAGCAAAATTCAGATGCACACCCCAAGATTGAAGGGTCAATGCCCACACTTAATTTTTTTTATGGAACATGTTGTTGAACCTATTCTAACCTGGCTTTTTGACAACCAGTCCTTTCTCATCTAGCAATATAAATCAACACATTTATATAGTTTTTGTTTGATTGACAATGGCTTTAGGAATGTATTTTCTAGTTTTACATACATGATTAGAGATGGACAAACAAAAATGTGGATAAAGCAATGAATATTTACTTATGGCTTATTTATTAATGGATTTTGTGCTTGGATCTCTCGGGTCAAGGAAAATGATTCATCAAGGATGAAGCTGATTCGCATAACATGAGTATTCAGGAATATCGCCCCATCTACTAGACCCATACCAAGGCATCCTCTTAAATAATTACGGAACTATATTTCAGATATATGGTCTGGAATCATTATGGCTGGAAGAGTGCAAATGTGTTGGCCAGTATCATGCTGATACCAGCTCATATGACCTTCCGTACCAGACAAGTGGGTCAAGATCAGGGTAAAAGGAAGGGACATGATGTTACCCCTCTCATTTGACTACTGGAGAGTTTATCCATTTGCCCAAACCATGAATTGACCCACAATAAGCCAATTCAGTGAGTGAATGTTTTCTTCAAATTTCAGAATCACCATGCATAATGATTTACTAAGTCTCTGAATTGTTAAAGACGTCATTTAGTAAACAAGATCTAATTGGAATCCCTTTTTATTACAGGGAGTGCAGTGATAGATCACAAACAACAAAGTTAAAGCAAACATCTTGGAAAATCATCAGTTGAAAACAGGTCAAAACAGATAGGACAAAAGAGAGAGAGTGCACAGGATCACAGTGCCAGTTGTCTTTAGTAAACCAATAGATAAAAACAAAGTAAAAAGATTGCACTCACAAACAGAGGCATGTATCAAGCGTAACATCATTTGAAAGCAGCAAGGATCTCTGGAATTTAGCTACCCTGTTACAAACTATATCTTCCTGTGAACATTGACTAGCTTTTGCAGTAATCCTAAATTAGCTCAATTACCAACTGGTGTTGGCAAAACAGATAGGACAAATAGTGATACAGAGTTTGAAACAATACTGGTGTCCTTGAAATCCTGAGTGAGTATTTCCCCTGTCATGCTCTGTCCTGAACTACAGTTCTACATGTTGCTTTTTTTGTTTCCTTGCATTTATTTTTAATTGAGGTTAATACATGTCCTGTCCTTTCTCTGCCACTTGTATCATGTCAAGTATGTGATGGTTAAAATTGTATTCCCTAAATAAAATCTCAATAAAGTGGTAATAAACTCTGCTAACAAAATGTGATGAAATGGTTCCCCTGTAGCCTTTGATTTCATGGGGATAAGGCAACTTGTCCACATGTTGATGAGGACAAGATCCAAGGACCTCTTCCCCACATCCCTGGCCTGGTGGATATGCAGGGGGAGAAGAGGGACATATGGAGATCTGGAAGCCCCTCTTGAAAATAAGGGGGTCTAAAGATATCTGACCCTCCCCCCTTCAAGAATAAGTAAAGTAGTATAATTGGAAATAAACACACAGTTATAAATATATCAATAAAACAATGTTTCACAATGTAAATCCAATATCAATCTTGTCATCATCAATCACTATAAGCAATGCCCCGATGACCTGTCGACATCAACACAACAACCCACGCTATGACAATCCTCTCGTTGCAAGTAGACATGTGCATTTCGTTTCATTCTGAATCGAAATTCGGACAAACTTTTCATTATTCGGAAATTCGTATACATCTGAATTTCGGAATTATAAAAGTAATAAATTTAAACAAACCTGAAATAACGATTCAAATCGAAAAAAAGCAAACAAAATTCAAATCAAATCGAATTCGAAAACAAATTTGAATCGTATTCGAAAACAAATTTGAATCAAATTCAAAAATGAATTAGAAAAAATAGAAATCGATTTTCTAAAAAATACAATAAAATAGAAAAAAAACAATAAAGCAATAGAATAAACTTAAAAGAATAGTAAAGAATAGAATAGAATTTAATAGAATGAATGAAATAGAACATGACAGTCTTCCAAAATTCAAATTCCGAATAGTATAGATCCGAATTCGAGAATAGATTGGAATATAATTCAAAACAATGGAAACTAAAATAGAACAGAATAGAAAAACAATAGAACAGAATAGAATAAAATATAATATATATTATGTTGTATTCTATTCTGTTCTATTGTTTTTCTTTTCTCTTCTTATCTATTCTATTCTAATCTTTTCTGTTCGAATTTGAATTCATTCTATACGAAATTCAAATTTCTTATAGAATGAAATCAAATTTGAATAGAAAAGATTAGAATAGATTAGTTTTGAATTCGAAAAAATTTTGACTGAATTCGAAAAAAGACAATCAAATTGTACCAGATTACAAACAATTATCAAATTTGAAAAAATTCTATTCATTCGAAAGAATTTGACCGAATTCGAAAAAGTAAACTATATATAACCATTTTCCAAAATTCGAGTTTCGTATAGGATGAAATCGAATTAGAAAAGAAAAGATATTATATTTTATTCTATTTTGTTCTATTATTTTTCTAGTCTATTATTTTCTATTATTTTCTATTCAAATATTTTCTATTCAAATTCAAATTCATTCTATATGAAATTCGATCTTTTGAAGCCATCTTCCGAAATTTGAATTTCGTATAGAATGAATTTGAATGTGAATAGAAAAGATTGCAATAGAATATAAAGAAAAATAATAGAAAAGAATAGCATAGAAAAACAATAGAACAGACTAAAAAAATATATATTACATATAATTTTTTTTTATTCTGTTCTATTGTTTTCTATGCTATTCTTTTCTATTATTTTCTATTCTAATCTAATCTTTTCTATTCAAACTCAAATTCATTCTATTCAAAATTTGAATTTCGAAAGATGGCTTCTGAAGTTCGAATTTCTTATAGAATGAATTTGAATAGAAAAGATTTGAATAGAAAAGAATAGATTAGAAAAACAATAGAAAAAAAATTATATATATATATATATATATATATATATATATATATATATATAAAAAACACCTTCCGAAATTAGAGTTTTGTAAAGAATGAAATCAAATTTGAATAGAAAAGTTTAGAATAGAATAGAAAAGAATAGCATAAAAAAAAATAAAACAGAACAGAAAAAAATATAATATATGGAATAAACTAGAAAAACATATATTACATTTTATTCTATTCTCTTCTAATGTTTTCCTATTCTATTCCTTTCTATTATTTTATATTGTATTCTAATCTTTTCTGTTCAAATTCAAAATCATTCTATTCGAAATTCAAATTTCGGAAAATGGTTATATATATAAATATTATATATATATAACCATTTTCCAAAACTCTAATTTCATACAGAATGTAATTGAATTAGAATAGAATAGAAAATAATAGAAAAGAGTAGACTAGAAAAACAATTGAACAGAATAGAATAAAATATAATATATATTACATTTTTTTCTATTCTGTTCTATTGTTTTTCTAGGCTATTCTTTTCTATTATTTTCTATTCTGTTCTTTTCTAATCAAATTTGATTTCAGTCCATATGAAATTCGAATTTCGGAAGATGTTTTATATATATATATATATATATATATATATATATATATATATATATTTTTTTTTTTTTTCTATTCTGTTCCATTGTTTTTCTATGTTATTTTCTATGTTCTATTCAAATTCATTCTATATGAAATTCAATGAAAAATAATTAGCTGTCTAATTACAAACCGTGCTCCTCTGCAAAATCACTCTATGTAAAACAACATATTATAAATAAAAAATCGTGAGAATTGTGAAATGATATCTGCCAACTGAATATTAAAACATCGTAGTGAAAATAAAGCAAAAAATTAAAACATTTAATCGGATTAATCGAATGTGCAAAATGCAAAATTCCAAAAAATTCCAAAAAAGTCCACCATTCTTATCCAATGTGTGCGACAGTTATGTGTCAAAATAGTGTTCAGAAAAAATATTTAAATAGTGTTCAGAAAAAATATTTAAAAAGCAGAGCTTATAGGTGGGTAGAACTTCTAGACCAATCTTTCTTGGGTACAGCAAAGCATCAAGTAGCAGTATTCAATCGCCATCACCAGCCACACAGCCTATTCACCAGATGGAGGTGACTCCCATGACAGGAGTCAAATACGCTTTGGGGTCAACCAACGAGGCTTCTCCCAGTCACAGCCAGGTGTAGATACTGGAACTCAGGTGCTGGAACTCAGGCGTCTTGATCAGCGCTGGGGCTGCTTGGATGCATGCGACAGGACCTCCCAGGGTAGGTCACAGAAACCGTAGATGTTTAGAATTTGGGGAGAGAGGAATAAAAACTCCCATGGTGAAGTATACCAAAATATTTATTTAAGCTAAAAACGGCTTGAAACCACATTCCCCACATGAGGGTACAAGCGGGCAAAAATACAAACAGAAAAAGCAGGAAATCAATTATGAGCGGAAATGGCGTGTCACGTTCGTTTTACGTCCGACCGGTTTCGTCAGAGCGTTCTGACGTCATCAGGGATCGTACGGACGGGCACACCACCTCCTTAAATATACATCACCATTAGAGGCATCCAATCCGGTGACATCTCCTCCAATGGGGAATTAAACCAAAATTAATTGACTGCCATCCTGTGGCCAAAAAGCAAAATACAACAAAAATTCAAAAAATGTTTTATTATGAATTTGCAACGACATGCAAACTGCCATCTTGTGGAGAGATGCCAAATTGCACAATCAAACCAAATAACATTAATTGAAATTAAATTAAATAAATATGTGAATAAATTTAAATTTAAAAAATATAAAATTAAAAAATTAAAATTTCATTTATAATAAAAAGAAGAATACAAAGAGGTGAAATCGGAATGGACAGTCCCTTCACAAACCGAAAGGACAAAAAAACAGATGTTCAGTAGTTGGACAAATAGCAGTTTAAATCAATATCAACATTGATACCTGCCGGGGTAAGTGTGTCCAATCGGTATATCCATTCCGTTTCGTTTTTGTATATACCATATTCCCTCCCCTCCAATCAGCGTCCAGCTTATCAATGCCAAAAAATCTGGCCAAGCTAGGATCCTGTTGGTGGTAGATTCTAAAATGGTTAGAGAGGCTGTGCTTGGGAAAACCGTTTGTAATATTTGTGAGGTGTTCATTGATACGTGTGCAGAGATTCCTTTTTGTACGCCCAACGTATTGTAACCCACATGGGCAAACAATAAGGTACATGATGAAGGTGGACTTGCAAGTAATAAACTTATCTATTTTATATTCTTTACCTGTACTAAAGGATGTTAAGTGTTCCACTTTCCTTACATTATTTCTAGTTAGTTTACAGGCTTTGCACTTCTTACAATAGAAAAACCCTTTTACATCCAGGAAAGTGGGAGCCCTCCTGGGGGGATTTAAAACATTCGGGGCTAGCTTGTTACGTAAATTTGGTGCACGTCGATAGATGAACCTTGGACGTTCTGGTAGGAAGCTGGACAGAGTCCTATCCCCCAACAGAACCGGCCAATGTTTCAAAAAGTTTTTTTCAACACTTTTATTGTCCCTATTGAAGCTAGTTAGGAAAGGGACATAATCCAGTTCACATTTCTCTTTGGTGTTGTCTTTCAAAAGTTTATCCCTATCCATTTGTAAAATAAGTGATTGAGTGGCCCTGGGATCTTTTTCACGATAACCTTTTTCCTTGAATCTATCAACTAGTAAATTGGATTGAGACATGTAATCTGACGTAGAGTCACAATTACATCTAATCCTTAATAGTTGACCCTTAGGAATCCCTTTTAGCCAGTTGGGGTGGTGACAGCTGGCAGTGGGTATGTAGCTGTTTCTGTCAGTTCCTTTAAAATGGGTTTTTCTCTGAATTCTACCATTGTTCTTATATAAGATTAGGTCGAGGAAGCTAATCTCACTATTGCTCCAATTACCTGTGAAGCTAAGGCCGTAGCAATTGTGATTGATATTAGTGAGGAACGACTCTAAGGCCTCCACTGTGCCGTTCCACAAAATAACAATATTGTCTATGTACCTTTTGTACAGGCAGATCTAGGGGGCACGGGTTCCAAATATGCTGTGGTCCTCCCAGAGGCTCAAGAGTATGTTGGCTACACTAGGAGCATACTTGGCCCCCATAGCCACACCCTTGATCTGCCTGTAACAAGACCCCTCAAGCCAAAAATAGTTGTTAGACAACTCCAAGATCTCGATTAAGAAATTTTTTTGTTCGACCTTCAGATTGGACTTAGAATCAAGAGCCCTCTTTGTCGTTCTCAAAACGTCCTTCTGAACCAAGTTGGTATATAGCGATTCGACATCAATCGTAACAATGATTGTGTCATCTTGAACCGGTATATCTTTAAGCAGGTTCATGAGATGTTTACTGTCTCGCAAGTATGAAGGGTATGATTGAACAATGGGCTGTAAGTAATAGTCGACATATTCTCCTAACCTAGAGAAAATGGAGTCTATGCCACTGATAATGGGTCTACCAGGTGGGCACTGGGGATTTTTGTGTATTTTGGGCAATTGGTAAATTATAGGGAGTCTAGGCGCATCAGGGACTAAATATCTAGCTTCTTTCTTGTTGAGAATACCTATCTCTTTAGCTTTACGTATACTATCTTTCACTGACATTTTACGTTTTTTTGTGGGATCACCTTTAATTTTCTTGTAGGTTACGGTATCACTTACCAACCTATTAAGTTCTTTCATATAATCATCTCTGTTTAGAACCAATATTCCCCCCCCCCCTTTATCTGCTTGCCGGATGGCGATATTGTTCTTTTTTTCTAACGCCTCTATACCTTTTTGTATGTTACCCTTCTTTTTTCCTCTTTTGGTTTTAATGAGTCTAATATCTTTCTCAACCATACTTTTGAACGTTTCAAGAAAATGGTTAGATGACTTTTTGGGGTTGAAAATAGACTGATTCCTCAGTCCACTAAGCTGGTATTCTGATTCTATAGGTTGAGTATTAAGAACTTGTTTCTCTGCAAAATGTTTTTTGATATTCAATTTACGTACAAATTTCTCAGTATCGATGAACACCTCAGATTTATTTAATCCTCTATCCGGGGTGTATTTAAGACCCAACTCAAGTACTTTGAGTTCATTAAAGGTAAAGGACTCATTATTAAGTTGAAAATACCTTGGCCAACTACTCTCTCTTTCTTTTTGTTCTTCCTTCCTCCTCTTGTTCCTCTACATTGTTTCTTTGGGGGTCCTTGGTAGGCCACACAGGTGGTTCCCATTGTTGCCAATGTTGCAGATGAGAATTCGTCTGATCCCCATACCGAATCTCTGATGGTGGGTTGTGCCAGGATGGGTTGGGTGGACAACTCCTCCCTCACCCTCTCCAATTCCCCCTCTGGCCAAAATAGCCTCTGTTCTGATTCCAGCCCCCCCCCCCGCCCCGAGGTGGAGGATCTCCATGTCCTCTCCTGCGAAAACCCCTGTAGGGGGAACCCCTACTATTTTTACCAATTTCTCACTATATGAAATTCAAATTTCGGAAGATGGCTTCTGAAATTCGAATTTCATATAGAATGAATTTGAATAGAAAAGATTAGAATAGAAAAAAAAAAAAAGAATAGACAAGAAAAACAATAGAACAGAATAGAATAAAATATAATATACATATATATATATATATATATATATATATATATATATATATATATATATATATATTATTCTATTCTGTTCTATTGTTTTTCTAGTCTATTCTCATTTACTCTAATCTTTTCTATTCAAATTCATTCATATACAAAATTCCAATTTCAGAAGATGGTTTTACATACATATATAAAAATCTTCTGAAATTTGTTCTATTGTTTTCCTATTCTATATATATATATATATATATATATATATATATATATATATATATACACACACACACACACACACACATCTTCCAAAATCTGAATTTCATATAGAATGAATTTAAATAGAAAATAATAGAAAAACAATAGAATTAATTTCAGAAGAATATATATATATATATATATATATATATATATATATATATATATATATATATATATATATATATATATATATATATATATATATATATATATATATATATATATATATATATATATATATATATATATATATATATAACCATCTTCTGAAATTTGAATTTCATATAGGATGAATTTGCATTTGAATAGAAAAGATTAGAATAAAGTAGAAAATAATAGAACTGCATAGAAAAATATAATATATATATATATAAATATATATAACCATTTTCCAAAATTCTAATTTCATACAGAAAGAAATTGAATTAGAATAGAATAGAAAATAACAGAAAAGAATAGACTAGAAAAACAATTGAACAGAATAGAATAAAATATAATATATATTATATTTTTTTCTATTCTGTTCTATTGTTTTCCTATGCTATTCTTTTCTATTATTTTCTATTCTATTCTAATCTTTTCTATTGGAATTCGATTTCATTCTATACGAAATATAGATATTCTCTCTCTAATATTCTCTCTCTCTCTCTTTTTCTCTAATATTTTTCTCTGTTCTGTGCTGTTGTTTTTTTTTAATAGGGTATTTTTTTTTCTAGTGTTTTCAATTCTAGTCTAATCTTTTCTATTCAAATTTGATTTCATTCTATACGAATTTCGAATTTTGGAAAATGGTTTACTTTTTCAAATTCGGTCAAATTTTTTCGAATGCGGTAGAATTATTTTGAATTTGATTGTTTTTTTGGAATTGGGTGGATTTTTTTCTAATGCGGTCAAATTTTTTCAAATTCGAATATGAAATGAAACAAATCCCGAAGACGAATGTAACGAATGCAGCGAATTTAACTAAATGAATTTAATTAAATAACTAATCGAAATGAAACAAAACAAACTTTTTCATCCTGCACATGTCTAGTTGCAAGTTACAGCTTCTACTATGACTGCTGAATGTCAATAAACTGGAATGCTAGTCACTGTCATTGACAAAATATGTTCATGACCATTTGTTCCGTAAAGTAACCCAGGGTACTCACTAATCACTAGATTGTTTACAATTTGAAACAAGCTGATTGGTGGCAAGTTTGGATGACCCGAATACCCCCCGGTTCGGTTTGCACCAGAACCTGCGAACAGACCGAAAGTTTGCGCAAACTTTGGAACCCCATTAAAGTCTATGGGACTCGAACGTTCAAAATCAAAAGTGCTCATTTTAAAGGCTAATATGCAAGTTATTGTCCTAAAAAGGGTTTGGGGATCCGGGTCCTGCCCCAGGGGACATGTATCAATGCAAAAAAAAACCAAAAAACCCCGCACCCAAATTAAAAAAGGGAAAGGCGTGGGGCCCCCAGACCCTATATACTCTGAACGGCAGTATACAGGCTGTGCAAGTAAGACAGGGACTGTAGGTTTGTTGTTAAGTAGAATCTGTTTGTAATTTTGAACTGGTACATTTTTAAAGTGTAGCTCCAGCCAAAAAATCTATTTTTAAGCTTTTTGGAAAACATAGGGAAGGGTTATCACCCCTGTAACATTTGTTTTGCTGTTTGTGCACCTCTTCAGAAGATTTCACCTCACTTTCTGTCCTAATGACAAATGTTTTTTGAAAATGTGGGTTTTTTAGTGAAACAAGGATTGGTGATAACGCATCAGTGAAGAGGAGACACGTTTTTCCCATATTAACTCTTACAGAAGAGAATTTCCCTTCCTAGGGGTAGATTTCATCTCACTTCCTGTTGTCTCTTTCCGTTTGCAAGTAGGAGTCGTTTGTAAGTTGGATGTTTGAAAGTAGGGGCCTGTTCTATATACTCTGCAGAAATTGGGGTCTCAGGTGTTGCCACAACACTGTAAGCCCTCACAGTTACTCTTGGTGGGCGCAGGAATGGGCCCTGCTGTGAAATATTAGATCAAGAATTGTAATTACATGCCATTGTTGAACAGGGGTAGAAAAATTGGGCCTTTGGTGGTGGTGGTGGTGTTGCCACAACACTGTAAGCCCTCACAGTTACTCTTGGTGGGCACAGGAATGGGCCCTGCTGTGAAACATTAGATCAAGAATTGTAATTACATGTCCCTATTAAACAGGGGTAGAAAAATTGGGCCTTAGGCACTGGTGCCTCAACACTGCAAACTCTCACAGATGCTATAGTTGGAGTGCAGGAATGAGCCCTGTTGCAAAGTATTTTATCAAAAATTTTAATTATATGCCCCTGTTAAACAGGGGCTGAAAATATGGGCCTTGGGCACTGGTGCTGGTGCCACAACACTGCAACCCCTCACAGATACTCTAGTTGGAGCACAGGAATGAACCCTGCTGCAAAGTATTGCATCAAAAATTGTAATTACATGCCCCAGTTAAAAAGGGGCAGAAAAATTGGGCCTTATGCCGCGTACACACGAGCGGACTTTCTATCCTACTTGGTCCGGCACACTTTCCGACGGACTTTGTCCGCCAGGTGCGCCGGACTTTAAAACGGATGGACTTGCCCACACACGCCGGGACTTTCCGGCGGGCTAAGTCCGCCCGTCTTTTCGACGGACTTTCGCCGGAGTTCCGGCGGACTTTCAGAATGAACGGACTTGCCCACACACGGACAAGTCCGTTCATTTTGAACGTGACTCAGGTGCGACGGGACTAGAAAAGGATGTCAATCTTGCCGCTTTTATCGGCGAGATTGACACCTTGCGAGCCCCGTCGCGGGGCATACCAGGCCCTTAGGTCTGGTATGGATTATAAAGGGGAACCCCTACGCCGAAAAAACGGCGTGGGGCCCCCCTAAAATCCATACCAGACCCCGATCCGAGCACGCAGCCTGGCCGGTCAGGAAAGGGGGTGGGGACAAGCGAGCGCCCCCCCCTCCTGAACCGTACCAGGCCGCATGCCCTCAACATGGGGGGTGGGTGCTTTGGGGGAGGGGGGCGCCCTGCGCCCCCCCCCCAAAGCACCTTGTCCCCATGTTGATGAGGACAAGGGCCTCTTCCCGACAACCCTGGCCGTTGGTTGTCGGGGTCTGCGGGCGGGGGCTTATCGGATTCTGGGAGCCCCCTTTAATAAGGGGGCCCCCAGATCCCGGCCCCCCACCCTATGTAAATGAGTATGGGGTACATGGTACCCCTACCCATTTACCTAGGAAAAAAGTGTAAGTAATAAAACACACTACACAGGTTTTTAAAATATTTTATTAAACAGCTCCGGGGGGGGGGGGGGATCTTCCTCCGGCTTCGGGGGTCTTCTTCCGGCTTCGGGGGTCCCTCCGCTTCATCTTCTCCCGGCGTCCGGTTGGTTCTTCTCCGCTCTCCGGCCTCTTCTCCCGGTGTCACAGGTCTTCGGCCGGCCCCCTCCGCTGTCTTCATGTAGCTCTATTGCAAGTGGAGGTCCGGGCTTCTTGGCTTCTCTTCTCTTCTCTTCCCCCAGATGTTGACACGACGCTCTCTCCGGCTGGACTGGTCTCTGAGGGCTGCGTTGTGACTTATATAGGCGGAGACCCCGCCCCCATATGATGTCACAGTCCCTGGGCATGCTGGGACTGTGACGTTTTAGGGGGCGTGGTCGACCACGCCCCCTAAAACGTCACAGTCCCAGCATGCCCAGGGACTGTGACATCATATGGGGGCGGGGTCTCCGCCTATATAAGTCACAACGCAGCCCTCAGAGACCAGTCCAGCCGGAGAGAGCGTCGTGTCAACATCTGGGGGAAGAGAAGAGAAGAGAAGCCAAGAAGCCCGGACCTCCGCTTGCAATAGAGCTACATGAAGACAGCGGAGGGGGCCGGCCGAAGACCTGCGACACCGGGAGAAGAGGCCGGAGAGCGGAGAAGAACCAACCGGACGCCGGGAGAAGATGAAGCGGAGGGACCCCCGAAGCCGGAAGAAGACCCCCGAAGCCGGAGGAAGATCCCCCCCCCCCCGGAGCTGTTTAATAAAATATTTTAAAAACCTGTGTAGTGTGTTTTATTACTTACACTTTTTTCCTAGGTAAATGGGTAGGGGTACCATGTACCCCATACTCATTTACATAGGGTGGGGGGCCGGGATCTGGGGGCCCCCTTATTAAAGGGGGCTCCCAGATTCCGATAAGCCCCCGCCAGCAGACCCCGACAACCAACGGCCAGGGTTGTCGGGAAGAGGCCCTTGTTCTCATCAACATGGGGACAAGGTGCTTTGGGGGGGGGGCGCAGGGCGCCCCCCTCCCCCAAAGCACCCACCCCCCATGTTGAGGGCATGCGGCCTGGTACGGTTCAGGAGGGGGGGGGCGCTCGCTCGTCCCCACCCCCTTTCCTGACCGGCCAGGCTGCATGCTCGGATCGGGGTCTGGTATGGATTTTAGGGGGGCCCCACGCCGTTTTTTCGGCGTAGGGGTTCCCCTTTATAATCCATACCAGACCTAAGGGTCTGGTATGCCCCACGCTCGCCGCAATAGGAAGATTTGTTTTTCCTATTGCAGCGAGCGCGAGATGCAATACCCTGCCCTCGTGTCGTATTTGGTCTGTCGGACCAGCCTACACACGAGCGGGCTTTCCGTCGGACCAGCACACACACGGGCGGACTTTCCGCCCGAAACTGAGTCCGACGGAAAGATTTGAAACTTTCTTTAAATCTAGGTCCGGCGGGCTTTTGGGAAGAAGTCCGCCGGAAAAGTCCGCCGCCGCCCACACACGGGCGGATTGTCCGGCACACTCTGGTCCGCCGGACCAAGTATGCCGGAAAGTCCGACCGTGTGTACGCGGCATTAGCCACTGGTGGTGGTGCCCAGAACCAAAAATGTTCTTACAAGCTATCAGCATGAAAATTGAGGAGAAAGAGGATTGTGACTCAGCATAACAGGATAGTCACTCAGCCTCAGCATAGGCAGTCTTGAAGGGATCTCACATTAAAAAAAAAATCAATCGGTTACATCAGCATCAGGTGCTTGTTAGCTGGTGATCCAAGACTGATCCATTTTTATGAAGGTCACCCGATCGACCGATTCGGTGGACAGGCGCACCCTGTGATCGGTTACAAAGCCTCCAGCAGCACTGAATGTGCTTCCGAAAGAACGCTGGATGCAGGACAGGCCAGTAGCTCAATTGCATACTGTGCAAGCTCTGGCCAGTGATCCATCCATCCATCCAAGACCCAGTAACCCAGAGGATTTTTGGTGGGAAAGGTGTCCAAGTCTGATCTTGCCCCTAGGTAATCCTGCATCATGTGAACCAGACGCTGGCGATGGTTGCTGGAACCAATCAGGCCTTGGGGCTGCGGACTAAAAAATTTTCTGAACACATGGGTCAGATGGCCACCTTCTCCACCAATCCTTCTGTGACTGACCGAAGCCTCAGCAACACGTTGTCCAGGAGGACCAGGAAATTGTAACCTCCCAGGCTCTGAAAACGCATTTCACAAACCTTTCTGCAAGGCCTCCCAAAGATGTTTCATCCTCTGCTCCCTCTGCAACGGCAAGATAAGGTTTGCTGCGTAGGTTTGCTGAGGCAGCGTAGGTTTGCTGAGGCATTCGGTCCAGAGTCCTCTGGGTCACTAAGGATGACATGATCCACAGTCACCTCCTCCCAGCCACGTACAAGTCCATGGGTTTCTTCGGACTGTAAATGATCCCTTGAAGACTGCTGCTGATGCTGAGTGCCAGGCTTCACCTCCATGCTGACACAATCCTCCTCCTCCTCCTCCTTGTCCTCATCCTGTGTGATCGGCGGCCACGCAGGAACACTGTCTGGATAAAGGGGGCCTTGAGAGCTAAGGAAGTCCTCCTTCCCGCCTCTGTTATGCCTCAAGTGCCCTGTCCATTATTCCATGCAGCGTGTGCTCCAACAGGTGGACAAGAGGGACAGTGTCACTGATGCATGCACTGTCACTGCTCACCATCCTCGTGGCCTCCTCAAATGGTGACAGGACAGTGCATGCATCCCTGATCATAGCCCACTGGCATGGGAAAAAAAAACAAGGTCCCCTGATCCTGTCCTGGTGCCATAGTCGTATAGGTACTCATTGATGGCACTCTGCTGTGTATGCAGCCGCTGCAGCATGGCCAACATTGAGTTCCACCTGTTGGGCATGTCACAGATTAGGCGGTTCTTGGGCAGGTTAAATTCCTTTTGGATGTCAGCCAGCCAAGCACTGGCATTATATGACCTGCGGAAATGCACACAGACTTTCCTGGCCTGCCTCAGGACACCCTGTAAGCCCGGGTACCTGCCCAAGAACCACTGCACCACCAAGTTAAGGATGTGAGCCAAACAGGGCACATGGGTCAGTTGTCCCTGTCAGAGGGCGGAGAGGAGGTTGGTGCCATTGTCGCAAACCACCATACTTGGCTGTGGCGTCAACCACCTCTGAACCTGCCCCTGCAGAGCTGACAGAATCTCTGCCCCAGTGTGGCTCCTGTCCCCCAAGCACACCAACTCAAGCACCGCATGGCATCTTTTTGCCTGCTTGCTTGTATAGCCCCTTGAACGCCTATGGAGCACCGCTGGTTTCAAGGCCAAATCAACACAGGAAGAGGCCATGGAGGAAGAAGAAGAGGAGGGGTGGAGGAGAGAGGTGTGGCAGAATCACCACTAGTAGAATTTTGGAGGCATGGTGGAGGAACAACCTCCAACACTACTGCACCCTGTCCTGCATCCTTCCCAGCTGCCAGAAGAGTCACCCAGTGCGCTGTGAAAGATAGGTAACATCCCTGTCCATACCTGCTAGACCATGAGTCAGAGGTAATATGCACCTTTCCGGTAACTGCCCTGTCCAGCGAGGCCAAGACATTGCCTTCCACATGCCGGTAGAGACCCGGAATCGCCTTCCATGAGAAAAAGTGGCATTTGGGAACCTGCCACTGAGGAACCGCACATTCCACAAACTCACGGAAGGAGGGAGAGTCTACCAACTGAAAAGGCAGCAGTTGAAGTGCTAGCAATTTAGCCAAGCTAGCATTCAACCGCTGGGCATGTGGATGGCTGGGAGCGAACTTCTTTCGGAGGTGCAGCAGCTGGGGCAGGAAAATTTGCCTAGTACAATCTGACGTCAGTGTACTGATAGCAGATTGCCCGGAAGTACTTGGCTGTGACACACCTAATTCTACACCTTCATTCCTGTCAGTGCAGGTTTCAGAGAGGACTGAAGGTATAGTGGGGTTGGAGATCCCAGCTGATGAGGAACAAGGAGAGGTTCGCTTTGTTCTTTGGTGTGGGTCTTTTAGGTATGCTTGCCAATGAACTGCATGGCAGGTCGACATATGTCTAGTCAAGCATGTGGTGCCCAAGCGGGTGATGTTTTGGCAACGCAAGGTACGCTTGAGAAATACGTTGCAAATAGCAGTGGTGGGATCTGATGCACTCGTCTCAAAAAAGGCCCACACCAAAGAACTTTTGAAATAACGCGCAGAGACAGCAGCGCCCTGCACATGCAGAGCTCTGCGGTGTGATGCAGTCAGTGTGCTGCCCTTAAGCTGGCCCCTGGAGGGCATCCTGCCTTATTGTAAATGTGCCTCCTCCTCCTCTCTCCTATCAGGCACCCATGTGGAGTCAGTGACCTTCCCCTCCCTCCTCATCACTGGAGCAAAGCTGGCAGTATGCTGCAGCTGCGGGACCATGACTGCCAGATTGCTGTCCTTCTTGGGCACCCCCTCTCTCTGGGCTCACGTTACTGCCTTCCTCTAGCTGGGTACCATCATCGAGCCTTCAAAACGCCGGGCATCCTCCTGGAGCATGTACCCAACACTGTGGTCAAACACTTCGGGGGACTCCTCAGGAGGACATGGTGGGGCTAGGGAAGGAGTGACTAATGCCATTGAGCCGAGGGAAGGGCCACATTGGCAGCTGCTTTGCCAGACAAAGTACCCTGAGCCTGGGGGAGAGAGGATGAGGATTGCCTGGTCATCCACTCTACCAATTCTTCTGTATGTTGCAGCTCAACACGGCCAGCTGCCGAAAAAAAGGACAAGTGTGTCCCACGTGCTGATGGGGATGCACCATCTCCACGACCAGCACTGTTGCCTCTAGACACAGAGCCTGCGTGCCCTCTTTTATTGGCTTGTGACTGTCTGCCTCTCCTTGTTGGCCTTCCAGACATACTAATGGCCTGCAGTGAGATGTAGCTGCACAGAGCTGGGATATATATATATATATATATATACTGATACTGCAGCTAGCAGAATCAACTGCCTGCCTGTAGTATTATAAAAAAGTGTACACTGCGCTAAATTGAAAGAATATATGGTGCGGAGCAGCTACTTACAAGGTGACAACAACCAAAGAAACATGTGAAAATGAAATAAAAAGTAGCGCATAAATGGTGCCAAAAGTCTTCAATCAAGAAAACAACTGAAAAAAAAAAAAAACAAATGTCCACAAATAATAAACATAACAGTGAAAAAACTTGTAAGTCTCTCAATATAGGTGAATAAAATCCTGTCAGTGAGTGGGAAACAAATGACATGGAATGTCCCACTGAAAACCATGCATGGGTGCAGGGAGACAGAAGTTAAAACGCAGGTGAATCAACAAATCATCCCCAAGTTGTATCTCTCAACAACATGCGACTTGGTAAAGGTGGTGTGTAAGAAACTCTTACCAGATATGATGGACTCCCTTGTCAGCGACAGGGAGTCACTCGAGCGGGTTGCCTCTCAGGGCCAGTGAACGGGCATCACAGCTCTGCGAACCTTCTGGGTCAAACTCTGCGCGGATCTCCTGGGGTCGCCAGGTGGGTCCTCCCAAAGGATGGCCAAGGTGCGGATCAGAGGGAACAATGCGTCGCGTACAAAGGCTGGAGTGAAGGCTGGTTGAATCTCTCAGTAAGTATGTGGAGAAAAAATAAACAAGCTCCACATAGTGTAGATGAGCAAAAATAGGATTTTTATTGCTAAAAACGCCAGGTAACAATAAAATGTGATCACAGAGTATAAAATCGAAAATGGGCAACAAGGAGGATGCTGGAAGCGCCCGAAGCTTTTCGATTAATGGATCGTCTACTGCCTGTAGTATTATTAGTATGAGGACACCAGCAATTGTCTTCGGGTAGCTTTAGGTGCACACTGTGCAGAGGACACAGTACACTAACTGTAAATACTGTAGCTGCCTGCCTGTGGTACTAATAGGATCAGAAGAACACCACCAATTTTCTTCAGGTAGCTTTAGATGCACACTATGCAGAGGACACAGTACATTAACTGTAAATACTGTAGCTGCCTGCCTGCGGTACTAATAGGATCAGAAGAAAAGCACCAATTTTCTTCAGGTAGCTTTAGGTGCACACTGTGCAGAGGATGCAGTACTCTAACTGTAAATACTGCAGCTGCCTGCCTGTGGTACTAATAGGATCAGAAGAACACCACCAATTTTCTTCAGGTAGCTTTAGGTGCACACTGTGCAGAAGACGCACTACACTAACTGTAAATACTGTAGCTGCCTGCCTGTGGTACTAATAGGATCAGAAGAACACCACCAATTTTCTTCAGGTAGCTTTAGGTGCACACTGTGCAGAGGACGCACTACACTAGCTGTAAATACTGCAGCTGCCTGCAGTACTAATAGGATAAGAACCACACTACCAATTTTCTTCAGGTGGCTTTAGGTGCACACTGTGCAGAGGATGCAGTACACTAACTGTAAATACTGTAGCTGCCTGCCTGTGGTACTAATAGGAATCAGAAGAACACCACCAATTTTCTTCAGGTAGCTTTAGGTGCATACTGTGTAGAGAATGCACTACACTAATTGTAAATACTGCAGCTGCCTGCGGTACTAATAGGATCAGAAGAACACCACCACCAATTTTCTTCAGGTAGCTTTAGGTGCACAGTGTGCAGAGAACGCACTACACTAACTGTAAATACTGCAGCTGCATGCGGTACTAATAGGATCAGAAGAACACCACCAATTTTCTTCAGGTAACTTTAGGTGTACACTGTGCAAAGGATGCACTACACTAACTGTAAATACTGTAGTTAATAGGACTAATAGGATCAGAAGAACACCACCAATTTTCTTCAGGTAGCTGTAAATACTGTAAAAACACCTGCCTGCCTGTCAGAAGGGAGAGAATAACAGGAACGGATCTAGCTAAACTGAATATAGTGTGTATATATATATATATATATATATATATATATATATATATATATATATATATATATACACACACACAACACCTAGGATGCATATATACACAATACACTGTAAGTGCAGCTAACTGACTCGCCTGCCTACTCTATCTAACTTGAATCAAATTACACTGTCTCTCTGTCTATTTCTCCGCCGCCGCAACACACTACACAAGGCCGCCACGCAGGCGGGCTTATATAATGTGGGGCGTGTACTAAACCCCCTGAGCCATAATTGGCCAAAGCCACCCTGGCTTTGGCCAATTACGGCTCTCTGTACAGACGGCGCTGTGACTGGCCAAGCATGCGGGTCATAGTGCATGCTTGGCCAATCATCAGCCAGCAATGCACTGCGATGCCGCAGTGAATTATGGGCCGTGACGCACCACTCGAATTTGGCGTGAACGGCCCATAACGTTCGAAATTCGATGAACGAGCGAACATGCGATGTTCGAGTCGAACATGGGTTTGACACGAATTCGAAGCTCATCCCTAGTGGCAAGAAGCTATCATTTAGTAACATTATTAATATCACCACTAAATTAATGACTTTTGATTGCAGAAGCTGAAGGTTTGGGTGAGCCAGTGAACTGGCTATTTAGTTTGCCCATTTCAAATTATTATTAGCTCTAGTGAATTTGGGAATTGATACAATCCCGCCGTGCATTTTGCATTATTGTTACCCATATTCTTCTAGCGGCCAGACTGGCCATTTCATTGTAGGCAGGCATTGTACAAATACAACTTCTAATATTTCTGAAGTTATTTGAACTGTATATCTTCATCATAACTAGATATATAATTATAAATAGGTTATTAGCCTTTTTCAATGACACAAGTGTCTTTTTTGCTAGTGTCTTGAAACCTTGGACCATTTGGTCCAAGAACATTCCACAGTCCTAATTCTAGTACACTTAATCCTAGACACCATTACATGATCTGTGCTCTTGCAAAACAATTGTGGTCATCACATTCAAGCACTGGTAAGCTGCAGTATATTGAATTCTTGCGTTCGGGTTTAAATAACCTTTAAGTTTTATTTTGCATGCCTTTTATTGGCCAATGATGGAAGTATTGTAGCCAGATGCCAGGCAACTAGCATTTTCGGAAGGACTTTAGCAAATGCAACCTATTTATTTATTTTATTATAATTTTCCTCTAACTTTCATAAATGGTGTAAGACTCAAGGTTATTTTCTAAAGTTGATTAAAAATTATGTGGCATGTGGCTCCTGAGGGTGCCAGAATGGGAAAATCCCCAATGGCTTAACATGAATTGTCCATATTGATAGTATATGAAACAGCAAAGATTATGGTAAAATCAAAGCAAAGTCAAACAGTTATAGGCAACCCTTATGAATGCTGAACATAAAGCTGCTCAATAAGCTATTACTGTCTTATTACTGTAGGTAAAATGAGAAACAGTTATATTTTTTCCAAAGCACGGGGGACATTAACAAAATTTGGTCTACTGAGAACAGTAATAGTAATTAACTATTGACTGAAAATGTCTTGCAAAAGCCCTGGGTAACCGTTCTATTCTGCTTTACTTAATAATGGATAATCCTCTACTTCTCAGCTCAATCTCTATTAAACTGAACATGTTCTAATTAGTTACTGTAAGTGCAAGGAGATGAGGTCATTTGTACATTTAGATATAATCTTGGAAATAGAACTACCAGCTTTGTTTTTGATGTATAACAATGTCATGCAGTTCATATTTAATGTATGCATATATAGTATCATTAATGCAGTGAGTGATGTAATGGCAGGTGTTTGATAAGTGGCTCTATAAGCATTTAGGAACCTTTGGTAAAATTGTATATGACAGAAGCTGCTAAACTGCACCTTCAAAGATCAACCGTCAGATGACATACTAGTGTTAGATATAAGATTGACCATGGACAGGCATGCATGTGCAATATTTTGTACTCTGTACGGCATGGACCATGGCATGTTTATTTTAGGCCCCCTTATCATCCTTGTGATAGGATGGGGAGTGTCAATCCACTTGCATTAATATGTGCGTTACATCAAAGTGTATTTTTTTATAGTGATTTGTACCGGTACTGTTCCCATATTAGGTACACATACAAAATGAAAAGGTAGACTGTGGGGGGCGCTAAATCTATATAAACGGTGACCTGAATATCATCTAAATAGTTAAGTTCAAATGAAATGGATATAAACACATCAGTGTACCATACAAAAATAATAAATATGTGCATAGACTATATACCACAAGTGCATATGACAAAAGGATGACAACCATGCAATCCCAGCATAAAGGATAAAATGATATCTTAGTGACAAACAATATAAATTCCAATAAAAGTGTGTAAAAAATTGAATAAATAAAAGCAGTCCACATGCAATTGAAGGATAATAGACAAGTCAATGTAAATGAATCTTCCACTGTTGCAAGATATATAAATCAATAAAAGTGAATCTTCCTCTGTGTGATTGAACAACCTCCACCAGCTGTAGTATACACCCAAAGTGCTCAGAAAGTGGATGTCCGCTTACCAGAAGATGTTGACCTTTTTAATTAAAAAGAGGTCAATAATAGCCTTTGCAAGATTTGGCTTGCTGCCATGGTATGGATAAGCCTTGTGGGTAACCTGTTCCTCTCTCCCAGTAGAACGTCAGGAAATATAAAGAAGGATACAAGAAGGACTGGAATAGTGTAATCCCATTTATTAAAAACTATTAAAAACAGAAAGCCGAATGGCTGCTTACATTTGGGAGTGCCCTAGCCCGGCACTGAGCCTAAACCGCTCGTATGATCTATTAGCTCTGCCTCTATTAGCCCACGCCTCCTGAAGACAGGAATCGAAACGTACGTCGAGGCGTGCTTGGTTACGCAATCCTCATCCCTCATTCTGGTCCCTGTGGTTGTCGGCAGCTGTTGGTGAAGCGCACGCCAGCTACCAGGCGCAGAGCGGAGATAATAGATCATACGAGCGGTTTAGCCTCAGTGCCAGGCTAGGGCACTCCCAAATGTAAGCAGCCATTCGGCTTTCTGTTATTGATCGTTTTTAATAGATGGGATTACACTATTCCAGTCCTTCTTGTATCCTTCTTTATATTTCCTGACGTTCTACTGGGAGAGAGGAACAGGTTACCCACAAGTCTTATCCATTCCATGGCAGCAAGCCAAATCTTGCAAAGGCTATTATTGACCTCTTTTTAATTAAAAAGGTCAACATCTTCTGGTAAGCGGACATCCACTTTATGAGCACTTTGGGTGTATACTACAGCTGGTGGAGGTTGTTAAACCACACAGAGGAAGATTCACTTTTATTGATTTATATATCTTGCAACAGTGGAAGATTAATTTACATTGATTTGTCTATTATCCATCAATTGCATGTGGACTATTTTTATTCATTCAATTTTTTATACACTTTTATTGGAATTTATATTGTTTGTCACTAAGATATCATTTTATCCTATATGCAGGGATTGCATGGTTGTCATCCTTTTGTCGTATGCACTTGTGGTATATAGCCTATACACATATTTATTATTTTTGTATGGTACACTGATGTGTTTATAGCCATTTTATTTGAACTTAACTATTTAGATGATATTCAGGTCACCGTTTATATAGACTTAGCGCCCTTCACAGTCTACCTTTTCACTTGCACTAGAACTCTCATCTAGTTTAGGGGGAAGCAGCATATATTTAATTACTTACACAATTTTTGGCACAATGTTTATACACATTTTCAACACATACAAAATGCTACAAGTGCTGAAATCGACTCAAAATATGAAACAAAACTTGGCTGGCATGCACTTCCTTAGCTATCATATATATTGACTTTAGTGTATAGACTACATTGACTGCATATTTTAGTGAATGCAGAATACATGCTTTGACCTCTGTGTGCAAATCTGCGCATATCACAGTTGCATAGTAACCAGGGCATGCTTTGGTAAGTCAGTCTCATTGAGTAAACAGGCTTTCTTCAGCACAGATGAGAATGATACTGCTGCACATGTGAAAGGGAGACTAGAGTGCCACCTGCTGCTTTTATAGAAAATTGCATAATATTAATATTCAATTTTTTATTAATTATCAGACAAAAACACATTTATATTGAAACACACTAAAAGGCTTGTGTTGCCTTTTACTGCATCACATTTTTGTAAATGGCTCAGGATCATATTTTTTGTCCTCTTTCATGCACTTTGAGAGCCATAAACATCAACAGTAAATCGGGAAAATGCATGTAAGATGTGTTTTGAATGTTTTTAATGTTCAACTCCTGTTAACAAATCTAAATAGTTTTTTTGTGGGCAAACATAAAAAATACAACCAGTGGCGGCTGGTGAAGTTTTAGGATGGGGGGGCGCCAGACCCCGCCCTTCCTTTTTGACCCCTCCCACTTGGTGGAAATGGACGTGGTTTCAGCAAAATAGTGGGCGTGGCTCCAAGGTGGTGTGGTTAGCATCTGAGATGAACGAGGGATGGAGGGAGAGGGAGAGAGGGACAGCAGACCTAGATCCTACACAACAATAGAAATGTGTATTCTACAAAGTTTAACAATCAGCAGATAAAGATACTCCAAACACCTGGTGTTAGCGCTTCAATCATCCCGACACCATGGTTGTTATGGTGTCAGGATGATTGAAGCACATTATTACTATTATTACATTGTAATATAAAATGAAATCATTCAACTCACCATAATGCAGAACCAGTGGGAGCCCCGAGTGTGTCACTAGCCACGTCGCCTACAACCAGATGCCATCAGGTGTCCCCAGCAGTCCGTCCTTACATGCAGCCTGTGTCACATCTAATGCAGCCTCTGTCACATAAAATGCAGCCTCTGTCACATAAAATGCAGCCTCTGTCCCCCCCAAATGCAGCCTCTGTCCCCCCAAATGCAGCCTCTGTCTCCCCAAATGCAGCCTCTGTCCCCCCAAATGCAGCCTCTGTCCCCCCCCAAATGCAGCATGCATGTGTCCCATTACATGCAGCATGCCTGTGTCCCATTACATGCAGCATGCCTGTGTCCCATTAAATGCAGCCTCTGTTCCCAATAAATGCAGCCTCTGTTCCCAGTAAATGCAGCCTCTGTTCTCCAAAATGCAGCCTCTGTTCCCCCCAAATGCAGCATGCCTGTGTCCCATTAAATGCAGCCTCTGTTCCCCCAAATGCAGCCTCTGTCCCCCCAAATGCAGCCTCTGCCCCCCCCAAATGCAGCATGCCTGTGCCCCCCCAAATGAAGCCTCTGCCCCCCCAATGCAGCCTCTGCCCCCCCAAATGCAGCCTCTGTCCCCCCCAAATGCAGCATGCCTGTGTCCCATTAAATGCAGCCTCTTTTCCCCCAAATGCAGCCTCTGCCCCCCAAATGCAGCCTCTGTCCCCCCCCAAATACAGCCTCTGTCCCCTTACATCAGAGTTGCCATCAGTGTCCCCCCACAGCATGTGTGCCCATCAGAGCCCCCCACAGCATGTGTCCCCCACAGCAGGTGTCCCCCATCAGAGCCCCCAACAGCAGGTGTCCCCTTTAGAGTCCCCCACAGCAGGTGTCCCCCACAGCAGGGTGTCTCCATCAGTGTCCCCCCACAGCAGGTGTCCCCATCAGAGTCCCCCCACAGCAGGTGTCCCCATCAAAGTCCCCCCACAGCAGGTGTCCCCCATCAGAGTCCCCCATAGCAGGTGTCCCCCATCAGAGTCCCCCCACAGCAGGTGTCCCCACCAGAGTCCCCCCACAGCAGGTGTCCCCCATCAGAACCCCCCACAGCATGTGTCCCCCATCAGAGCCTCCCCACAGCAGGTGTCCCCATCAGAGCCCCCTCACAGCAGGTGTCCCCTACAGCAGTTGTCCCCATCAAAGTCCCCCCACAGCAGGTGTCCCCCATCAGAGTCCCCTATCAAAGCCCCCCACAGCAGGTGTCCCCCATCAGAGTCCCCCACAGCAGGTGTCCCCCATCAGAGTCCCCCCACAGCAGGTGTCCCCCATCAGAGTCCCCCCACAGCAGGTGTCCCCCATCAGAGTCCCCCCACAGCAAGTGTTCCCCATCAGAGCCCCCCACAGCAGGTGTCCCCCAAAGCAGGTGTCTCAATCAGAGTCCCCCCACAGCAGGTGTCTCAATCAGAGTCCCCCCACAGCAGGTGTCCCCATCAGAGTCCCCCAAAAACAGGAGTCGCCCATCAGAGCCCCCCACAGCAGGTGTCCCCATCAGAGCCCCCCACAGCAGGTGTCCCCCATCAGAGCCCCCCCACAGCAGGTGTCCCCATCAGAGTCCCCCCACAGCAGGTGTCCCCATCAGAGCCCCCTACAGCATGTGTCCCCCATCAGAGCCCCCCACAGCATGTGTCCCCCATCAGAGCCCCCCACAGCATGTGTCCCCATCAGAGCTCCCCCACAGCATGTGTCCCCATCAGAGCCCCCCACAGCAGGTGTCCCCATCAGAGCCCCCCACAGCAGGTGTCCCCATCAGAGCCCCCCCACAGCATGTGTCCCCCATCAGAGCCTCCCCACAGCATATGTCCCCCATCAGAGCCCCCCACAGCATGTGTCCCCCATCAGAGCCCCCACAGCATGTGTCCCCCATCAGAGCTCCCCCACAGCAGGTGTCCCCATCAGAGCCCCCCACAGCAGGTGTCCCCATCAGAGCCCCCCCACAGCATGTGTCCCCATCTGAGCCCCCCACAGCATGTGTCCCCCATCAGAGCCCCCCCACAGCATGTGTCCCCCATCAGAGCCCCCCCACAGCATGTGTCCCCCATCAGAGCCCCCCACAGCATGTGTCCCCATCAGAGCCCCCCACAGCATGTGTCCCCCATCAGAGCTCCCCCACAGCATGTGTCCCCCATCAGAGCTCCCCCACAGCATGTGTCCCCCATCAGAGCTACCCCACCGCATGTGTCCCCATCAGAGCCCCCCACAGCATGTGTCCCCATCAGAGCCCCCCCACAGCAGGTGTCCCCCCAAATGCAGCCTCTGCCCCCCCCATTCTCCACACAGCGCCAGCGGTACTTACCTTGGGTCTTCTGCGGTGTCCTCCTCCTCACACTGGCAGCAGCATTCTTCCTGTTTCCTCTCTCGGGCGCAATGAAAGAGAGAATCAGGAAGTGACATCTGACTCAGGGCAGATGTCAATCAAATCTGAAGTGCCGAGTAGCTTCCGCCCGGCGCCTGTAGTATGTATTACTATGGCCGGGCGGAAGCTACTCGGCGCCTCAGAAAATGCCACAAGGCGGGCTAAACACCCACAAATGCGGCGCCACGTCTGCAATCTCGTGATTGCATAGACGTGGCGCTTCCTATAAGTGCACTGTGTCCGGCATCGCACTGTGTCCGGCGTCCGAACACAGCATGTGTCCCCCATCAGAGCTCCCCCACAGCATGTGTCCCCATCAGAGCCCCCCACAGCAGGTGTCCCCATCAGAGCCTCCCCCACAGCATGTGTCCCCATCTGAGCCCCCCACAGCATGTGTCCCCCATCAGAGCCCCTCCACAGCATGTGTCCCCCATCAAAGCCCCCCACAGCATGTGTCCCCCATCAGAGCCCCCCACAGCATGTGTCCCCCATCAGAGCTCCCCCACAGCATGTGTCCCCATCAGAGCTCCCCCACAGCATGTGTCCCCATCAGAGCTCCCCCACAGCATGTTTCCCCATCAGAGCCCCCCCACAGCAGGTGTCCCCCCCAAATGTAGCCTCTGCCCCCCCATTCTCCACACAGCGCCAGCGGTACTTACCTTGGGTCTCCTGCGGTGTCCTCCTCCTCACACTGGCAACAGCATTCTTCCTGTTTCCTCTCTCGGGCGCAATGAAAGAGAGAATCAGGAAGTGACATCTGACTCAGGGCAGATATCAATCAAATCTGAAGTGCCGAGTAGCTTCCGCCCGGCGCCTGTAGTATGTATTATTATGGCCGGGCGGAAGCTACTCGGCGCTTCAGAAAATGCCACAAGGCGGGCTAAACACCCGCAAATGCGGAGCCACGTCTGCAATCTCGTGATTGCATAGACGTGGCGCTTCCTATAAGTGCACTGTGTCCGGCGTCGCACTGTGTCCGGCGTCCGAACACAGTGCACTTAAGGACCTTTTTTTTAAGGACATTTATACAAAGCCACTGGAGGGCTTTGTATAAATGTAAGTCTTCTAGTATGTGCTAGTATGTGATGCATACTAGCACATTATGACATTTTATGACATTGACATATGATATTTTATGACATTTTATGATTATGACATTATCTTGCAGGGACCGCATTTTGTTTTTGTCACAACTTTACTACTGCATGACTATGAAGATGCAATGGTATGAACCTACAAACTAAAAAGCAAATGCACCCAGTCTAGTGATGGAACTCCATAGTAAATCTTCTGTACATACTGTACTGTCACACCATGTAATGATAATAGATCATATAGTATCATGAACTGAAAAACAAGATGGATAAAAATAAATAAATTGCAAAGTTCACAAGGCAACATATTCAAGAGGTTACTCGGGGGGACAATGATGGAATTGATAGGCTTGTGTAGGCAATAGTCCCCAAAGTTTATTAGTGTTAGTCTGTGTCTGTGATATAGCCAGTCTATAAGGGCTAATAGAAATAGGTTGGTAGATCCCAATGTGCCAAATAGCCATGATAAATAGACAGTGAGCTTGAGAAGTAATTATAGATCCTCTTTATTATCAAAACATGAGCTGGAGCGGTCCACTTACAAGAAATAAAGAATCCCCTTCTAGAATAGCTCAGGTGCTGCCACAATGGAATGGCAAATCACTGCACCTCAACTTGTGGCCAATCAAGTGGGGAGAGGGAAAACATAGGCTAAGAACTCCAGGAGATGAAGGCAGAAGAGCCACTGCAGCCAAGATGAGCTGTGTGCCAGACTGCACAGGTGCTGAGAACCAGAACTAAAGTCGGCTGCCACAGTACTAGGACACTTCCAGGTGAAGGAAAGCTTCACTGTATCTCCATGACAAAGCATTTCACTAGATGGAGTGTCTCAGTAGTGGAAAAACTAATAATCCCACTTACAAGCACAATTCTCCCAAGGCACAGAAGTTGCATCTAGTTCCTCTGCACCCCAGAGAGGACCATTAGCAGTTCCTCCTTACCAGCCATCTAGCACCATGATGAAAGAAGACTGTGCATGTGACAGCAAGTTTTCTACTGGCCAGGTTAGCCAAGCTAGGTTGTTACCAATTACCATTCCCTATTCCGTTGAAGCTTTTTCTTTCACCACTAGTAATAGTTATGCTCCCCATCTAAGGAATAGGATAGTGACAATTTTACAAGAGAAGGGGTCCACCCCAATGTATATGAGATTTCAAACCCTGCCCTTGAGGGTTTTATTAAACGTATAAATATCACTGTACATTCTACGTCCTTTTGTAAGGTTAGTTCTAACCAACCCACTCAAGCAGAAAAGAAAATTAAAAGAGGCAGACAGGGAGAAAGAAGATTTTGAGCACAACAAAAAAAGAAAAGAAGAGGGGGTTGACCATCCCAGGAGATAGTACCATAAAAATCTACAATCTATTGTGACATACTTATTAGTGCAGAATATTTACCTTTTCAAGGACCTTAACAGGTTTATATGTAAAGTAAGTGTAAGTTGACCCTAAAGAGGCACTATATTAATACTCAGGAGTTGGGCCACGATATAGATGAAGTCCCCATAGGTGATGCCTCTATATCAGATTAGGTGATGCCTCTATATCAGATACCTATGTTACATAGTTACATAGTAGGTGAGGTTGAAAAAAGACACAAGTCCATCAAGTCCAACCTATGTGTGTGTGATTATGTGTCAGTATTGCATTGTATATCCCTGTATGTTGTGGTCATTCAGGTGCTTATCTAATAGTTTCTTGAAGCTATCAATGCTCCCCGCCTGTGGAAGGGAATTCCCCATCCTTGCCACTCTTACAGTAAAGAACCCTCTACGTAGTTTAAGGTTAAACCTCTTTTCTTCTAATTTTAATGAGTGGCCACGAGTCTTGGTAAACTCTCTTCTGCGAAAAAGTTTTATCCCTATTGTGGGGTCACCATTCCGGTATTTGTAAATTGAAATCATATCCCCTCTCAAGCGTCTCTTCTCCAGAGAGAATAAATTCAGTGCTCGCAACCTTTCCTCATAACTAAGATCCTCCAGACGCTTTATTAGCTTTGTTGCCCTTCTTTTTACTCGCTCCATTTCCAGTACATCCTTCCTGAGGACTGGTGCCCAGAACTGGACCGCATACTCTAGGTGCGGCTGGACCAGAGTCTTGTAGAGCGGGAGAATTATCGTTTTATCTCTGGAGTTGATCCCCCTTTTAATGCATGCCAATATTCTGTTTGCTTTGTTAGCAGCAGCTTGGCATTGCCTGCCATTGCTGAGCCTATCATCTACTAGGACCCCCAGGTCCTTTTCCATCCTAGATTCCCCCAGAGGTTCTCCCCCCAGTGTATAGATTGCATTCATATTTTTGCCACCCAAATGCATTATTTTACATTTTTCTACATTGAACCTCATTTGCCATGTAGTCGCCCACCCCATTAATTTGTTCAGGTCTTTTTGCAAGGTTTCCACGTCCTGCGGAGAAGTTATTGCCCTGCTTAGCTTAGTATCGTCTGCAAATACAGAGATTGAACTGTTTATCCCATCCTCCAGATCGTTTATGAACAAATTAAATAGGATTGGTCCCAGCACAGAACCTTGGGGAACCCCACTACCCACCCCTGACCATTCTGAGTACTCCCCATTTATTACCACCCTCTGAACTCGCCCTTGTAGCCAGTTTTCAATCCATGTACTCACCCTATGGTCCATGCCAACAGACCTTATTTTGTACAGTAAACGTTTATGGGGAACTGTGTCAAATGCTTTTGCAAAATCCAGATACACCACGTCTACAGGCCTTCCTTTATCTAGATGGCAACTCACCTCCTCATAGAAGGTTAATAGATTGGTTTGGCAAGAACGATTCTTCATGAATCCATGCTGATTACTGCTAATGATATCGTTCGTATTACTAAAATCCTGTATATAGTTCCTTATCATCCCCTCCAAGAGTTTACATACTATCGATGTTAGGCTAACTGGTCTGTAATTCCCAGGGATGTATTTTGGGCCCTTTTTAAATATAGGTGCTACATTGGCTTTTTTCCATTCAGCTGGTACCATTCCAGTCAGTAGACTATCTGTAAAAATTAGGAACAACGGTCTGGCAATCACTTGACTGAGTTCCCTAAGTACCCTCGGATGTAAGCCATCTGGTCCCGGTGATTTATTAATGTTAAGTTTCTCAAGTCTAATTTTAATTCCGTCCTCTGTTAACCATGGAGGTGCTTCCTGTGTTGTGTCATGAGGATAAACACTGCAGTTTTGGTTACTGAAGCCCCCCGATTCACTCGTGAAGACTGAGGAGAAGAATAAATTCAATACCTTTGCCATCTCCCCATCCTTTGTAACCAGATGTCCTTCCTCATTCTTTTTGGGGCCAATGTGGTCTGTCCTCCTTTTTTACTGTTTACATACTTTAAGAATTTCTTGGGATTTTTTTGGCTGTACTCCGCTATGTGTCTTTCATGTTCTATCTTAGCTGTCCTAATTGCACCTTTACATTTCCTGTTGCATTCTTTATAAAGTCTGAATGCTGAGGATGATCCCTCAACCTTGTATTTTTTGAAGGCCTTCTCCTTTGCTTTTATATGCATTTTTACATTGGAGTTAAGCCATCCAGGACTTTTGTTTGCTCTTTTAAATTTATTACCCAATGGGATACATTGGCTAATGCCCTTATTTAATATGCTCTTAAAGCAAACCCATCTCTCCTCTGTATTCTTTGTTTCTAATATTTTATCCCAGTTTATGCCTTTTAGCAAGGTTTGTAGTTTAGGGAAGTTGGCTCTTTTGAAATTCAGTGTCTTTGTATTCCCTTTATGTTTCCTATTTGTGTGATTTATACTGAAACCAATTGACCTGTGATCGCTGTTACCTAAATTGCCCCGCATTTCCACATCCGTGATCAGGTCTGTATTGTTGGTAATCAGTAGATCCAGTAATGTTTTATTTCTAGTTGGTGCGTCTACCATCTGACCCATAAAATTGTCCTGCAAGACATTAAGGAACTGGCGAGCCTTAAATGAATGTGCGGTTCCCTCCGCCCAGTCTATGTCTGGATAATTAAAATCCCCCATTATGATAACACTTCCCATCCTTGCTGCTACTCCAATTTGTGATAGGAGATCCGTCTCCACTTCCTCCCTCAGGTTAGGGGGCCTATAGCATACTCCCAGTATTATTTTCTCCTTAGCTTTATCCCTTTGGAGCTCTACCCATAAGGATTCCACCTCCTCTCTAGCTCCCTCAGTGATGTCATCTCTCACATTCACTTGTACATTATTCTTGATATATAGGCATACCCCTCCCCCTTTTTTACCCTCTCTATCCTTGCGGTATAGGGTATACCCTTGAATGTTTGCCAGCCAATCATGAGAGCTGTTGAACCAGGTCTCTGAAATTCCCACAAAATCCAAATCCTCCTCGTACAACAGTATCTCTAGTTCACCCATCTTGTCTGCCATGCTCCTGGCATTGGTGAACATGCCACATAGTTTAGACCAGTCGCATATTGTCTTCGTATTGGGTGTTTCGAGATTGCAACTAGGACTTGCTACTATACTCACCTTGTGTTTTTGTGCTTTGGTTAACCTACCACTAATGCCCCCAATACTACCCTCTGGAATATCTTCCGCGCTGGCTATCTCTGCCTCTGGACCCTCCCCCCCATCGCCTAGTTTAAAAACCCCTCTAACTTTTTGGCTATCCTCCTTCCCAGCAGATCTGCACCCTCCTCATTTAGGTGCAGTCCGTCCCTTCTATAGTACCGGTTACCGACTGAGAAGTCGGCCCAGTCCTCCAGGAACCCAAACCCCTCCTTACTACACCAGCTCTTCAGCCACTTGTTTACTTCCCTAATCTCCCTCTTCCTTTCTGGTGTGGCTCGATGTACCGGTAGTATTCCTGAGAATACTACCTTGGAGGTCCTTTTCCTCAATTTAGCTCCTAAGTCCCTAAAATCGTTCTTTAGGACACTCCATCTGCCTCTGACTTTGTCATTGGTGCCAACGTGCACCATGACAACCGGGTCTTCCCCAGCCCCTCCCAGTAATCTGTCCACAAGATCCGTGATGTGCCAAACCCGAGCGCCCGGTAGACAACATACTGTTCTGCGCTTCAGGTCTTGGTTACAGATTGCCCTCTCTGTCCTTCTAAGAATTGAGTCCCCTACCACCAGAATCTGTCTTTCCTTTCCCTTTTCTGCCCCCCCACTCTCACTGGAGGAGTTCTTCCCCCGGCAGCTAGGAGAGTCCCTCAGCTCCAGCAGTGCTGGTCCCTGACTGGTTTCACCAATGTCACTCAAAGTAGCGTACTTATTGGGATGCTCCAGTCCTGGATCGGCCTCCCCGGCACTTCCCCCTCTACCCCTCCTGACTGTCACCCATCTACTCTTTGCTAGTGCCAGCACCTCTTTGTCTCCACCCACCTCTGTGCTGGCCACTGCCGGCACCTGCTGTGTACGTTCCTGGCTCACCTTTAGTATGGAGGGACTTCTCAGTGCTGACAGTTGCTTCCCCAGATTCAGAACCTGGGCTTCCAGGGAAACAATGTGCTTACATTTTGCTCAGCAGTATTCGCCCTCGATCGGATGATCAAGGAACGCATACATGCGGCAAGATGTACAAAGAGTCGCCTCTCCACACCCGCCGGGCATTGTACCTATTAAATTTAGTGAGGATTGGGGATTTTACCCTGTCCAAATTACCTAACAGCTAGCTTCCTGGCACTAATACTCAAGACAATACACAGGTACACAACAAGACTATACACAGGTACACAAGACAATACACAGGTACTCACAGACCTACGTGCAATCGCAGAACAGTCGCAGACCTATGTACACTCGCAATACTCAAGTATACAATACACAATACACAAGAACTAACGATCCACACACACTACTCAGACAACACTCATGTACTCACACTACACAGGTACTATGACCCCTGTTATATTCTCCTGTTTTAAACTCTGGTTTTAACTCACCACTTAGAAAAGTTCCACTTGGTTTAAGTTCCGGCAATCTCCCAATGAGCAGGCTCAGGATGAGTCCTACAAACAGTTATATAGACTGCAGGCACCTGTGAGCAATTACCCCCTCCCCCTACTTAATAGCCTGAAGGAACCAAAGAAGAAAAAAAAAAAGAAAAGAAAAAAAAAGCTATTTAAAAAGTGACAGAAAAAGCTAATTGAAAAGCTAAAAGGAAAAACCCCAAAAATGCTACCCAGCAAACAAAAAGTAAAACTTGTATACTCTCCCTCTGGTTTTAACTCACCACTTAGAAAAGTTCCACTTGGTTTAAGTTCCAGCAATCTCCCAATGAGCAGTCTCAGGATGAGTCCTACACACAGTTATATAGACTGCAGGCACCTGTGAGCAATTACCCCCTCCCCCTACGTAATAGCCTGAAGGAACCAAAGAAGAAAAAAAAAAAAAAAAGAAGAAAAAAAAGCTATTTAAAAAGTGACAGAAAAAGCTAATTGAAAAGCTAAAAGGAAAAGCCCCAAAAATGCTACCCAGCAAACAAAAAGTAAAACTTGTTCACTCTTCCTCTGGTTTTAACTCACCACTTAGAAAAGTTCCACTTGGTTTAAGTTCCAGCAATCTCCCAATGTTATGGATGGTTCAATTCAAAGGGTCCATTCATTGACCCATTTTATCATGTCAGGTAAAAAAAAAATCTGGTAGACATTTTTCCTTACCTTCTTTTATAAAGAATTCAGGTCACCTAATCAACATATTATGCTATAACACATGGGAAACTTGCTACGCATGGTCTCCCTGGATGTGAGTTCATTGTATACCTCTATCATCCACAAGGTACTGTAGGTCTTAACACTCTCCAGTTATTCCTCAGGAAAGATACAAATATTAATTATAAGCAGGCCCAAATTTTTCATGGGTTGTACAAGATTCAATCTGGAACACAACTATTTCAAGTTTTTAGATCGTTTCTATTTGCAGACCCATGGTACTGCTATGGGGGCAAATTATGCCAGTTATGCAAATATTACCATGGGTCACTGGGAGAAACTCACCACTAGGAACAGCATTCCATTCCAAATGGATCATCAATATACCTACGCCAGGTACAATACTGTGCAAAAGTTTTAGGCAGGTGTGACAAAATGCTGTAAGGTAAGAATGCTTTCAAAAATATATATTTTAAAAGTGTATTTTTATCAATTTATGAAGTGCAAAGTGAGCAAACAGAAGAAAAATCATAGTTCTCCGTTACCCGTGATGTCATTATTCACTTTAGTATCAGTGTGAAGAGTAAGGATGTGCTGAACACCCCATGGTTCGGTTCGCACCAGAACATCCGAACAGGCAAAAAATTCGGAAGAACACAGGAACACCTTTAAAGTCTATGGGACACGAACATGAAAAATCAAAAGTGCTCATTTTAAAGGCTTATATGCAAGTTATATGGAAAAGTTTATTGCACAATGGGGCTTTAAAACAGCAATGTACAAGATCAAAGAGATTATTTCTTATTAGTTTATGGAGAATACCGTATTTATCGGAATATAACACGCACCGGCGTATAACACGCACCCCAATTTAGGAGGGAATTTTAAGGAAAAAAAAACTTTTAGGAGGGAATTTAAAGGGAAAAAAACTTACATTTAAATGCCCATCATTGCAGCCTTCTCAGTGCAGCCTTGCCCCAGTGCAGCCATGTCAGTGCAGCCTTCCCCAGTGCAGCCATGTCAGTGCAGCCTTGTCAGTGCAGCCTTGTCAGTGCAGCCATGTCAGTGCAGCCATGTCAGTGCAGCCTTGTCAGTGCAGCCATGTCAGTGCAGCCATGTCAGTGCAGCCTTGTCAGTGCAGCCTTCCCCAGTGCAGCCTTCCCCAGTGCAGCCTTGCCCCAGTGCAGCCTTCGATCCCCTGTCCCTGCCATCCTGGGCTTCAAAATCGCCGACCGCGATTTGAAAATGGCGCCGCCGGCGCCGTAATACACAGAGCCGGTCCACGGCTCTTTCCGGCGGCTCTCGTTCACTTTCGGCTCCACTCGTAGTCCCGAGCGGAGCTATCCGAACCTAGCCGAGTAGAAAGGAAAAGAGACGAGGACCGGCTCTGTGTATTTCGGCGCCAGTGGCGCCATTTTCAAATCGCGGTCCGCGATTTTGAAGTTGTGACAGCTCGGGATCGCAGGGGATTGGCGTATAACACGCACCTGTGACTTTCCCCTGATTTTAAGGGGAAAAAAGTGCGTGTTATACGCCGATAAATACGGTAGTTATGTATACATAGATATGTACAATAAAGAATCTGGTCCAATGACATAATTCATATTTCATAATGCAAATAAAAAACACACATTTGTGCACATCATTATATTACATAATGATGTATAGTATGCGAGCGCCTTTGCGTTTCGACCTAGGTACGGTCTCTTCAGGGGGCACAATTAGATCTAAAAAATATATATTACATGTATTCAGAATTAAAGAAATATATCGTCATTCATCACATTTAATAGACCATGATGGTAGATTTTTCCGTTAAAAGGTGGAATAGGTGTTCTATATTCCAGGATGGTCAGAGCCGTTTGAGAATCCGGAGGGCCCGCAGGCCGCCCCCACCTCCCCAGGAGAGAAGAGCCAACCCCAAGGGGCTTACAAGGAGCCACACTATACACACCCCCTGAGGGACGGAGAAGAACACACCTGCAACAAACACCCAATAGGAGCCATTTATTAATTTAAAAAAATTGAGTAATTGAATGATGGTTATAAATGTTTCTAGTTGTGTATATTGAGACTGACTGTGAATTAGAGTGTCCATGTATTTGTACATCACAGTATTGTTTGCGTCCCATGGAAATAACTAGCCAAAGTAGAATGGTAAATTGTTAAAAATAATATGGTGGTGTAATAATGTGAGGAGATATTTGTGGTTTATGGGCAGTAGTGTTAAATAATGCTGCAGATAATTATGTATAGTGCGAGGAAAATGTGAAGTGTGTATGCAAAGAACTAACAGTTAGCTCAGTCTGAAACGTGCACTGTGTGCGGGATAATAGTGTGACTAAAAAGGTGCATCAAGTGATAGAAAGCATGGTGTCTGCCAACCAAATGCTGGCACAAAGTAAAAAAATGACAATGATAAAAAATGGAAAACAAAAGATGAAAAATTAAATAAAAACCAACCAAGGTGTAAAAGTGTGTGTTATGGTGATATAATGTGCCTTGTGGAATGAATGTGGTTCAAGTTAAAAATGTAGTTTACCTTGTACGGTGTTGTAATTCGTATGTACTGTAGGTAGTAATAGGCTTTTAAAGCTTGTTAGATGTTGAAGACCTGACTGCAGTTATGCAAGAAAGGTGGGGACTCGGATACCGATGGGAAGGTGGATGCAATGCCGCCCATCCAGATCTGCATGGAATCATAAATTGATTCTCGAGAGTCCAGTCTCTTATGTACCTGAAGTAGGGCAAATGGGATAATTGTATGCAGGTGCAAGCTTCCCCCCCTCCCCCCAAGGACATGGCGTGAGGGCCGCTAGAGAAGCGGCCCACCCTTTATATGTAAGTTATTGTCATAAAAAGTGTTTGGGGACCCGGGTCCTACCCCAGGGGACATGTATCAATGCAAAAACATTTGCATTTTTTCGGGAGAAGTGATTTTTTTAATGCTTAAAGTTAAACAATAAAAATTTAATTTTCCTTTAAATATCATGCCTAGGGGGTGTCTATGCCTGTATCGTGGCGCATTTTTCCCGTGTTTAGAACAGTACAGCAGCAAAATAACATTTCTAAAGAAAAAATTGTCCTCTAAAACTGATCGTAGCTGTAATGAATTGTCGGGTCTCGGCAATATAGCTAAAACTCATTGAAAAAAAGGGCATGGGTCCCCCCCAAGTCCTTTACCAGGCCCTTTGGGTCTGGTATTATTATTAAGGGGAACCCCGGACCAAAGTTAAAAAAATGCGCGGGGGTCCCCCTAAAATCTATACCAGGCCCTTCAGGTCTGATATGGAAATTAAGGGGAACCCTGCACCAAATAAAAAAAATGGCATAGCCCCCCTCCCCAAAATTCATACCAGACCCTTCAGGTCTGCTGGTGTCTGGCTGACAGGATCAACAGACTTGTGATTACTCCCTCACATGACAGGAAGACATTAGTTCAAGATCTTTTTGGTCGACCCTATACTGACAGGAGTGACTACTCCTATCATTGGGAGTTCTCGTAGTCACACTGAGCATATCCAGTTCCTGCCCTCTGTTGTTTAGTGCCTTGTTATCTCAGAGCTTACCATCTGTCCCACCTTGCAACAACTACATTGCAGGTTATTCAATCCCTTCCAGGTCCCCCTCATGGTTCATTGGTGATCGGCTCATGCAAATGTATGTATGCTTTAGATGACATTCAGCCTATGAAGAAGGACCTAGGGTCTGAAACATGTCAGGCTTCATCTCCTATAGCTACGTGCAATAGCCCTTTATACTATAGGGCACTTACATTTATGCCTGTTTTTTTGTACTGCAATTCATTTTATACATTATTTCTACTGTATAGATTATTAAATGTTTTCAATATAACAATCACCTGGTCTGTCCTAAAAATCCTGGGGGGTTATGCTGTGCCTATGAGCACTAGGTTTGTTTTTTCGTCTATTGGATTGGCCAGACCAGGCCATACACACTGTCAATCATCTATCCTTCAGTATATATTTATAAAGCCACATGACCATTTTAAGTTGATGACTTTGTCCAAAAATGACCATGTGATCATATTAGGTCAATGAAGTCACAAGCATCCCTGGCCCTTTGTTATGTACAGCTGTGGGGCAGGGAATGCCCTGGCCACAGCTTATTGGGCACTGATGTGAAGTTAGTGACAGCTTCCTTCTGGGTTTGGTCCAAAAAAAAGTTCAGATCAAACCTCATCCCTAATAGCATTGCACAAACAGAATTCAGGCTGGCCAAGAGGCAGCCCTTGTCTCCTTAAAAGATACAGCAACATGTCTTGGCTTATATATATTTGTATTTTTCATTGTTTTTTTTGTTTGTGTTTTTTTTTTAACTCTGACCATAATAAACACATAAAATATATATAAAACCATCATTGTTGTTGAGACTGCAAACACATAGAACAATATGATGGCAGGAGCTGCACAATGAAAATCACGTCTTTAGAGCTATCAGAATTTAAACCCGCAATCAATGTAATCATTCCACCTCTGTATATTGTTTTGCAAAAGCATATAGACTAATGTGGGCCATACTCACTACGATTTCCTAGCAATTTTAACCACCTTCAATCAGCCTACCCACATCAATGCTATTTGGAAACATGGAAACTGTTGGTGGTAAATTGCTTAAACTGTTTAATAGTCTTTGTTCTTGATAGCCAGTTAAATTGTCTTTGTGCTCGATAGGAAAACTGTAATGAATGTGGCAAGAATCAGTTATATGTTGATGTTGGCTACACCACTGAACACCTGCCAGGTTCTGGATCTTTGCCCATATTGCTTGATACATTATCCATTTCTATTTTTTTTTCTTTTTTTATGCAAAAGGGTAGAAATATTTGTAAATCTAGGAAAACGAGCTGAGCATGGCATATGGTAGCATAACCTGTGGTTACACACATCTAATCACACAATGAATTGTTGCTATAATACCCTTAAAGAGACTAAGGATCAAATATGAGCATATTTCAATGTCCTTTAGAGATCTTGGTAAATCGTCCAATAAATGTTTAATCACCCACACTGCAACATTATGATCTGGCTTCCAGCTGTCACCTGGCATACAAATCAGGACAACAATGGCTACTGAATAAGAATTTGCAGATTCTAGAAACACAAAAAATACAACTTAAAAACAACATAATCTCTATCTAGATTGCTTTCTGAGTCATTAATTCCCAATGACTAGAAAACTATGAGATGTGTATGGGGCTATGAATATTTTTCCCTGTATCTGAACCAATTCATAATCTAAATTACCAACTATAAATCAATTTCAGATTTGTTGACGTATCTTTAATAATGATAAATGGAGAGTTTATGGCTCCTGCTAAAGTTCACTTCAAGTTTTTGATTTATTAGAGAGCTGCACTGTAGTGGGACAGGCTTTCACCTCTACAGCCAGAAACTACAATACATTTGAAGTTGAAAGAAGAAAATCCATTTGTAGAATGTAAGTGTAATTTCTATATCAGGCATTACAGATATTACAGAATTTGCTATTGGTTAAGAGTTCATTTTGTTTTTGTTTTTTTTTTCATATCAAATGAACTAACGCATAAAGATACCTAAAATAAAAACTGCAAAATAACTGAACTGCATTAGAAATTACCCACAAAGCTACTATCAAAAGGCTATGGAATTTAGGATTGTTTAAGATTTGTAACTATACTGTATATTCAAGACTGGTCGTAGTGTGACGTGGATGTAAAATTGCTGAAAAATCTTTATAGGACTTTGTTTGTTTTTATTGTAGTGGTTGATGTATACATGCTAGAGATAAGCAAACTGGTTTATCCAACAGCATATACACAAATGGAGTTGTGATCCACATTGTTCAAAATGATGGTCCAATTCCTAGCCCATGGAGATCTGCAAGTAAAATCCTCTCAAACACTGATGCAATGGTACCATTTGCTTTTTCCCTTTATTAAAAGCTGGCCATATATTATGCAATTTTCATTCCTTCAACCCATGGTTGAAGGAAATAAAATTGCATGATTCCCCCATTAAGGCATTCAGTGTTGATGGGGGAATCCCTCCCCCTGCGCTATTGGATTCTGACAGCGGGAGGTCGTCATCATAATGCAATTATCACTGCTGACAGCTAGAGCTGCCAGCAGTGATCTCACAAAAAACCTGACAGGCTGGTTGTACTGAAGTTGGTTGATAGATTGACTTCAATACAACCAACATGCCCATAGATGGATCGAAATTTGGCCAATTGCTGCAGAACCAGCTAAATTTTGGTTCATCTATGGCCAGCTTTATAGTTTTTATTTTATTAAAGCCTAAAATGTTAAAGATATCTGCCCCACCCTAGCCTAACATATTATTGCAGCATACCTATGACTGGAAAGCCACAGGTGTGTGAAATAATTTGAAATAGAATGTTTTATCTATATAAAAAAAACAAAAACAGTTATGATGAGTCATTGAGTTTTGGGCATTATTTTAATTAATTTCCCTGCACTTGTTCCCATCTTCAGTAAAAAATAAAAATAAACACTGTCAAGTGTTAAAGTAAGTAAAGAGTTCCCAGCCACTCTGAGTGAATCTAATCAGGATTTGTAAATGGACCATGGAATACTGGAATATTCCCACAGCCAGTTTTCTATTATGTCATGGTTAATTAGTTAATGCATTCATCATAAACTTTTATAATATTTAAAATACTGTAGTCTCATAATAAATAAATACATACTGTACATCTTTCAAAATGTAGGAACTGAACCATGGATATCTTCCGAATATCCAAATACTGATTGGTACCACAAGTACAGTATATTCCAATGACTAAAATTTCAAATAAGCTTCAGCATGTTTATGTAATTTCAAAGTTCTTTTTTAACTACTTCCGGACTGCATATACTGCGGCAGGGAGGCCCGGCTGCACAAAATAATGTACCTGTACCTTCTTGAGTTCTTCCGGGTCTGGGGTGCGCACATGGGCCGCTGGCAACCCGCTCCCGCTGTGATTGGACACAGCGGGAGCCAATCAGTGAGTCCAGTGGTTGTGATGTCCGCCGGGAACCTGGTGATCGTTCATAGAGAAGCAGAACGGCACTCTGCCTATGTAAACAAGGCAGACCGCTGTTCCAATCACAGCGGCCATTTAGCACTCAATCTGAGTGTCCAATGAGAGATGATCTCAAAACATGAGATCATCTCTCATTGCCGGCTCTCCCTCCTCACACAGAGACAGTGTGTGAGGAGGGAGAGTGAATGGCTGCAGTGTCAGTGTAAGAAAGAAAAAGGAAAATAAAGTGCTCACAGTACCTGTCCCCAGTGCCACGTATAAGTGCTATCTGTCATTAGTGCCACATATTAGTGCCATCTGTCATCAGTGCCACATATTAGTGCCATCTGTCATCAGTGCCACATCAGTGTCACGAGTCATCAGTGCCACATATTAGTGCCATCTGTCATCAGTGTCACGCGCCATCTGTTATCAGTGTCACGTATCAGTGCCATTTGTCATCAGTGTCATCAGTGCCACGTATTAGTGCCATCTGTCATCAGTGTCATGTATTAGTGCCACGTGTCATCAGTGCCACGTATTAGTACACCTGTCATCAGTGTCATGTGTCATCAGTGCCACGTATTAGTGCCATCTGTCATCAGTGCCACATCAGTGTCACGTGTCATCAGTGCCACATATCACTGCCATCTGTCATCAGTGCCACATCAGTGTCACGTGTCATTGTCCTGGCACTCCAGGGCTTTCAAAAGTGTAATAGGTAGTCAACAAGTTAGAACACGTGATGGTGCTCCCTGCAGTTTGGCCTCTCTATGTGGCCTGGCGGTGAAAAAGTCCCACACATGTGGTATCGTAATATTCAGGAGGAGTAGCAGAATGTATTTTGGGGTGTCATTTGTGGTATACACATGCCATGTGAGAGAAATAACCTATTACAATGACAATTTTGTGGAAAAAAAAATCTTCATTTTGCAAAGAAGTGGGGAAAATATGACAACATCAAAAACCTCACCATGCATCTTACTAAATACCTTGGAATGTCTACTTTCAAAAAAGGGGTCATTTGGGGGTTATTTGTACTTTCCTGGCTTGTTCGGGTTGCAAGAAATGGGTCGCAAGTACATCAAGTGTGATCAATTTTTTATGATTTGCACCATAGCTTGTAGACTCTAACTTTCACAAAGACCAAATAATATCCACTAATTTGGGTTATTTTTACCAAAGCTATGTAGCAGTATAAATTTTGGCCAAAATTTATGAAGAAAAAATTAATAATTTGCAAAATTTTATCACAGAAACTAAGAAAAATGCTTTTTTTATTTATAGCGCAAAAAATAAAAAACCCAGAGGTGATCTAATACCACCAAAATAAAGCTCTATTTGTATGAAAAAAGGACAAAAAAAATAATTTGGGTACAGTATTACATGACTGAATAATTGTCATTCAAAGTGTGAGAGCACTGAAAGCTGAAAATTGGTCTGGTCACGAGGAGGGTTTAAGTGCCCAGTTGTCAAGTGGTTGTCAAGAAAAAGTCAGATTCATGTTAACATTTAAAATATCAGCTCTGGTTGAAGGACACAGTACAGCAATGCAATCACAATAATGGACAACGTTACATTAATATCTACTATATTGAAGCCCCCACAGGATCTCTCTCTTATCCTCCAGTCAAACAATCCCTCACACAGTTAGCAAGCACCCCCTAAGGCACACATTTAGCCCTTTGATCGCCCTGTTAACCCCCTCCCTGCCAGTGTCATTTGTACAGTGACAGTTCATTTTTTTAGCACTGATCACTGTATTGGTGTCACTGGTTCCCAAAAAGTGTAACTTAGGGGTTCATTTACTATAGCACCAATATGCGACCCCACTGCACATGAAAATAGCGCCCAATTAAGCCAATTAAGACTTCAACTGGGTGGATGTGCAAATGGTAAATCACGCTATTGCCAGCAAACATGCCTGTTGGCATATGCGGGAATAGTTGAAGACAATGGGGCTTGAACCTGCAAAATCCAAAGTCCTCATTGAAGGCCTGTATGATAGTTATTTGCCATAAAAAGTGTATGGGGACCCGGTTCCTGGGGGACATGTTTCAATGCAAAAAAAAGTTTTTAAAACAATTGTTTTTTCAGGAGCAGGGATTTAAATGATGCTTAAAGTGAAACAATAAAAATGAAATATTCCTTTAAATATTGTGCCTGGGGGGTCCCCTTAGTCTGCCTGTAAAGTGGCGCATCTGTGCGATGTGTAGAACAGTGCCGCAGCAAAATGACAATTAAAAAGGAAAAAATTTAATTTAAACTTGCTTGCGGCATATATTGCTGGCTCCCAGCAATATAGATGAAAACCATGGAATAAAACAGCGTAGGGTCCCCCCCATCCATACCAGGCCCTTTGGGTCTGTTATAGGTAGTCAACAAGCAGAACAGGGAGATGCTTGTTTGCATTAGCATCTCCCCGTTCTTCCTCACCGTGAGACGATTGGGTATCCCCATGGACATCAAGTCTGCGGGACCCGAGATCACGATCACGGGGCTCCTGGCTGCACACGTGCGCACCCGCAAGCCGCCCCTTAAAGGACAACGTACAGGTACGTTAATCTGCCTGTATGTGCCCTTCTGCCGCAGTATATCTGCGTGAGGAGGTCGGGCAGCGGTTAAAATTCATACCAGACCTGAAGGGCCAGTTTTTGACAAGTCCTTTATTATGGACTGGTATTATGATATGGACTGGGGGGGTGGGGGGTGGACCGCGTGCCATTTTTGTCTTGATTTTTGAATAGCCTTTTTTTGGAATTCCACACTATAATATTATTGAATACTTACATACCATTGCATGCATTTGAAGAGTTAAAATTATGGAACCATCCAAACTGATGTGCATTGGCTAATTATGCTGCTGAGTACAATCTAGCTTTTCACTAGTTGATAACATCAGAGGGAATCGAACCCATGGCTTGAACCTTTATAGGTAGCAGATCATGCCACTAGGCTACAGAGCTGAGCACAAGCATATATAGAAAATACAATTTCTAATGTTTGATTCTTTTCATTTTATATAATAATGTTTTGCATTTGAGGCATTAATATTATGGTAAACATGCTCACGTGGCATTGGCTATTAGGCATGCGCCTAGATTCAGCATATGCTGCTGATTAAGATCTAAGCTTTGCTGTTCTTATTTTCATAGTATATAGTTGGATGCTAAGCTAGGGGCCGGGAAGCCAGCCGCCGTGTCCTTGACAACCGATGAGTCATCAGTGACAGCTGAATGTACCAAAAACCAAATATTTCCATCTAGTATGGATTCGGAGGGGGTCCCCCCAAAATCCACACCAGACTTTTATTCGAGCATGCAGCCTGGAGGTCAGGGGGGACAGATGAGCCCCCCCTGAACCATACCAGGCTGCATGCCCAAAAGAGCCTGGTATGGGTTTTGGGGGGAACTACACACCTAATATTTTGTAAACAATAGTTTTTGGGGTATTTTTTTCTTAATTTGGTGCTTAGAGAGAATTCACATTTAGTCGACACATTTCATGGCTTACCTAATCCACAAAATAATTAGTAGAACCCTAATTTTCAACTTTGGAGCAGGGTTTTTTTTTGGGGGGTGGGTTTCTTCCCCCTCCCCCCTTACACTTTCTACTCAAGGACTTGCACAAACAAATACTTTTGTATGCAACCAGATTTAATACAGATTTGAAGGGGTATGAATTGTTTGCATTTATAAAATATGTATTTTGAGTCTGCAAAAATCAAACTTAAGTACTTCCCGACTGGCTCATGTACATATACGTCGGCAGGTTGGCAGGCCTGTGCAAAACGACCAACAGGTAGGTCTGCTCCTTTAAGAGCCTTAGCAGTGCACGCACGCCCGCTGCACAGCGGGAACCCGATGCGCGTGGATGGTGGTCACAATGACCGCCAGCCACCTGCGATCGTGGGCACGAGAGACAGAACAGGGATCTGTGTGTGTAAACACACAAATCCCGGTTCTGTCAGGATCGCTGCCCTAATAGTTAGGAACAGTGATATGTCTCATCCTCTAGTCACTCCCATTCCCCACAGTTAGAACACATACTGAGGGAACACTTTTAACCCCTTGATCACCCACTAGTGTTATCCCCTTCCCTGCTAGTGACATTTATACAGTAATCAGTGGCTATTTTTAGCTCTAATCGCTATAACGGTCAATGGTCCCAAAGAAGTGTCAAAAGCGTCTGATCTGTCTGCCGCAATGTCGCGGCATCTGATCTGTCTGCCGATAAAAATCGCTGATCGCCGACATTACTAGTAAAAATCTATTCCCTATTTTGTAGACGCTATAACCTTTGCGTGAGCCAATCAATATATGCTTACTGCAATTTTTTTTTTACCAAAAATATGTAGAAGAATATATATTGGCCTAAACTGATGAAGAAATTTGTTTTTAAAAAAAAAAATTAGTTTTTTTTCAAAATTGTTGCTCATTTTTGTTTATAGCGCAAAAAATAAAAGCCACAGAGGTGATCAAATACCAAGAAAAGAAAACTCTATTTTTGGGAAAAGAAGGACGGCAATTTTGTTTGGGTACTACGTTGCATGCCTGCGCAGTTGTCAGATAAAGCAACACAGTACCGTATCGCAAAAAATGGACTGGTCAGGAAGGGGGCAAATCCTTCTGGGGCAAAAAATAATCAACTTTTTATTTCAACATTAGTATAAACATTTGGTAGATTAATGTACTTGGGTACTTGGGCCAAAAAAAAAAAAGCTTGGAAATGATGATCCAGAATTTGACAATATTTGACAGAATTTGACAGTAAGGGCCCTGCTCAGAAGAGCTTACAATCTACAAGGGTGTGACACTAAAAATTAGACACATTAAACAAATCACATTAGAAAAGCAGGGATACAAATCAAGCTAACAAGAAGCACGACTAATCTTTTTTGTGATCAGAAGTCCTCACCCCGAATCTCAAAAAAGTTACATGGCAGAATTATCATAAGCAAAAACAGACAAAATTAATACATAAGCCAAAAAGGCAGCACACAAACTACATTGACACACACAGCAGGGGTGAAATAGCAGGAGCCTTCCTTTTCATCTCAATCATTAAATAACAGTTGTAAGTCTAACATGTGAGATTTAGAAGCAATCATCAAACAACAGTCTTAGTGGGGTGAGGGTCAGGAATTATGCACACCCCCAACCCCCCCAAAACCCACAAAAACATATCTATTTGTAACCCAATATACACACTGCAAAGAAAAATTCAGGCCTGTTCTTAGGCCAAACACCTACCACAAATGCAGGCCTTTAAATAACCTAGCTAATCTTTCTCACCTCCACCCACCCAGTAAAGGACACACCGACCAGTGTCATTTTTTCTGTCTCTTGAGATAAGCCTCAGGTGCTCACACCTGTTCATCAGGAATACACACTCTTTACAAATAAAAAAATGCCTCAGCAGATATATCTGTGCAGGGTAAAGCTCAAAATAACACATGTCCAAGGCTCTGCCCATAATCAGTGATACCAAAAATCTCCAAATCAAACTTGTACGTTGTTGGGCATGTGAAGGGTCCAAAACAGGAAATCATAAGCATACAAAATTAAAATATGTGTGCAGCATCACACCAGACTTATACATCCATATCTGGGCCAAAAGACACCAGTTCTAGATTTGGTGCAAACCCTCCCTTGCTTGATTAATAATGTTATCTTGGGATTCCATTATGTGAAACCCATCGGAAATGTTAGCACTGGTGAAAAAGAAATTTTAACACCACAACATTCAAACCTCTAGCCAGGTGACAGGATTGGGATTCAAACTCAGGGCTGCTAGACAGAAGAACCCATTAGCCACTGTGCTGCTACACTGCTGTGGTGTCAAACTGTCCTAAGTCACAGGGGGGAAGAAGTTGATCAATGCAGATGTACTGTGGAAGGCCAGAGAGCCAGTGAACAACCTGTTTCTGGCATATGCAATCTGTTTTGGAGGCTGGTTATGGCTGATTACTGTTTTGTGGGTTTTAACTTGTAGGAGGCTGCAATTAGTGCTGGTGGGGAAACTTTAAGGCTGATTAGAGTCCTTGTCCATGGAAAACATGTGACACAATTTGCAATGGTGGTTGAACCCTTCTACTCAAAAATACTACATTTAGACCTAATTTATGTAAGGACCTAAGTCAGTAGTTATGTTTAACAACATAGGGAGATCAAACAACTTCTCTACCTGAAGTGTCATGTTTGGGATTCAAACCCAGACCCTCAGGGCTGCTAAGCAAGAGTGCTAAGCTGTAAGCCACCAAGCTGCCACATGTGGAACCCTCCTACACATAAATACACATTTACTGCATTTCTTATATATGTGGAGGAATTATATTAGTCAGGAGTTGTTCTTCTTGATTTATTCTGTGATTTTTTTGTGGTTCTTGGTGTGTGAGCGTAGAATAGTGATGTTACCCTCTGATTTTTGGGAATTACATTTTTATTTCTTATGCTGGTACACATATCACATTTTTTGGGCTTAAATTATGATCATTTGGAAAAAGGCACATGCGCGAAGCTTCCAAAATGCCTCAGCCAGCCAGCCGCCCTATCTCCTGATCCAGATCAGCAGGATACCCGCGGATAGCGGGAATCGATCGGGGAACATCATAGCAGTAACCCCATGCTAGGTAGCACAGTCCGCCGGAACCTGGGACAGAGATTCGCCACCGAGGGTAATCAGGCCGATTCCAAGATGGCGGCCGCGTCTCAGCCACGAGACATACATGCAGGGGGACAAGCAAAAAGCAGGCAAGTTATTGCCCCAGCCACGCTACCCTTCACTCTACAGGCAATCCCCAACATTTCCCACGCTGTGACCCCATCGCCTACCTCTACAGAATCGCTCATAGAGCGATCTATTGACAATTATATGATGTCCCCAGTGGGAAACTCTCCACTTCACCTGGAAGTCATAAACATCCCAGGAGGACCCGATCCTAACATACCCCAAAATGCAGGAGATCTGTTCCTAAAACTTTCAGAGTTGCTTGAAAGGGGCCTTGCTCACACGGCAACCAAGATCACTAATGACATTCGATCAGACTTCAAAAATCTGGGCGCCAGAATTGAAGCGGTCGAGCACAAGCTTGATATTACAGTGCCAAGGGCCAACCAAAACACTGACCATATTCATGTTATTCAGGAGCAATTAGACACAGCCCTAAACAGGATCGATGACCTGGAAAACCACTCAAGGAGGGACAATTTCAGAGTCAGAGGTCTCCCAAAGTCCATTTCAGATGTCACAGCTGTCCAGGACCTTATTAAAGTCCTCATCCCCACAATATCTATACACAAACTGGAGCTAGACAGGGCTCACAGGTCTCTGGGCCCCCCCAAAAAAGACGGATCTCCCAGGGACGTGGTGGTGAAGCCACACTACTATGGGGTGAAAGTGGAAAGTATGAAAGTCTCATGCCAACAATCTTGCATAAACTTCCAGGGACATGATCTTCAGATCTTTGCTGACGTATCGCCCATGACCATACAAAGACGTAGAGCCCTCAAACCACTGCTGACAATCCTAATGTAGAAAGAAATTAAATATTGGCGGGCCTTCCTCTTTGCTTTGCTAGGCAAAACTTTCTCCTTCACTACCCTCCCAGAGGGCGAAAGGGTACTATTATCCCTGAAATTCATCTCGCAAGATCCAACAATGGACACATCTAATCCTCAAGCAGGATCCTACAAACGTCCCACTCCTACCAGCCCGATTTCACCCACATGGAAGTCACAAAAGAACAGATGGATGAAGGAGCCTTTTCCCACCTGAGAACTTTCAAAATGTTAATACTTTTTTTCACTTCACAGGGCTTAACCCTGTTTGATGATTTCCCACAGGAACTCCTATCTGGACTGGGGATCCATCCAGACATCCTGGAAAATATTTCCTGAATGCCTTTTCCCAAAGGTATATTCCCTTAATTTTAACATCCTCCAGTGGACTAGACAGAGGAACAGCAGAAACCCGGCATGGGCAGTGACCTTCTTACAACGTAACACTCAAGGACTACCGCTGGATCCAAGCCGGACTAATGTCAAGTTTATTGGAGACACATCCCACCTCCTCTAGTTCACAGGGCGACAGACTGAAGTAAGTTTTCAGATGTGAAATCCCGTCTAGTCCTTCTCTCAGCAAAAGACTAACAGGGTATACAATATCTGTCTCCCATCTTCCCACTCCCCCATACCTCCCCTTCAACCTTCCCTCCCCATCCCCTTCCTCACCTTACCTCCCCCCCAACAGTCCCTGATTTGTTGGAAATGATTTATCTATTGCATTTCTGCTGGTTTGAATCCATTTATTTCATAATGTTCCAGTTTTTTCAATTGTTATAGCTTGTTTTATCCAGTGTAAGCTCATGTCTCAGGGATGGCTCCAGCTGAGGCAACAATCTTGCGCCTCCGACCTCCTCTCAACTATGGTTTTCATAGAGGGCTACACCCACTTTGAGGGCTACAAATATGGTATGTTCAGCGATGCTGGGATGGATTCCCCCCCCCCAGCATCGCAGGCCTAGGTTAGCCCCACCAGTTTATTTTTTTCTCCCTTTTCTTCTCTCCCCTACTAACCTTCTTTCTCCATTTGCCAGTACACAGACGCCGCAACTCCGCCTCTTTGCTCCAGGTCCCAGGTCCATCATACCACCTCACTCAAGATTGCCATGTCTTTCTCCATGAGGGGTAAGTGATGTTTGTAACGTTATATTCCTACCCTCAACTGATCATGCCACATAAAGCAATGATACCCCCCTCCCTGGGAGTAGTCTCACATAATGTTCAGGGCTTGAACTCAGCGGTCAAGAGGAGAAAAATTCTCCAGTCTTACCATTTACAAAAAATGGCAGTGGTTTTCATACAGGAGACACATTTCCCAATACGGTACTCCCCTTCCTTCTTACATGCACAATACCCACAATTCTTTCTAGCAAGTGCCGAAGACAAGACGAAGGGTGTAGCGATACTATTCGCAAAAACATGTAAATTTAAAACCACGCAGGTACATAAAGACCCAGAGGGGAGGTTTATCCTAGTTAAGGTGATTTTAGATGACCATCTATTTTCATTTATTTCTTTCTACACTCCCAATAAGGGACAAGCAACATTTTTCCAATCAATGTTTCGGACCCTAGGGCTACTATTGGAAGGGACAGTAATATTTAACGTTGATTCAAATATCGCATTTGATCAAAGTCTTGATAAATCAAAACCACATTCATCGCAGCTTACACGCCCCTCAAAAATTAGCTCCAAGATAGCAAAATTCATTCACCAACAAGGTCTCGCCGACATCTGGCGGGAATTCAACCCTACAAAATGGGACTACACACACTTCTCGAATCCCCATCAATCTTATTCCAGAATTGACCACATTTTTATCAAAACGACACATATACCCTTAGTAAACAAAGCATACATAAAAGACACAGCACCACTCTATGATGATCCTATATTTACAGGGTCGCTTCACCAAACCCCCCTTTTCACAGTGGAGGCTAAATGAAACTTTGCCCAATGACCCCATCACGGTCATAGAACTTGAGAAGGCAATGAAGGAATACTTTCACCTTAATGACTCGGATGGAATCTCAGCTGAGACCCTATGGGCTGCTCACAAAGCTACGATCCGGGGAAAGCTCATTCAAATAGCAACCAAACTTAAGAAAGAAAGAGCCTCAGATGTAGAGAAATTAGAAAGACTTTGCAGCTTTACGAAAACAGCACAAAAAGGATCTGTCCACAGTTCAAATCGCTCAATTAGACTCAGCCCGACTGGCATTAAACTTAGCGCTCACGGTCAAAGCCGAGAATTCCATACGCTGAACAGTTACAAGATTTTATCAACAGACAGACAAAATGAGCACAATGTTAGCCACTAAACTCTCCCCTAAATTTCGTACCTTCGTGCTCCCAAAAATACGACTTAAAGATGGCACCACAACCCTTAATCCTCAACGTATCCTACAATCCTTTCAAGAGTTCTACACCAAATTATATCAAAAAGACAATACGGCAGAGGAGTCCACTATGCATTCCTTTCTGGGTGACCTACCTATTCCTACCCTTCATAAAGACCATATAGATATCATGGAAACCCCAAGCACAACAGAAGAAACCATAGAAGTGATTAAAAATCTTAAAGGGGTTCGGCCCCTGGACCTGATGGTTTCTCCGTTCTATACTACAAGACTTTTGCAAACACCTAAGCCCCACATCAATTTTTCAATTCTAAATGCAGGGGTGTACCGGTAGATACTCACCTTAATGCAGCTTTCATTTTGGTGATTCCCAAACCTGATAGAGACCCAGAGAGAATAGAACATTCCAGACCCATTTCATCAATTAACAATGATCTGAAGATACTTACCAAAATTATAGCAAATAGAGTAAGTGCCTTTATTAACCGCTATATACACAAAGACCAGGTGGGATTTATTCCTGGGAGACAAGGCCCAGACCAAGTAAGGCGAGTGGTTGATATTATCTCAATCCTCCAGTCTGGATGGGATGGAGACCCCCCCAAGAGGGACTTCTCCTTTCATTAGACATTCAGAAGTCATTTGATTCTCTCTTCTGGCCTTACCTTTTTGCAATACTGAAACGAAGGGGGTTTGGTGAAAACTTTCTGGGTCTATTAAAATCCCCTTATTCTGTGCCAGAAGCGAGGGTCAAACTGCAGGGCTATTATTCCGAACCCATTGAAATTGCTAGAGGGATGAGGCAAGGCTGTCCCTTATCCCCCCTGATCTTTGCCCTAGCAATTGAAACACTGGCCATTTCAATTAGAGCGGATTAAAATATCAGAGGGGTCCGATGCGGACAATAGGTCCACAAATGCGCTATGTTTGCGGATGACATCCTCCTCTTCATCACCTCACCAATAACATCCCTACCCAACGTAAACATACTCCTTGAATCTTTTGGGAATATATCAGGGCTAAGGGTTAACATGACCAAATCCCAAGCACTAAACATTTCATTAAACAGTACAGTAGTAGAATAACAGAAACCCTCTCTCCAATTTAAATGGAGCAGCAACTCACTCCGTTATTTAGGGATAAACCTAACCCCCAAGATTGAACATCTATATCAGGCAACCCCCCCCCCCCCCACGTATCGCAAACTTGAGACTGACCTTCAGACCTGGACACATCACAACACATCCTTCCTAGGTAAAATAAATTCATTCTATCAAGATGATTCTACTCCCCAGATTCTACTCCTCTATCTATTCAGGTCAATCCTGATAGTGATAAAAAGCTATCACCTCAAATGTCTTCAGGGGAAAATAATTAAATTCATCTGGGGGAAGAAAGGTCACAGGCTGACCCAACACATTCTCTATAGCCCCCAAAAAAGAGGGTGTGTAGGTCTACCGCATCTGTTTAGATACTACCGAGCTGCTAGGTTGCCCCAACTCTCAATAATATACTCGACATATGAGAAACCGGATTGGATAGGTATAGAAAGGCAGGCGGTTCCATCACACACCCTAGACTACCTACTCTTGTGTCCCCCCGAAAGTCCAGACCCTCAATCTTATCCCCAACACTATCCCACTCCATTAAACTATGGGATGACGTGAAACACCTCCCATCGTTGACTTCCGACATACACCCACTAGCTCATATATTCCGTAACCCACAATTCAGCCCAGGCATGGATATCAAATCGTTCCAATGGTGGCTAGACAAGGGGATGTACCGTGTTGGTCACTATTTCTCTGCCTCTGGTCCCCTATCTTTAAAACATTGTATAGAAAAACTAGAACTCCCAGATTCGGAGAAATTTAGACACCTCCAAATCTCCCACTTGCTAACATCTTTATGGAAAAACAAACCCAATCCCCCAGAGTTCACACAATATGAGCGTTGGTGTGGCCAAACAATGGATCAGAAGGGGGGCATATCCATAATTTTTGAATCACTAGTGGAACCTACATCCAAATTACCCTATAAGGAAGCTTAGGAAAGAGACTTGCAGGATACCTGGGACCTGGAGGAATGGCATAAAGCGGGAACGAGAGCCCACAAAGGTATTGTGAACATATCCTTGATTGAAACAAACGTAAAAGTACTTATGAGATGGTACCTAGTAACCACTAGACTAGCAGTGATGTTCCTCACTTACTCCCCGTTCTGTTTCAGAGCATGTCAAGCCCAGGGTTCCATGTTGAATATCTGGTGGGATTGCTCAAAAATCAGAGGATTCTGGAACAAGATCTTTCATCTCATTCGGAGAGTAACAGGCATCCTGGTAACAAAATCACCTCAGATAGCTTTGCTGAATGTTAACGTCCCCAAAACTCCAAAATACGCCCAAAACCTGATATTATTCATGCTCTTGGGAGCAAAAATCACGATAGCTAAAGCCTGGAAGCAACCCAAAGTATCTCTCGCGGCTGCCAAAAGAAAGATCTCGTGATCATGTCCCAAGAGAAAATGGTCAGCTCCATAATGAACACCTACAAACCATTTGAGGCAAAATGGGAACCCTGGGCTAAACATGTAGGGATCTCTCTTTTACCTGGAGTCAAGGCGACATGAATAATCTCTCATGTCCCAAAAACTGGCACCCCTTTCCCCATCTCTCTTCTCTTTTTCATCCTTTATTTCTTCCTCTTCTTTCTTCTGGTTACATGATGAAAGTTCTAGATAATAGGAAGTTATTCTCTATCAATTTCAAATTAGTTCTCGTGGCCCCATCAATTTCACTTTGACAGGCACTCACAAGCTATCGAGATAACCTCTTGAGGAAATTCATAGTGTAGACAATGTCCTTGTTAACCACATGGAGACTCTCACTCAGCTCTGAAAACTGCTGTTATTTCAGAGATGTGTGACAAGTTCGATCGGTCGAGGAGCACTACTCTTATCTATCGAGCCAGTCAGTCCCTGACACAGTGTATACCCAAAAGGGGTGTCTGGACTAATGAATAATTTAAGTACAAGGTTATGATATATATCTTTTCCAATAACATGTAAGACACATCTATATGATGGAGACTTGACAGTGATGAATAATAATTGTTTTCTCCGTTTTTTTATACTGTTTGTACTAAGCTTTGCCCCAAGGTCATTTGGTGGCATTAACTTGTAATGTACTGCTTTTCAATAAAAATCTTTTGAAAATTAAAAAAAAAAAATTATGATCATTTGGAAATAATAAAAAACACACAAAATTGTGATGAGCATTAGCAATGGTATTGTTTGTAAAGACACCTGTGTGAGTTTGGATAAAGATTTTTGTGAGATGGACAGCAACAAGTGAAAGTGACAGAGAAAAAAATATTTTACCAAAACATGAAAACATTCCACATTCTAGCATTCTTAAAAACAAAATAGATGATGAAGAAGCAACATTGTTGCAAGGACAATTTCTTTGAGAGAAAGATACATTTCATCTCCACATGAAAAGGATTTATTTGGGGAAGTTACAATTGTACCATTAGAATCAATGGCTAAAACTTGCATTGCGCTACATAATTCTCATTTTCACTCCCAAAAAACGCTCTTTAACTTTTAAAGATATTTCAGTGTAGAAATCACACACTTTAAAAACAGATTATCTTTAAAAAATATACCACATATTTCAGTACCATGTAGGCGATTATATCATGCTCTAAACATTATTTCTATGTGCAGTTTTCCAGGTCCTAACAAGAGTAAGGGTTTGGGCGCTATCTGTTTTCTGGGAGCTATAGTAAATTTGATTTTGGGAGTATTTTTGCACCAGCACTATAGTGAATTCCGTTTTAGCGCTAATTACAGCAATTGCAGAATTTTTGCGATAATTAGCTCACAGCCTTATAGTAAATGAGCCCCATAGTGTCAAATTTGTCCGCCACAATGTCGCAGTCCCACTAAAAATCACTGATCACCGCCATTACTTACATTTTGCGCAAACCAATCAATATACGCTTATTGGGATTTTTTTTCCAAACACATGTAGCAGAATACATATTGGCCTAAACTGATGAAGAAATTTGATATTTAAATTTTTTTTAATTGGATATGTTTTATGGCAGAAAGTAAAGAATATTGTTATTTCTTCAAAATTGTCTGTCTTTTTTGTTTATAGCACAAAAAATAAAAACTGCAGAGATGATCAAATACCACCAAAAGAAAGCTCTATTTGTAGGGAAAAAAGGATATCAATTGTTGGGCTACAGTGTCGCACAACTGTGCAATTGTCAGTTAAAGCAACACAGTGCTGTTGTCACGAGAGCCACGTACCTGATGTAAGACCAAAGTAGTGGGGAGGCCTCCCTTGCACCTCGGGTCCTTGAAGCCTCTGGAGATGGAGACAGAGACTTGGTGGACACCGAATGGCACGGGTGCCAGGGGTGCGGAGCACCATGCAAGCCTTAGTCCGAGATCCGAGCCGAGGTCAAGTTCAGTTGGGCAATGAAGTACAAAAGGGCTAATCAGAAGAAGAATGGTCGAGATCCAAGCCGGGGTTAATTCCAATTTGGCAGCTGAGTACAAAAGGGGCAAAGAAGTAGAATGGTTAAAGTACACATCCGAGGTCAATGGCAAGCAGCAATCAAGAGTAGTCAAATAGGTTTCCAGGTCACAACAAGTTCAGACAGATCACACACTAGCACAGGAACAAGGGGGAAGATAATCCAGCAATTTGGCAGTGTCTGGGCTGGGCTTATATAAGGAAGTTTGAGGTCAATTCCTGTGCGCCTCCTGGGCATTTTCCCACGTTTTACCATCAGGTTGAGGTCACATCCGGTGCACCTCCTGGGCATTTTCCCACCTTTTTCCATCAAGTCTTCTGCGCAGGTGCGGGTTAGCACACTGAGGACTCTTTGGCGCATGCTCAGTTGGCATGGATTTTCTCTTGCAGCAATGCACCATTGGTGCATGCATAGTAAGCCCTGGACTCTTACAGCTGTATCCCAAAAAAACGCTCTGGTCAGGAAGGGGGTCAAACCTTCCAGGGCTGAAGTGGTTATTATTTCTACATTTGCAGCTTTAGTTTAACCACTTGCCTACTGGGCACTTTCACCCTTTTCCTGCCCAGGCCAATTTTCAACTTTCAACACTGTAAAACTTTGAATGGCAATTGCGCAGTCCTGCAACACTGCACCCATTGTTTTGACACAAATAGAGCTTTCTTTTGGTGGTATTTATTCACCACTGGGTTTTTTATTTTTGCTAAAAAAAAAAAAAAAAAGACCTAAAATTTGAAACAAAAAAAAACTTTTTTATAATTTGTTATAAAACAGGTAATGTTTCTCCTTCACTGATGTGCACTGATGAGGCTGCACTGATGGGCACTAATAGGCTGCACTGATGGGCAATGATAAGGTGGCACTAGGGGGCACTGATGAGGAAGCACTGATGAGGCTGAACTGATAGGCGGCACTGATGGGCACTGATAGGCAGCATTGATTAGCACTGATAGACACTGATAGGTGGCACTAGGGGGCACTGATAGTTAGCACTGATAGGTGACACTGAAGGTGGCACTAGGGGGCAATGATGAGGAAGCACTGATGAGGCTGAACTGATAGGCGGCACTGATGGGCACTGATAGGCAGCACTGATTAGCACTGATAGACACTGATAGGTGGCACTGATAGCACTGAGAGGTGACACTGATGAGTACTGATTGGCAGCACTAATGAGCACTGTTGGGATTGCACTGATAATCAGGACACTGATAATCAGTGCCCTGATTATCAGTGTAGATGTCCCTTTTACACAAGCCAGTTAACAGCTCTCTTCTCTTCTCCTCACGCTGTCAGCATGAGGAAACTTTTTTATAGTTTGTTATAAAACAGGTAATTTTTCTCCTTCACTGATGTGCGCTGATGAGGCTGCACTGATGGGCAATGATAAGGTGGCATTAGGGGGCACTGATGAGGAAGCACTGATGAGGCTGAACTGATAGGCGGCACTGATGGGCACTGATAGGCAGCACTGATTAGCACTGATAGACACTGATAGGTGGCACTAGGGGGCACTGATAGTTAGCACTGATAGATGACACTGATTAGTACTGATTGGCAACACTAATGGGCACTGTTGGGATTGCACTGATAATCAGGACACTGATAATCAGTGCCCTGATTATCAGTGTAGATGTCCCTTTTACACAAGCCGGTTAACCGCTCTCTTCTCTTCTCCTCACGCTGTCAGCACGAGGAAAGGAGTGAGAACGTTTATGGGTAGATCCGCGCACAGGAAGAAAGTACAGAAAAGCTAGAAAGTGAACTGCTGCCCCTACCAATACACTATCACCTGAGTAGAGTATACTTGGATTAATTAAAAAGTGTGTAGGTGTGGCGCTGTTCTGGTTGAAAAGTACTTAGATGTTTGGTTTAACCCTACTGTGGAAATGCTTCTGTGTTGTACCCTTTGCTGGGTGCAAAAGAATTTCAGAAAAAAGGAAAAGAGGGTACAACACAGAAGCATTTCCACAGTAGGGTTAAACCAAACATCTAAGTACTTTTCAACCAGAACAGCGCCACACCTACACTCTTTTTTAATTAATGAGTAGGGATATACCGAACACCCCCCTGTTCGGTTCGCACCAGAACATGCGAACAGTCAAAAAATTTGTTCGAACACGCGAACACCGTTAAAGTCTATGGAACTGAACATGAATACCGTATATACTCAAGTATAAGTCGAGTTTTTCATTTTTTTGTGCTGAAAGTGCCCCCCTCGACTTATACTCGAGTCAAGCACTTTTCTGCAGCAAAAAATTTCATTTTCCGAACTGACTTTGGGGCCCTGTATCTCAGGGCCACTTTGTGCTAGGAACCCCAAACTCAGTGGAACTGGTTCCACAACATATCCAAAGATGGAGTTCCTAGCACTAAGTGGCCCCGATATACGGGGCCCCAAAATCGGTTCGGAAAATATCATTCTCTGCTGCAGAAAAGTGCTTGACATTTTCTGAACCGATTTGGGGCCCGGTATCTCAGGGGTACTTAGTGCTAGCAACCCCAAATTTGGTGTGCAAACCCAGTGGAACTTGTACCATAACATATCCAAAGATGGAGTTCCTAGCACTAAGTTGCCCCAAGATACGGGGCCCCAAATTCGGTCAACTGTGCCCATCTGTAGCAATGTCATTTTGGGACCCTTTGGGTTCAGAGACCCCAAATTTTGGCTGCAGCTAGGGGGCATCTAGGAACCCTTAACTACCAAGTTTGAAGTTCGGGGGACCTATCGCTGCAAATGGGCACAGTGAGGCATGCAAATGGGCAAAGTAAGGCTGCAAATGGGCATTGTTGACCCTCTTTTCCACTTACAGTAGCTGTGCATTTCTCACCCTCGTCTTATACTCGGGTCAATAAGTTTTTCCCATTTTTTTGTGGTAAATTAGGGCCTCGACTTATACTCGGGACGACTTATACTCGAGTATATACGGTAATCAAAAGTGCTAATTTTAAAGCCTTATATGCGAGTTATTGTAATAAAAAGTGTTTGGGGACCTGGGTCATGCCCCAAGGGACATGGATCAATGCAAAAAAAGTTTTAAAAACGTCCACCCTCTGACGCACGGGAACTTGATGGGGGCTTCCCTGAGGGTTTCCCCGTGACGTCAGAGGGGGGCGGGGTCACCCGTTATGTAACAGGCCTGGTATGGTTCAGGAGGGGGGCTCTTTCATCCCCCCTCTTTTCCTGCAGCCTGCCAGGTTGCGTGCTCGGGTAAGGGTCTGGTATGGATTTTTTGGGGGACCCCACGCCATTTTTTTTTAATTTTGGCGCGGAGTTCCCCTTAAAATCCATACCAGACCAGAACACGCCTTTTTGTTTTTAAAATTTTGGAGCGGGTTCCCCTTAATATCCATACCAGACCTGAAGGGCCTGGTATGGAATTTTGGGGGGACCCCCACGCCATTCTTTTTAAAATTTTGGTTTGGGGTTCCCCATGCTGTTTTGATCAATGAACTTATATGTGTATTGTCGGACCGACAATTCATATATCCGCGAGTACTTTTAAATGACTTTTTTTCCTTTGAAATTTCATTTTGCTGTCAGACTGTTCTAAACATGGGAAACATGCGCCCCTTTACAGGCCTACTATAGACACCCCCCAGGTATGAAATTTAAAGGAATATTATTTTATTGTTTCACTTTAAGCATTATTAAAATCACTGCTCCCAAAAAAACGAACATTTTTTAAAACTTTTTTTGCATTGATCCATGTCCCCTGGGGCAGGACCCAGGTCCCCAAACACTTTTTATGACAATACCATGCATATAAGCCTTTAAAATTAGCACTTTTGATTTCTCCCATAGGCTTTTAAAGGGTGTTCTGCGGCTTTCGAATTTGCCGCGAACACTCCAAATTATTCGCTGTTCGGCGAACTTGCGAACAGCCGATGTTCAAGTCGAACATGAGTTTGACTCGAACTCGAAGTTCATCCCTATTAATGAGGAAAGGAGTGCCGATAACCTTGTTCAGGCACTTCTTGTTTTAAGGCCACAGTGCTCTGTCCTCCAATTGTGCTCCTGCATTGACATATCGTTTCACAAGCTTCTGATGAAGACTACAATTAGTCATTTCGGGACATATTATCCACTTGCCCTCCAGAAGATTTTACCCCCTTCATGACCAGGCCATTTTATGCAATACGGCACTGCAATATTTTAACTGAGTACTGTGCAGTCATGCAATGCTGTACCCAAATAAAATTTATGTCATTTTTTTCTTACAAAATAGAGCTTTCTTATAGCTGTATTTGATCACTGCTGGGTTTTTAAAATTTTTGCACTCTAAAAAAAAAAAGACCTACAATTTAAAAAAAAAAAAAAAAACAATATTTTTTACTTCCTGCTCTAAAACATATCCAATTAAAAAGAATGAATAATTTTAATTTCTTCATAAATGTAGGCCATAATGTATTCTGCTACATATTTTTGGTAAAAAACAAATCCCAATAAGTGTATATTGACTGATTTGCGCAAAAGTTATAGCGTCTACAAACTATAGTATATACAGTATAGTGGTATTTTTATTTATTTATTTATAGTAGTAATGGCAGTGATCAGCGACATACAGTAGGACTGCGATATTGTGGCAGATAATCGGACACTAACTGACACTTTTGACACTTTGTGGGAACCAGTGACACTAATACAGTGATTAATGCTAAACATATGCACTGTCACTGTACTGATGACACTAAGTGGGAAGTGGTTAAACATCTAGGGCAATCAAAGGGTTAAATGTGTGACTAACCAGTGTTTGTGTGTACTATGTGTGCTGTTTTTACTTAGCCCCCCTGACCCCATTGTTTACATATGCAGAGCTCTGTCCAGCTTCTCTTTTTGATGATCAGCGGGTGGCGGCGGACATCCATTGGCTGGCGCCCGCTGATCGGCTTCTGCTATGTCAAATCACAGGAGAAGTGAGGCGATGGTTGCACACGCGTGCGCTCGCCCTACCCGGAAGTGCAGAATCATGTATAGATACGTAATTCTGCACAGCACACCTGCCCTGTAGCAGTAAATCTGCTATGGCGCAGTTGGCAAGTGTTATGCAGGAATGGTCCACTGTCCTCACCATCGCAAAACAAGTACAACACAAAACATGAAGCTATCACTGGAATGCATTCATGTAGGCATGAATTGGCTGCAAGGAGGCTGCCAGAAATCACAGCACTGATAGAAAGGATCGAAAATAGGCAAAAGCACTATTTTGTGCCATATACGTAGAATATCTTTCCATCTGCAGTTTCCAGCAGAGTTATCCTCTCATCTAGGGTTATCTAATTTTATATTATTTATGTTGTCTCTCCTGAAATCTGTTTGTAGTTTGCAATTTGTATATATTAACTAAGCAAACTATTATCTTATTACAATAGGCAGCCCTGTCTTTATTACTTTGTTCATCACCTATGTTAATTTATTCAAGGATATGTCTGTCTTTTTTTTTTAAATGATTTATTGCAGCACAATAAAGTTTCTCTTTTTTTAAATAAATATTTATTTGTTTAAGATGATTGTAAAGATTTTTTTTAAAAGAACAAACATGCTATACATACCTGCTCTGGTATTGCACAAAATAGCCCTGATCCTACTCTTCTCTTTACTCCATAGACAAAGATGGCGCAGTTCGGCCCCGCCCCCCACTCTCTCGTCACAGGATGTGGCTGACAGCAGCTGAAGCCAATGACTTCTGCTGCCTCAGAAAAGCCTGTGAGTGGGGAGAAGATGAGGAAATTGCTACATACAGGCACAGAGACTGGATCAAGTGAAGACTCAGGTAAGTATAAGGGGGAATGCAGGGAATGCATTAAGGTAAAAAATGTTTAGGATTTAGAACTACTTTAAAGTGCTTAGGAATTTAATGCATTTGACTATATTTGTACAGTATATGAGGTTGTTGATTTTGATTAGCATGTATTTGCAATTGTATTTGCTAGCTTTAGGGTTTGATAGCCTTTTTCTCTGGGGGTATCATAGGGTTTTTTTTTTGTTCCATTTATTCACCTATATTTTTGAAAGCAAGTGTAATTAATGTCAGTATATTTTTAAGGATTAATTTGTCATACACCATAATCCAAAATTTTGGTTTAGAATTGAAATACTCTGTGTATTGTGCAATTGTTGATTTGATTAATTTGTTTGTGTTTATGCTTTGTCCATTTATTATGATATATCTGCACAATATGTATTGACCTAGTTGTTGAATTATTGGATTGGACTAGGTCTATCTGAGGTGGAAGACACTGCTGGCCCCACTGATTTATTGCCTTGCTAATATGTAGAGGCAAACAATCTTTCTGCATAGAGTTTCTGATATATTAGGAATTATTTTAATTGGTTTCTTTGGTTAGGACTGGCAAATAAATGACATTTTTTGTATACTTTAGATGTATCTGAATATCTGCACTGGTGTGCTGTCTGTATTTGTAGTCTGTTTTGTTTGTTTGTTTGCTTTAAATTATCAATCAAGCTTGTGGAAAGCGAAAAAAAAAAAAATGGTATAATAGTGAACAAAAACAAAGCAGCTAGCACACTATGAGATGTCTATCACAGCATATGATTATGTAAAAACAAGTACTGCTCTATAATTACACCCAACACAGGTATTGCAAAATAAAACATATATAAAATACAATAAGAATGTACACAGTCTCTCATAAACTGATTCCAGAAACTTCCAGAGAAAAGGCTTCCTCCACTGATCCACCGCCACCTATAATGCCGTGTACACATGGCCGGACTTCCTGACAGAAAAATTCCGATGGGAGTTCTTGGTCGGCATTTCCGATGGACTCAGATATAGAACATGTTCTAAATCTTTCCATCGGAAATGCCAACGGAGTTTATCCCGTTGGCAAGTCCGCTCGTGTGTACGCGACATAAGTGATCCAAGTCTGCTTACCAGATGTTAGTGACTCTGAAGAGTCACACGAGCATTTTGGCAGTGTATCCACACTGGTCATTTCCACCATCACAATTCCCTTCAAACCACTCTCTCTCCTCCAGATGACTCCTCAACACCATCTGCCACAAAATAATGCGTGCAGGTAAGTACCCAAAACAATACAATCATATACTCTACATAGTGTGAAAACTGTATTCACTTATTGTAAAATCAATAAAAGTGCACTCACAAAGTTTAAAATAGTATACAGTGCTGTAAAAAAGCCTCCAAACATCTACAGATTGTGTTACTGCTGTACTTCCTGTTTTCATAGATGACATCTTCTGGAACATGCAAGAAAGAAGTATAGTAGGGACACTACAGATTGTAAAACTGAGATTGTATTTAGTTGTCAAAATGTAGAAATGGAAGGAATAAAAGCGGGTAGAGACTCTAATAGTTCAAATGAAGTGGACATGATGTGCAAATAGAACTGAGCAGGGTCCATCTGGTGGGTGGCCATGGTGGAGCCATTTAGGTCTACTGGGCCCCAAAGAACAAGATACTCCTATCGATCACCTTAGAAGGAGGACATATAAAGTGGGGCAAAAAAGTATTTAGTCAGCTACCAATTGTGCAAGTTCTCCCACGTAAAAAGACGAGAGAGGCCTGTAATTGTCATCATAGGTATACCTCAACTATGACAAAATGTGGAAACAAATCCAGACAATCACATTGTCTAATTTTTGAAAGAATTTATTTACAAATTATGGTGGAAAATAAGCATTTGGTCAACATCAAAAGTTCATCTCAATACTTTGTTAAATATCCTTTGTTGGCAATGACAGAGGTCAAACGTTTTCTGTAAGTCTTCACAAGGTTGTCACACACTGTTGCTGGTATGTTGGCCCATTCCTCCATGCAGATCTCCTCTAGAGCAGTGATGTTTGAGGCTGTCACTGGGCAACACGGACTTTCAACTCCCTCCAAAGGTTTTCTATGGGGTTGAGATCTGGAGACTGGCTAGGCCACTCCAGGACCTTGAAATGCTTCTTAGGAAGCCACTCCTTCGTTGCCCGGGCAGTGTGTTTGGGATCATTGTTATGCTGAAAGACCCAGCCACGTTTCATCTACAATGCCCTTGCTGATGGGAGGAGGTTTGCACTCAAAATCTCACGATACATGGCCCCATTCATTCTTTCATGTACATGGATCAGTCGTCCTGTTCCCTTTGCAGAGAAACAGCCCCAAAGCATGATGTTGCCACCCCCATGCTTCACAGTAGGTATGGTGTTCTTTGGTTGCAACTCAGCATTCTCTCTCCTCCAAACACGACGAGTTGTGTTTCTAACAAACAGTTCTACTTTGGTTTCATCTGACCATATGACATTCTCCCAATCCTCTTCTGGATCATCCAAATGCTCTCTAGCAAATCTCAGATGGGCCCAGACATGTACTGGCTTAAGCAGGGGGATACATCTGGCACTGCAGGATCTGAGTCTCTGGCGGAGTAGTGTGTTTCTGATGGTAGCCTCTGTTACGTTGGTCCCAGCTCTCTGCAGGTCATTCACTAGGTCCCCCCGTGTGGTTCTGGGATTTTTGCTCACCGTTCTTGTGATCATTTTGACCCCATGGGGTGAGATCTTGCATGGAGCCCCAGATCGAGGAAGATTATCAGTGGTCTTGTATGTCTTCCATTTTCTAATTATTGCTCCCACAGTTGATTTCTTCACACCAAGCTGCTTGCCTATTGCAGATTCAGTCTTCCCAGCCTGGTGCAGGTCTACAATTTTGTTTCTGGTGTCCTTCAACAGCTCTTTGGTCTTCACCATAGTGGAGTTTGGAGTGTGACTGTTTGAGGTTGTGGACAGGTGTCTTTTATACTGATAACAAGTTCAAACAGGTGCCATTAATACAGGTAATGAGTGGAGGACAGAGAGGCCTCTTAAAGAAGAAGATACAGGTCTGTGAGAGCCAGAAATCTAGCTTGTTTGTAGGTGACCAAATATTTATTTTCCACCATAATTTGCAAATAAATTATTTCAAAAATCAGACAATGTGATTGTCTGAATTTGTTTCCACATTTTGTCTCTCATAGTGGAGGTATACCTATGATGGCAATTACAGGCCTCTCTCATCTTTTTAAGTGGGAGAACTTGCACAATTGGTGGCTGACTAAATACTTTTTTGCCCCACTGTAATAGGAAAGGAGGAGATAGGTGACATTTACCCTCCAAGAACAGAGTTTCTTTATATAGGTCTCCCTATAGATATCAACAAGTCACCAAGAGGAGAGGTTATTCTGGTGGGTCAGATAGGGATTACCAGCAGACCATTCAATATGGGGTTCCTACAATAGATTCCATCCTTTGAATGATAATTGTAACCCATAGCACTTCCATCGAGGGGGAGATAATTATCGTCCTTATTTTGAGGAAGATGACCATAGGTTTCAATCAACCCAACAAGGGTGAAGGCCTGAGCATGATGGAAGGAATTATGGCCTGCAACAAGGAAATATATTTAATTACAAGCAAAGGGCAATTAAAAATTCCAGCTGGGACTTCCGTGCCTCCTAAAACACAGGAAAAAGGTCCCTATAGCATTTCAAAAATGACAGCCCACATGGGAACCGCAAGTGCAGTGCAGTACCCAGTGCAGGTGCAATTTCCAGTGTGTGCGGTGTGCCATTAGATTAATAGCACCCGCATGCATCCAGCACATTTCTGTGGGGGTAGTTGTGGCTGTGGGCACTGTTACGGACTCGCAGCAGGAACTCACACAGTGTGAACCTAGCCTAAAAGGTACTTTAAAGAGAAAGTAAACCCTAATGAGTTTTACTTCTTCTTTTGCTCACTGCAAAGCCTACAAATGAAAAGCATAATGGGCTAGTATGCATTGCATACTAACCCATTATGTGCTACTTACCAGCAAAAGAATCCTGCTATGTTCCCTGTGTAGGCAGCATCCATCTTCTGGCCCCTCTTCCTTCGGGCCGTGGACTCCGGCTCTGTGATTCACCGGAGCCGCGTGACGTCACTCCCGCGCACGGGAGCTGCAATTAACGGCACAGGCTAGGGAAGAAATGGCACTTTGCTTCGTTTCTTCCCAAAGCATGCACCGTTGGAATTTTTGGTGGACTACAAGTAAAATATCTCCTAAACGCGCACGTTTAGGAGATATTTCCACTACCTATAGGTAAGCCTTATTCTAGGCTTACCTATAGGTAGAAGTATATAAAGTGAGTTTACACCCACTTTAACAGAATGGGTAATCAACTGAATGATCAGACATAGAGTAAGGCTGGCCATACACTATTCAATTTTCCTGTTCAACTTTCCTTTAGATTTACCAAAACCATATAATAGGAGGTCAAACCTAAACACTTTCAATTTGGATGCAATCAGGCAGGCCCTTGTACTACATAGTTGAAGGTAAATCTAAAGAAAATTGAACAGGAAAATTGTATGGTGTATGGCCAGCTTAACTTGTAGTTTACTAAACAGGTGCAAAGTTTGAAACAATAATGCAAAGTAGGTTCAGGATAGCAAAAAAAAAACAAAAACATGCATACACTGCCCTTTTAGTTCGTCCTATCCTAATCCCCTTTAAGGCCAGATTTCCACATGCACAAAAGGAATCTGCCCAAAACCTGTTTGTCATAGAGATCTGTAAATGTAACCTTTTATTCTTTTATTGCATTGCTAACTAACCAGTGGGGAGCTATGTCCTATACAGTATCTCACAAAAAGTGAGTATACCCCTCACATGTTTGTAAATATTTTATTTTATATTTTCATGTGACAACACTGAAGAAATTACACTTTGCTACAATGTAAAGTTGTGAGTGTACAGCTTGTATGACAGTGTAAATTTGTCTTTCCCTTAAAATAACTCAACACACAGCCATTAATGTCTAAACTGCTGCCAACAAAAGTGAGTAAACCCCTAAGTGAAAATGTCCAAATTGGGCCCAAAGTGTCAATATTTTGTGTGGCTACCATTATTTTCCAGCACTGCCTTAACCCTCTTGTGCATGGAGTTCACCAGAGCTTCACAGGTTGCCACTAGAGTCCTCTTCCACTCCTCTATGATGACATTACGGAGCTGGTGGATGTTAGAGACTTTGCACTCCTCCACCTTCTGTTTGAGGATGCCCCACAGATGCTCAATAGGGTTTAGGTCTGAAGACAGCTTCTTTAGCAAGGCAGTGGTCATCTTGGAGGTGTGTTTGGGGTCATTATCATGTTGGAATACTGCCCTGCGGCCCAGTATCCGAAGGGAGAGGATCATGCTCTGCTTCAGTATGTCACAGTACATGTTGGCATTCATGGTTCCCTCGATGAACTGTAGCTCCCCAGTGCCGGCAGCACTCATGCAGCCCCAGACCATGACACTCCCACCATCATGCTTGACTGTAGGCAAGACACACTTGTCTTTGTACTCCTCACTAGGGATGGGCGAACTGTTCGGCCCGAGCATAAGTTCGACCTGAACTTTCCTTGTTCGGTCGTTCAGCAAACAGCCAAATGGGTCGTTCGATCGTTTGTTCGGACCCCCGAACCGACCACAATGCATTGCGGCGCTGAACAGTGCATTGCAAGCCCTGATTGGCTGAAGCAGTGAAAGCTTCAGCCAATCAGGGCACAGAGCACTGTCAGAGTCATGATTGGACACTGTCATCATGACTTTTTCCAATCATGGCTCATTCCCGCCCCACAGTATAAAAGTGTTCTTTCAATGGCAGCCATTTTCAGTGTGATTTGGCATGGAGAGGGATAGAACAGGGCTCTGTTCAGTGCTATTAGTTAGTTAGTGTGCTATACTGTGCTATTTTGCTTCAATTGTCAGTGTAGAATATTAGTTTAGTGTCAGTCTAGGGATAGTGTGAGTGTAGTGAGGAGGACCATCATTCAGCTTTGCATAGTGTGCAGGTAGAGTAGGGACAGCTGTAGTGTAGTGAGACCGTGTCATTTAAACATACATTAGTGTAGAGTAGGGACAGCTCATATAGTTTCAGTGTAGTGTAGTGAGAGTTCAACGCCATATTGTTTTGTGTGCGTTACTGCCAGTTTAATGCTATTTACTTCTGTGTGCATTACTGCCAGTTTAAAGCCATATCATTTTGTGTGCATTACTGACAGTTTAACACCATATAGTTCTGTGTGCATTACTGCCAGTTTAACGTCATATTGTTTTGTGTGCGTTAGTGCCACTTTAACGCCATATAGTTCTGTGCATCACTGTACGTTTGGCGCATTATATTGCAGTATATCATAGTGTATCCGTGGAGTGTGTCTGTGTAGTGTGAGTACTCAAATTAAAGTGCACCAAACACCTCTTTACATTGATCAAAGTGCATCTACATACAGATTTCTTTACATTTGCTTATAAGAACTGCCCTCTCCCTCCTAATAATGTCTGAGAGGACAACAAGGGGAGGCAGACATTCCCTTGGCACTGTAGAGGGGCCAGCAACAAATGTGTCCACAGGTAAAGGTGGATGTGGTCAACCCTCAGGCAGGGCATCATTTCCTCTGTTTAGTGAGTTTGCCCGTGCTATCCAGCCACAGCATACAGAGGAGGTGGTTGCCTGGCTTACTAAACCTTCCTTATCCTCCTCATCCTCTGTCACGCAAGCAAACACAAGTGTGCAGTCCCCTGCAGTTGCCAGGGTGGATAAACCTGCCTCCTTGTCCACATCTATTTCTATCATAGCCCCAACATCAGCCATTGAGGAGTCAGCTGAGTTATTTGACCACAGCGTCAGCCACTTGCTCCTTGATGATGCCCAGCCATTACTGGATTCAGATGTTGGTTCTGAGGTTGACAGGAACATGAGCCTAGAGGGAGGGAGGAACACTGGTAGACAAATTGGCATTCAAGTTCCTCAAGCCGCAGGATATTGCCAAGTTGTCTCCAGTGGTAGGGATGAGCTTCGTGTTCGAGTCGAACCCATGTTCGACTCGAACATCGGCTGTTCGCCCGTTCGCCGAATTGCGAACGATATGGGCCATTCGCGCCAAATTCGTGTGGCGCGTCACGGCCCATAATTCACTGCGGCATCGCAGTGCATTGCTTGCTGATGATTGGCCAAGCATGCACTATGACCCGCATGCTTGGCCAATCACAGCGCCGCCTGAACAGAGAGCCATAATTGGCCAAAGCCAAGGAGGCTTTGGCCAATTATGGCTCAGGGGATTTAGTACACGCCCCACACTATATAAGGCCACCTGCACGGCGGCCCTGTGTAGTGTGTGTTCCGGCGTTCATTGAGAGAGAGAGAGAGACAGACAGTGTCATTTGATTTGAGTTAGATAGATTAGGCAGAACACTCAGTCAGTTAGCTGCACTTACAGTGTATTGTGTATATATATGCATCCCAGGTGTTGCATATATATATATACACTGTATTCAGTTTAGCTAAATCCGTTCCTGTTATCTTCTAGACTATTTACATTTAGTGCAGTGCGTCCTGCTCACAGTGTTCAGCTAGATCCGTTCCTGTTATCTTCTAGACTATTTACATTTAGTGCAGTGCGTCCTGCTCACAGTGTTCAGCTAGATCCGTTCCTGTTATCTTCTAGACTATTTACATTTACTACAGTGCGTCCTGCTCACAGTGTTCAGCTAGATCCGTTCCTGTTATCTTCCTACTGACAGGCAGGCTTGTCTGGTTACAGTATATAAAGCTACCTGAAGAAAATTACTGGTGTTCTATTTGATCCTATTAGTACCACGGTCAGGCAGCTAGACTATTTACATTTAGTACAGTGCGTCCTGCTCACAGTGTTTAGCTAGATCCGTTCCTGTTATCTTCCTACTGACAGGCAGGCTTGTCTGGTTACAGTATATAAAGCTACCTGAAGAAAATTACTGGTGTTCTATTTGATCCTATTAGTACCACGGTCAGGCAGCTAGACTATTTACATTTAGTACAGTGCGTCCTGCTCACAGTGTTCAGCTAGATCCGTTCCTGTTATCTTCCTACTGACAGGCAGGCTTGTCTGGTTACAGTATATAAAGCTACCTGAAGAAAATTACTGGTGTTCTATTTGATCCTATTAGTACCACGGTCAGGCAGCTAGACTATTTACATTTAGTACAGTGCGTCCTGCTCACAGTGTTCAGCTAGATCTGTTCCTGTTATCTTCCTACTGACAGGCAGGCTTGTCTGGTTACAGTATATAAAGCTACCTGAAGAAAATTACTGGTGTTCTATTTGATCCTGTTAGTACCACGGTCAGGCAGCTAGACTATTTACATTTAGTACAGTGCGTCCTGCTCACAGTGTTCAGCTAGATCCGTTCCTGTTATCTTCCTACTGACAGGCAGGCTTGTCTGGTTACAGTATATAAAGCTACCTGAAGAAAAATACTGGTGTTCTATTTGATCCTATTAGTACCACGGTCAGGCAGCTAGACTATTTACATTTAGTACAGTGCGTCCTGCTCACAGTGTTCAGCTAGATCCGTTCCTGTTATCTTCCTACTGACAGGCAGGCTTGTCTGGTTACAGAATATAAAGCTACCTGAAGAAAATTACTGGTGTTCTATTTGATCCTATTAGTACCACGGTCAGGCAGCTAGACTATTTACATTTAGTACAGTGCGTCCTGCTCACAGTGTTCAGCTAGATCCGTTCCTGTTATCTTCCTACTGACAGGCAGGCTTGTCTGGTTACAGTATATAAAGCTACCTGAAGAAAATTACTGGTGTTCTATTTGATCCTATTAGTACCACGGTCAGGCAGCTAGACTATTTACATTTAGTACAGTGCGTCCTGCTCACAGTGTTCAGCTAGATCCGTTCCTGTTATCTTCCTACTGACAGGCAGGCTTGTCTGGTTACAGTATATAAAGCTACCTGGAGAAAATTACTGGTGTTCTATTTGATCCTATTAGTACCACGGTCAGGCAGCTAGACTATTTACATTTAGTACAGTGCGTCCTGCTCACAGTGTTCAGCTAGATCCGTTCCTGTTATCTTCCTACTGACAGGCAGGCTTGTCTGGTTACAGTATATAAAGCTACCTGAAGAAAATTACTGGTGTTCTATTTGATCCTATTAGTACCACGGTCAGGCAGCTAGACTATTTACATTTAGTACAGTGCGTCCTGCTCACAGTGTTCAGCTAGATTCGTTCCTGTTATCTTCCTACTGACAGGCAGGCTTGTCTGGTTACAGTATATAAAGCTACCTGAAGAAAATTACTGGTGTTCTATTTGATCCTATTAGTACCACGGTCAGGCAGCTAGACTATTTACATTTAGTACAGTGCGTCCTGCTCACAGTGTTCAGCTAGATCTGTTCCTGTTATCTTCCTACTGACAGGCAGGCTTGTCTGGTTACAGTATATAAAGCTACCTGAAGAAAATTACTGGTGTTCTATTTGATCCTATTAGTACCACGGTCAGGCAGCTAGACTATTTACATTTAGTACAGTGTGTCCTGCTCACAGTGTTCAGCTAGATCTGTTCCTGTTATCTTCCTACTGACAGGCAGGCTTGTCTGGTTACAGTATATAAAGCTACCTGAAGAAAATTACTGGTGTTCTATTTGATCCTATTAGTACCACGGTCAGGCAGCTAGACTATTTACATTTAGTACAGTGCGTCCTGCTCACAGTGTTCAGCTAGATCCGTTCCTGTTATCTTCCTACTGACAGGCAGGCTTGTCTGGTTACAGTATATAAAGCTACCTGAAGAAAATTACTGGTGTTCTATTTGATCCTTTTAGTACCACGGTCAGGCAGCTAGACTATTTACATTTAGTACAGTGCGTCCTGCTCACAGTGTTCAGCTAGATCCGTTCCTGTTATCTTCCTACTGACAGGCAGGCTTGTCTGGTTACAGTATATAAAGCTACCTGAAGAAAATTACTGGTGTTCTATTTGATCCTATTAGTACCACGGTCAGGCAGCTAGACTATTTACATTTAGTACAGTGCGTCCTGCTCACAGTGTTCAGCTAGATCCGTTCCTGTTATCTTCCTACTGACAGGCAGGCTTGTCTGGTTACAGTATATAAAGCTACCTGAAGAAAATCACTGGTGTTCTATCCCAGCTTAGTGCAGCTACAGGCCATTAGTATGTCTGGAAGGCCAAGAAGGAGAGGCAGACAGTCACAAGCCAATAAGAGAGGGCAAGCAGGCTCTGTGTCTAGTGCTGGTCGTGGAGACGGTGCATCCTCATCAGCACGTGGCCATGGGACACGCTTGGCCTTATTTTCGGCAGCTGGCCGTGTTGAGCCGCAACATGCGGAAGACTTGGTCGAGTGGATGACCAAGCCATCCTCATCCTCCTTATCCTCTCTCACCCATGCCCAGGGTGCTTTGTCTGGCAAAGCAGCGGCCTCTTCCCTCAGCTCAATGTCATCAGTGACTCCTTCCCTAGCTCCACCATGTCCTCATGAGGATTCCCTCGAACTGTTTTACCACAGTGTTGGGTACATGCTCCAGGAGGATGCCCAGCGTTTGGAAGGCTCTGATGATGATACTGAGCTCGATGAAGGCAGTAACATGAGCACGGACAGAGGGGGTGCCCAAGAAGGACAGCAATCTGGCAGTCATGCTCCCCCTGCTGCAGCATACTGCCAGGTTTGCTCCAGTGATGAGGAGGAAGGGGATGATGAGGTCACTGACTCAACGTGGGTGCCTGATAGGAGAGAGGAGGAGGAGGAGGCGGCACATCACCAACGAGGCAGGATGCTCTCCAGGGGCCAGCCTAAGGGCAGCACATTGACTGCATCACACCCCAAAGCTCCACATGTGCAGGGCGCTGCAGTCTCTGCGCGTTATTCAAAAAGTTCTTTGGTGTGGGCCTTTTTTGAGACGAGTGCATCAGATCGCACCGCTGCTATTTGCAACATATGTCTCAAGCGTATCTCACGTGGCCAAAACATCTCCCGCTTGGGTACCACATGCTTGACCAGACATATGTTGACCTGCCATGCAGTTCGTTGGCAAGCGTATTCAAAAGACCCACACCAAAGAACAAAGAGGATCTCTCCTTGCTCCTCATCAGCTGAGATTTCCAACCCCACTAGACCTTCAGTCCTCTCTGAGACCTGCAGTGAGAGGAATGAAGGTGTAGAATTAGGTGTGTCACAGCCAAGTACTTGTGGGCAATCTGCTTTTGGTACACCGACGTCAGATTGTACCAGGCAAATTTCCCTGCCCCAGCTGCTGCACCGCCGAAAGAAGTTTGCTCCCAGCCATCCACATGCCCAGCGGTTGAATGCTAGCTTGGCAAAATTGCTAGCACTTCAACTGCTGCCTTTTCAGTTGGTAGACTCTGCCCCCTTCCGTGAGTTTGTGGAATGTGCGGTTCCTCAGTGGCAGGTACCCAAACGCCACTTTTTCTCACGGAAGGCGATTCCGGCTCTCTACCGGCATGTGGAAGGCAATGTCCATGCCTCGCTGGACAGGGCGGTCAGCGGTAAGGTGCATATTACCGCTGACTCGTGGTCCAGCAGGCATGGACAGGGACGTTACCTAAGTTTCACGGCACATTGGGTGACTCTGCTGGCAGCTGGGAAGGATGCAGGACAAGGTGCAGTAGTGTTGGAGGTTGTTCCGCCACCACGCCTCCAAAATGCTGATTGTGACACACCTCTCTCCTCCACCCCCTCCTCTTCTTCTTCCTCCATGGCCTCTTCCTCGGAACCAGCGGTGCTCCGTAGTCGTTCAAGGGGCTACGCAAGTACGCAGGCCAAAAGATGCCATGCGGTGCTTGAGCTGGTGTGCTTGGGGGACAGGAGCCACACTGGGGCAGAGGTTCTGTCAGCTCTGCAGGGGCAGGTTCAGAGGTGGTTGACGCCACGCCAACTTAAGGCAGGAATGGTGGTTTGCGACAATGGCACCAACCTCCTCTCTGCCCTCCGACAGGGACAAATGACCCATGTGCCCTGTTTGGCTCACGTACTTAACTTGGTGGTGCAGCGGTTCTTGGGCAGGTACCTGGGCTTACAGGATGTCCTGAGGCAGGCCAGGAAAGTCTGTGTGCATTTCCGCCGGTCATATAATGCCAATGCTCGGCTGACGGACCTCCAAAAGGAGTTTAACCTGCCCAAGAACCGCCTAATCTGTGACATGCCCATCAGGTGGAACTCAACGTTGGCCATGCTGCAGCGGCTGCACACGCAGCAGAGGGCCATCAATGAGTACCTGTGCGACTATGGCACCAGGACAGGGTCAGGGGAGCTTGGTTTTTTTTCCCCACGCCAGTGGGCCATGATCAGGGATGCATGCACTGTCCTGTCACCATTCGAGGAGGCCACGAGGATGGTGAGCAGTGAAAGTGCATGCATCAGTGACACTGTCCCCCTTGTCCACCTGTTGGAGCACACGCTGCGTGGAATAATGGACAGGGCACTTGAGGCAGAACAGAGGCAGGAAGAGGAGGACTTCCTTAGCTCTCAAGGCCCCCTTTATCCAGACGGTGTTCCTGCGTGCCCGCCGATCACACAGGAAGAGGACGAGGAGGAGGAGGAGGAGGAACATTGTGTCAGTATGGAGGTGGAGCCTGGCACTCAGCATCAGCAGCAGTCTTTAAGGGATCAGTCCCGAGAAACACATGGACTTGTACGTGGCTGGGAGGAGGTGGCTGCGGACGTTGTCGTCCTTAGTGACCCAGAGGACTCCGGACCGAATGCCTCAGCAAACCTACGCTGCATGGCCTCCCTGATCCTGCAAAGCCTGCGTAAGGATCCTCGTATCCGTGGTATCAAGGAGAAGGACCAATACTGGCTGGCAACCCTCCTTGATCCACGTTACAAGGGTAAGGTTGCGGACCTTATCTTGCCATCGCAGAGGGAGCAGAGGATGAAACATCTTCGGGAGGCCTTGTAGAAAGGTCTGTGCAATGCGTTCCCAGAGACTGGGAGGTTACAAACTCCTGTTTCTGGACAACGTGTTGCTGAGGCTTCGGTCAGTCAAAGAAGGAGCGGTGGAGAAGGTGTCCGTCTGACCGATGCGTTAAGACAATTTTTTGGTCCGCAGCCCCAAGGTATGATCGGTTCCAGCAACCATCCCCAGCGTCTGTTTTACATGGTGCAGGAATACCTAGGGGCAAGATCAGACTTGGACACCTTTCCCACCGAAAATCCTCTGGGTTACTGGGTCTTGAGGATGGATCACTGGCCAGAGCTTGCACATTATGCAATTGAGCTACTGGCCTGTCCTGCATCCAGCGTTCTTTCGGAACGCACATTTAGTGCTGCTGGAGGCGTGGTAACCGATCACAGGGTGCGTCTGTCCACCGACTCGGTCGATCGGCTGACCTTCATAAAAATGAATCAGTCTTGGATCACCACCAGCTACCAAGCACCTGATGCTGATGTAACCGAATAATTTTTTTTGAAATCACAGATCCCTTCAAAGACTGCCTATGCTGATGCTGAGTGACTATCCCTGAGTAATTATCCTCTTCCTCCTCAATCATCACGCTGATAGCTTGTAAGAACATTTTTGGTTCTGGGCGCCACCACCAGTGCCTAAGGCACAATTTTTCAGCCCCTGTTCAACAGGGGCGTGTAATTACAATTTTTGATGTAATACTTTGCAGCAGGGCTCGTTCCTGCATTCCAACTAGAGTGTCTGTGAGGGGTTGCAGTGTTGTGGCACCAGCACCAGTGCCTAAGGCCCAATTTTTCTGCCCCAGTCTAATAGGGGCGTGTAATTACAATTTTTGATGCAATACTTTGCAGCAGGGCTCGTTCCTGCGTTCCAACTAGAGTGTCTGTGAGGGGTTGCAGTGTTGTGGCACCAGCACCAGTGCCTAAGGCCCAATTTTTCTGCCCCTGTCTAACAGGGGTGTGTAATTACAATTTTTGATGCAATACTTTGCAGCAGGGCTCGTTCCTGCGTTCCAACTAGAGTGTCTGTGAGGGGTTGCAGTGTTGTGGCACCACAGCACCAGTGCCTAAGGCCTAATTTTTCAGCTCCTGTTCAACAGGGGCATGTAATTACAATTCTTGATCTAATATTTCACAGCAGGGCCCTGTGAGGGCTTACAGTGTTTTGGCCACAGCAACACCTAAGGCCCAAATTTCTGCTGAGTATATAGGGCAGGACCCTACTTTCAAACATCTAACTTACAAACGACTCCTACTTGCAAACGGAAGGAGACAACAGGAAGTGAGATGAAATCTACCCCTAGGAAGGGAAATTCTCTCCTGTAAGAGTTAATATGGGAAAACAATTTCTCCTTTCCACTGATGCTTTCCAATCCTTGTTCCACAAAAAACCCAAATTTTCAAAAAACATTTTTCATTGGGACAAAAAGTGAGGGGAAATCTTCTGAAGAGGAGGAAAGACAGCAAAACAAATGTCACAGGGGTGATAACCCTTCCCTATGTTTTCCAAAAAGCTTAAAAAAGATTTTTTGGCTGGAGCTAAACGCGTTAAAAATGTACCCGTTCAAAATTACAAAGAGATTCTACTTAACAACAAACCTACAGTCCCTGTCTTGTTTGCACCGCCTGTATACTGCTGTTCAGAGTATATAGGGCCTTTCCTTATTTTAATTTGGGTGCGGGGTTCCCCTTAATATCCATACAAGACCCAAAGGGCCTGGTAATGGACTGGGGGGTACCCATGCCGTTTGTCTCACTGATTTTCATCCATATTGCCATGACCCGACATGACATTAAACCCGCAAGCAGTTTTAAATGAGATTTTTTCCTTTAAAAATGACATTTGGTGCAGGGACTGTTCTAAACACGGGAAACACCCGTCACTTTACAGGCATACTATAGACACCCCCCAGGTATGATATTTAAAGGAATATTTCACTTTATTTTTTTACTTTAAGCATCATTAAAATCACTGCTCCCGAAAAAACGGCCGTTTTTAAAAGTTTTTTTTGCATTGATACATGTCCCCTGGGGTAGGACCCGGGTCCCCAAACCCTTTTTAGGACAATACCATGCAAATTAGCCTTTAAAATGAGCACTTTTGATTTCGAACGTTCGAGTCCCATAGACGTCAATGGGGTTCTAACGTTCGTGCGAACTTTCGGTCCGTTCGCAGGTTCTGGTGCGAACCGAACCGGGGGGTGTTCGGCTCATCCCTATCCAGTGGTAATGATGAACATGGAGGAGATGGAGTTGATGATGATGATGAGGTCACTGATGCGGCTTGGGTCCCAGATAGAGCAGAGGAGGAAACTGAAGGTGAGGCGGCACAACCCCAAGGAGGCCAACATCAAGAAAGAGTAGAGAGCAGCCACCCTATTCCATCACATTCTGTGGCTGTTACCTCCCGGCCCACTCCCCAAAGCTCAGCTGTCTGGGCCTTTTTCAGCACATCTGCAGCAAATCGCACTGCTGCTATCTGCAAACTGTGTCTCAGGCACATCAAATGGGGCAAAAACACCAACCATTTGGGTACCACATGCTTAACAAGGCATTTAACGTCCAACCACTCAGCCCGTTGGCAAGAGCACCTCAAAGCCACACAAAAGGGGCACAAATCTGTCCCTCCTCCTTACCCACTTCAGTCTGCCCCTGCAATATCGAGTCATTACCTCTCAGCAGCCTCCACTGACAGGGATGATGGCATAGCACAGGGTGTCCCAGGTCCTAGCAGCACATCTTCCAGCAGCACACCACTAGCTGCAGACTGTAGCCAGCAAATCTCTCTGCCCCATCTGCTGCAGCAGAAAAAAAAATACAGTCCCTGCCACCCACATGCTCAGCGTCTGAATGCAAGCTTGTCAAAGCTGTTGGCTCTCCAACTTCTGCCTTTCAGCCTGGTGGATTCTGCCCCCTTCCAAGAATTTGCACAATGTGCTGTGCTACAATGACAGGTTCCCAGTCGCTACTACTTTTCACGTAAGGCCGTTCCATCTCTCTACCATCACGTGGAAGGGAATGTTCTGGCATCATTGGACAAGGCAGCCAGCCGTAAAATCCACCTTACTGCTGACATGTGGTCCAGCAAGCATGGGTAGGGACGATATATTTCATTCACAGCACACTGGGTAATGCCGCTTGTACCTCAAAAGGATGCAGGACAGGGCTCGGTGCTGCAGCTTGTTGTGCCCCCATGTCTCCATACAGCTGGTGGTGATGATGCCACACCTGTGAGCTCTACCTCTTCCTCCTCCTCCTCCTCCATCACCTCCATGCCCTCCTCTGCAGATTTGTCCTATGAACATCAAGTACCCCTAAGCGTTCAAAGGGCTAAAAGATACTATGCAGTGCTTCAGCTGGTGTGTTTAGAGGCCAGGAATTGCACCGGAACAGATATTCTTGCAGCTCTGCAGGGACAGGCCCAGAGGTGGTTCACACCACGTCAGCTGGAACCAGGAATGGTGGTGTCCGATAATGGCTCAAACCTCCTGTCCACCCTTAGACAGAGAAAGTTGACACATGTACAATACTTGACCGCGAGAATATGTTTCCAGCGTGATCCCATCGTGCTGGTTCTCGCCGACATGGTACTGTACATCTTGCGCTGGCTCGCTCATCGGGAAAGGAAAACTGTGTTTTTTCCTTTCACGATGAGCGGCAAGCATTGCTGACAGGTGTCTGGTATGAATCATGAGGGGGAACGCCGCGCCAAATTTTAAATAAAAAACCGGCATAGATTCCCCTCCAGGGGTAAACCAGGCCCTTAGGTCTGGTATGGATTGTAAGGGGAACTCCCTATGCCAAAAAAACGGCGTGCGGAGGTCTCCCCCAAAATCCATACCAGACCCTTATTCAAGCACGCAGCCTGGCCAGTCAGGAAAGGGGGTGGGGAAGAGCGAGCGCCCCCCCTCCTGAACTGTACCAGGCCACATGCCCTCAACGTGGGGGGTGGGCGGTTTGAGGCACCGGGCCTCTTCCCGACAACCCTGGCCGTTGGTTGTCGGGGTCAGCGGGCAAGAGGCTTATCGGAATCCGGAAGCCCCCTTTAATAAGGGGGCCCCAGATCCCGGCCCCCCACCCTATGTGAATGAGTATGGGGTACATCGTACCCCTACCCATTCACCTGGGAGAAAAAGTGCCAATAAAAAAACACACTAGACAGGTTTTTAAAGTAATTTATTAGTCAGCTCCGGGGGGGTCTTCTTCTGACTTTGGGGGTCTCTTCTTCCGACTTTGGGGGTCGTCTTCCGACTTCTCCACTCTCTCCGGCCTCTTCTCCCAGAGTCCGGTTCTTCTCCCTGTCAGAGAGGTTTCTTGGTTGGGCGTTGTTGCGCGCCGGGGCGCGTTGGTGCACGCGTTCCTGTGGGTGCTCGAGCGCCTGCCTCCATGGGCACTGGTGTTGGCGTTCCAGCTGGCCATGGTGGATGCGGTGGTACCCGGGCGCGCGTTCATGTTAGCGCGTGTCCGCCTATGGGCGCTGTTATGCGTTTGCCTGATGGTGCTGGTGTGCGCGCTGCTGTCCGGGGGCGCGCTCGGGCGCGTGCTTGCACGCGGGCGCCTGTGCGTAACAGCGCGCACACGTGCGCAGCATTTGGCGCCAATCAGCCTATTTAGGCTTTTCTCTCCCTCTGATCGGTGCTGCCTGATCAACAGCTCCCGTGCCTGATTCCCGTTGCCTGTTCCTTGTTCCTGAGTTCCTGTGTTCTGATCTGTTGATGACCCGGCTTGCCTTTTGGACCCTCCTGACTTCCGCCTGCATCTGACCCCAGCTTGTTTGACCCCGCTTCTGCCTGCTCCTCCTGCACCTCCGTTGCCCGCCTGTTGCCTGTGTGTGACCAGTCTTTAGCTCCTGCTCAGCATCCGTTGCCTGTGCCTTTGATTACCATCTGCTGTTTGGAGACTTCCTGCTTCCGGAATCTGGTCCCCTACACAGGCTCTCATACCACTCCGCACTTGTGTGCTTCCTGTCTGCTCTACCAGGGGCTGCGATTCGGATAAGTAAGGGAGCCTACCCTCTGCCCAAGCGGACTCAACGGTCTAGTCAGTGAGAGACCTGACACTCCCGCTCTCCGGCCTCTTCTCCGCTCTCCGGTTCTTCTGCCAGGCCCCTCCGTTATCTTCTGTTCTTTTGCCGCTCTTTTGCTAGCGGTGACCCGGTCTTCTCCAGCGTTTTGTTCCCTCTTCTCTTCTTCTGATGGTGACACGATGCTCTCTCCCGCTGTAATGCTGTGTGCGAGGTGCGCAACGACTTATATAGGCATGGGGCATGGTCACCGGGTGATGTCACCCCTTATGACGTCACAGTCTTGGGGCATGCAGGACGCCCCATGCTTATATAAGTCGTCGTGCACAGCATTACAGCGAGAGAGAGCGTTGTGTCAACATCGGAAGAAGAGAAGAAGGAACACGATGACGGAGAAGACGGGGCCACCATTAGCAAAAGAGCGGCAAAAGAGCAGAAGATATCGAAGGAGACTGGCAGAAGAACCGGACTCCGGGAGAAGAGGCCGGAGAGGTCGGATATCCCGGAAGAAGACTCCCGGAGCCTACTAATAAATTACTTTAAAAACCTGTCTAGTGTGGTTGTCAGGAAGAGGCCCTTGTCCTCATCAACATGCTTCTTCTATCTTATTTCTTCTATCTTCCTTCGGTTTCTTCCTCCATCTTCTGGTTCTTCTGGTTCTTCCTCCGGTGCTCTCGTCCGGCATCTTCCTCCGCGGCCTCTTCTTCCCTTCGTCTTCTGGGCCGCTCTGCATCCCCCATGATGGGAGGCTCCCGCTGTGTGACGCTTCTCCTATTCTGATGGTTCTTAAATGGAGGGCAGGGCCACCCGGTGACCCCGCCAGCCCTCTCTGACGCACAAAGAAGATAGAAGAAGCATTTAAATAAAGGGATTGTCAAAAACTGTCTCTTATCATTTTTAACATTTTTGATGCTTTTTTTGTACCCCCTTACCATTTCACACAGGGGAGAGGGCCATGATCTGGGGGTCCCCTTGTTAAAGGGGGCTTCCAGATTCCGATAAGCCCCCCGCCCGCAGACCCCCACAACCACCAGACAAGGGTTGTGGGGATGAGGCCCTTGTCCCCATCAACATGGGGACAAGGTGTTTTGGGGGGCTACCCCAAAGCACCCTCCCAATGTTGAGGGCATGTGGCCTGGTACGGTTCAGGAAGGGGGGCACTCTCTCATCCCCCCTCTTTTCCTGCGGCCTGCCAGGTTGCATGCTCGGATAAGGGTCTGGTACGGATTTTTGGGGGGACCCCATGCCATTTTTTTTAATTTTGGCGCGGGGTTCCCCTTAAAATCCATATTAAATCTGATTGGTCTGGTATAGATTTTGAGGGGGACCCCACGCTATTTTTAAAAAAAATTTTGGCCGGGGTTCCCCTTAATATCCATACCAGACCTGAAGGGCCTGGTATGGAATTTAGGGGGATCCCCCACATCATTTTTTTTTAAATTTTGGTTCGGGGTTCCCCTGTGGGAAATGAACTTTTATGTGTATTGTCGGACCGGCAATTTATTAATAGCCGCGAGCAGTTTTAAATTACTTTTTTTCCTTTAAAATGTCATTTTGCTGTCAGCCTGGCCACATACAGAGGCCGAACATTGAAGTAGCACCTTCAGGCGTTCTAGGAGCAGAAATTACACATCTAATCTCTCAACCACCTGTTACACTTTTGAAGGCCCTGGAGCACCAGGACAATGGAAACCCCTACAAATGACCACATTTTGGAAAGCTAACACCCCAAAATATAATCTATGAGGCATAATCAGTCTTTTGAACAGTTCATTTTTTTCCAAAAGTTTTTGGAAAATGTGGGAAAAAAATGAAAACATATTTTTTTTTACACAAAGTTGTCCATTTATAAGATATTTCTAACACGGAGCATGTACATAGCAAAAATGACACCCCAAAATACATTCTGCTAATCCTCCTGAGTATGGTGATACCACATATGTGAGGCTTTTACATAGCCTGGCCACATACAGAGGTCAAACATCCAAGTAGCACCCCCAGGCATTCTAGGAGCATAAATTACACACACAAATTCCTGCCAACCTATCACATTGTTGAAGGCCCTTCATATTTCTAACCCATAGCATGTACTGTACATACCAATTACAAACCAAAATACATTCTTCTGAGCAAAGAGTAAACAAAAGTTTACCTGCGGTTTTAGTAGTGCAGTGGTCCACAGAGGAGAGCATCGGTCCAGGTAGCAGGCAGGGATGCGGTCAGCAGCAGCGAAAGGATCGTCCATGCAGCAGGCAGGAATACTGTCCATAGTACAGGCAGCAGGCAGAGATATGGTTAGTGCAGCCACAGTATTGGTCCAGGCAGCAGGCAGGACCATCAAGTTTAGGGCCTCAGTCAGGAAAGAATGGGGACGGGGTAGTGACTTCTCTCACCCAAATCGCTTTGAAGCCTTCGGGCAACCAGACCCTGTTCTGGCAACACAGAAAACCAAAAAACAGTTTTCTCAACTCAGAACACTATTCTGGAGCCCCTCACATATGTGAGACCCCTGCGGAGCAGGGTGAAAGATCAGTCCAAGAGGCAGGCAAAAACATGGTCAACAAGCCGAGGTCAGTGCAGGTAAAAGGCAGAAATGGACGGTAGGCAGAGGCATAGTCGATACAGTCCAGGGCCAGTTCACGTGAAAGGCAGAAACATGGCGGATAAACAATGCAGACGGCAGGCAGAGGCATAGTCGATAAACAGGCCAAGGTCAGTTGAGTTGAGGCACTAGGTTGGTTGGTTGAGGCAGCAGGGAAATAATTAGCACAGAAATTGAAACCAGGGAAATGGCAGCCTATTAGAAATTTGGGCTAATAGTTTTCGAGAGTGTGATATCGCTTGAAGCATTCTCTGATGCATAGGCCAGGTTGAGAGGGGATCCAAGAAATCTTCCATAAAGGTATGGAAAGTCCCAAGGCATATTCCCTCAATGATTTACAGTGAAAACTTGTGCAGAACACTTGAGATAAACACCACTCATAGTGATCCACCACCAAGTGAAATTCACACTTACCAGAAAGCAAGCTAGTTAGGCTTGTATGTGAACCAAGATCCAAAATGACTAACCAATGATGCAGCTTCTCCATGCTCAGCGTGGCTGGGGAAGTGCGATGGATAATGGCTCATAAACCAACCCGAACTCAGAATCATGAGGACAAAAGAGAGGTGGCCATAGTGTAAATCCGATACACAGAGGTTTATTATAAAAAGTATAACACTTAGAAAAAAAGGAGGAGTTAAAAGAGCAGTTCACCGGCCGGAATAACAAGCGCCCGTTCACATCAAGGTCGCAATGACGTCAGAGCGTCAACCTCCCGACGTACGTTTCGTCTATAACTGATGTCGTCTGGGGAACGGGCGACGCTCTGACTCATCGCAATAAATACACGCAAGTATAACCACGCCCCGTTGTGACTTCTCAATGGCGGGGAAGAAACAGCCAATCCCCTTAACGGATTGAAATTTAAGAAACACTTAAATTAATAATAAAAAACATGTTTACCATGATAAAAGGACGAGAGCAAGAAAAATATGTTAAATGTTAGTGCATCAAAAGTTTACACTATCGATGCCAAGCCGGTGAGTCAAAACACAGACCAGCATGTATATCTGTATGGACGTAGAGTATGAATTAAACATCACTACGCCATCTTGTGGGAAAAAAAGAGAACTGTCACTAATTAAAATGCTAAATCTTATCTAATATAGATGAAAAATAAAATCATAATGAGACCTAAAAAATAAAAATATGCTCCGGAGAGTAAAAATACTCCTTGGTATATGGAAAATGTAATAATATTATGGACCATAAATATACCAAGAAATAAATGGATGGCTTCAATCGAATGGCAAGCAAAAATGCTGGAAACCGAAAAAGCAAATAGTAATGTCAATTAGCGCCATTGAGGTGTCACACCGAGTTCACATCAACGAATATGGTTCAGGCAATATTAAGCATTGTCAATAAATGCGTTTAGATCTATCTCAACATTCAACCCAAACGGTGTGTAGCATTTAATTCTATGTATCAATACCATCTCTAGTCATGAAATACCTTGCACCAAAGATCCACCCCTCCAATGACATGTATACTTATCTATCCCTAGAATACCTCCAGGCCTGGATTATGGATGGTGACAGCAGATGTCACGTCTCTTTATACTGTCATACCACATACTCTAGGTCTTTTTGCTGTTGAATATTTTCTGAGGCGTGACTCCGGCTTATTGGACGAGCAAATATCTTTTATTTTAGTGCTACTCCAATTTGCTACATCTCGCAGTTATTTCTAGTTTGGGGGCCAGTTCTACAAGCAGGATAGAGGGGTCGCCATGAGGGCTAAATACGCCCCCAGTTTGGCAAACCTCTTTATGGCACTTTGGGAGGAGGATGTCGTCTATGCCCAACAGAGATCCCAGGTGGTTAAAAACACTCTGGAAGAAGTATTATTAATTAACAAGAGTGATCTGCTCAGGGAAAGAATGCCCAATGATAATAGAGCACCTTCAATTCCATTTATAACTACTTATTCCATCCAGCATAGGACAGTGGGTCAACTGATTAGGAAGCATTGACACATTCATACCAATGATCATACACTCAATACCATTCTTCCTGCAAAACCGCAGGTTGTCTGTAGAGGGGCACCCTCCCTCAGGGGTAGTGTTGCTACCAATATTATCTACCCCTCTGTCATTAGGAAGGTATTTTCCGATAACCTCACAGAATTTTATCAATGCAGGAGATGTAGGATATGTTCATTAAATGGATGCTCGCATAGGAGAACTCATGTTTTCAGGTCCTCTAGCACCCAAGTAGAGTTTGAGATTAGGCCTTTCATCACATGCTCCACTGAGGGGGTAGTTTACCTGCTCCAATGCCCTTGTGGGCTGCAGTATGTGGGTAGGACTAAGCACCCCCTCAGGGTAAGACTCAATGAGCATGTGACGAACATCCTCAATGGTTTCCCCAAACATCCTGTCTCTAGGCACTATTTAGAAGTCCATAATAAAAACCCTGGTAAAACCATTTTTCTAGGGATAGATAAGTATACATGTCATTGGAGGGGTGGATCTTTGCTGCAAGGTATTTCACGACTAGAGATGGCATAGATACATAGAATTAAATGCTACACACCATTTGGGTTGAATGTTGAGATAGATCTAAACGCATTTATTGACAATGTTTAATACTGCCTGAACCATATTCGTTGATGTGACACCTCAATGGCACTAATTGACATTACTATTTGCTTTTTCGGTTTCCAGCATTTTTGCTTGCCATTCGATTGAAGCCACCATTTATTTCTTGGTATATTTATGGTCTATAATATTAATACATTTTCCATATACCAAGGAGTATTTTTACTCTCCGGAGCATATTTTTATTTTTTAGGTCTCATTATGATTTTATTTTTGATCTATATTAGATAAGATTTAGCATTTTAATTAGTGACAGTTCTCTTTTTTTTCTACAAGATGGCGTAGTGATGTTTAGTTCATACTCTACGTCCATACAGATATATGTGCTGGTCTGTGTTTTGACTCACCGGCTTGGCATCGATAGTGTAAACTTTTGATGCACTAAATTTAACATATTTGTCTTGCTCTCGTCCTTTTATCATGGTAAACATGTTTTTTATTATTAATTTAAGTGTTTCTTAAATTTCAATCCGTTAAGGGGATTGGCTGTTTCTTCCCCACCATCGAGAAGTCACAATGGGGCGTGGTTATACTTACGTGTATTTATTGCGATGAGTCAGAGCATCGCCCATTCCCTAGACGTCAGTTATAGACGAAACGTACATCGGGAGGTTGACGCTCTGACGTCATCACGACCTTGATGTGAACGGGCGCTTGTTATGCCGGCCGGTGAACTGCTCTTTTAACTACTCCTTTTTTGTAAGTGTTATACTTTTTATAATAAACCTCTGTGTATCGGATTTACACTATGGCCACCTCTCTTTTGTCCTCATGATTCTGAGTTAGGGTTGGTTTATGAGCCATTATCCATCGCACTTCCCCAGCCATGCTGAGCACGGAGAAGCTGCATCACTGGTTGGTCATTTTGGATCTTGGTTCACATACAAGCCTAATTAGCTTGAGTCTGGTAAGCGTGACTTTCAAGTGGTGGTGGATCACTATGAGTGGTGTTTATCCCAAGTTTTCTGCACAAATTTTCACTGTAAATCATTGAGGGAATATGCCTTGGGACTTTCCTTACCTTTATGGAAGATTTCTTGGATCTCCTACCATATGAACTTTGTTATGCATTAATTGATTTTTATGCACGCACATACTTATTAATGTTATAGCGCAGTTTTGTTTTTTTGTTGTTTTTTGTGTATATCTCACAATTTGAACTGCTGCTTTTTTGGGGGTATTTTTATGGCAGCGTGGTATTTTCTTGTTTCTTTATGTTTATTTTGATATTTTTACTGCAGCTTCCTTCACTTTACATGTACATTTATTTGTATGTACTATTTTTTTTATTTATCTCTCCTCAATATTTGAGTTTATATACTATCTATATTAGGTTTAAACACTATGGATATCTTTGAATATAGAGCCACTAGGGTGGTTAATATTGAGGGGGTGTTCAAAACTTATAAAGGTGATGAAGGAGATTTAGGTGGCCTTTTCATGAGGCTAAAAAATCTGACCATCTCTGAACTCCATACACAGTGGGACATTGCCTATTTAGAGACTTATATTAGGAACAGGATGGTCTCCCATAGTCTCAGGTGGGAGATCAGTCCTCAGAAAGGGGACACCCAACTTGAGGACTGGTTTGCGTATTTTAACACTGGATTGATTTCCTTAAATTCCTCGTTGAGTGGAAAAACACAAAACCTGCTCAGTTAGACGAGGAAATTAAGGTCATCAAAGATAAACTTAGCCCCTTGAAGGATGGTGCTGAGTACAAAGATAAATCATCCTTACTTTTAAAGATTTTAGAGAAAGAGGACAAGGAGCAAAAAATCAAAAAGAAAAAGAAGTATAATAGGGATTTGTTAGATTATCAAGGGGGGTGGTTTTCGAGTGGCAAAAAAAGTTGCTGGCCGAACAGGCCAACAGAACTAACAGTGCCATGGAGGTTGGGGTACCAGTGAATGAGGATCTAGCCCCCCCTCTGCTGAAGACTATATCCAACCCTACGTGACCTCCCGGAGATCACCCTGGACCCCCTCGAAGAGGGAAGCAAGGATCTTATCAATCCCCCTTCAGACAAGGGGTGGGAGGTAGGGGTGGGGTACCTCCTAATCATGTACCCTTACCTCCTCAGCGGCCCCGAGGTGCAGGTGGCTCTTCTGGTCGTGGCCATGGTGGAGGTTATGGGAATTTGGTGAACAGTCATGGTCACCCTCCCCCCATGCCGTCCAAGAATGACAGAATTACCATTACAACAATGGTGGGGCTTTCCCACTTCCTCGTGATCCCGGATATGAGATCAGTTCCCATTATGGGTATAACACTCAGTATGGGCCCAGGTCTAACTATCCAGATAGGTATGGAACTGAATTTCGCCATTTTGACACCAATAGAATATATCAAAGGAGAGATGAGGTTGATTACAATGTGAGCACATAATAACTTCTATCCATTACGAGATCTGGAGGGCCCGAATGATAATCTCAATCATATGAGCGGGGTAGGTATGCCTAACATACCACAGCACTCCAAGTCTGGCAATTGTGAGGACTTTGCTAGCCCTGGTCCTTCTAGTCTAACCGCGCATTGGGGTTTTCACAAACCCACTCAGGGCACAAAAAGGCCGATAGACCAAACATAGGGTCCAGAGGAGGGAGAAGGTTACGAGCTAAAGAGAAAAAAATCATAACAGATGATGGGATATTCAATCTGAGTACTGCTGTTTTGACCGACTCCGAGAAACTTGTGTTGAGTAAGGGTTTAAAATTTGCCCCTCCATGTAGGCTGAATAAATTTTAGACCTACATGGATATACACAAGTTTATACGGAAACTTAACATCAAGCGTTATATGGCCTCTAATCCCATTCGGGACAATAGAACTTTACCTACTGATTTTAAATATTCGGGGCTTGCAAATGCTTCCCTATTTAATCCCCCTGGGGCTTTAGCCCCTTCCCTAAAAGTTTTCAGGGATGTAGTACTCAGGGATTTGGATCAATTGCCTGTCAAAAAAGTGAAAACCGATAGAGAGTTTGTGGCTGGTCTGGACTCCTTGTGTGAAAATAAGAGTTTGGTCATCAGACCTGCTGATAAGAGTGATGGGATCATAATCCTCGATAAAAATGATTATCTTGCAGAAATGCACAGAATATTAGGTGATGTGAATACATATACCCCAGGTACCCCTGACCTGATCCTAAGGTCAGATTTAAAAAGGAATTGGAAGTTCTTGTACAAAGGGGTTTCGAATTGGGAATCCTCAATAAGAAAGAGAAGTTATACCTGGTACCAAGGGAGCCTCGGACACCGGTGATTTATTACTTACCAAAGATCCACAAGCACCCTACCTGCCCCCCGAGACGTCCTATTGTGAGTGGCATCAATTCCATCACGTCCCGAGTGGGCAGGTATATAGATTTCTATCTTCAACCAACAGTCATGAAAACACCTTCCTATATAAAGGATTCACGCCATGTGATTAACTTATTGGCGGAGCATACCCCTAGGCCTGGATTATGGATGGTGACAGCCGATGTCATGTATCTTTATACTGTCATACCACATACTCTAGGTCTTTTTGCTGTTGAATATTTTCTGGGGCATGACTCCGGCTTATTGGATGAGCAAATATCTTTTATTTTAGAGCTACTCCAATTTGCTGCATCTCGCAGTTATTTTTGGTTTGGGGGCCAGTTCTACAAGCAGGATAGAGGGGTCGCCATAGGGGCTAAACACGCCCCCAGTTTGGCTAACCTCTTTATGGCACTTTGGGAGGAGGATGTTGTCTATGCCCAACAGAGACCCCAGGTGGTTCTGCGGGCTAGGTATATAGACGACATCCTCCTCCTATTGGATGGAGATAAGGCAGATTCGGACTCTTTCCTTGGGGAGCTTAATATAAACACCAGGGGTATCTTTCTCAATTATGAAGCCAGCCAACATGAAATTCACTTCTTAGATTTGACCATTAGAGTGAGGGATGACCAGTTTATCACTTCTACCCACTTCAAGAACACCGACCATAACTCATATATTCCTACCGATAGCTGTCATCATGAAGCCTGGATTAGGTCGGTGCCTAAAAGTCAGTACATTCGCCTGAGGTGGAATTGCTCGGACGTCATTGAGTTTCTCCTTCAGGCGGATGTTCTGACTAAGCGATTTTTGGAGAAGGGTTATTCAGATACACTTCTTAAAAACACTCTGGAAAAAGTATTATTAATTAATAGGAGTGATCTGCTCAGGGAAAGAATGCCCAATGATAATAGAGCGCCTTCAATTCCATTTATAACTACTTATTCCATCCAGCATAGGACAGTGGGTCAACTGATTAGGAAGCATTGGCACATTCTTACCAATGATCAAACACTCAATACCATTCTTCCTGCAAAACCGCAGGTTGTCTGTAGAGGGGCACCCTCCCTTAGGGGTAGTGTTGCTACCAATATTATCTACCCCCCTGTCATTAGGAAGGGATTTTTCGATAACCTCACAGGATTTTATCAATGCAGGAGATGCAGGATATGTTCATTAAATGGATGCTCGCATAGGAGAACTCATGTTTTCAGATTAGGCCTTTCATCACATGCTCCACTGAGGGGGTAGTTTACCTGCTACAATGCCCTTGTGGGCTGCAGTATGTGGGTAGGACTAAGCGCACCCCTCAGGGTAAGACTCAATGAGCATGTGACGAACATCCTCAATGGTTTCCCCAAACATCCCGTCTCTAGGCTCTATAGTCCATAATAAAAACCCTGATAAAACCATTTTTCTAGGGATAGATAAATATACATGTCATTGGAGGGGTGGATCTTTGGTGCGAGCCATTTCACGGCTAGAGATGGCATGGATGCATAGAATTAAATGCTACACACCGTTTGGGTTGAAGGTTGAGATAGATCTTAACGCATTTATTGACAATGCTTAATATTGCCTGAACCATATTCGTTGATGTGAACTCAGTGTGACACCTCAATGGCGCTAATTACTATTTGCTTTTTCGGTTTCCAGCATTTTTGCTTGCCATTCGATTGAAGCCACCCATTTATTTGTTGGTATATTTATGGTCCATAATATTATTACATTTTCCATATACCAAGGAGTATTTTTACTCTCCGGAGCATATTTTTATTTTTTAGGTCTCATTATGATTTTATTTTTGATCTATATTAGATAAGATTTAGCATTTTAATTAGTGACAGTTCTCTTTTTTTTCTACAAGATGGCGTAGTGATGTTTAATTCATACTCTACGTCCATACAGATATATGACAAAAAAGAAAAAGGGGGGTTTTGGGACTTTAGATGAGGCATGCAGCTGGGAAGGTAACACAACATAATAATGGTGAGAAAATGGATGCACCATGTATGCGACCACATCGTATTGCATAATAACAAGTTGTGAACAGTAGATTATAGTAAATCAGGGAGACTTTATTTCATAGTAATACACATAGTAAAAACATCATAAAACAGCATGATAGCATAGCAGCATATTATAGTCATAGTGGTGCCATAGTAAAAAATCATCAGACAGTTTATTGCATGTGACTGCATCTTAGTATCAATAATGTCTGGTGATTGAACCACATCAGTGACCAAATAGCCTGCATGTAATAACGTATATACAGAATAGTATAATAAAGCAGATGAGTAAAAGTTCCATAAACCTGATCCAAGAAAACGTAGTGGCCTAGCAAAATAGCAGCACGATGTGAATCGCAATGGTGAGGTAAAAAACTCAGACTTATAGTTGTGTGTCTTCACTGTGACATAATAGCAGTGGGTGGGGTCCAAACGGCATAATTTGGTAGAAGTATACAAAGGTTATTGGTGTGAATAGCATCTAAAAGCTTGACGCGTTTCATGGATCTTTCCAATCTTCAGGAGCAGATGCAATGTAGCTATCTATAAAAATGTATAAGGAGATTTTAGGGACTGACCACGGGACAGGCAAGAAAAATTATAATTAGATCGTAAAGTAGCAATGGTAACTAAGGACCATAATAGATTACTTACAATGAGCTTATGTGGATTGGTGGAGGGCACCGAGGGTGTAAACCTGCCAGGGATATAGGTCAACAACCCCGGTATATTACTATGAAATAAAGTCTCCCTGATTTACTATAATCTACTGTTCACAACTTGTTATGCAATATGATGTGGTCGCATACATGGTGCATCCATTTTCTCACCATTATTATGTTGTGTTACCTTCCTAGCTGCATGCCTCATCTAAAGTCCCAAAACCCCCCTTTTTCTTTTTTGTTGTATACAAATTAGGGATGGAGGTACATTTTTTCAAATGTCCTCATTAAAAGTCCCATTTAGTTAGGTTTCTCTCATACAGATATATGTGCTGGTCTGTGTTTTGATTCACCAGCTTGGCATCAATAGTGTAAACTTTTGATGCACTAACATTTAACATATTTTTCTTGCTCTCGTCCTTTTATCATGGTAAACATGTTTTTTTATTATTAATTTAAGTGTTTCTTAAATTTCAATCCGTTAAGGGGATTGGCTGTTTCTTCCCCGCCATTGAGAAGTCACAACGGGGCGTGGTTATACTTACGTGTATTTATTGTGATGAGTCAGAGTGTCGCCCATTCCCCAGACGACGTCAGTTATAGACGAAACGTACGTCAGGAGGTTGACGCTCTGACGTCATTGCTACCTTGATGTGAATGGGCGCTTGTTATGCCGGCCGGCGAACTGCTCTTTTAACTACTTCTTTTTTGTAAGTGTTATACTTTTTATAATAAACCTCTGTGTATCGGATTTACACTATGGCCACCTCTCTTTTGTCCTCATGATTCTGAGTTCGGGTTGGTTTATGAGCCATTATCCATCGCACTTCCCCAGCCACGCTAAACACGGAGAAGCTGCATCATTGGTTGGTCATTTTGGATCTTGGTTCACATACAAGCCTAATTAGCTTGCTTTCTGGTAAGTGTGAATTTCACGTGGTGGTGGATCACTATGAGTGGTATTTATCTCAAGTTTTCTGCACAAGTTTTCACTGTAAATCATTGAGGGAATATGCCTTGGGACTTTCCTTACCTTTATGGAAGATTTCTTGGATCTCCTACCATATGAACTTTGTTATGTATTAATTGATTTTTATACACGCACATACTTAATGTTATAGAGCAGTTTTTTTTTTGTTTATTGTTGTTTTTTGTGTATCTCACAATTTGAACTGCTGCTTTTTGGGGGGTAATTTTATGGCAGCGCAGTATTTTCTTGTTTCTTCAGGTTGAGAGAGACATTGGGGACAATGGAAACTGGTGCCTTTCCTAACTCCTCTTTTGCTGCACACCAACATTTTTTTGGCGTCTTCTTCCGGTTGCTGATGGTGGAATATTGTCAGGAAAATGGCGCTCATGCAGTCTGTTGACACACATTCGGAGTGAATGCTTTCTGGGGAGGAGCCTTGCTGATAGATCAGGACAGTGACAATATTTTCGATAAATCTGATAAATGGGTTGGGCATTTCCCTTGATTTTTGATAAGTGACGTATGCATTATAAATGGCCAAATGGAAGAAGTATATTGTAACTTTTTTTTGTACCAGAAGAGGGACTTTTGTGTTGAAAGATAGGGCTGCAGCATTTGATCGTTAAAATCCACCCCCCCATGAACTTATTGTATTCGTTGATACAGCAAGGCTTTTGAACAGTACTGCGTCTTCTTTGAAGTTTCACTGAGGTGTCATTGTGGACAGTGGACATGATGTAAACATCTTTCTTATCCCTTCACTTCACGTCCAACACTTCCTTGTTCCTCAGGCTTGCCGATTCCCCCCTTTGTAGCCTTGTGGCGACTAGATGCTGTGAGAAGCCTTTACTGTTTTCTTGCAGTACCACAGGCCAAAGTCTTCTTCAGGAATAGGTGGCGAAAAAGGGGCAAACTGGTGTAGTAGTTGTCCATGTAAATATGATACCCCTTTTGGAGGAGTGGGAATGCCAACTCGCCTACAATTTTCCCGCTTATTCCCATGTACGTTGGACACTCAGGGGGCTGGAGCTGGGAGTCTTTGTCTGCGTACACATGAAAGGCATTCACATGTCCAGTGGTGCTTTCACAGAGCTTGTTGAGCTTCAAGCCGTACCTCGCCCTTTTACTGGGGATATACTGCTTGATTCCCAGCCAGCCTGTGAAATGGACCAGGGATTCGTCCACAGAGATGTTCTTGTCAGGGGTGTAAAGTTCGGCAAACCTCTTATTAAAAAAATCAATCGGGCAAATTTTATACAATTTATCAAAGTCCAGATAATTTCGGGGGGGGCACTGTGAGTTATCACTGAAATGCAGGAACCGCATGATCATGTCAAAATAGGACCTGGACATCACAGCTGAAAAAAATTGGCATATGGTGGATGGGCTTGGTAGACCAATATGATAGCAGTTCATTTTTTTTGTAAGCCCCATGTTGAGCGTAAGGCCTAAAAACAATCTAAGCTCCTCCAATGTTAGGGGTCTCCATTAAAAAGGGCGGGCATAGCATGAGTTGGGGTTGTTTTGTATGTAATGACGAGTAAAAAGATTTGTTTGGTCCATGATGCTTTGAAGTAACTCATCAGGGAAAAATAAATTAAAAAGATCGATTTCAGAGAAAACTTCGGTGTTGGCCTGCACGCCTGGCTGTGCTGTGAAAGGGGGGGTTGTGTCTGACCCTGTGCTAGAAGGCAGCTACAATGAGCTGGCCAAGGCTCATGGGTTTGGGCCCTACTTCTTCGGCGTGGAATTCCAGAGCTTTTACTGGGCCTTTCCTCCTGGGATCCAGCAGTGCTTGTACTGGGCCTCTCCTCCTGGGGTCTAGCAGCACTTGTACTGGGTACTTACGTACTCCTGATGGAGGTGACGGGTACTCCTGATGGGGGTGACAGGTACTCAGGTACTCCTGATGGAGGTGACGGGTAATCAGGTACTCATCATGGGGGTAACAGGTACTCAGGTACTCCTGATGGGGTGACAGGTACTCCTGGTGGGGTGACAGGTACTCCTGATCGGGTGACAGGTACACAGGAAATTCTGATGGGGTGGCAGGTACTTCTGATGGGGGTGACAGGTACTCTTTATTCGGGGGGGGATCTGGGCACAGTAGTGATATTAGGTAACACTGTAATACTATTCTGATTTCTCCTTCTCACACTGGAACGGCATGTGAGGAGGAGAACCCAGCAACAGCTGTTACAGTCTGGTTTGTTTACACTCGTGACCGGCTGTGATTGGACACAGCTGGTCACGTGGTAAAGAGCCAATTTCATTGGCACTTTACCCTGATCGGGGCTGGGCTTTGTCCAAGGGACAAGCCTCGTCCCCGATTGCCGCGCTGCGTGCCCCCGGGGGCACGCACAGGCGGTGTGCACACCGAACCTATTGAAAGTGACCGACTGTGATTGGATACAGCCGGTCGTGTGGTAAAGAGTCAATTTCATTGGCTCTTTACCCTGATCGGGGATGGGCTGTGTCCGAGGAACACGCCTCATCCCCGATTGCTGCACTGCGGGCCCCTGGTGCACTGACGCCCACGTGGAGGGAGAGAAGGTTCCAGCCGGCGTCATATTACTATGGCCCGGTATGGAACTGGTTAAGAGGTCCTGTCATGCTTTTTTTCTATTACAAGGGATGTTTACATTCCTTGTAATAGGAATAAAAGTGACACAATTTTTTTTTAAAGAACAGTGTAAAAATAAAAGGTAAAATAAATAAGAAAAATAAAAAAAATAATTTTTAAATGCGTCCTGTCCCGACGAGCTTGTGTGCGGAAACGAACGCATACGTGAGTAGAGCCCACATATGAAAACGGTGTTCGGCTGTGAGCACTCAACTGATTGAGCTCCGATGCCTGGCTGACTGATTATTGTTAGTGCTCCATCTTCATGTCTCACAATGTGCTCTATCCCTATGATACCTCCATAAAACTAGCATACCGAGTGCTGCATGCTGTTTGAGCCATTTTAGGCTGTCTGAGGCATACTAAAGAGCGAAACCGAAAGGCTGACTGAGCCGCTGATCGAGCCGCTGTTTGAGTCGCTTATTTTGCTGCCTTGCCTACTGCACTGACTGGACTGATGGGAGAAACAGGAGAAAGGCGCGGGGGGGCTGCGATAAAGCTGTGACCGAGGCGGTGTTCGTGTCCTCATTTTCATGTCCATCCCCACCGCATCCCACTGCATACCTGTATACCTGAACCTTCACACCTGAATGGTTTGTCCTGGCTGTGCTTGTGCTACGCTGGCTCCCTGTGCCTGCACTGTCCTTGTGCCTCTTTTGCTGTGTTGGGGCTGCAAGTAGTGGGCTGCTGGTTGTTGGCTTTCTGTCTTATCACTTTCCGGAGGGTCTCGAGAGGACTTGTGGATGACCGTGACGGATGGTTCTCCCTCTTCAATCCATCTACAGCCGTGGGGTTTGTGATTTTTTTGCAGAGAGATAGACATTGTGATAAATATCCCGCTGGATTGACTAGCTAGCTGGCTGGTTGACTGGTCGGCTTTGCTTTTTTTTTTTCTGTCACCCTTTGGACAGTTGTGGTTGTTGATTGGGTGCTGTGTGGGGGAGTTGGGTACTGTTTCATACTGCGCTAATACCAAAGTTTATGAAGCAGAGTTGCAGAGAAGTTGAGACCAACAGATTGTTTAAAATTCTTACATTTTTTTTTTGGAGAGTAACTACCTGGGTACTGTTTCATACTGAGCTGATACCGAAGTTTACGAATCGCAGAGAAGCTGAGACCTACAGATTGTTTAAAATTCCTAATTTTTTTTTTGGAGAGTAACTACCTGTTACTGCGATATCTCCTATTACTATCTCCGTTTTTTTTTTTTCTTTGTATTTATTATGCCTAAAATTAAGGAGGGTAAAGGTACAACTATTACTACCTCTATTAAAGCTATGACAAATTCTGGAGGACCAGTGAATGCTGGAGTGAGGTCTACCCCTGATTCTCTTTATAGAGCGACTACAAGAGCAGAAACTGCAAAAGGATTTGCCACCCGCCATGATGGCACTAACTCAATGCCAGACCACCATGGACAACTGGAGGACTGCAGAGTGGTCTCTCACATAGAAGCACCCTCCTCGCAAACCACCAAGATGGATCCTCAGCCTACGCTGTATCCCTGTGGTGACAATGAATGCCCCCCCTTGAGTTTATCCTCTTCTAAGGCTTTTGAACCCACATTAAGGGATGTTTATTTTTTGATACAACACTGCTCTTCCTCCCTCTCTGTGCTCACAGGCCAGGTTCAGGCCATATGGGAAGAAGTTGTCTTTATACGTGGGGACCTCCAAAAAGTACAAGAACACACTAAGATCTTAGAAAACAGGGTTAGTGGCATAGAGAACACTTTTCCTCCCATGGTAACAGAGATGAAGGTAGCTACCCACAAGTTAAAAACTACTATAGCTAAAATTGAAGACGTGGAGAATCATTTACGCTCTAATAATATCCGAGTGTTGGGCATACCAGAGAATGCCGAGGGTAATGACCCAGTTAACTTTGCTGAACGATGGCTCATTTAAATTTTCGGCAGGGAACATTTCTCTTCACTACTTGTAATAGAACGTGCCCACCGGGTCCATACCCGTTTTCAGAAAATGGGAAAAACACCTCGACCTTTTTTAATACTATTCTAAATTATAGAGATAAAGAAAATATTCTGCGGCAGGCACGGGTCCTAAATGATATTAAATATAATGAAGCCAAAATTATGTTTTTTCCTGACTTTTCACCAGAGGTTCAGAAACGGAGGGCAAATTTTTCAAGAAGTGAAACACCACATTCCAAACACCACAGGATGCACAAGACTGGCCTTAAAACTCAGACTTTGGGGTGATAGGTTCACCCCTCTAGTAATTTTATATATGTATACAGTATGTAAATGACGGAGCATTGATATGTAATTTTTTTTTTGCTCCTTGTTCTTTTTCATTAAAGCCAGGAGGCTTAGGCTGTCAAAGGCCTAATTTCTTTTTTTTTGGGGGGGGGGGGGGGGGTTCATCTTGGAGTATTTTCATGTTTTGCATTTATATATATCATATTTTTGTGTACAGTGCGGGTTGGTTGGCTAGTGATGTTCTTATGCCATTGTACCTATGGTAAATCAATCAATTAGAATACTTTCTTGGAATGTTAGGGGTATGAATAATGCTTTAAAACGACAATCTATATTTTAGTATATTGCTTCTTTTCGTCCTCGTCTGTCTGCAGGAGACATGTCACATTCAACACGACCATGTTTCTGAAGCGCTGATCGGTTAAAGAGGCTTGCCACTCGTTATATACCTCTCGCTCAAGGGGGTTACAATCCTGGTCTATGTTGGTCTTCTATTCTCCTGCAGTAGGACTATGGTAGACGATGATGGCAAATATATTTTTTTATAATGTAAGCTGAATGATCTTGAGTTGATCCTTGCCGTTATATATATACCTCCCCCATATAAATCAGAAATAATTTGTCAGCTTATTTTCTTTGCAGGGGTCTCTTCTCAGATACCATTATTGGTACTTTGGAGATTTCAATAGTGTTGTCCATATGAGGTGGGACAGATGCCCAGCTCCAAGGTCAATGACCAATGGGCATCTCTCCCCCTTTGGACGACTATGTCGGGAAGTGGGACTGTATGATATGTGGAGGAAGCTACACCCTGAAGAAAATGCCTATACATGCTATTCTAAAACACATAACATACTATCAAGAATATATCTGGCTTTGTGCGTGGCTGATTTTATACCATATGTGCTGGATGTGAGTATCGAACCTCGAGGTATCTCAGACCATTCTCCTCTGTTAGTTACTTTAACATCAGGGCATCAGGCACCTAATATGTCTTGGCGGCTGAATCCGTTTTGGTTGGAATTATTCCCTAGGGAGGATGTTATTCCTAACCGTATCCTGGATTTTTGGTCCCTCAACTTAGGCTTCGCTTCCATACAAGTTGTATGGGATGCTCTAAAGGCCTATTTTCGGGGATTGTTAATCCAGAATATAAGTATTATCAAAAGGGCTTCCCGTAGAGAGCTCGAGCTGGCAAAGGTTGACACCTCAGCGGCGGAAGCCATATAAATTCAAAATCCCTCTCCGGATATTCAGCAGGAATGGCTTTCATCTCAATATAGGCTGAACGAACTATTGGAATATAGGGCCAGGAATAAACTCTTTTTTCAGAAGAGATTTAGCTGGGCGGAGGGAGAAGCAAACGGTAGATTATTGGCTCAGATAGTAAGGTCCCAATCTAACCCTACACATGTTTCAGCTTTAATGAATGTAGAGGGGGAGGTTTGTAACCAGACTAGTTCAATTATATCTAGCTTTAAGTCCTATTATCAAGATTTATATACTTCCAGGGCAGATCTCACCCTTGCAGAGCTATCTAGCTACATGGCCAGTATTGATCTCCCGGCTATTTCAACAGAAGAAAGGGAAATTCTCAATGCTCCACTTACTTTATTGGAAGTGGAAAATGCGGTGGCTAGTTTTCAAAATGCCAAGGCCCCAGGGACCGATGGTCTCCCTTTTGAGATCTATAGAAAATGTAATAAAGAATTGCTTCCCGCTCTTCTTAGTACACTAAATGAGGCTTTTGATATGGGTCGGCTCCCAGACTCTATGAGACAATCCGTAATAGTAGTCATACTCAAAAAGGATAAAAATTTGCTACACCCTGAATCTTATAGACCAATTTTTCTATTATCTACAGATGTTAACGTTTTTGCGAAGATACTTGCAACTAGACTAAATAAGGTTATTAACAGTATTATTCATCCAGGTAGGGTTTATGTCCAACAAATGAACCACATTTAATATCAGATGTGCAGGTTCCGACCCCGGGCCATTCAAACCGTGCTTTCTTAGCATTAGACACAATCAAGGCCTTTGATTGTGTTGAATGGCCATATCTGTGGGCCATTCTTGATAAATTCAGGCTTGGCTCTGGTTTTTGTAAGTGGGCCTGGTTGTTATACACAGCTCCGGCGGCATCGGTTAGGATGAATGGCTTTCAATCTCCTACTTTCAGACTTTTCCGGGGCACTAGGCAGGGGTGTCCGCTGTCTCCCCTGCTTTTTGCCCTGGCCATAGAGCCTTTGGCATGTCTTATACGGGCCTCTCCTGATGTTACTGGTCTGATTAGGGGAGACATGGAGGAAAATATATCACTATATGTGGATGATCTTCTCTTTTTAAAGTCTAATGTCTGTTCATCCCTGCCGGTAGTAATGGAACACGTTAAGGAGTTTGGAAGGTTTTCCGGTTTACGCATAAACTGGGAGAAATCTATGTTGATTCATTTAGACCCCCTTCCCGATCCACTACCACCTATATTTTCTCATTTTATGGTTGTATCATCTATAAAATACTTGGGTATAACTATGTCGGACTCCCAACAGTCATATATTGTGGATAATATATTTCCATTCCTTATTAGATTTCAAAATCAGAGTAAAACCTGGACTAAGCTCCCTTTATCACTAATTTGTCGTATCAATTTAAAAAAAATTATATGGATGCCTCAGCTCCTCTATTTTTTACATAATGCCCCGATTTGGATACCTATCCGGATCTTTATTAAGATAAAGGCTATATTTAGACGATTAATATGGCGGAACAAAACCCCTCGTATCAAACTGGAGACTTTACACCATCCCACAAATGCCGGCAGGCTGGCAGTTCCTAATCCAAGGCTATATTTTTTCGCCTCCCAATTACACCATTTTGCTGGATGAGAGTCTGAACAGATATCCTTTCATGCTCAATGATTATTCTCTTTTGCATTTAAGGGTCGGTGTCCACTCTTTGTCCTCGATGGTGCAAGAGGGGGTGTCTCACTTGCTGATATGCCTACTTGTATGTTAATCTGTAAAGTATGGGATACAGTTAAAAAAATGCTGGATGTCTCATATCCCACTAGATACTCTCCCATATGGGAAAATGATAGACTTTCTCAAATTTCTATGACTTAGGTATCATGTCAACCAATGGGTACTGTTTACTTTGTAATACTGGATATTGTTATTCCTTTTTTTTTCGTGTGTCATATATACTCCAAGTGAGCGGGGGGTGGTGGGATGGCAGGGTTTGTAGAAAGGGGGTGGTCTGGGGTTTTTTTAGTTTTTTTTGGGGGGGGGGGTTGGTTTGGTGTGATTTCTATTTTTGTGGTTTTGTCTGTATTGTGTCAATGTTGTTTTCATATAAGATAATAAAAAGGATTTGATTTTAAAAAAAGAAAATGGTGTTCAAACCACACATGTGAGGCATCTCCACGATCGGTAGAGCGAGAACAATAATTCTAGCCCTAGATCTTCTCTGTAACTTAAAACATGAAACCTGTAAAAAAAATTTAAACATTGCCTATGGAGACTTTTTAACTTTTTAAGGGTAAAAGTTTGTTGCCATTCCACGAGCGGGCGCAATTTTGAAGCATGACATTTTGGACATCAATCTACTCAGGCGTAACATTATCTTTCACAATATAAAAAAAAATTGGGCTAACTTTACTGTTGTCTTATTTTTTAATTTAAAAAAGTGTATTTTTTCCAAACAAAGTGCACTTGTAAGACCGCTGCGCAAATACAGTGTGACAGAAAATATTGCAATGACCGCCATTTTATTCTCTAGGGTGTTAGAAAAAAAAAAGTATAATATTTGGGGGTTCTAAGTAATTTTCGAGCAAAAAAAATGTTTTTAATTTGTAAACAACAAATCTCAGAAAGAGGCTTGGTCCTTAAGTGGTTAAAAGAAGTCACAAACTACTTTGCTTCTGTGTGTGGGAAATGCCTGGGGCAACATCTCAAAGTATATCTCAACCTGGTTGAGAAACCCTCTGCTTTGGACTGGATCGCCCCCAAATCACTGGGGAAGCGGAGCGGAATTAGACATACCTCTTATAGAGGTAATACTCGAGACTGGAGCAGCAGCATTGATGGCCTGCAACACAGGTTGTACCGGAGCAGTCACAGTGGGAGATTCCAGGTGAGCTGTGCGACTCAGGAGCATTTGTAACGCCATGGCAAACTGATCCATATGGTGACCCTGCTCATCCAATCTGTAAAAAATATTACCAACAAGTGGATTGACTGCATCTTCTGAATTCATGGCCTTCACCTACTGTCAGAAACCATGAATCAGACTGAGACAGAAGTACAGTTAAATCTCACTTGTTTAATAATAAAAAAAGGTAAATAGAGTAAACGTAGTCAAAACATAGCCAGAGTTCAGGAACCGGAACAAATAGTCAGAGAGGCCAAAACATCAGGAGCCAAAGATGAGCGTAGTAGAACAGCAAGCAGGATCTGGAGCCAGAAGGAATGTTAGCCAAGCAAGTCTTAAACAGGAACACGGGAAAGCGTCTCTAGAGATGTGACCAAGGCGAAGATAGAGATCATCTGGACTGGACGGCTTACGTAGACAGGACTGACGAGCAGGATATGATAAACAGGTGAGTCACTGTGGAGAGATAGGAGCTGGCAATTAGCCAACAGCTGAGCGGCCAGCTTTGAGAAGGGAGGGCTGGATCCAGCCCTGACATTTAGTCTGCTTGTCTTCAGCAAACAGTTTCGGGGTTTCTTGTGCATCATCTTTAGAAGAGGCTTCCTTCTGGGACTACAGCCATGCAGACCAATTTAATGCAGTGTGCGGCATATGGTCTGAGCACTGACAGGCGGACCCCCCACCCCTTCAACCTCTGCAACAATGCTGGCAGCACTCATACATCTATTTCCCAAAGACAACCTCTGGACATGATGCTGAGCACATGCACTCAACTGCTTTGGTCGTCCATGACGAGGCCTGTTCTGAGTGCAACCTGTCCTGTTAAACCACTGTATGGTCTTGGCCACTGTGCTGCAGCTCAGTTTCAAGGTCTTGGCAATCTTCTTATAGCCTATGCCATCTTTATGAAGAGCAACAATTCTATTTCAGATGCATTCATGTTGCATTCATATGTAATAGAGAAATTTGCAACCCTGTGTGAGAATTGCGATAAATGCGATAATTGCAGCCTGTAATTTACATCAATCTATATAAAAGTGCATCAATATACATCAATATACAATAATAAAGCGGAGTTCCACACAAAAATGGAACTTCCGCTTTTCGGAACCCTCCCCCCCCTCCGGTGTCACATTTGGCACCTTTCAGGGGGGAGGGGGGTGCAGATACCTGTCTAAGACAGGTATTTGCACCCACTTCCGGCATAGACTCCCATGGGAGTCTATGCCTCTTCCCGTCCCAACCGCGCTGTCTGCTGGGAACACACAGCTCCCAGGAGAGAGCGGGGACCACTAGGGACGCGCAGCGTGACTCACGCATGCACAGTAGGGAACCAAGAAGTGAAGCCACAACGCTTCACTTCCTGATTCCCTCACCTAGGATGCTACATTTATGTAGAGAAACAATTTTTTCTTCAGATCCTCAGAGAGTTCTTTTCCATGAGGTGCCATGTCGAACTTCCAGTGACCAGTATGAGAGAGTGAGAGCGATAACACCAAATTTAACACACCTGCTCCCCATTCACACCTGAGACCTTGTAACACTAACGAGTCACATGACACCGGGGAGGTAAAATGGCTAATTGGACCAATTTGGACATTTTCACTTTGTTGCCAGCAGTTTAGATATTAATGGCTGTGTTTTGATTTATTTTGAGGGGACAGCAAATTTACACTGTTATACACTCACTACTTTACATTGTAGCAAAGTGCCATTTCATCAGTGTTGTCACATTAAAAGGTATAATAAAATATTTACAAACATGCGAGGGGTGTACTAACTTTTGTGAGATACTGTATATATGCTTCCAAAATGAAGATCCCTCTGCTGTTTAAGGACCTGTGTTTAAAGGCTTTGGCTTGTGTTGATAGTAGTTTGAAATGCTGCCGAGATCATTTAGAATTCTTTCACAGGTGTATTCAACCTGCAGTTGACCTCCTTCTGCTTGTTATTTGACCTTGTGTTTGACCTTGACCATATCGACTTGTGCAGGAAAAGAGAAACGCACTGGAAGAGAAAAAAAAACAAAACACATTAGACATAGGCCCTTACTTTGATTGTAGATAAAGCATTTTACGCCATCAAAATACAGCATTTCACTGGCTGCTATGGATGTCTCCAGTCATATCACTGTCATGCTTTATTCACCTTACTAAAAAAGAAAAAATAGTTTTGTAAGTGCCTAATTGGTTGTTATGGACATAGCAAGGACTGCAGTACAGATATAAAACTCTAATGTTTTTATTTATCTATAATTTTTATCATATTTAATATATTCCCAGGAACTTCTTCTTCTCTGACAGGTGCATAAAAGTCAGCTAAGCTCTGCTGGACTCCCATCATTATTCACCTGCTTTAGTGACAATATGTTTTCAGTTGTTACTGTTTTCTCTACACCTACCCTTCATGGATAAGTAGCCTGGAAAGGATCAGAAAAAAATTGCAACACCTGAATTGCTGACACCAAATGCTTAATGATATGACTGTCCCCTGTGTGAGCGTGAATGATGGAGATGTTCTGTAAACTTTGCAAAAAGTCCTTTTGAGCAGATGGCACAGCATGAACTTTATATAGTACTTTGTGAGTTTATCGAAGATGTCTAATACTACTTCCCCAGGGCAATGTGCTAGAACATAAATACCTTTGTCAATGTTCTACCAGTGCATTTTGCACCGTGAAAGGATTGTATCTATCCATTATTATATACAAAATGCCTTGCTTTTTCTATACTTTCCGCTGGAAGTAACATTGGTCAGTGTTATTGCCTTGTAGACTGCTTTTCAGAGATGTAAAAAGGAAGAAAAGTCTAACTTAGCACAACAATTGCAGTTTTAAAGCAAAGAAACAATCATTTTGTTAAGATAAAATATTTTATAAAATACAATACCAATCTAAGCAATAAGTGACCAGAATCAGAAAAAAAAGTGGGTATAAAACCATATCCTGGTGATATTTAGTTTGCTAAAGCATTGTTCACTAAATTTTTTTGCTATGGCTGATCACTTGCAGGCTCTGAACCTACCCGCTACAGCTGCAGTCGAATGTCAAAATTTCTGTGTGATAGGCATTGGTACAGCTGCTTTGTAGTCTCCACCAGAATAAAATGACCAGGTTTTTTCAAATATAATCCTGAGACTCCTTACTGACTCCACCTATTTTTATTGGGATTGGGGCAGAGGAGGGGGTAGGGACAATAGCAGCATGCAAATCATGCCGCATAAAATGTTGGGGGTGGCCAAATTGTGCCGAGAGTGGGAAGGGCTTACAGGGGTATGGGTTTATAACTCTTGAGCCTACTTTGTACTAGGTCAAAAGCGCAGGCCCTGATCCCCATCACAAGCAAGGGCAAGGTGCCAAATAATCCATATTCCTAAAAAACAAGCAAAAAATATATATATTGTGCCAACAGGTACCAGTACAATAACTTAGTGCTTTGGAGAAAACAATTAGTAGCCAAAATACTTGTGCTTTTATATCAGTATTACTACTGCCACTATACTGTATACCATACAACTCAAAAATACAAAGAAATCTTAAATTTTTCTCCACTTTGTGGTAGAGCTGTGAACCATTACATTTTTTACAAATTATCAGTAAATAAATCATCATACACCCCATGAAATCACACGTGCAATATGTCCTTACTGGTCATTCTTAGTGTCCACAAATTGCAACATAAAACTTCTTATTTCTGTGTTGGCTGTAACCTTTACTCTTCACCATACATAGGTGCACATTCACTCCCCACAAACGTCAATCTCATCAGAGCAGAATGCCTCTGATGTTATGATTGTCATATAACGCTTTAAGATACAGAGTATCTCACAGAAGTGAGCACACCCCTCACATTGGGATGAGAACCCCCTGGTTCGGTTCGCACCAGAACTTGCGAACAGGCAAAAAATGTGTGTGAACACCATTAAAGTCTATGAAACACGAACATGAAAAATCAAAAGTGCTAATTTTAAATACGTATATGCATGTTATTGCCATAAAAAGTCATACCAATATAATGCTGCGCTATCCAAATAAAATCATATGTTAATCGTACTATATCCTAATATTACTGGCTATAGTAAAAAATCTAGTGAACATAATAATGCAATCTTATGCGATTAAAAGTTGCAATCATAAACAATTAAAAATTGTAATCCTATGCGACTCCCAATGACAACCTGTGTAGCATACACACATGTTGCATTCATATGCAATAGAGAAATTTGCAACCCTGTGTGAGAATTGCGATAAATGCGATAATTGCAGCCTGTAATTTACATCAATCTATATAAAAGTGCATCAATATACAATAATAAAGCGGAGTTCCACACAAAAATGGAACTTCCGCTTTTCGGAACCCTCCCCCCCTCCGGTGTCACATTTGGCACCTTTCAGGGGGGAGGGGGGTGCAGATACCTGTCTAAGACAGGTATTTGCACCCACTTCCAGCATAGACTCCCATGGGAGTCTATGCCTCTTCCCGTCCCGACCGCGCTGTCTGCTGGGAACACACAGCTCCCAGGAGAGAGCGGGGACCACTAGGGACGCGCAGCGCGACTCGCACATGCGCAGTAGGGAACCAAGAAGTGAAGCCACAACGCTTCACTTCCTGATTCCCTCACCCAGGATGGCGGCGGCAGCTGCTGAGAACCGAGCGGGTTCTCGGCGTCCCCTGCCGACATCGCTGGACCCTGGGACAGGTAAGTGGCCATGTATTAAAAGTCAGCAGCTGCAGTATTTGTAGCTGCTGGCTTTTAATATTTTTTTTTTTTGGCGGTGTGGGTGAACCCCCGCTATAAATATAGAAATAAAGTGACCCGTGTTTAAAGTGCTCTTGTGCCAAACTAATTCATGCATTAATCTGTGTCCACAGAATCACAATATAAAGTCCATTTATAACTATTCCATTCTTCGGGTACTCATTGCAGATGATTAAACAGATGATAAAACAGTAAAGTACTCGTGTCCACTCTTGTGCTCCTCATTTGGTGTATGCACTCACCTTAGAGCGTATGACCTTGCACCTACGTTCGGTCAAACCAAGCTTTTAAACCACCTCTGGGTTTATGGTCAGCATTCAGATCCTTGTATGGTTGCTTGCAACAATATTCATATGGATAATGTATATTGTAGATCAGCATCTGACTGTGAATTTGTGCCACATCCAAAATTATTTATACATAACAGCAAAGGGGGTCCCTTAGTGGTGGACTTTTCAGGCACATGTAGCAATCATAAAAGAGGTATACTTGGTACAAATATAATTTATTGAATTAACATAATAAAATATGACAACAACTGTAACCTCTATTGTTAGGAATGTAAATCCATCAGTATTACAATCGTGTATATACAGATTTTTGAAGCAGTACTTTTTCAACCGACGCGTTTCGGAGTCAATTGAACTCCTTCCTCAGGGGTAGTGTACGCTTTAAATAGTTCTGTTTTAAAAAAGATATATTGAAAAGATAATAATATCTGAGTATCCATCAATAAAGCATTTCATAATGTAATTTTCATATCTGATACACTTACATTAAACACTACTCCACCAAGAGTGTATATATGTTGTTCTCTTCAAAAAGAAAAGAAAAGCCCAAGAAATGTGGGTGTAAACTAAATGCTTGAGGCTCCACTGAGGCCGAGAGGCAAATCCTGCAAAAAATGTGATAACATAAATATATAGTAAGGAAGTTAGTTTGCAAAATTAAGTTCATACCCGAAGGTGGCTCAAAAGTTGATGTTCATAGGTGTATATATTGATAGTTAGAGAGGTAGTAGATTCGATAGGGTATTCAATTAGTTGTCTATTTAGATTGCAAGTATTATTTTAAATTGTGTCCTTACGCTAAAGGGTTGCTTAAAAAGAAATAATACAGATACTGTGGTATTAGGTGGCCAGATGGGACTGGATTTGCTTGACAGAGACACACCTGTCACATGTACAGTATATATAGTGAGGCTAGGTCTAAAGTATAGTAGTCATCATATAGTTAATCCTGTAAGGGGTTAATCTATCAAGTTGACTGGGAGTCAGCAAAGAGACCCTAGACAGAGCCAAATATAGATGTGATTAGCAGATTTAGGGTAGAGATTGCATAACCAATAGGTAGTGCTTGTTCATTTATAAAAATGCAGATTCAAGGATTGGTTTCTCCAAGTACTACATGAATAGAGAAGTATACAGGAATTATTAGGGTTGTATGGCCTCCAAATAGAACTAATGCGTTTTTTAGTTAGGAGGTGATTGTAATGCATAAGGTGTTTAAGAGCATATAACTATAAGTCTAGTGTGAACTCAGTCAAGCAAAAAAAGTCCCAGTTGTAGCCACAACAAATAGAAGTAAAGTTGGCCAGCCTAGGTTGGTATCATAGTTAGTAAATAAAAGTAGTTTAACTTACATGACATGAGAGTGAATCGGATCAAGTAGCTGTTCAGGCCGGTAACATCCCGCAGCATGTGGAGGATGTCCGGCATGAGAATCAGCTGATTTAAGAAGCCTCTTTCCTCCAATCAGCTGTTGATATCTGATTAAAACAGCTGATTTGAGTGGGAGGGAGAGGAGGCAGGTGCAAGCCATGTGTGGCCCCCTGGGAGGAGTGATCGCCGTCCCGTCTGTGGCACGCATGTGCGAGCCCATACGTCAGGACGTTAACACGGCCACTCCACCCACCAACACAGAGAGCTTCCCTGGTGGACTGCGCATGTCCGCCAGAGTCGCAACATGGAGGCCAGTCTAAGATGGATATAGACTGTAGCCTCGCATAGCGCCGCCGCGGGTTTTATAATCCAGGCGGCTTTTTGTGCCGGGCGCGAGTCAAGTAATTGTAATAGTGTGATGTTATAAAAACATCCACTAAGGCATGAAAATACAAGTGTAGTAATGATTTGTGTGATATTCTGGGAGCAAGAGAACACTTGTAACAGGCAAAGTCTCACATGCATATATGACATGTTGTGACTTTCGTTATATATTTAGAAAATACATGCTTCAACATATCAAAAAGTTATATGGGGTCCAAATCATCATATACATCAAAAGACAAAGTTAATGGCAGGAACAACGGAATTTCTTGCGTAGGGAAATAAAAAAACATTTTCTTATTGGATACATATCAAGAGTGTAAATAAACAGAGAGTCCAGGTCTTCGGACTAATTATTATAAGATAGGCAGGAAGGGGAGGTTAATGGCAGGATCAACTGAATTTTTTTGAGAAATAGTGTTAAACAACATTTTCCTATTCGTTATATATTTAGAAAGTACATGCTTCAACATATCAAAAAAGTTGTATGGGGTCCAAATCATCATATACATCAAAAGACAAAGTTAATGGCAGGATCAACAGAATTTCTTGCATAGGAAAATAGTAAAAAAACATTTTCTTATTGGATACATATCAAGGATGTAGATAGACAGAGAGTCCAGGTCTTCGGACTAATTATTATAATATAGGCAGAAAGGGGAGGTTAATGGCAGGATCAACAGAATTTTTTTTGAGAAATAATGTTAAACAACATTTTCCTATTCGATATCAAGGAGTGCAAATGGGCAGAGAGAGTCCAGATCATAGAATTAATTAGTATGGCATAGGTATATTGCAAAAAAATAAAAATAAATAATGAATAAAGGTACTTAAGCAACTTTCACTTATATAACATATCAAGTGCTATGTATTCTATAATACCAAAAAATGTGATAACACATCCGTGTATAAATATATATATGTAGTGATCTGTGCTCCTATGTCCACATGCATATCTGAGAGGTACATAAATTAAGCATAGCATGTCATATTCGTTGTTTATCATGCCGTATACAAATACAATTATAGGATAGTGTAATGCTAGTATGGTAATACACTAGGATGGTAATAATTAGTAGAAAATCATTATTGTCCTATTTGTTCCAGTCTCAGAAATTAAGGATAGATAGATATAACTGGACCGCCCGCATCCGAATCCCAGAGTTTAGAGGTGAGACCAAAGCAAGAGAGAAGACGAATCTCAATATTATTGTTCCCTACCCCCTGAGGAAAAACCCTCAAGAAATGGCTTAAACCATATTGTTTCATTCAAGCCTGGAGGTTGGGTGGCCTTTAATCTATATATCCATCTTGATTCCATCTGTAATAGGCTCTTGTTCCAGTCTCCCCCTCTGGGACTCGGATGCACGCGGTCCAGAATGAGAAATCTTATTTTTGGGAACTTTCCGTTGTGTACTAATGTGGTATGTCTCCCAAGGGGGAGATCGGGGTCGCATGTTTTCATAGATGTTATGTGCCTATACGCTCTTCTCCAAAATTCCACCTTTGTTTTACCAATATAGAAGCATGTGCATTCACATAGAAGCATATATAGCAAAAACTCTCGGTGGAGCTGCTGGTTTAAAGGGGCTGTTACCTTCACTCTCGATACCTCTGTTTCACCGGCACCGGGTCTAGGGTTCCGTTGAGTTTACCTCTGGACGATACAAGCACCAACACTTGAGTACGTTTTCAATGCTTTATTGAACCAAGTAACGAAGGAAGGAGCAGGAAAGAGGCAGGAGGAAAACTGCAGGGAAGCTCAAATACCTTTCTTTAGGATTCTTTAGAATGTCCTTTAAAGTTGAATACTGTAATTGGATGCGATCCCCTTGTGGGACACGATCTTTGCTCGCCTGGATAGGCTTCTCTCACTTGCCTAGCAACCAGTATGTAGCATGAACAAAAGTCTCTGCCACAGACTTGCTTGGAATAAACCCGTACGATCCTCTGCCACAGGATGTATTGGTTTTCGGTGAACGTCAGACACAGTACTTGGACCTCTAAGCCAACCCGGCAGTACTATGTAATAAGACTACTTTAGGATACGTCCTCCAACCGAGTCACCAGGCCCCTCTCCAGACCAGCACTCTGCATGATCCTTCCATGACGGGTCCTCCCCTGGGATCTCCTCGATTCTCCAGCTTCTTCACTCTGGATAGACAGCTCAGGACCATTCCTCGCCTGCTGTGGTAGGCCCCAGACAGGCTTCTGGGCCCACCCACGCGCCACAGCGACGCGGGATTCCGGAACGGAGGACCACGAGGTGGTACTCTAATGCATACCTGTCGGCCAGGAGGGCCAGCAGGTGGCTGTAAAACGGCCCCTAAACATGGCGTCTGCCCCATAAATACCCTCTCCCAGAATGCAACTCGGAGCACCACCTCCACCGAGTTGTCTCCGGGACAGAGGAGCACCCATACGCTTCGACGCGTTGCCTTTCCAACACCAGCTAAGGGTAACAACGACACCCACCGGCTCAGTGTGGAATCACACACAACGTCAGCCAAGCTGGAACAGAGGCAAATCTAACTTCCTCTAACGAGCAATTTACCAACTAAATTTACCTATCAGATGGTAGATTATAAATCTACCAGCGCTACACATATATATCACCCCATGGGTTCTACAGTTGGCAAAATGTTTACGGTAAAATGTTTGACCGTTGGGGAGGGTAGGATTTTTCTGTGTGCGCATGTATTGGCAATAGTTGCATGCTCCACATTTGAAAGTGCCTCTATATTTGCAATGAGATTTGTTTGATTCCCCTTTATATGCACTAGTGGTGATTCTATCCCTTAGAGATGTAGCTCGTTTGAAAGTGAAACGAGGCTTGGGAGGTACAAATGGTCCCAGTGCTGGATCGCTTTGCAGCATGTGCCAGTATTTTTCTATGATGTTTTTTACTTGTTTTTGCTGGTTGTTTTATTTTGTGATAATTCTGATGGTATTGGCATCGTTTTGGTTTTTGGAGTTCTCTGAATAAAGTAATTCCATCCTTGACCTTAAGGAGACTTTTTTAAATTATCGTTTCAATGAAGCATGCTAGTATCCTCGTTGTAACAGTCGCTCACGTAGTTTGTTTGCTTCAATTTTAGAAATATTATCGTCCGAACAGTTTTGTCTTATTCTAAGATACTGGCTGAAAGGGATAGAATCCATGAGGGGTTTAGGGTGGAAGCTGGTAGCGTGTAGGACGGCATTGCTTGCGGTGGGTTTCCTATATAGCCTGCTCAAAATTGCTCCCCCCTCTCCTCTGTATGCTTCTACATCTAAGAAAGTGACACGTTGTGTGTCAAAAGACATGATGAAGTTTAAGTTAAAGTCATTGCGATTCATCCTCAAGAGACATTGCTGGAGTGGTCCATCCCAGATGATGAATATATTATCGATGTACCGGTACCACCCAAGAATGTGGTCCGTGTACATCAATAGAGCCTCATCACCAAGGAACAAGGTTTCCCACTCCCCCAGGTACAGGTTGGCATACGATGGGGCACAGCATGTCCCCATCGCAACCCCCTGCACCTGGAGGTAGTGGGAGCCATTGAACGTGCATACGTTATGAGTCAAAATGAATTCCAGTAGTGAAATGACAAATTCCCCATAGCTTGGGTCCATATTTTTAGCATTTTGCAAGATGTGTTTGATGGCTGCCAGGCCTTTATCGTGAGGGATCGAGCTATATAGAGATTCGACATCTATCGTTACCAGCAATGCATCTGTAGGGATCCTAAGTTTTTCAATGATTTGTAAAAAGTGGAGTGTGTCTTTCACAAAAGATGGTAGAGCTAGAATGAACGGTTTCAAGACTTCGTCCACTAATTTACTAGCATTTTCGCTTACCGCCCCTATGCCCGATATAATCGGTCTCCCGGGTGGATTTTTTGTATCTTTGTGGATTTTTGGCAGTGCGTAAACTCTGGGATTCGGATGCGGGCGGTCCAGTTATATCTATCTATCCTTAGCTTCTGAGACTGGAGCAAATAGGACAATAATGATTTTCTACTAATTATTACCATCCTAGTGTATTACCATACTAGCATTACACTGTCCTATCATTGTATTTGTATATGGCATGATAAACAATGAATATGACATGCTATGTTTAATTTATGTACCTCTCAGATATGCATGTGGACATAGGAGCACAGATCACTATATATATATTTATACACGGATGTGTTATATTTTTTGGTATTATAGAATATATAGCACTTGGTATGTTATATAAGTGAAAGTTGCTTAAGTACCTTTATTCATTATTTATTTTTATTTTTTTGCGATATACCTATGCCATTCTAATTAATTCTATGATCTGGACTCTCTCTGCCCATTTGCACTCCTTGATATCGAATAGGAAAATGTTGTTTAACCACTTGACCACTGGGCACTTAAACCCCCTTAATAACCAGACCAATTTTCAGCTTTTGGTGCTCTCACATTTTGAATGACAATTACTCAATCATGCAACACTGCATCTATATGAAAGTTTTGTCCTTTTTTTCACAAAAATAGAGCTTTCTTTTGGTGGTATTTAATCACCGCTGGGTTCTTTATTTTTTGTGCTCTAAAAGGAAAAAGACCGAAAAATCTGTAAAAAAATGCATTTTTCTTCATTTCTGTTATAAAATTTTGCAAATTAGTAATTTTTCTTCATATATTTTGGCCAAAATTTATACCGCTACATATCTTTGGTAAAAATAACCCAAATCGGTGGATATTATTTGGTCTTTGTGAAAGTTATAGAGTCTAAAAGCTATGGTGCCAATATCTGAAAATTGATCACACCTGAAGTACTGACGGCCTATCTAATTTCTTGAGACCCTAACATGCCAGAGAAGTACAAATACCCCCCAAATGACCTCTTTTTGGAAAGAAGACATTCCAAGGTATTTAGAAAGATGCATGGTGAGTTTTTTGAAGTTGTCATTTTTTCCCACAATTCTTTGCAAAATCAAGTTTTTTTTTTTACTTTTTTTTTTCACAAAATTGTCATATTAGCAGGTTATTTCTCACACACCACATATGCATACCACAAATTACACCCCAAAACATTGGGCTATTACTCCCGAGTATGGCCATACCACATATGTGGGACTTTTACACAGCGTGGCCACATACAGCGGCCCAACATGCACGGAGCACCTTCAGGCGTTCTGAAGTGTCTAGGCCAATTCTGACATTTCTCTCCTACATGTAAAAATCATCATTTATTTGCTAGAAATTTACATAGAACCCCAAAACATTATATATGTTTTTTTTAGCAAAGACCCTAGAGAATACAATGGTGGTCATTGCAACTTTTGAAAAAAAAAACAGTTTTGTGCTTAAAAAAAAACAAAACAGTAAAGTAAGCCCAATGTTTTTGCATAATGTGAAAGATGAAGTTATGCCGAGTAAATAGATACCCAACATGTCACCTTTCAAAATTGCACGTGCTTGTGGAATGGTGCCAAACTTCGCTACTCAAAAATCCCCATAAGCGATGCTTTAACAGTTTTTACTGGTTACATGTTTTGAGTTACAGAGGAGGTCTAGGACCACAATTATTGCTCTCGCTCTACCGATCGCAGCGATACCTCACATGTGTGGTTTGAACACCGTTTTCATATGTGGGCGGGACTTACGTATGCGTTCGCTTCTGCATGCAAGCACACAGGGACAGTGGCGCTTTAAAACATTTTTTTTTTATTGTTCATTTTACTTTATTTATTTTAGTTTGATGCTTTTTTCCCAAAAAAAACTTTTTTTGAACACTTTTATTTCTATTACAAGGAATGTAAACATCCCTTGTAATAGGAATATGGCATGACAGGTCCTCTTTACAGTGAGATATGGGGTCAATAAGACCCCACATCTCACCTCTAGGCTGGGAAGCCTGAAATAAAAAAAAAAGATCCTGGCTTTGATCGTAGCGGTGAGTCGGTAGGAGCACCGGAGGGCGGTGGGAGGGGGGGACGTCCCCTCTCGCCTCCTGTAGGAACGATCAAGCAGTGGAGCAGCCGTTATGATCATTCTTATGGTGTAGGGAATCGCCGGCTAAAAAAGTTGATATCTGAATGATGCCTGTAGCTGCAGGCATCATTCAGATATCCCCGCACAAAGTCAAGGACATCGTATGACAGCCGGCGGGCGGGAACCGGTTAAAACACATTTTTTTTTACATTTATTTTAACATGTACATACCAAAAATGACACCCCAAAATAGATTCTCCTACTCCTCCTGAGTACGGCGATACCACATGTGTGAGACTTCCACATACAGAGGCCGAGTACAGCCGAGTATGGCCGAGCATGGCAGGGTATGGCCGAGCATGGCAGGGTATGGCCGAGCATGGCTGGGTATGGCAGAGTATGGCTGGGTATGGCAGAGTATGGCAGAGTATGGCTGGGTATCACCGAGTATTGCAGAGTATGGCTGGGTATGGCTGGGTATGGCTGGGTATTGCGGGGTATTGCAGAGTATTGTGGAGTATTGCAGAGTTTGGCGGGGTATTGCAGAGTTTGGCGGGGTATTGCAGAGTATTGTGGGGTATTGCAGAGTATTGCACAGTATTGCGGGGTATTGCACGGTATTGCAGAGTATTGCGGGGTATTGCAGAGTATTGCGGGGTATTGCAGAGTATTGCGGGATATTGCAGAGTATTGCAGGGTATTGCAGAATATTGCACAGTATTGCAGGGTATTGCAGAGTATTGCAGGGTATTGCAGAATATTGCACAGTATTGTGGGGTATTGCAGAGTATTGCACAGTATTGCAGAGTATTGTGGGACATTGTGGGGTATTGCAGAGTATTGTGGGGTATTGCAGAGTATTGCAGAGTATTGTGGGGCATTGCAAAGTACTGCACGGTATTGCACAGTGCTGTGGCGTATTGCACAGTATTGTGGGGGTATTGCAGAGTATTGCACAGTGTTACGGGGTATTGCAGAGTATTGTTGGGGTATTGCAGAGTATTTCACAGTATTCTGGGGCATTTCAGAGTATTGCAGGGCATTGGAGAGTAGTGCAGGGCATTGCAGAGCATTAGGGATGGCTGAGCATGGATGGGTGGATGGTTGGATGTCACTGTGCAGTGCTGTGGGCACTACACATCCAGCCCACAGCGCTACTGCCATCCATCCACCCCCCTCTCCGCTCACAGTGTACCGATCGGTACACAGAGGGAAGGAGAGGAACCGGCGTCATGAGATGACACCGGTTTGTTTACATGTGATCGCTCCGTCATTTGACAGAGCGATCACATGGTAAACGTCCGCGATCAGCGGCCATTTACCAGGATCTGTGATGCGACCCGGCGGTCACGGATGTGTTCGGGTGCGCGCCCCAGGGGGCGCGCGAGAGGGGAAGTCTGGGAGGACGTCATAGTACGTCCTCCCAGAGTTAAGCAACCACCCTGCAGCCGTCATTCGGCTATGGGCCGGTTGTTAAGTGGTTAACACTATTTTTCAAAAAAAATTCTGTTGATCCTGCCATTAACCTCCCCTTTCTACCTATCTTATAATAATTAGTCTGAAGACCTGGACTCTCTGTCTATCTACATCCTTGATATGTATCCAATAAGAAAATGTTTTTTTACTATTTTCCTATGCAAGAAATTCTGTTGATCCTTCCATTAACTTTGTCTTTTGATGTATATGATGATTTGGACCCCATACAACTTTTTTGATATGTTAAAGCATGTATTTTCTAAATATATAACGAATAGGAAAATGTTGTTTAACCACTTCAGCCCCGGAAGGTTTTACCCCCTTCCTGACCAGAGCACTTTTTACAATTCGGCACTGCGTCGCTTTAACTGCTAATTGCGCGGTCATGCAATGCTGTACCCAAACGAAATTTGCGTCCTTTTCTTCCCACAAATAGAGCTTTCTTTTGATGGTATTTGATCACCTCTGCCGTTTTTATTTTTTGCGCTATACACGGAAAAAGACCGAAAATTTTGAAAAAAAATGATATTTTCTACTTTTTGTTCTAAAAAAAATCCAATAAACTCAATTTTAGTCATACATTTAGGCCAAAATGTATTCGGCCACATGTCTTTGGTAAAAAAAATGTCAATAAGTGTATATTTATTGGTTTGCGCAAAAGTTATAGCGTCTACAAACTAGGGTACATTTTCTGGAATTTACACAGCCTTTAATTTATGACTGCCTATGTCGTTTCTTGAGGTGCTAAAATGGCAGGGCAGTACAAAACCCCCACAAATGACCCCATTTTGGAAAGTAGACACCCCAAGGAATTTGCTGAGAGGCATGTTGAGCCCATTGAATATTCATTTTTTTTGTCCCAAGTGATTGAATAATGACAAAAAAAAAAAAAAAAAAAAAATTACAAAAAGTTGTCACTAAATGATATATTGCTCACACAGGCCATGGGCATATGTGGAATTGCACCCCAAAATACATTTAGCTGCTTCTCCTGAGTACGGGGATACCACATGTGTGGGACTTTTTGGGAGCCTAGCCGCGTACGGGGCCCCGAAAACCAAGCAACGCCTTCAGGATTTCTAAGGGCGTACATTTTTGATTTTACTCCTCACTACCTATCACAGTTTTGAAGGCCATAAAATGCCCAGATGACATAAAACCCCCCCAAATGACCCCATTTTGGAAAGTAGACACCCCAAGCTATTTGCTTTGAGGCATGTTGAGTCCATGGAATGTTTTATATTTTGACACAAGTTGCGGGAAAGTGACAAATTTTTTTTTTTTTTTTTTTTTTTTGCACAAAGTTGTCACTAAATGATATATTGCTCACACAGGCCATGGGCATATGTGGAATTGCACCCCAAAATACATTTAGCTGCTTCTCCTGAGTACGGGGATACCACATGTGTGGGACTTTTTAGGAGCCTAGCCGCGTACGGGACCCCGAAAACCAAGCACCGCCTTCAGGATTTCTAAGGGCGTACATTTTTGATTTTACTCCTCACTGCCTATCACAGTTTCGGAGGCCATGGAATGCCCAGGTGGCACAAACCCCCCCCAAATGACCCCATTTTGGAAAGTAGACACCCCAAGCTATTTGCTGAGAGGCATGGTGAGTATTTTGCAGCTCTCATTTGTTTTTGAAAATAAAGAAAGACGAGAAAAAAAATGTTTTTTTTTCTTTTTTCAATTTTCAAAACTTTGTGACAAAAAGTGAGGTCTGCAAAATACTCACTATACCTCTCATCAAATAGCTTGGGGTGTCTACTTTCCAAAATGGGGTCATTTGGGGGGGTTTTGTGCCACCTGGGCATTCCATGGCCTCCGAAACTGTGATAGGCAGTGAAGAGTGAAATCAAAAATTTACGGCCTTAGAAAGCCTGAAGGCGGTGCTTGGTTTTCGGGGTCCTGTGCGCGGCTAGGCTCCCCAAAAGTCCCACACATGTGGTATCCCCGTACTCAGGAGAAGCAACAGAATGTATTTTGGGGTGTAATTTCACATATTCCCATGGCATGTTTGAGCAATATATCATTTAGTGACAACTTTGCGCAAAAAAAAATAAAAAAAATAAAAAATTGTCTCTTTCCCGCAACTTGTGTCACAATATAAATTATTCCATGGACTCAACATGACTCTCAGCAAATAGCTTGGGGTGTCTACTTTCCAAAATGGGGTCATTTGGGGGGGTTTTGAACTGTCCTGGCATTTTATGCACAACATCTAGAAGCTTATGTCACACATCACCCACTCTTCTAAGCACTTGAAGACATAGCCCTTTCTGACACTTATTGTTTACATAAAAAAATAATTTTTTTTTGCAAGAAAATTACTTTGAACCCCCAAACATTATATATTTTTTTTAAAGCAAATGCCCTACAGATTAAAATGGTGGGTGTTTCATTTTTTTTTTTCACACAGTATTTGCGCAGCGATTTTTCAAACGCATTTTTTGGGGAAAAAACACACTTTTTTACATTTTAATGCACTAAAACACACTATATTGCCCAAATGTTTGATGAAATAAAAAAGATGATCTTAGGCCGAGTACATGGATACCAAACATGATATGCTTTAAAATTGCGCACAAACGTGCAGTGGCGACAAACTAAATACATTTTTAAAAGCCTTTAAAAGCCTTTACAGGTTACCACTTTAGATTTACAGAGGAGGTCTACTGCTAAACTTACTGCCCTCGATCTGACCTTCGCGGCGATACCTCACATGCATGGTGCAATTGCTGTTTACATTTGACGCCAGACCAACGCTTGCGTTCACCTTAGCGCGAGAGCAGGGGGGACAGGGGTGCTTTTTTTTTTTTTTTTTTTTCTTTATTATTATTATTTTTTTATCTTATTTTTAAACTGTTCCTTTCATTTTTTTTTTTTTAAATCATTTTTATTGTTATCTCAGGGAATGTAAATATCCCCTATGATAGCAATAGGTAGTGACAGGTACTCTTTTTTGCAAAAATTGGGGTCTATTAGACCCTAGATTTCTCCTCTGCCCTCAAAGCATCTGATCACACCAAGATCGGTGTGATAAAATGCTTTCCCAATTTCCCAATGGCGCTGTTTACATCCGGCGAAATCTACGTCATAAAATGCTCGTAGCTTCCGGTTTCTTAGGTCATAGAGATGTTTGGAGCCACTCTGGTCTCTGATCAGCTCTATGGTCAGCTGGCTGAATCACCGGCTGCATTTTCAGGTTCCCTGTTGAGACAGGAGAGCCAGAGAAAAACACGGAAGATGTTGGGGGGGGGGGGGCATTCCCTCCCACTGCTTGTAAAAGCAGTCTAGAGGCTAATTAGCCACTAGGATTGCTTTTACATGAAAGCCGACCGCTGGCTGAAAAGAATGATACCAAGATGATACCTAAACCTGCAGGCATCATTCTGGTATAACCACTCAAAGTCGTGAATGGCATACCTGAAGACAAAAAAATGGTTAACAATAAAGCACAGTAAACGGTAAAGTATAAATAATTACATACCTGAAAAGCAAACATGATAAAACATAACAACAATAAAACATTGCAGAATAGAATACAGTAAAAAAGAGCAGAACAATAGAGAGAGAATAGAGAGAGAGAGAACAATAAAACGACAACTATTTTTATTTTATATTTTTGTTTGTGTTTTTTTTTTTTTTTACACTTTTTTTTGTAACTAACTTTTATAACTGTAACCGGTTCCGGGTTCGGGTCTCTCAAAATGCGATGGCATCTCGGGAGACCCTGTGAAAGTGTGCCTAGTCTGTGCAATGCTGTACCCTACGCTAATACTCAACTAGTGCATGGTAGCGTTCAAAACATTCACCAATGCAAAGACCAGGATTATCAGGACAGGAGGGACAATAATAGCGGGTGTCACGCCTATATCCGCGCTTTCTGCAGACACGACATCTTTTTTGGGGGGTTCGTTGGGTAGGGGTACTCGGGAGGACATAAAAATGCCTCTCATGCAGCCGACTGCATTTGGTTGGGGATGTGAATGGGGGAAGTACGGGCGCTGCAGAAGCGGTGGGTTCCCAATTAGGATTGGCGAATGCAGCAGGAAGGGCACTATGGGCACGACGGGCCTGTGTTTGTCTTTTTGGTGGCAGCGGGACACTACTTGTGCTTGCCACCTCACCAGCTTCAACTGCACTTATGGGACTCGCCACGTCACCAAGTGTTACTGCAGTGCTGGTTTGACTACGACCGGGGTGTACTAGGCCGCTGGCGCTTGCCAGTTCACCAAAACGCTACAAAAAAAACTGTTAGCGATCACAGGGATCCGGCCTGACTCTGCGAACGCTGCAGTTATGCGTTTAGTGTTTTGTAAGTGACAGTGATCGATCGATACTGCACTTGGGTGGGCTGGGCCGGGCCGGGCGGAGGGGCAAAACGCAGGTGCTAGCAGGTATCTGGGCTGATCCCGCTAACACTGCGTTTTTGGGAACCCTAAACTGCTGGGGACGCTAGTATAGATCAGATCGGATCAGATATTGATCCGATCAGATACTATACCACTAAGGGAGGCGTATGCTGCGTGCGTGGGTGTTAGCGGTACTGGCGCTAATCTGACGCTGCCTGGGGCTGGTGCTTGCCAGTTCACCAAAACGCTACCAAAAAAACTGTTAGCGATCGCAGGGATCAGGCCTGACTCTGCGAACGCTGCAGTTATGCGTTTAGTGTTTTGTAAGTGACAGTGATCGATCGATACTGCACTTGGGTGGGCTGGGCTGGGCCGGGCGGAGGGGCAAAACGCAGGTGCTAGCGGGTATCTGGGCTGATCCCACTAACACTGCGTTTTTGGGAACCCTAAACTGCTGGGGACGCTAGTATAGATTTGATCGGATCAGATATTGATCCGATCAGATACTATACCACTAAGGGAGGTATACGGTGCGTGCGTGGGTGTTAGCGGTACTGGCGCTAACCTGACGCTGCCTGGGGCTGGTGCTTGCCAGTTCACCAAAACGCTACCAAAAAAACTGTTAGCGATCGCAGGGATCAGGCCTGACTCTGCGAACGCTGCAGTTATGCGTTTAGTGTTTTGTAAGTGACAGTGATCGATCGATACTGCACTTGGGTGGGCTGGGCTGGGCTGGGCGGAGGGGCAAAACGCAGGTGCTAGCGGGTATCTGGGCTGATCCCGCTAACACTGCGTTTTCGGGAACCCTAAACTGCTGGGGACGCTAGTATAGATTTGATCGGATCAGATATTGATCCGATCAGATACTATACCACTAAGGGAGGCATATGCTGCGTGCGTGGGTGTTCGCGGTACTGGCGCTAATCTGACGCTGCCTGGGGCGACGCATATCACCGCCGGGCGATCAGGGGGCTAAACCTTTATTCGGTAATAAACGGCGGGTGCCCTGACACTATAAAAAATAAACGAACTAACCAGCGTCACCCGTAACGGTTATACGGTGATCAGTGGTGAAAGGGTTAACTAGGGGGCAATCAAGGGGTTAAAACATTTATTAGGTAGTATATGGGGGTCCCTGTCGCTATAAAACGCTGACGGCGAACCTAAATATTTACGTTCCTAACTAGCGTCACCAGCGACACTAATACAGCGATCAGAAAAATGATCGCTTAGCGACACTGGTGACAGGGGGTGATCAAGGGGTTAAAACTTTATTAGGGGGGGGTTAGGGGGGTATCCTAGACCTAAAGGGGGGTAATACTATCTGCCCTAACACTAACTGTCACAAACTGACACTATGCAGTAATCAGAAAAAAAAAAATACTGCTAATGTCAGTTTGTGACAGGGGGGGGGGGTGATTGGGGGGGGATCGGGGGGCGATCGGGGGGGGATCGGGGGTGTAAAGTATGCCTGGCATGTTCTACTGTGTGTGTGTGTGTGTTGTGCACTCACTTGTCATCTCTCCTCGGCGCTGGAACGGAAACTGCCAGACCGGGGAGAGATGACATCACATCCTCTGCCTGTGTGAAACGACACACAGGCAGAGGAGGATTCCCATTGGCTGGGAGCGATCGCGAGGGGGGGGCCACGATCGGATGGTCTCCCCCTCGCCTCCCGACGCTCCCAGTCAGATGCCGACCGCCGATGGCACCGGGGGGGGGTCCGATCGGACCCCCCGCCCGCGGGAGGCAGATCACGTACGGGTACGTGATTTTGCCTGCCCGTGCCGCTCTGCCGCAGTATATATGCGGTAGGCGGTCGGCAAGTGGTTAACACTATTTCTCAAAAAATTTCTGTTGATCCTGCCATTAACCTCCCCTTCCTGCCTATCTTATAATAATTAGTCCGAAGACCTGGACTCTCTGTCTATCTACATCCTTGATATGTATCCAATAAGAAAATGTTTTTTTATTTCTCTATGCAAGAAATTCCGTTGATCCTGCCATTAACTTTGTCTTTTGATGTATATGATGATTTGGACCCCATACAACTTTTTGATATGTTGAAGCATGTATTTTCTAAATATATAACGAAAGTCCCAACATGTCATTTATGCCTGTGAGTCCTTGCCTGTTACCAGTGTTCTCTTGCTCCCAGAATATCACACAAATCATTACTACACTTATATTTTCATGCCTTAGTGGATGTTTTTATAACATCACACTATTACAATTACTTGACGCTCGCCCGGCACAAAAAGCCGCCTGGGTTACAAAACCAGCGGCGGCGATATGCGAAGCTACAATCTATATCCATCTTAGACTGGCCTCCATGTTGCGACTTTGGTGGACATGCGCAGTCCGCCAGGGAAGCTCTCTGTGTCGGTGGGTGGAGTGGCCGTGTTGACGTCCCGACGTATGGGCTCGCACATGCGCACCACAGACGGGGCGGCGATCACTCCTCCCAGGGGGCCACACATGGCTTGCACCTGCCTCCTCTCCCTCCCACTCAAATCAACTGTTGTAATCAGATATCAACAGCTGATTGGAGGAAAAAGGCTTCTTAAATCAGCTGATTCTCATGCTGAACATCCTCCACATGCTGCGGGATGTTACCGGCCTGAACAGCTACTTGATCCGATTCACTCTCATGTCATGTCATGTCATGTCATGTCATGTCATGTCATGTCATGTAAGTTAAACTACTTTTATTTACTAACTATGATACCAACCTAAGCTGGCCAACTTTACTTCTATTTATTGTGGCTACAACTGGGACTTTTTTTGCTTGACTGAGTTCACACTAGACTGATAGTTATATGCTCTTAAACACCCTATGCATTACAATCACCTCCTAACTAAAAAACTCATTAGTTCTATTTGGAGGCCATATAACCCTAATAATTCCTGTATACTTCTCTATTCATGTAGTACTTGGAGAAACCAAACCTTGAATCTGCATTTTTATAAATGAACAAGCACTACCTATTGGTTATGCAATCTCTACCCTAAATCTGCTAATCACATCTATATTTGGCTCTTTCTGGGGTCTCTTTGCTGACTCCCAGTCAACTTGATAGATTAACCCCTTACAGTATTAACTATATGATGACTACTATACTTTAGACCTAGCCTCACTATATATACTGTACATGTGACAGGTGTGTCTCTGTCAAGCAAATCCAGTCCTATCTGGCCACCTAATACCACAGTATCTATATTATTTTTTTTTAAGCAACCCTTTAGCACAAGGACACAATAATTTAAAATAATACTTGCAATCTAAATGGACAGCTAATTGAATACCCTATCTTATCTACTACCTCTCTAGCTATCAATATATACACCTATGAACATCAACTTTTGAGCCACCTCCAGGTATGAACTTAATTTTGCAAACTAACTTCCTTACTATATTAAAATAGGACCTCCTACTATATATTTGTTATCACATTTTTTGCAGGATTTGCCTCTCGGCCTCAGTGGAGCCCCAAGCATTTAGTTTACGCCCACATTTCTTGGGCTTTTCTTTTCTTTTTAAAGAGAAAAACATATATATATATATACTCTTGGTGGAGTAAAAAAAAAACACTTCTACCTGTTTACATCATCAACACATAGATGTTTGTTCATATTGGAATCAAGAGCATACTGGGCAGACAGACTTTGTCATTGTCGCTGTTTTTAATCATAAATTTTATGGAATGTCAAATCAGCCAATACAGTGTTTAATGTAAGTGTATCAGATATGAAAATTACATTATGAAATGCTTTATTGATGGATACTCAGATATTGATTATTATCTTTTCAATATATCTTTTTTAACACAGAACTATTTAAAGCATACACTACCCCTGAGGAAGGAGTTTAATTGACTCTGAAACACGTTGGGTGAAAAAGTACTGCTTCAAAACTCTGTATATGCACAAATGTAATACTGATGGATTTACATTCCTAACAATAGATGTTACAGTTGTTGTCATATTTTATTATGTTAATTCAATAAATTATATTTGTACCAAGTATACCTCTTTTATGATTGCTACATGTGCCTGAAAAGTCCACCACTAGGGGACCCACTTTGCTGCAATATTCATATGAAAAACAGAGGAAACTGGATAGTGTATTACCGTTTTAAATTTTTTTTTTAAATATTCCCTATATTAGGGTACTCACATTTAATAGGTGATATGAGTGCACCACTCTGTAACAAGCCAAACAAATATAAAGATGCTGTACTAATATGTCCTCTCCCGCTCTGAGAACAATCCACTGTGTCACAAACCGTCCTGTCCCCTCCCCAACATGTGTTGATTCTGGGAAATGATGAATCTTCCTCAGGGGGAATTTATTTTTTTGATTGCCATTGTTTTTTAGATTGCCATAAAAAGTGTATGGGGACCCGGGTCCTGCCCCAGGGGACATGTATCAATGCAAAAAAAGTTTCAAAAACTGATGTTTTTTCAGAAGCAGTGATTTTAATAATGCTTAAAGTGAAACAATAAAAATATTTCTTAAAATATCAAGCCTGGGGGGTGTCCTTAGTATGCCTGTAAAGTAGTGCATCTGTTTAGAACAGCACCAAAGCAAAATTACATTTACAAAGGTAAAAATGTCATTTAAAACTGCTCACATGTGTCATGTGATGTCACGTCATGACCAGTATGAGAGAGTGAGAGAGATAAAACCAAATTTAACACACCTGCTCCCCATTCACACCTGAGACCTTGTAACACTAACGAGTCACATGACACCGGGAAGGGGAAATGGCTAATTTGGCCCAATTTGGACATTTTCACTTAGGGGTTTACTCACTTTTGTTGCCAGCGGTTTAAACATTAATGCCTGTGCATTGAGTTATTTTGAGGGGACAGCAAATTTACACTGTTATACATGCTGTACACTCACTACTTTACATTGTAGAAAAGTGTCATTTCTTCAGTGTTGTCACATGAAAAGTTATAATAATGTAAGGGGTGTACTCACTTTTGTGAGATACTGTATATCTAACTCCACATCTCCTCTGGAACATCCAACTTATCAATCCTCTTCCCTCAAGTGAATCCAAATACCAGGGATCAGAAACAAAGAATACTCCAATAGTGAAATATTGTCAAGCACACCCTTTTACTAAAATAATTAAAATTCCTACTCGCACACACAAGAGTTAGATATAAAAGAGAGGTTGCTGAGCCAAACAGCCATCCTCTTGGACGAAGTTGTAAGGATGAAACGTGTCAGGATGGCTATATGGCAACCGGAAGGGACATCATATGCTGCATCTGAAGTGATGTGGCGGAATTGCGGGTCGGGTGAGACACTGACAGTGTTGAATCTATGTACCTACTTTATCGGCTGTGGCAGCACTGACCATTGAATATATAGAGAGTCTGCATGATCAACTTATGTTGTTTTGTATTTGTGAATAGGAGTCTTAAATTATTTTAGTAAAAGGGTATGCTTGACAATATTAAACTATTGGAGTATTCTTTGTTTCTGATTTGTGGTATTTGGAGTCACTTGAGGGAAAAGAATTGATAAGCTGGAAATTTCAAAGGAGAAGTAGAGAGAGATATTTACACAATATTACCAAACGTATTGGGATGCCTGCCTTTACACGCACATAAACCTTAATGGGATCCCAGTCTAATGCCTCGTACACACGGTCGGATTTTCCGAGGGGAAATGTTCGATGTGAGCTTGTTGTCGGAAATTCCGACTGTGTGTATGCTCCATCGGACATTTGCTGTAGAAATTTCCGACAACAAATGTTTGAGAGCAGGTTCTCAAATTTTCTGACAACAAACTTTGTTGTCGGAAATACCGAGCGTGTGTACACAAGTCCGAGGCACAAAATACCACGCATGCTCAGAGTCAAGTATGAGACGGAAGCGCTCGGTCTAGTAAAACTAGCGTTCCTAATGGAGATAGCACATTCGTCATGCTGCAAATTTTTTAATCTTGCAATGCAGCGCATTCTCTTGTTCTTTATAATGTTTGAATAATGAAGTTGCAACTTCTGACAAATTGATTTCTTATTTTTTTTCGTGATCTCCTGAATAATCTTTTATTTTATTTTTCGCCAGATCTCCAGCATAATGTTTATTATTTTTTTTTTTTTTGTCTACTTTTTTTTTTTATCAAGATCTCCTGAATATTTTTTTTTATAGAGATCTCCATAATATTTGTCGTTTTGTGTGTCAAGTTACCACAACACATCATATAATTTTTTTTTTTTTTTTTTTACTTCAAAGGGGTTGGTTGGTGTTGGTGTCCTTTGTTAATTTGACATTGTATTTTTGAAATGTACCTGCCTACTCACAAACAAACTGTGCTTTTTGAAGTAAAACACATAGCCAAGTATTTGTACAAAAAAATAGTAATTTATTAGGGGTCATAACAAACTAAAGAGGAAGGCAACTGGATAAACTGTTGAAATTGGCGAAGCCTTTGTACCCCAGGGAAGACATCCATTATTTGACAGGCAAAATTGGTAGCCTGAGGAGTCCATTTAATAGAGAGCACAATCCGGTCCAGGACTCCGAGAGATCGGGAGCAGCAGCAGATGACATATATGCGCCGAGGCTGTGGTCTTACAACAGCCTGCATTTTATGCCAGACCAGACCGAACCCAGGCCATCACTCTCTTGACTTCCTTCCACGCTTCCTTCCAGGCTGTGGCTGTGTAGTGGAGTTGTGGCAGGAGGTGGAAGAGGAGTATGGTCCAACTCGCATACATGACTTTTGTTTGTGAGTTGGCCCCTCACCCCCTATTTAGGGCCAGAAAAATGATCTCCTCACAGAGGAGGCATTGTCCCCCCTCCATTTCCTGCATCTTACTGGCCGTCATACAGCCAAAGGCCTCTTGACCACTGGGGGTGTTTCTGAGGACCGCAGTAGCCTGCTGAATCAGACCAAGCACTGACTCCTCCACGTTCCTCCCCTTCCTGGGCCTTTTTGTTGGAAGGTGGAGGGAAGGAACCTGCCATTCCATTAGGCTACTGGGCACAGCCACCTCCTGGCTGCCACTTTCCCCCGCCACCTCCTGGCTGCCACTTTCCATGGCCTCCTCCTGGCTGAGACTTTCCTGTGTATGAAAATGGGACAGTTTTAGTTTTTTGGTCATCAATCACACACAATTTTGAGCTCATGACTGTTGCAAATTGAATGTTAACAAATAGAAAAGACTATCATTCTGACCCCAGCATTTTTCATTCTTGTCCCAATCATTTTTGGCTACTATTGTCTATTGATATGTAAACCACTTTGTTAAATTAAGAAATTAGTGATCAATAATAGCATCAAGTTAACATCATAAAATTTTTGACAAGAAATATGTTGAACAATGCTATACCTGGCTCAAGCTGGGCTTCACCACATCTTCTTCCTAGGTGAAAGTCCCCAGTTGTACATCGGAAGCCTCAGCTGAGGTGGAAGGAAGAGTGGAAGGAAGGGTTGAGAATGATGGCCTGGGTTCACTCTGGTCTGACAAAAACCGCAGTCTGTCATAGTACCAGAGCCTGGGGACATAAATGTAATTTGCTGCTGCTCCTGATCTCATGGAATCCTGGACCTTCTTGCGCTCCCTATTATATGTGCTCCTCAGGCCACCAATTTTGCACTTCAAATAGGTGATGTCTGCTGTGGGAATCACCGGCTTCACTAATTCCAACAGTTGATCCAGGGCTGCCTTCTTTATTTTGTTATTATAAAATGGGTGTTTCACCTGCCACAAACAGGGCAGCTCCCTGTACTTGTCAATGAAGTTGGGGGGAAGTCGTGGTCATTAAATTTATCCATATTCTCTGCAAGACACAACACAAGACAAACCCTAATGTCAGGCTAAACTCTCCTAATCTTGTCCCAATATAGGCCTCAATCTATAAGCAGTATGGGCCACTAACCACTGATGCTCCAAGTTAAAATTGTACCTTGGTTAGCACGATCTGCGCTTACGCTACTCCTTCATCCGCTCACAGATCGTACGTATGACGCACACGTGTTATGCTTCATCTACATTGCGCATGCGTGAAACTCCGTCCCTGACCTTCTTTCTAGTATATTCCCCACCCCTTCTCTTTCCACGCAGTGGGATAGCACATGGCGGAGAGACAACAGGTGCATGAAAATAGCAGCAACGAGGAGGACGTCGAAAGCCCGGAGCCAGAAACGTCCCGATCCAGGAGGAGATATAAGACCTCAAATATGTCCTTTGTGGAGATGGTGGAAATGGTGGACATCTTGAAGTGGGCCGACTTTGATGGGAAGTTTGGATACCCAAACCCAAATCTGAGAGAGGCCAAGATCATGACTAAAGTTGTGAGAAGCCTGCACAGGAATTTTGGGGTACGATGATCCAAGGAGCAATTGAGGAAACGCTGGTCAGACCTGAAATTGAGGGAGCACTATCCGTACAGAAGGATCAGGAAACTGCTTCTAAAAAGTAAGTATTTGTTGTGTGTTCCTATTATTATTATTATTATTATTATTATTATTACTTGCATGCTGCTCCATGTGCTTTTCTTTACTGTTGTACAGTTTAAAACGGCAAGTTTCAGGTTTGTGGGCACAGTAATCGTTCATAGTAAACATAGTTTGTGCGCCCACTAATACAATGTTTTTGGCAGATGCAGGTTAACTACATTTGTTCATGCCTATTTGTATTAAAAGAAGTTTAGTACATTGTTGTTTAGATGGGTTTGTAACTAGAATGAAATGCAAACTTGATTCAGTGTATAAGGAGAGGACACTCAGCAGCTGTTTACATATCTTGAAGCAGGAGCACTAGTGTGGGACACCAGAACACCCTTTTTAGGGTGTCCCACACAGGTGCTCCAGTGAATACTAAGGGTCTCTCCATGTGTGATACTTTACCAAAAAGGTAAGTATTCCAGCTTTACGAAAGGGAAAAAATCATGTCTTCAGCTTGGAACTCTGCCAAAACAGACAATTGTACGACACTTCCAACCAATGTTTCATATTCCTATTTTTTGCCTCAAATATCTGTGTGCTAAGTATACCTTTTTTTAAAAAATTATTTTATTCACATAGGGGAGAAAAGACTCGCGATATCTGAGGACACCAAGAACACCACACCTCCTAAAGAAGGGGAAATCCCCATACACCATGAAGAAGATGTGGAGGGATGAGAGGTTCAGGAAGTGACCACAACAGGTGAGTGTCTGAGACCACAGCTTCAGGTAATAGATGTATGCCTGCATATTTATAATACATGGTGTGTTTTTTATTTTTAGGTGATGGGGATGTTGTGGAAGAAGAAACTCATTTTACCAGTGCAAGTGCACACATCCTCATCGGGGAGATAATGGTGTGCAATCGGGAATTATAGAAGATAAAGGAAAACATCAATGATGTTGAAAAAAGACTCAACAACATCATTGATGTTTTAGGCAGAATATAAAACATCCAAATATTTTTACAGTTTGTCGTTAAATTTTTGAATTTTATAAAAAAAATTTACAGTAATTTGAAAGCCAAATTTTGAAAATGCACACAGTGTGTCAACATGTGCTATCTGCCATCACGGGATATCAATGTACGCATTTTGTGGGTGCAACCCCTTCCTCGCAACTCAAGTGGGTGAGAGGAAGGGGTTGCACCCCTGAAACACATCCATTGATCCCCCATGATGGGAGCTAGCACATGTTGACATTAGTCATGGGATCAGGAGGGAAATCCACATTTTGACTCCCAATTTGTGTGCATCTTCAAAATGTAGCTTTTACAGGGGTGAGATCACCCCATCTAATGAAGGCAAGATCAACACAGTTTGGACATACTAATGTCTGATATGGCCTTCACGTTATCAAAGTTGAACTGAGCCATGAGCCTGAGTTGTGTATGTTATGGTTTTAAACATGCCTGTTTAACCAAAAAAAGGATATTTCTACTGTCAAACGTAAAAATGTTATACACCAAAGATGCTGGTTGGTTAAAAAACCCTTTTCTAACGTACATGTGAATGTGCACGGAGTAAAATGTTTTATACTGAACTATGTGTGGCTTCTTCAATGCTCAATACCAGTTTTTGGATAAGTTGGTGTTTACAGTGGCAATGGTGGCTATTTACTAAAGGCAAATCCACTTTGCACTACAAGTGCACTTGTAGTGCAAAGTGGATTTTCCTTTAGTAAATAACCCCCACAGTGCTCAAAAATTTGCCCCAATCAGGCCATTTTAGGGACTCAAAAATAAATGAATTCATGGTACTGAAAAGGATGATTATTTTTATCATTAATGCATTACATACATTAACAACAAAAACAATGTGTGTGTGTGTAGCAGACCCACAACATAATAGTTAGCTGAAGAAGAGATTGTCACCTCATGTATCAAATAAATTACGTTTGCACTATTGAAGAAAATGGCCAAGAATGAAAGCCCATTGGAGAACCTAGGAAACAGCTAAAAGAAACACAAGCAGTAAATCAAATAAAATATTAGTTCAGTTTTATAATAAAAATTTATTTTAAAAATGTTTAACGCATTCTCTGGCAGATTAATGGCCCCACTACCCGCAAAGTACTCAACATAACTTTGTCTAACTTTGCGGGTGCTTTGGGGGGGCAAGCCAGGTTGACCAGGTTCAAGTGCCGTCAGAGTTGTATTTTGAAATTGGGCCTCAGCCCCAACTGAGGCCACATAGTTCGTTCCATTTTTTTGGAGGTAATTGTGGATAATGCAGCAGGCAAATATAATATGGTTCAGTTTATATTCCGCCACGTGAATTGGTGTCAGAAATAGGCGGAAGCAGCTGGCCATTATTCCAAAAGCATTCTCCACGACTCTTCTGTCTCTGGTCAGCCGGTAGTTAAAAACCCTCTGCTCCGGGGTGAGGGTCCTCATCAGGAATGGCCTTGTGAGATGGTCACCCAGCCCAAACGCTTCATCAGCAACGAACACAAATAGAAGACCACCCACATTGTCTTCCGCAGGTGGCAAGCCCAAGCTGCCATTGCCGTCTGTAGAACTCCGTCTGGGCAATGACTCCACCATCCAACATCCAGCCATTCTTCCCCACGTCCACATACAAAAACTCATATGTCGCCGACAGCATCGCCAAATCACAATACTATTAAACCCCTTATAGTTGTAATAGTATTCCCCTGAGTTGGGGGATGGGACGATATGGATGTGCTTCCCATCTATTGCCCCTCCGCAGTTAGGGAAGTCCCACTGCTGAGCAAACTGGGATGCCACAGTCTGCCATTCCTGTGCGTTTGAAGGAAACTGGAGTCAAACGAGGAAAAAAAAATTTGTACTTTTGCACATAACATTGCAAGCAGATTAGACACAAACATTCTTGGCCAACATAAGTATAACATTTATTTTAAGGAGTATTTTTAAAAACAAAAGTATAAGGTCCACCTATAAGATTCATCCTCCCTCTGATGGCACATTGTAAAAAAATTTTTTGGGGGGGGGGTGTTTTGGACAGGTAGCTGAATGCATGAATAATGTGTATTACTTTGGCCAGCCCCTCCTTACTTACACTATTGGCAGCTCACTGGACAGGTAAGAAGTGTCATAATACAAAAATTTGAATACACACTGTACAAACTGAAGCACATGTTTACATTCTGCAATTACCTATCAAGATTATAGGACAACAAAACTTTAAATCGTACCATTTGAAAGTATTCAGGCAGGCCCTTTCACTACATGTTTTGGTGAAATAATCCATAAGTATGACCACAAAAGAGGTAGGTATAGTGTCTATGGGTTTGGCAGCAGATAGAGGATTGGTATCGGTTGACTTAGTGGTTGGGGGGGTGGGAGGGTTCCAAATGAGTTTTAGCCCCCCCAAAAAAGCCTCTTGCACTCTGCCTGAATTTAAGGACAAAAATAACATTTGTACATATTTTAGGGGGTGTTTAGGGTAAGCACTACAATGGCGCTGACAAAATACATTGTTACGTGACTAGGCTAGGTGTGTAAGGGCCCAGGATACCATGCTGGGGAGGTTAGTGAAGGCAAATATGCATGAAGGTCAAAAAAGGAAATTTAAAAGCTTCCAACATGCATGAGGATAAAGAGGACACTCACAGCATATTACAATCATGGTAATTATGGAATGATGAAATAAATACAATACATTAGCAAACATTAAAAACATAGAATGTGATGTTAACGGATAAAACTTACCTTAAAGTGGAGGGCCACCCTGAAAAAAAAAAATTCACCAAAAATCCTAAAAGAAATTAAAAAAAAAAACATTTGAAAAAAGAATGTAAACTTACCTAAACCCTTGTTGCTAGGCAGTCTTCCTAATCTGCCTCTTCCTTTTCCCCGGCGTGTTCTGCTCCTCGGTGAGCGGGCCCTGTTGTCTTCTGGGAACTGTGTGTGTTCCCAGAACACCACGGGGCCATTCACAGAGCACCGCACCGCTCGCGTGTGCACAGTAGGAAACTGGCAGTAAAGCCGCAAGGCTCCGCTGACTGTTTCCCTTACCTAGGATGGCGGTGCCGGGACCCGAGAGCTGAGGAATGGGTCGGCCTCGGGCGGCCGACATCGCGGGCACCCAGGACAGGTAAGTTCTTATTCAAAGTCAGCAGCTACAGTGTTTGTAGCTGCTGACTTTTAATTTTTTTTTTTTTTTATGGCCAGAATCCCGCTTTAATATAGTCCTTCTGCAGGACCTGAATGATGGCAGAACAGGTCTTTGGATTTTTTTTGTAACTTTGGCCAGATCTGTGCCTTGCCACAATTCTGTCTCTGAGCTCTTCAGGCAGTTCCTTTAACCTCATGATTCTCATTTGATCTGACATGAACTGTGAGCTGTAAGGTCTTATATAGACAGGTGTGTGGCTTTCCTAATCAAGTCCAATCAGTATAATCAGACACAGCTGGACTCAAATGAAGGTGTAGAACCATCTCAAGGATGATCAGAAGAAATAGACAGCACCTGGGTTAAATATATGAGTGTCACAGCAAAGGGTCTGAATACTTAGGACCATGTGATATTTCAGTTTTTCTTTTTTAATAAATCTGCAAAACAATGCTGTGTTTTTCAGTCAATATGGGGTGCTGTGTTAAAATTGCAGTACTGAATGTGTTATATATGTAGCCAAGTGCCCTTGTCCAGCCTTATATGTTGGCGATTTGCCAACTGAGGCGTAGAGTTCTGGAGCATGTAAATTACATCATACTCAAAAAGGACAGATCCATTGCCAGACATGTTTGGCAGAAGCATAGCGGACAAACAGAGTGTCCAAGCTTTTGGACTGTCCAATAAGTTAGGTCAGAGAAAGGTGGACCAGGACAAAAAAAAAAAAATACATAAGTTTAACGACTTAAAACAGAGGCAAGATGGCCTACCTATCACATTTTGGAGCCCCTGGAGTACCAGGACAGTGGAAACACACACAAAATGACAACATTTTGGAGAGTAAACACCCCAAAGTATTTTTTTAAGAGGCATAGTGAGTCTTTTGAAAATGTATTTGTTTGCAACAATTTTTTGAAAAGAGTAAGTGAACAAGTGGACAATATGTTTTTCTATGCAGGAGGAGGATGGGGGATTATAAAAACCAAACAAAAAAATAAAATGAGTTCTAATTTAAGCACTTTTCCTCTCTTTACCCTTTACTGGAGCACATTTTTTTTTATGGTGAATGATTTTGTATTTTTTTATGTCTCTTTATTCTTTAGCCTGTGGATTCACATTTAGAATATATCCAATACATTTTGTAATTTGCCAATAGTATGTGATGGATCCTGAGTTTGAACCCTTTGCAGATTTTTTACTTTCTAAATCAGCTGAGTCATGGAGCTACAGTTTGTTCAGTCCAAGGATAAGGATTACTGATAAACCATAGAGTTAATACATATCACCCTGTAATACACTAAGGAGATCAATTCAGCAACAGCAGATCTGGCCTTAAAGCAAAAAGTCAGTTTAAAGGCTAATCTTCTTGGATAACCAGGATTTAGAGCAACGGATACTTAAGGCTATAGCTGCTAAATGTGTGAGACCAGTGTATACAATGAACAGTACTGCTGAAAAATGGTGCAGTAAAATCAAGAACAGATTTAATACAGTGGTGATAGTCAAACAATTGATGGAAGAAAGTATGCAAGGACCAATAATAAACCAAGTCTTATCAAAAAATATTTACAGTGCTATTTAAAATATACAAAACAATTTATCAACATGCTTGGTGATGCCTTAAAGCTGTTCATGATGTTACAGAACAATGATATTTATGGACAGTTACTGGCCAATTTGTATCAAACCCTCATTAAGAATTAAGAGACCATAGAGGATATAGCAGTGTAAAACTGGTTAACAACTAGAACATTTTAATGAGAGAGAACTGGCTGAAATATACTAAAGAATAAGAGTAGTACTTGACTGCAAGAATTAATAGTCCACAGAAGAAATAGCAGTGTAAAATTGGCCAGCAGCAGGACAGCTTTAATCAGGAAAAGGAGGCTTAACAGGGGTATGCCTATCTTTTAATTTATCTATGGGAAAAGGGGTTGTGGTGAATGTGAGTGTAGTCACCCTGTCTTCAGCAGTGTCTAGTAAATTTAGCTTTCCTTGGTAATACTTTGCTCAAGACAATTTGTAGTTTTTCTCATGTGGTGTCATCCCTGTTTTTGGGATTGTTGCAGTTCCCTACTGCTACCACTAGATGTCACTGGCACTGGCACAAAGGCAATAATTATGGGAAGGAGGGACAGTCTTGTGCTGTTGAGACATTATGTCATCTATGGCTACCACTAGAAGGTTTATGCCAGTGGTGCATGCCGGGAGAGGCTATAAAAGATCGGGGAGTAGACTGCTGAGCTCCCTTTCCCACAGGCTTTGGCCTGGGGAGGTGCATGCAAGTATTTGTGCTGTGTAGGCCTGGGACTTGTTTGGGGCCTAGCACAATTCCTAGAAGCTGCCCTGCCTGGCTGAGGAGGTTATGGCTTTCAAAGTGGAAAAGGCTGTTGGATGTTCTACTGGAGGGGGATCAGTGTCCACCCTCAGAGAATCCTGGGACGTGTTTGGATAGAGAAAATATCTGGTGGAGTCTGGAAGACCTGAATGCAATTTGATACCTAAACTCTAACCCTCTCTCCCTGTCACCCAGAGAAATAAAATCTGCAAAAGGACTAAAGTGACTGGCACCCTTCTGTGTCATGTCCATCTTCACTGCAGCCATAGAGCCACCCTGGTTTGATGCTAGTCCTCACCCTGTGCTAGAGGTAAGTCTCACCCTCTACCCTGGCCAGGAGGGGCACAACATGAGTGATATATAGTAAGGTGGTATAGGTGCACACTGTTGTGTGCACAGTGATGTGCTGCAAACAAAAAGTACAAATAATTAAGTGAAAGCCCCAAACTTAAAACCCCTAATGCAAAAGCCAGGGAAGCATTGCAGCAAAAAAGTGGTGCAATAAAGACCAATATTATCCTAAAATAAATAAAAACCCCATATTATCAACCCGCTGAAACAAAAGCCTATTTTTTAAAGCGAAAGACCTGCAGCAAAAATGAAAAAAAGTTTGTCATGAATGGAACAGGAGATAGTCGCAAACACTGGCTTCAAATCAGCCACAAAAAAATATTAAGACACAAAGCCCCCATTAATAAACAGAAAGCAGCAAAGAGGTGGATTTTCCAAAGAGCAAGCAATTATATTTGGAGTACAGTTTCCCAACCTAACCAGCGCTAATCAATCCCTATGAAGCTTGTTAGCTTTTCCTACAGCAGCTTTCATAACACTGACATCATGGCTGCTCTGCACCCCCTTTTATAGTGAAGAAAATGGCTATTGCCTTGTTTACAGCTTCCTGGTTACACCATCTCAGGGGCCCCTGCAAATTCTGTACTAACCACGTGCACTGAGCAGAGGCTTTCTATACTTGTAGTTTGTACAAAAGCCTTCGGATTACATACCTGGTGGAAACAAGGGGTTGCCAAAAAGAGAAGCTGTTGGTGTGTGGGTAGAGCATAGGGGCCATCTTCTACAACTAGTGTCCTGCAAATGAATTGAGTGGGAGAGCATAGGGTAAAAAATCGATTTGCGATATCTTGAGGGAGTCCAGAGTATTAAATCCATTGCAAGTGGGGAACAAGCTTGGGCCTCCAGGGACACCCAGTCTGGCCTATAGTGTCTACTATGAAGTTGGCACAGTTGAGCTAGCTGACCCCCACATAGTATTTCCTAAAAGCTGGCACTCCCAACCTTCCCAATTCCTTGGAGACGTACATTGTGCCCATGCTACTCTGCAACCTTTTGTTCCCAAACAATAGTTGTCTCTGAACAGAATTGCTCCCATTTGCAAATGGCCAAATAGACAAAACAAGGGCATTAAATTGTTAAAAAAAGATATTCAGAACACAAGTTATATAACACTCAGAGAAGAGATCAGTCATGGTATTAGACATAGCATGCTGTTTTTATTACCTGCCGTGATCACCTACAGTCATGTAAAGAATTACGTATAACAAATTAAATTTGTGGACCCTTTCAACATAGTTGAACATGCAAGCTTTATATCTTTCTTCAAACACTATCTACAGATACAGTTGATGTGTTTGAATCAGAACACAAAAAATCAACAAAAATATCAATAAATGTAATGGTTTACTGTGGAAAAAGTAAGTACACCCATTAACAGGTGCTTCCACGAGGGTTCTGAAGGGTTAATGTTTTTTTCTTGCTGTGTTCATGTTCCCTCAAGTTTATTAGGTCAGCCAGGTGCAAACTGTTACAATGTCTTAATGTGTCCTCAGGTTGACCTGCTGAGCTGGTGGTGTCTAAGAAGGAAGGGTTAACGCTGCTGGACAGGGTTTCCTGCTCTTTTGCAGAAGGTTACCTCCCCCTGCAGGTCATATCATGTATATAGGGCTCGCTAAGTGCCCTAAGAAAGCTGTTGGGGAAAGACTGCCAAAATGTAGCTGTTACTCTTAATAGAGTGGATCACCCCCTTGGGGGTTGAGAGCCTAGTCGGGGTTACCAGTGGGGTCTGGAACCTGTATTCCCTTATGGACTTATAGCTGCTAACACCTGGGTGGGCTCCAGGCACAATGCTCTGTGTCCCGAGTCCACCCTATTTTGAAGCCTATTAGAACCTATGGCTCTAATCAGGTTCTTCAAAAAAAAACCTGGCCACTCAAATTCATATGCCCGGTGACCTGAAAGTGGCCGGACACATGAAAAGGGGGCAGCCACTGTGGCATATAGGGGATGGCAAGGATAGGGGGACGCCCCTAATGGAAGGGCGTCCCTGAATTGGTGCAATCTCTGTCTTATAGTAGATGTATGGACCTTGACCCCAACTGTTGCAAGAGTTACCTTTAGACCCCGTAATGAAATTTTGGGGTTCTTAGAGATTTATTTTAACATCAAATGGTTAGCTTCTGGGTTGAATTTGCTGGACCAGCCAGTCCGGGACTTGTAGATGATTTACCTTACAGTTGAATGAATAGTTTCAAATCATTTGGTGAGCTTTCTAAATCCCTTGCTCGGCTCATGAGCATCCACCATTTTGTGAGGGCCTTAGAGGGTTTTATTGATCTTTGTATAATGTCACCCCATACATCATCAGCAAGAAAACATCAGTATATACACACAAAGGAGATTGCGCAAAAAAACTTTCACAACACAATATGTAAAACCATGAAAAAACGTGCAACACAAATTAATGAAATAGATGTATTCAAGTAAATGAATTAATCATGAAAAAACAAATTATTATAGTGATAGCTGTGAAAAGTCCCAAAAACAAACTCTAAAATCGCAATCCACACAAAATATTTACAGTGGGGCAAAAAAGTATTTAGTCAGCCACCAATTGTGCAAGTTCTCCCACTTAAAAAGATGAGAGAGGCCTGTAATTGTCATCATAGGTATACCTCAACTATGAGAGACAAAATGTGGAAACAAATCCAGACAATCACATTGTCTGATTTTTGAAAGAATTTATTTGCAAATTATGGTGGAAAATAAGTATTTGGTCACCTACAAACAAGCAAGATTTCTGGCTCTCAAAGACCTGTATCTTCTTCTTTAAGAGGCTCCTCTGTCCTCCACTCATTACCTGTATTAATGGCACCTGTTTGAACTTGTTATCAGTATTAAAGACACCTGTCCACAACCTCAAACAGTCACACTCCAAACTCCACTATGGTGAAGACCAAAGAGCTGTCGAAGGACACCAGAAACAAAATTGTAGACCTGCACCAGGCTGGGAAGACTGAATCTGCAATAGGCAAGCAGCTTGGTGTGAAGAAATCAACTGTGGGAGCAATAATGAAAATGGAAGACAATATATATATATATACAAGACAACTGATAATCTCCCTCGATCTGGGACTCCACACAAGATCTCACCCTGTGGGGTCAAAATGATCACAATAACAGTGAGAAAAAATTCCAGAACCACACGGGGGACCTAGTGAATGACCTGCAGAGAGCTGGGACCAACGTAACAAAAGCTACCATCAGTAACACACTACGCCGCCAGGGACTCAGATCCTGCAGTGCCAGACGTGTCCCCCTGCTTAAGCCAGTACATGTCCAGGCCCATCTGAGGTTTGCTAGAGAGCATTTGGATGATCCAGAAGAGGATTGGGAGAATGTCATATGGTCAGATGAAACCAAAGTAGAACTGTTTGGTAGAAACACAACTGGTCGTGTTTGGAGGAGAGAGAATGCTAAGTTGCAACCAAAGAACACCATACCTACTGTGAAGCATGGGGGTGGCAACATCATGCTTTGGGGCTTTTTCTCTGCAAAGGGAACAGGACGAATGATCCGTGTACATGAAAGAATGAATGGGCCATGTATCGTGAGATTTTGAGTGCAAACCTCCTCCCATCAGCAAGGACATTGAAGATGAAACGTGGCTGGGTCTTTCAGCATGACAATGATCCCAAACACACTGCCCGGGCAACAAAGGAGTGACTTTGTAAGAAGCATTTAAAGGTCCTGGAGTGGCCTAGCCAGTCACCAGATCTCAACCCCATAGAAAACCTTTGGAGGGAGTTGAAAGTCTGTGTTGCCAAGCGACAGCCCCAAAATATCACTGCTCTAGAGGAAATCTGCATGGAGGAATGGGCCAACATACCAGCAACAGTGTGTGACAACCTTGTGAAGACTTACAGAAAACGTTTGACCTCTGTCATTGCCAACAAAGGATATATAACAAAGTATTAAGATGAACTTTTGATATTGACCAAATACTTATTTTCCACCATAATTTGCAAATAAATTCTTTGAAAAATCAGACAATGTGATTGTCTGGATTTGTTACCACATTTTGTCTCTCATAGTTGAGGTATACTTATTGTGACAATTACAGGCCTCTCTCATCTTTTTAAGTGGGAGAACTTGCACAATTGGTGGCTGACTAAATACTTGTTTGCCCCACTGTATGTTTGGTGTATCAAAAGAAAGTCCAAACTGAAACAAATTGGTAAGGTGATGACAATAAGCAACTTTTGATGCCGCCCCTCACACTGTAAAATTGATCAGATGCTTCAAATTTGATAGAGGAAATAAGCTTTAATGGAGCCAGGTGGCCTCTTACCGAATATGATGGACCCCAAATTATAAGGGTCAAACTCGCCTGGTAACAGCAGCATTCTACAGTGGCATTTCACCCGATCCGCTCCTGAGAACAAGCCAGCCAATCTTCCCCGTTATGCCGCGTACACACGAGCGGACTTTACGGCAGACTTTGCTCGGCGGACTTTTCGATGTACTTTACGACGGACTTTCTGAATGAACAGACTTGCCTACACACAATCCACCATTCGTACGTGATGACGTATGACCGGACTAAAACAAGGAAGTTCATAGCCAGTAGCCAATAGCTGCCCTAGCATGGCTTTTTGTCCGTCGAACTAGCATACAGACGAGCGGACTTTTCGACCGGACTCGATTTTGACGGATTGATTTAAAACATGTTTCAAATCTAAGTGCGTCCAACTTTTGAGAAAACAAAGTCCGCTGGAGTCCACACACGATCGAATTATCCGACAAAATCCAGTACGCCAGACCAAGTCTGCCGTAAAGTCCGCTCGTGTGTACGCGGCATTAGGAACACCAAGATGAATTAATGATTTCCATTCACTTTAGCAGCGGCAGTGATCAGCTGTAATGTTGCACCTGGTCTGCTCAAAAGGGGACAGCTCTCTCCTGTCATGGATAACAGGATGGATTAATAACTTCCCTTTTTACTCCACTCAAAACTCCTCCAATAGGTGTTTCAAATGGGTTTATAACAGAAAAAGAAGAGGAACTTCATAGTGCAGCAAATCATAGTATTCATTCCAAAGATTTTCTCATGCACAACAAAGAAATATGAACAGCACACAGCTCTGAGCTATCAGGCTATCAGCTGGTGCGTGGTGATGTCAGGGGATTTTCTCTAACTCACGCGTTTTCCTGTAACAAGCATCGACTGGGAACGACACCACACCTTTTATACTAAGCAGGAGAGACACCAGAACTGCAGAAATCATCTGCTGCTAACCGGTGTCACACATATTTTGTGGATACTTTTCACATAACAAAAGCAGTTATTTAGCTAATTAATTATTAGTTATTAATAAATATTAATACAAGATTCAGACCTGAATTACCATACCATAACTGAATTTATAAAAGTCTAAAAATATTCCTAATACTTTGACAGGATGTAGGAGAATATCTGTGCTAAACCCCCCAAAAATAAAATTATAAATAAAAATGATACATATAAAAAAATTAATACAAAATAAATTGGTGCTGCATCTAAAAAAATGAATATTCAGCTCGTAAGAATGTGCAAAAAGAAAAAAATGCACAACCAAAAACAGTGAAAAAACTTCTCTGCATATATAAAAATGCAAACATGTGCTGTGATTACATAAAAGCAATACTATGCATAATAATTAATAAGGCCATGTGATAAAATAGGAGCAATCCTATGCAGTATAGTCCATAAGGTGCTAAAATTATTGCAAACAATAAAGACAGGCTTTTCAGGACAGCAAACGATTTTTCTGTTCATCAAATATCAAAGCAAACAGTGCCGTTTACCAGATTCGGTGGATCTCAAATTATAGAGATTAAACAAGCACACACAGGAGGGATGACTCAGCCGAAGATCGTCTATCCACAGGCTCAAACGATAGCGGATCCTTCCTCCTATACTGGCTCAACACTGCTGCGATATTCCTTACTGGGGTTTCCTGAAGGTGGGCTCCACTAGTGGGAATAGTTATGGAATGGAAAGAAGAAGCTTCATGGTGCAATACTCGATTTTTAAGAGTTTTAGTTAAAATTTTCATGGGCACTGACATCCAACAAAAACGGTATTCAGTATTCAAAGCAGCCGCGGCTCAAGCCAGTCAATACCTGTAGCTCCACCCGATGTGTTTCCCCATATAAGGCATTGACTGGGAAAGGAGGCTATGTCTGGGCATTACACACCAAGCTACTTAAATATGTGTAAGCAGGAGAGACACCGGAAACACCATTATATGCTTTATCTATTGGTGTTACAGAACACATTAGCACCAATTATTCTGAAAATTATACAAATAATTTGCCTATATTAATGCAGGATGCTAAAAGCCATACCAACTACATCTAACAGTTGAATACCATTTTTGTTGCATTTTTTTCTTTTTGCACATTCTAACGAGCTGAATATTCTGGGTTTTTTTTGTTTGTTTTTTTTTCAGATGCAGCACCAATATATTTTGTATTCATTTTTTTTATGTATCATTTTTATATATAATTTTCTTTTTTGGGGGTTTAACGCAGATATTCTCCCACATCTACTACATTATTTACGAATACATCATTTCTTGCTGCTACCTCGTATTTAATTACACAGTTTAACACATATTTTTTTCACGTTCACTGAATATGGATATCTTTGAATATCACAAAAATAGAAGGATTAATCCAGATGAAGTGTTTGATGAAGCTATCCTGGAGACAGATGGCATACGGGGGGATCTTCATGAAATTAAAAAATGTCTTAATATCTGAATTGCATACTTCATGGGACATTGTTTTCTTGGAAAGATATCTCAATGAAAAAATGATCCCTAGAAGCTTTAGGTGGCATGTATACCCTGATAAAGGTGATAAGGAACTTAATGAGTGGTTCTTATATTTCAGTGGTGTTGGTTTGGCTTTCCTTGCATTCTTGGTATCTAAAAAGAGATCCAAGGTCGCCAAATTTCAACAAGAAATAAATGAGATCAAAGAAAAACTTGTCCCTATGAATAAGGAAGGTTTGTACCAGGTATACACTAAGGACTTACGGGAAATTATGATAGAAGAGAAAGAGGAACAGAGAATAAAAAAAGCGGAAAAAATACTTAAGAGACGTGCAGGACTATAAGTCCCACAATGTCTTTTAAGTGGCAGGAGATTTACAAAGAAAACTTCATATAATCATCTGAAGTTGTCAGCATGGATGGTGTGGAAAATTTAGTAAATACACAACCACACCCCCCTTCTGAAAACATAAGATCAGAACTCGGACCTCCGACCCCAGGTCAAAGGGATGTGGGACCCCCGAGAACAGGGTGGAATCGTACACCACAGCAACATAAAAAGGAAGGAAATAATGGCACAGCCAGACCCCAAACCAATGTATCGAAGAATTATTAACAGCCTCCCAATAACTATTTCAGAAATCAAGGGAGATTTCCACACATGGAATCGAACAGGGGAAATAGACAATCCCATGTACCCTATAATAACTATTATGCCAATTCATAACCGTACCCCCCAAGGAAGGCAACCGTATATATGGATCACAATGGAGGATATGAGGATTCTTCACAAAGAAGACCTCCAGGGGGTGGACATCACGAGGGTCCCCCTAATTCCCCCAGAACCCCTTGGAGGTATGATGTACCTGTGGGGAACAGATTTGGTTCACTGCAGGAATATTGTGATGAAACTGAAGAGGTGGAGGGTTATTCTACCTTGAGACACAAGTGCATCACAATGAGGGACCACTGGGAGCAGCCCCTTTAAGGGATAAAATGAATAATTTTTTTAGGAAAAGGACAAAACAAAAAGGGAAGACTAAGAGAGGATGCAGAAGAGGGAAACTAAGCCCCCCCCCCCAAAAAAAAGGAGGTAACATGTTAGGGAATTTTTAATTTGAGTGGAGAGGAATTGACTGAGTCTGAAAAAATAACACCGAACCAAGGTTTGAAATATGCCCCCAAAAAATCTCTGAACAAATTTCAAATGTTCATAGACATTCAAAAATATGCCAGGAAGCTGAGCATTAAGCGACATTTTCTTTCTAATCCTATTAGTAGGAGTGGTAATCACTATACAGGAAGCAGTACTGGGGGTACAGGTTTGAGGAATGCATCCCTGTTTAACCCACCTGGTAAACCTGCTCCTAGTATAACAGTTTTCAAAGAATTGGTATTATGTGATTTACAACAAATAAAGTTTAAAAGGGAACGTCAGAAGGATATCAATGAGGGTATAGCGTTGCTATGTGAGAGAAAAAAGCGTAATCATACGCCCAGCTGATAAAGGGGGAGGGATTGTGCTATTAAAAAATCAGGAATATTTGGACGAAATGGAGCATCTATTATCTGGCAGGAATACAAATACTATCCTAAAGAAGGATCCCACTAATATATATAAAAGATCACTTAATAATATCATTCAGGAGGGATATAGGAAGTGAATTATCCACAAAAAAGAGTTGGAATTTTTAATACCCTTGGCCCCCCGAATACCTATTATTTATTATATTCCTAAAGTGCACAAAAACCCCCACCACCCACCAGGTCACCGGTAGTGAGTGGCATAGACTCCCTCACCTCAATTTCTCCAGCCTTTAGTTACTAAAATCCCAGCCTTTTTGAAAGATTCTATGCAAATTATCAATGAAATTTTTCAATGTGATAGGGGAGGAAGTCTTGCTGGTGACAGCGGACATCTCTTCTTTTGTATACCATCATACCTCATGAGTTAGGGTACCAAGAGGCAAAATATTTTTTAACTAAGGAACATTCCCTCAAAGCTCCTACTTTGGAATTCATTTTGAAACTGTACAATTTGCTATGGAGCGCAATTATTTTTATTATGGTGGGGTTTATTACTTACAAAGCACAGGAGTGGCTATGGGGGCCAAATTTGCCCCAAGCCTCGCTGGCCTTTTTATGGCCCTCTGGGAGAATGACAACCTTTTTTCCCTAAATGAGTCCAGCCTCCTTTTTTGGCTTCGCTATATAGATGACGCTTTCTTTTTATGGAAGGGAGATGAGGAGTCTGCCTTTATTTATGATAGACCTTAACAACAATCAATGAGGAATTAGATTCACTTATGAATGCAATAGTGTATCAGTGAATTTTTTGGATTTGGTAATATTTAAAGAGCAAGGTTCATTATTAACTAAAACTTTTTTCAAAAACACAGATAGAAATAGATATATACCAATAGATAAATGTCATCACCCTAATTGGCTTAAGGCCATACCCAGGGGTCAATTTCAGAGCATTAGAAGGAACTGTTCTCGCCTTGAGGATTTTAAATCCCGGGCTAATGTGCTGAAAGGCCGCTTCATAGAGAAGGGGTATTACTCAAAAGTTCTAGATAAAGAATTACAGGCAGTTTTTCTCCTGAATAGAACAAATCTATTGGTCCATAAAAAAAGAGATAGGAAAAATACCAAGAATGATTTTGACACTTTCCTCACATGTTACCTCTAAGGTTTACAACATTACATCTCCTTAGGTGCCCTTGTGGCTTCCAATATGTTGGGAGAACCACAAAAGCACTCAAAGTGAGAATAGGGGAACACCTTTCAAACATATGTAGGGGTTTTTTTGGCCATAGTGTTTTTTGGCACTTTCGCCAGTACCACAATAGGGATCCCTCCTTACTTCAAGTTATAGCCATAGAAAGGTTTATCCCCCACTGGAGAGGTAATAACCTCAAAAGATACCTTTCACTCAGAGAAACGAGGTGGATTTTTGATATCCAGTGTTACAGTTCCCTGGGACTCAACGGGGACTCAACGTGGAATGGGATATTAATTGCCATATAGATAATAGTTAGAACAGTGTCCTCTCACCAAGAAACCCCCCCCTTTTTTTGTTCTTTTTCATATACATATTTTATGCATGCCGCCCCCCTTCTCTGTTTATATGTATATTTTTGTTTATTATCCTGTAGTGTACTGAATATATGTTGCTGATGTACGATGGTTTTATGCATTTCCACTCTTTTATCATTTTTGTCAATGCTTAATTCCCATTGACATGAATTGTGGTAGAGGTGGGAGGTAGCTGGATGAAATAGATTAGTTCTGACTTGTCCTTTAAAATTCTACTAATGGTGCCCCCACTTTTTAGTAAAAATAGAGGAGGCTGAGTCTTTCAATATTTTTTAATTATATTTTTTAATTTAATTTAAGAGTTTAATTTTATTTCATTTTTAATTTGTTTAGTGTATGGATAACACTTTATGATATTTGTACATGTTTTTCCTGTACTTAAATTGTGATCTTTGAAAATGTATTTATGAAATGTCCAATAACAGTAATTGGGTATATATAACATTTTTTATAACTGTTAGATGTAGTTAGTATGGCCTTTAGCATCCTGAATTAATATAGACAAAAATATTTATTTGTATAATATTCAGAATAATTGGTGCTAATGTGTTCTGTAACACCGGTAACACCAATAGATAAAGCATATAATGGTGTTTTCGGTGTCTCTCCTGCTTACACATATTTAAGTAGCTTGGTGTGTGACGCCCAGACATAGTCTTCTTTCCGAGACGATGCCTTGTACGGGGAAACGCATTGGAGTGGGTGGAGCTACAGGTCTTGACGTCACCACGCATCAGCTGGCTGGCTTGAGCCGTGGCTGTTTTGAATATTGAATAATGTTTTTGTTGGATGTCAGTGCCCATGAAAATTTTGAATAAAACTCTTAAAGCGGAGTTCCACACAAAAATGGAACTTCCGCTTTTCGGAACCCTCGCCCCCTCCGGTGTCACATTTGGCACCTTTCAGGGGGGAGGGGGGTGCAGATACCTGTCTAAGACAGGTATTTGCACCCACTTCCGGCATAGACTCCCATGGGAGTCTATGCCACTTCCTGTCCCCACCGCGCTGTCTCCTGGGAACACACAGCTCCCAGGAGAGAGCGGGGACCACTAGGGACGCGCAGCGCGACTCGCGCATGCGCAGTAGGGAACCAGGAAGTGAAGCCGCAACGCTTCACTTCCTGATTCCCTCAACCAGGATGGCGGCAGCAGCTGCCGAGAACCGAGCGGGTTCTCGGCGTCCCCTGCCGACATCGCTGGACTCCTGGACAGGTAAGTGGCCATGTATTAAAAGTCAGCAGCTGCAGTATTTGTAGCTGCTGGCTTTTAATATTTTTTTTTTTTTGGCGGTGTGGGTGAACCCCCGCTTTAAATCGAGTATTGCACCATGAAGCCTCTTCTTTCCATTCCGTAACTATTCCCACGAGTGGAGTCCACCTTCAGGAAAATCCAGTAAGCAATATCGCAGCAGCATTAAGCCAGTATAGGAGGAAGGATCCCGCTATCGTTTGAGCCTGTGGATAGACCATCTTCGGCTGAGTGACCCCTCCTGTGTGCTCGTTTGATCCCTATAATTTGAGATGCACCGAATCTGGTAAACAGCACTGTTTGCTTTGATATTTGATGAACAGAAAAATTGTTTGCTGTCCTGAAAAGCTCGTCTTTATTGTTTGCAATAATTTTAGCACATTACGGACTATACTGCATAGGATTGCTCCTATTTTATCACATGACCTTATGGATTATTATGCATAGTATTGCTTTTATCTAATCACAGTTTGCATTTTTATATATGCAGAGAAGTTTTTTTCACTGTTTTTGGTTGCGCATTTTTTTCGTTTTACATTCTTACGAACTGAATATTCATTTTTTTTTTTTTTTTAGATGCAGCACCAATTTATTTTGTATTAATTTTTTTATATGTATCATTTTTATATATAATTTTCTTTTTTGGGGGTTTAGCGCAGATATTCTCCGAAATCATGTCTAAGTATTAGGAATATTTTTAGATTTTTATAAATTCAGTTATGTTATGGTAATTCAGGTCTGAATCTTGTATTAATGTTTATTAATATTAGCTAAATAACTGCTTTTGTTATGTAAAAAGTATCCGCCATATGTGTGACACCGGTTAGCAGCAGATGATTTCTGTACTTCCGGTGTCTCTCCTGCTTAGTATAAAGGTGTGGTGTCTGACGTCCCTGGTATCTCCATTCCCAGTCAATGCTTGTTACAGGAAACACGTTGGTTGGAGAGAATCCCCTGACATCACCACGCACCAGCTGATAGCCTGATAGCTCGGAGCTGTGTGCTGTTCATATTTCTTTGCTGTGCATGAGAAAATGTTTGGGATAAATACTATGATTTGCTGCACTATGAAGTTCCTCTTCTTTTTCTTTTAAAAACCCATTTAAAACAATTATTGGAGGAGTTCTGAGCAGAGTAAAAAGGGAAGTTCTTAATCCATCCAGTTATCAGTGACGGAAGAGAGCTGCTATCCCCTTTTGAGCAGGCCAGGTGCAACATTACAGCTTATCACTGCCGCTGCTAAAGTGAATGGAAATCATTAATTCATCTTGGTGTTCCTAATGGGGAAGATTGGCTGGCTGGTTCTCAGGAGCGGACCGGCTGAAATGCCACTGTAGAGTGCTGCTGTTACCAGGCGAGTTTGACCCTTTATAATTTGGGGTCCATCATATTCGGTAAGAGGCCATCTGGCTCCATTAAAGCTTATTTCCTCTATCCAAATTTGAAGCACCTGATCAATTTTGCATAGTGTGAGGGGCGGCATCAAAAGTTGCTTATTGTCATCACCTTACCTATTTGTTTCAGTTTGGATTTTCTATTGATACATCAAACATAAATAGGTGGATTCCGATTTTAGAGTTTGTTTTGGGACTTTTCACACCCATCACTATAATAATTTGTTTTTTAGTGATTAATTCATTTACTAGAATACATCTATTTCATTCATTTGTGTTGCACGTTTTTTGCACATGATTTTACATATTGTGTTGTGAAAGGTTTTTTTGCGCAATTTCCTTTGTGTGTGTGTGTGTGTGTGTATATATATATGTGTGTAGATAGATAGATAGATAGATAGATAGATAGATAGATAGATAGATAGATAGATAGATAGATAGATAGATAGATAGATACACAGTGGGGACAGAAAGTATTCAGACCCCCTTAAATTTTTCACTCTTTGTTATATTGCAGCCATTTGCTAAAATCATTTAAGTTCATTTTTTTTCCTCATTAATGTACACACAACAGCCCATATTGACAGAAAAACACAGAATTGTTGACATTTTTGCAGATTTATTAAAAAAGAAAAACTGAAATATCACATGGACCTAAGTATTCAGGTTCTTTGCTCAGTGTTTAGTAGAAGCACCCTTTTGATCTAATACAGCCATGAGTCTTTTTGGGAAAGATGCAACAAGTTTTTCACATCTGGATTTGGGGATCCTCTGCCATTCCTCCTTGTAGATCCTCTCCTGTTCTGTCAGGTTGGATGGTAAACGTTCGTGGACAGCCATTTTTAGGTCTCTCCAGAGATGCTCAATTGGGTTTAAGTCCGGGCTCTGGCTGGGCCATTCCCAAACAGTCACGGAGTTGTTGTGAATCCACTCCTTCATTATTTTAGCTGTGTCCTTAGGGTCATTGTGTTGTTGGAAGGTAAACCTTCGGCCCAGTCTGAGGTCCTGAGCACTCTGGAGAAGGTTTTCGTTCAGGATATCCCTGTACTTGGCTGCATTCATCTTTCCCTCGATTGCAACCAGTCGTCCTGTCCTTGCAGCTGAAAAACACCCCCCACCGCATGATTCTGCCACCATGCCTGGTTTTCTCCACACATACCGCTTAGAATTAAGGCCAAAAAGTTCTATCTTGGCTTCATCAGACCAAAGAATCTTATTTCTCACCATCTTGGAGTCCTTCAGGTGTTTTTTTATTAAACTCCATGCGGGCTTTCATGTGTCTTGCACTGAGGAGAGGCTTCCGTCGGGCCACTCTGCCATAAAGCCCCGACAACTACAACTTTCTCCCATCTCTCGACTGCATCTCTGGAGCTCAGCTACAGTGATCTTTGGGTTCCTCTTTACCTCTCTCACCAAGGCTCTTCTCTTCTCAGTTTAGCCGGACGGCCAGCTCTAGGAAGGGTTCTGGTTATCCCAAACGTCTTCCATTTAAGAAATATGGAGGCCACTGTGCTCTTAGGAACCTTAAGTGCAGCAGAACATTTTTGTAACCTTGGCCAGATCTGTGCCTTGCCACAATTCTGTCTCTGAGCTCCTCAGGCAGTTCCTTTGACCTCATGATCCTCATTTGCTCTGACATGCACTGTGAGCTGTAAGGTCTTATATAGACAGGTGTGTGGCTTTCCTATTCAAGTCCAATCAGTATAATCAAACACAGCTGGACTCAAATGAAGGTGTAGAACCATCTCAAGGATGATCAGAAGAAATGGACAGCACCTTTAGTTAAATATACGAGTGTCACAGCAAAAGGTCTGAATACTTAGGACCATGTGATATTTCAGTTTTTCTTTTTTAATAAATCTGCAAAAATGTCAACAATTCTGTGTTTTTCTGTCAATATGAGGTGCTGTGTGTACATTCATGAGGAAAAAAAAATGAACCTAAATGATTTTAGTAAATGGCTGTAATATAACAAAGAGTGAAAAATTTAAGGGGATCTGAATACTTTCCGTCCCCACTGTACTGTATATGTTTAAATTGAGTATTTATTTTTTTCAGGTGATCGCAGCATTTATACCTATTCTTTACTACTTTTCTAAAAAAAAAAAAAATAACAGTTTATCACTTTTTCACATAATAAATTTTAGATACCACTTGCACTGGTGATTGGGCAAGTGCAGAATAATTAAGAAGAACAAGAAAACATCAGACCCTAAATACCGGAGGTTTAAAGGCTAAGGTCACCTTTTGCACCATGTTTCATGTTATACCCATTATTAGGATGTAATATGTAACATGGTACAATTGTCTCCACTCCTACCCTTAAGCCCTTGACAGGGTTCTTCTCCTGGCCAGTTAAGCAGGAACCTTCTGAATTGCAATCCGGCTACAAGCAGGCTGGTGGTACTGAAGTCGATCGATGCATCGACTTCAGTACAACAAGCCTGTCTGTTTTTTTAATCTGATAACTGCCATAGCCGCCAGCAGTGATCATTGTATTCTATAGTGGGGAAGGCTCCTCGTGTTCCCCTCTGGAAGTACGTAATAGTGCTGTGGAAGGTTTTCCCCCATCAACACTGACTGTTTTGATGGAGGAATTGAGCAAATTTATTTTCTTCAAGCCATGGTTGAAGGACTGAAAATTGAATAATATATGGCCTGCCTGAAGCTTCAGTTAACCATCCACTCTAGCTGAGCCAAGACATACCATCAAGCTTGAAAATGCGCACATTCTAATTACAGAAAGTGCCATATAGTTTTTGAGACCAAGGAGAGGGGAAAAGTTTCCAAAATTAAGTGACTATTCTGGGCTTCAACAAAATGGCAGTCTCCAGCAAGCAGAAACAGGAGCAACGGCGGAGGCACTTTACAGCACACACTAATTTTGGCAGCATAATTATTCATGTGGAATGTATGTTCTTTTGTTAAAAAACAATTATTTTTATTAAACTGTTATGGGTAAAGTTCTGCTTTAATGATGATTATCAGTTCACAAGAGTAACCTGGATAAACCTTAGTATTCTCCCCAAACCAGGCAGCTAATATTGTCTTCTATGTCTTCATTATATAGATCTCCTTTCCACACTGTATTTCTCCCTCACTGTCTGAACCTGCAAGGTTGATGCTCCTTTTTTAGAAAATTAGATTCTGTGCTGTTTTAGCTAGCAAGGGAATGACTTTCCATGACAATGTTCTGGTTTTTGATAATCAACATATTACACTCATGTTTTATTAGATAAATAGAGACCAGTCATGAGAGATATACTTAATCAGCTGTATCCATAAAGGCATTGTAAGAGTGCTCACTAGTGTCCCCAAAGGCAAGCTGATTTCCTAATGCCAATGGCATTTAAGGCAGCCCTCTTTCATAAAAGTGATACTACTCCACACAGACAATTGATTTCTTGTGACTTGTGGCCCAACTTCTCTAACTCTTCACTTTGTACATTATGGACAACAGTTCCTCATTACACTTCATAACTCTTCTCTTACTTTTGTTGTGCAGCATATTTGAGCTGGTGCCTAGGAGCTTGCACTGGACTCCACCAGCCCAGTACCCAGTCACCTCATCCCAGTGGCATTGATTTGTACATTGCAGTTAAATACTAGGAAGTAGTAGTGTAGTGCGTTTCGTTCCGAATTGAAATTCGGACAAACTTTAGATTATTCAAAAATCCGGATGTATCTGAATTTCCAAATTACAGTAGTAACACGTTTAAACAAATCAGAAATAACTAAATGAAATTCAGCCGAAATCAAATTCAAAACAAGAATAGGATAAAATAAAATAGAAAATGAAGGAATAAAATAGAAAATAATAGAATAGAATGGAATAAAATAGAATATAGTAAAACAGAACAGAATATAATAGAAAATAAAAGAATAGAATAACATATAATAGAAAATAAAGGAATAGAATATGAAAAATAGAATGGAATAGAATGGAAAATGCAAAATAGACTAGAATAGAATATAAAAGAATAAAATAGAATAGAAAAGAAGGGAACAGAATAGAAAAAATAGAATAGAAGAGACAATAAAAGAATAGAATAGAAAAGAATAACATGGGTATAGAAATTAAAGCAATAGAATAGAAAAGAATAGAATAGAATAAAACAGAACAGGATTCAATAGAATAGATTAGAATAAAATAGAATATAACCATCTTCTGAAATTCAAATTTCAAATAGAAGAGAATAGAATAGAAAGTCATAGAAAAAAATAGACTAGAATAGAAAAAAATAGACTAGAATACAAAAGAATACAACTTTTTTCCAAAATTCTCAAAGAATAGATTGGAAAAGAATAGAAAAGAATGGAATAAAAAATAAGAGAATAGAATAGAAGAATAGAAAGAATATAACCGTCTTTCAAAATTCAAATTTCAAATAGAAAAAAATTGAATTCCAATACCGATTTCAAATTTTCTGAATTCGGTCAAATTGAATTCAATTTGATCGAATTCGGAAAATTCTAATCTAATTGAAAAACAAATAAATGAAACGAAATGAAGTCCGAAAACGATTTAAACTAATTTAACTGAACAACATTTTTTAAATAATGACTCAAAACAAAACTAATCAAAGCAAAACAATTTTTTTTCATTCTGCACGTCTACTAGGAAGCTCAACTTTGTACATATCCTGTGCTTTTTCTCCTCTGAGGTCTCACTCAATTGTCTATGATATACAGGCTGGGTCCCTAGGATTCCCTGTGCCATCAGTCTGACCCAGTATTGGAGTTCTGGTCGCTAGGGAAGGAGCCTAAGCACCCAAGTTCCTTCACTACTACCAGGGCCTTCCATCACCTTTGCTATGTCACACCACTAGCTGCTTATGCACTCAACACTAGTACTGTAATCATTAGCAATGTCAATGTAGCCTCCTCAGAATAGCTTCACTGCATGTTAGACATCTTAACTGCATCTTCTATGTATCATGGTGTCCCCAGGTGTGAACCATGTTCTGTGATATGCCATGCATGCATGCACCCCTTTAAGATTGTCCTAAAGTGACTTCTGACCAGGCTAAAATGCACTGTATGTAACAACAAATTTCTTTACTGAAGTCATTAAATAAAGGAACATTTCAACATAAATGCTTCTAGCACACATTCCTGTACAAGATCTGTTAAGTGATACTTGGTTATTCTCCTGGTGTCCCTGCCCCAAAAATCAGTCATACCTTAAATAGTTGAGAAAGTCCTTTTTAGAGTCCTAAGTCTGAATACCTGGAACCTGACTGGGTTCCCACAAGGGGGGGTTAAGTGCATGTAGCAAATCACATTCTTAGCAACATACTTGTTCCTTGGATACCGTAACCTGGAACTGAACCTCCGGCCGACTTATTAACAGCAGCACCCCTGAGAGGTTGTCCCTCCATTTTTACATGTTTGCTTCAGCAGAGGGAAGTACACCCCAAAAAGGCCTGGGAAAACCTGGCCAGGGTTACCGAATGCAGGTATCCAACAGCAGGGATGGACAGGCCTGCGAAGCTACACTTAGGAAATTGAGATCAGACTGCATATGATTTAAGCTCGTTTATTAACAGTGGAAAAAAAACACATCCAAACACCAGCAAACAGCAACTACACAAATGTGAAGATACAAGTGAACCACAACCAAATGACAAGCAACCTAAGTAACAATAAGGCTGAATAGCAAACTAGCTATGTACAATATATACAAAGTGGGGAACACAGAAAGACAGGGTAATACCTTAAATGGAAAAGGGGGAAAAGGGAGAACCATGACTGGGATCAAAAGCGAGATCCGGGCAGGGTCAGGATAAATTAGCGAGCAGGGTCTAGCTAGAAGGGCAAAACATTGAAGCACCAGAGAACAGCAGAGGAGGAACTAAATACCCTCCCAGCAGCCAGCATGAGGTGGAGACTGATTACTGGGATCCACGGCTGCAAATTGGGGGTACCATCACTAACTAGTGGGCACGGCCTGCAGATTTAGGTTTAGAGAGGCATCATTCATATGCAGTGGCAGGGACTTTATTTCTGCTTCATCCAGTTCCCTTCGGCTCCCAGGTGGTCTAAATTATATTTTCTTTTTTTTTCTTTTTTTTTTTGCCTCTTAAAAATTGTTGTTCTTTATTGAAATATCCAGTGTTATCTAGTGCATTCTACAGTGTTTTCAAATTTGTTTATTGAATTTAAACAATTAGTATACATAAGTACATATGGTGGCAGCAAACGAAAAGATCACATATATGGTAATAATATTGAGTTGTAGTTCCAACATAAACTCATAGTAGTTTAACTAAAACTATTTTAGCATGGATCTAATATAAGATGACCTCAGATAAAAAAAAGGTCTTAATTGATATCAAGAGTATAGTTTTTAAATAAAAATTAAAAAAAAAATTATTGTAGAATCTAAAATCTTATACTACATGTTGGAACTAGTTACAATTTCTATAATGATAAGGAAATACAAGTTCTGTTACCAAAACTATACAAAGAGTAAACTGAAAGAGCAGAGAGAGAGAAGGGGAATAAGTAGAAGAGAGAAAGAAGATAAAAGAAAAAGTAATCTTAGGTAGGTGAAAAAATAGATAGGGAAGAAAGAAATGAGAGATAGTACATGGTAATAAAAACATACCATGAATGCAGAGAATAGAAGTATAAATCGAGATTACCAAGGTCTTAGTAGGGAAGTATCAAAATTGGAAGGCAAAAAGTGAGTCACCCAGGGATTCCATATATTCTCAAAGTTGGATATTTTATCTTGAGTTATAGCCTCTGTTTTGGCATGGATCATTGCTTGGTTGAATCTATTTTTAGTTTCAGCAATTATTAAGGAAGGGGATTTCCAAGCTTTGGCAATTGTTTGTTTTGCGGCTGTAGTGATCTGTAATAGGAGTTTGAATTGACGGTAGGAGAGAATGGCCGGTTTTAAGTTTAAAAGTTAGCTATTGTAGGATCAGGATTGATAGGGATTTCAAACAGTGTTGAAATCATAAGAAATACATCTTTCTAGATTTTTTTTGCCACTGGGCAATCCCACCAAGTATGAAGATGTGATCCAAGATCACCGCAGCCATGAAAACAAGATGGGGAATAATTTGTAGCATATTTCGCAATTCTGACAGGGACCAAATACCACCGTGTGAGTACTTTGTAATTTGTCTGTAAGGCAGCTATGTTTTGTGAGGATGACTTAGCTGTGATCCAAATCTTATCCCAATCGGCCGCTTCCAATAAAAACCCAAGATCCATCTCCCACTTAGCCACATGTGATAGTGGGTCTGAGATGGGTTTAGTAATAAGATGAGTGTAAAGAGTTGAAATAAGTCCCTTAGTGTGTGGGTCACATTTACATATATATTTTCAAAGCATGTTAATTTATCTAAATTAAAATATATTTTCTAAGTCCCGTTAGTTCATTCAAAGGGGCCCAGGATTCTGTAGCATGGAGGGATCTTTTTTTTTTTTTTCATTCCGTGCTTAGTTTGACACCACCATTATATATGTGTATAAGGTGTTGACTGCGCTACCTTTCAAATCAATTTTTTACATATACATATGTGATTTTACATGACTCTTGATATCACCACTCAAATTCATCAATAATAAACTTATACAGATTATAAAGTGCAAAGTCCAATATATATCCACTTGTGTTAATAGGTTTCTATCCACTTGTGATAGTAAAGTTGTAGCTTCTCCACCATTAATTGTGCTGCTGTGGTGCTCCTCCTTATTTATTAAAAAGTGACTTTCAGTGCCAAAACCACCACTGCTTAAGGATTGGCCACTCACCAGAATAAAAACACACTCAAGCCCTCGGTTCATTTAAGGGATAAACAAACCACTTGCAGCTGTCCCCAGTGCCGCTTGGTATATGAATATGTCCTCATGAAAAACAGACAGCCTTCATAGCGCAATATGTTTTGACCATTTATTAAAAGATTAGATATAAAAACTGTGCAACTCACATGTTTCTGGTGCCCCTATACTGGCACCAAGCTTCTCCAGCGGTTTGTATAAAGTGATAAGGGTCTCCGTTGGTCTCGTTCGTTGGCGTGCGGCTCAACAGCTTTTCACATTAACACCACCATTAGCCGAATTTTGCGATAATGAAGTGAAGGTTCTGGCTCTAGCGAAGTGATATCAGTCAACAGCCTCATCACTGCCTGCCTACTTCAACAAGCAGGTGTTGAGGAGAGGGCGGGCTCTGCCTGATGGGGAATCAGCAGCGGCTGGCAGCCAGTGTGTCTGTGTGTGAACACGCAAGCGACAGACCACCACAGCAAGCTGTTATTGTGTGAGGAAAGTGGAAAGCATTAAACCTGCAGTCACTTCTTTGTCTCCCCTTCACCTATGCCATGCTCTGGCTGTTGCCCATTATTGAATTTTACAGCAGCTAAATGTGATCAACATCATTATCATCATAATCACACAGTACAGATGTGTTGAGCCACATCACCTGTATTGTGTGATTAGCATGATGATGATGATGATCAGAGAAGGATGTGAAATGCATCTTTAGACCTCATTTAGGGCCCATTCACACAAAGTACAGACATGCGTCTACCATGCAGAGCCGTCTTTTCCTGGCACGGGTTGCATAAAGTGTTGCGTGTATCCCCATGCCAGTGTCCTATTCAGCATCATATTGGGACACAGCGGCTCTGTCGGTGCAACCATGTGTCCCAATAAAAATAAATGGGATGCTGGCATGGGGATGCATACAACATTTTATGTATCCCGTGCCAGGAAAATACAGCTCTGCATAGGAGACGCACGTCTACACCCAGTGTGAATGGGCCCTTATAATTCTGTTTTGGTGGGAGGGGGTAAAAATGTGTGGCTCATCTGTGTGTGTTTACCATAGCAAACCACTCATCCTTATTCAAAGTAGCTGAGGGGGAATAGTATATGCTGTGTACAGCAAAAATGATCCCCACTGTTGAGTTCAGCCACCTCCCACCCCTGTTTTCCCGGGCCCTTCCATTTAATCAAGTTGGGTTGACAGCATGCAAAGGAGAAGGAAGGAAAAAACAGGGAGGGGAAGGCGCCGACCTGAGTGTAGTATTAAAATGATGACTTTAATAGGATAAGTTTAAAAACACAAGATGATAGAAGATGCTTGCAGTAAAGTGCAGTCCTGGCATTCCACATGGCTATGTGGGTCCCACCGCTGTTCCGGATAGCTGGAAAGGATTGAGCAGCTGGCTGGAATGGATCACAGTGTTTCTCCAGGAGCAAAGGAACCAAGCAGCTCCACACAGTCCAGCATGGACCGTGGAACAGGAAGTGATGTCACCGGCATCTGATTGGACCTAGACAGGGCTGGAATCTTGTCAATGAGGGCTGCAATGATGAAAGGCTACGCGCTCAGAGCTGACTGCTCCTTCTATTCAATAGAAGGAGCGGGGTCAATCAGAAACTTTTAAATTTCGGGAATTTCGGAAATTTAAAATTCGCAAATTCGTAAATCGAAAAATAAGAATGAAAATCTGAAAATTCAAAACAACGGAAATCCAAAAATAAGAACGAAAATACGAAAATTCCAGACGAAAATACGAAAACTGAGAATTCTAAATTCCTTCCTTTCAAATTCGGCTGTTAGTGAACGTAATGAATACAAATTTATCCGAAGGTAATAATTAACCATAATAAAAAATGCCGTATCTAAACGAATGGAATGTAACAAAATTAATAATGATAAATAATGATCAGTCGAACACCCCCAGTTCGGTTCGTTTCAGAACATCCGAACAGGCAAAAAATTCGGCAGAACACACAAACACCAATAAAGTCTATGGGACACGAACATGAAAAATCAAAAGTGCTCATTTTAAAGTCTTATATGCAAGTTATTGCCATAAAAAGTGTTTGGGGATCTTGGTCCTGCCCCAGGGGACATGTAGCAATGCAAAAAAAGTTTTTAAAAAACGGACATTTTTTCAAGAGCAGTGATTTTATTTAATGCTTAAAGTGAAACAATAAAAATGAAGTGCCTGGGGGGTGTCTTTAGTATGCCTGTAAAGTGGCGCAGTTTTCCCGTGCTTAGAATAGTACCGCAGCAAAATGACATTTCTAAAGGAAAGAAGCCATTTAAAACTGATCGCAGCTGTAATGAATTGTCGGGTCTCAGCAATATAGCTAAAACTTATTGAAAAAAACGGCATGGGGTCCCCCCCCAGTCCATTACCAGGCCCTTTGGGTCTGGTATGAATATTAAGGGGAACCCCGAAACCAAAAATGTTTAAAAAAATTGCGTTGGGTCCCCCCCAAAACCCCACTGACGGCTGATGACTCATCAGTTGTTACGGACACATCGGCCGTCCGCTCCTTAACTACCATGTTGTTTACAGGTTGTTATGGAGCTGTTGGCCGCCCGCTCCTTAAAAACCAGTACACATTCCATCATTACCGCATTCCTCGATCATTACTTAATTATCACATGCATTAAATTATTTATTTACTTCTGTGAATGGGGTGTAACGCCTTTTCGTGCACTATTTACTGAGCATTTTCAGGGTTTTGCAGTAAATACTGCAAAGCAGTATCGTGAGGTGACAGTTACAGGATCGAATGCAATATTTAGGCAAAATGTGTTCAAAACACCTAAATATCTCATTTTGCTTTTGTGAATGGAGCCCAGTATGTTTGTAAATTTTTATCATGGTTGGGATGGCTACCAAATGGTAAAAGAGGTTCTCTGTCTACCAGGGGCGGACTGACCATTCGGGCCCTTGATCGCTGACCGAGGGCCCGACGTCAGGAGGGGTCCCATGAGCGGCTCAGTCAGCAGCGGAAAAAAGCCGCCCCCCGCACCGCACGAAAACCCCCATTCTCCCGGATTAATACAGCTCACGGCACTGCGGCCAGCCCGCTGCCTGAGCAGGGCTCGGCTTAGGCTGAGGGAGGCTCTGTCAGCAGGGAGGGGCAGGGCAGGGAGCTCCACTGACGCTCTGACCCTGCCCTGCCCCTCCCCATGTAGTCTGAGTCTGTATGTAACTAGAGCATCTCTCCTGCACTTCTGAGAGCTCCGCCCTGGACCACAAAAATCCCTGCCCCCTATTGGTGAAAGCCCCGCCCCCTACCAACAAAAGCTCCGCCCCCGGACCTCTAAGAGCGGGAGGTGAGCCCGGCTGGTCAGGTAGGTCCTTCTGCCTACTGTATATACACGGCCTGTAGACCCCTTTTTATTTTGCTAAACCATCCCTGGAAATGTTGTTTACCCCCCTGTATAGCTGTGCATATCTGAAAGTTTAATTTTTAAAACTGGCTACCTGGTTATTTCCTGTAGTCGCATCCCCAGTCTTTGGTCATCTCCTGTAGTCGCATTTGCAGTCTGCTTATTTCCTGTAGTCGCATTCGCAGTCCAGTTATTTCCTGTAGTCGCATTTGCAGTCTGGTTATTTCCTGTAGTCGCATTCGCAGTCTGGTCATCTCCTGTAGTCGCATTCGCAGTCTGGTTATTTCCTGTAGTCGCATTCACAGTCTGGTCATCTCCTGTAGTTGCATTCGCAGTCTCTGGTCATCTCCTGTAGTCGCATACCCAGTCTCTAGTCATCTCCTGTAGTCACATTTGCAGTCTCTGGTTATTTCCTGTAGTCGCATTCGCAGTCTGGTCATCTCCTGTAGCTGCATTCGCAGTCTGGTTATTTCCTGTAGTCGCATTTGCAGTCTCTGGTTATTTCCTGTAGTGGCATTCGCAGTCTGATTATTTCCTGTAGTCGCATTTGCAGTCTCTGGTTATTACCTGTAGTCGCATTCACAGTCTGGTTATTTCCTGTAGTCACATTCGCAGTCTCTGGTTATTTCCAGTAGTCGCATTCACAGTCTAGTCATCTCCTGTAGCTGATTTGCAGTCTCTGGTTATCTCCTGTAGTCGCATCCCCAGTCTCTTGTCATCTCCTGTAGTCACATCCTCAGTCTACTTAAAAGTAGTTTCTGCTATTGCACTGCACAAATCACTTTATAACACTTCATTTATGATATCTATGGTCATGCATATTTATTGAATCCATATTGAGCACTATATTTGATTGGCTGTTTGCTTCTGCTTAGGCCTGGCACACACGCACAATCGCACATGATGATGACTTCATCATCATGTGCGATTGTGCGTGTGTGCCAAGCAGAAGCAGCCAATCAAATATAGTGCTTAATATGGATTAAGTAAATAGTGGGGAGAATGTTCCTTACATTGGTGGTCAGTGAGAAGAATGTTCCTTACATTGGTGATCAGTGGGAAGAATGCTCCTTTACATTGGTGGTCAGTGAGAAGAATTTTCCTTACATTGGTGGTCAGTGGGAAAAATGCTCCTTACATTGGGTGATCATCAGTGAGAAGAATGTTCCTTAAATTGGTGATCAGTGGGAAGAATGTTCCTTACATTGGTGATCAGTGGGAAGAATGTTCCTTACATTGGTGATCAGTGGGAAGAATGCTCCTTACATTGGTGATCAGTGGGAAGAATGTTCCTTACATTGGTGATCAGTGGGAAGAATGCTCCTTACATTGGTGATCAATGCGAAGAATGTTCCTTACATTGGTGATCAGTGGGAAGAATGTTCCTTACATTGGTGATCAGTGGGAAGAATGCTCCTTACATTGGTGATCAGTGAGAAGAATGTTCCTTACATTGGTGATCAGTGAGAAGAATGTTCCTTACATTGGTGGTCAGTGGGAAGTATGTTCCGTACATTGGTGGTCAGTGAGAAGAATGTTCCGTACATTGGTAATCAGTGAGAAGAATGCTCCTTACATTGGGTGATCATCAGTGAGAAGAATGTTCCTTAAATTGGTGATCAGTGAGAAGAATGTTCCGTACATTGGTGGTCAGTGGGAAGAATGCTCCTTACATTGGGTGATCATCAGTGAGAAGAATGTTCCTTACATTGGTGGTCAGTGAGAAGAATGTTCCTTACATTGGTGATCAGTGGGAAGAATTCTCCTTACATTGGTGGTCAGTAGGGATGAGCTTCGAGTTCGAGTCAAACTCATGTTCGACTCGAACATTGGCTGTTCGCAAGTTCGCCGAACACCGAACAATTTGGGGTGTTCGCGGCAAATTCGAATGCCGCGGAACACCCTTTAAAAGTCTATGGGAGAAATCAAAAGTGCTAATTTTAAAGGCTTATATGCAAGTTATTGTCATAAAAAGTGTTTGGGGACCCGGGTCCTGCCCCAGGGGACATGTATTAATGCAAAAAAAAGTTTTAAAAACGGACGTTTTTTCAGGAGCAGTGATTTTAATAATGCTTAAAGTCAAACAATAAAAGTGTAATATCCCTTTAAATTTCGTACCTGGGGGGTGTCTATAGTATGCCTGTAAAGGGGCGCATGTTTCCCGTGTTTAGAACAGTCTGACAGCAAAATGACATTTCGAAGGAGAAAACTCATTTAAAACTACCGCGGCTATTAATGAATTGCCGGTCCGACAATACACATAAAAGTTCATTGATAAAAACGGCATGGCAATTCCCCACAGGGAAACCCCGAACCAAAATTAAAAAAAAAAAATGACGTGGGGGGGTCCCCCTAAATTCCATACCAGGCCCTTCAGGTCTGGTATGGATATTAAGGGGAACCCCGGCCAAAATTTTTTTTTAAAAATGACGTGGGGTTCCCCCTAAATTCCATACCAGACCCTTCAGGTCTGGTATGGATTTTAAAGGGAACCCCGCGCCAAAAAAAAAAAAAAAACGGCGTGGGGTTCCCCCAAAAATCCATACCAGACCCTTATCCGAGCACGCAATCTGGCAGGCCGCAGGAAAAGAGGGGGGGACGAGAGTGCGCCCCCCCCCTCCTGAACCGTACCAGGCCACATGCCCTCAACATTGGGAGGGTGCTTTGGGGTAGCCCCCCAAAACACCTTGTCCCCATGTTGATGAGGACAAGGGCCTCATCCCCACAACTGTGGCCGGTGGTTGTGGGGGTCTGCGGGTGGGGGGCTTATCGGAATCTGGAAGCCCCCTTTAACAAGGGGACCCCCAGATCCCGCCCCCCCCTGTGTGAAATGGTAAGGGGGTACTTACCCCTACCATTTCACTAAAAAAGTGTCAAAATAGTTAAAAATGACAAGAGACAGTTTTTGACAATTCCTTTATTTAAATGCTTCTTCTATCTTCCTTCATCTTCTTCATCTTCTGCTTCTTCTGGCTCTTCTGGTTCTTCCTCTGGCGTTCTCGTCCAGCATCTCCTCCGCAGCATCTTCTATCTTCTTCTCCTCGGGCCGCTCCGCACCCATGGCATGAGGGGAGGCTCCCGCTCTTCTCTTCATCTTCTTCTTCATCCTCTTCTCTTCTTCATCTTCTTTATCTTCTTCATCTTCATCTTCTCTTCTTAATTTTCTTCTGCGGGCCGCTCCGCATCCATGCATGGAGGGAGGCTCCCGCTGTGTGACGGCGTCTCCTCGTCTGACGGTTCTTAAATAACGGGGGGCGGGGCCACCCGGTGACCCCGCCCCCCTCTGACGCACGGTGACTTGACGGGACTTCCCTGTGACGTCATGGGGAATGCCACAGGGAAGTCCCGTCATGTCCCGTGCGTCAGAGGGGGGCGGGGTCACCGGGTGGCCCCGCCCCCCGTTATTTAAGAACCGTCAGACGAGGAGACGCCGTCACACAGCGGGAGCCTCCCTCCATGCATGGATGCGGAGCGGCCCGCAGAAGAAAATTAAGAAGAGAAGATGAAGATGAAGAAGATAAAGAAGATGAAGAAGAGAAGAGGATGAAGAAGAAGATGAAGAGAAGAGCGGGAGCCTCCCCTCATGCCATGGGTGCGGAGCGGCCCGAGGAGAAGAAGATAGAAGACGCTGCGGAGGAGATTCTGGACGAGAACGCCAGAGGAAGAACCAGAAGAGCCAGAAGAAGCAGAAGATGAAGAAGATGAAGGAAGATAGAAGAAGCATTTAAATAAAGGAATTGTCAAAAACTGTCTCTTGTCATTTTTAACTATTTTGACACTTTTTTAGTGAAATGGTAGGGGTAAGTACCCCCTTACCATTTCACACAGGGGGGGGCGGGATCTGGGGGTCCCCTTGTTAAAGGGGGCTTCCAGATTCCGATAAGCCCCCCGCCCGCAGACCCCCACAACCACCGGCCACGGTTGTGGGGATGAGGCCCTTGTCCTCATCAACATGGGGACAAGGTGTTTTGGGGGGCTACCCCAAAGCACCCTCCCAATGTTGAGGGCATGTGGCCTGGTACGGTTCAGGAGGGGGGGGGCGCACTCTCGTCCCCCTCTCTTTTCCTGCGGCCTGCCAGGTTGCGTGCTCGGATAAGGGTCTGGTATGGATTTTTGGGGGAACCCCACGCCGTTTTTTTTTTTTTTTTTTGGCGCGGGGTTCCCCTTAAAATCCATACCAGACCTGAAGGGTCTGGTATGGAATTTAGGGGGAACCCCACATCATTTTTTTTTTTTTAATTTAGGCCGGGGTTCCCCTTAATATCCATACCAGACCTGAAGGGCCTGGTATGGAATTTAGGGGGACCCCCCCACGTCATTTTTTTTAATTTTAATTTTGGTTCGGGTTTCCCTGTGGGGAATTCCCATGCCGTTTTTATCAATGAACTTTTATGTGTATTGTCGGACCGGCAATTCATTAATAGCCGCGGTAGTTTTAAATGAGTTTTTTCCTTCGAAATGTCATTTTGCTGTCAGACTGTTCTAAACACGGGAAACATGCACCCCTTTACAGGCATACTATAGACACCCCCCAGGTACGAAATTTAAAGGGATATTACACTTTTATTGTTTGACTTTAAGCATTATTAAAATCACTGCTCCTGAAAAAACGGCCGTTTTTAAAACTTTTTTTTGCATTGATCCATGTCCCCTGGGGCAGGACCCAGGTCCCCAAACACTTTTTATGACAATAACTTGCATATAAGCCTTTAAAATTAGCACTTTTGATTATTCATGTTCGTGTCCCATAGACTTTAACGGTGTTCGCGTGTTCGAGCGAACTTTTTTCCTGTTCGCATGTTCTGGTGCGAACCGAACAGGGGGGTGTTCGGCTCATCCCTAGTGGTCAGTGGGAAGGAGGAGGAGGACACACCTAAGGAGCTCTCTGAGAACCAGCCTTTTTTCAAGCCTGGGCCTTGCCTGCTAGCTTGGCCCAGGAACAATGCCTGATCCTGGGGGAGGCCCAGGGAGGGATCCCCCTGATGACATGGGGCCTAGTGAGGAGGAGGTGGAGGATCTGACTGTGGGTCCAGGCCCTGGTATGGATGCGAGTGTCTTCAGACAGAAGATTGTTGATCGCTTTAGGCAAATTGGAAGGGCTGAAGAGAAACTTCAAGTTTTGAAAGCTGAACATAAGAACTTCAGAGCCAAATACTTCCAGGCCTGGAGTAGAAATCGCACAGCCATGAAGCCTGAGTTACAGGAATTGGAGGAAAAAGTAAAGCAGCAAACTTTATTGTTGGAGAAGTTAAAAGTCAGAAGTGGAGCTTTTAAAGAAAAGTTCGACAATGAGAAGAGATTTGCAAGCCAGTCGTCAGTAAGTTGCATGGATCAGCAGCCTCAGGTTATGGATGACCCGGGTCCATCTGCCTCTGCACCTCTCCCCCCATGTAAGGCCTTGGAATCGCCAGCGGCAACCAGCCAGGGGGTTGAGAGTGAGCATGGCACCCTGACCTTCATCCAGCAGATGGAGTCACCCCTGAGAGCAGACAAGTTTGCCATTTCTGATGATCCATCAGAAATCCCTGAGGATGAGAGGAAAAATAAACCAGGGAATGAAGATGGACCTGCACCAAACACCCTGAACATGGATGTTTCTACTCCTGCATTTGCTGAGACCAGTAGTTCCTCTACCAAGTTTGCTGCATGTTTTTCACACAGTTATGCCCCGTACACACGGTCGGACATTGATCGGACATTCCGACAACAAAATCCTCTGATTTTTTCCTACGGATGTTGGCTCAAACTTGTTTTGCCTACACACGGTCGCACAAAGTTGTCGGAATTTCCGATCGCCAAGAACGCGGTGACGTCACGCACGTACGACGAGACTAGAAAAGGCCGGTTCAGAACCAAGCGCAGCACCCTTTGGGCTCCTTTTGCTAATCTCGTGTTAGTAAAAGTTTGGTGAGAGACGATTCGTGCTTTTTCAGACTCGTGGCTTTCAGATCGTTTTCCTGCCGTTCAGTTTGTGCTTGTGGGTTTGCATCTGCTCTTCAGTGCGTGCAGTCAGTTCGTATTGGAGTTTTCTGTGCGATCTTGTCCGCTCGTTGCTGTTTTTCAGGTCGCTCTTCACAGGCCTTGCTGTTCTTCAGTGCGTTCTGTTACTTCGTTCTGAGCAGCCGACCGTTTTCTAGCCATGTTTCGTATGCGTACTCCTCGTAGAGTTCGTGCTGTGCGGGGGCTTGGTGTTGGGGTCCTGACCTTGACACAAGTCCAGTCCATGAACAGGGTGGGGAGGAGTTCATGGACCAAGAATTGGTTGCTTCAGCGTGACCAGTTCTGTCATATGCCTTTGCTCCGTGAGATCCGTGAGAATAATCCTGATGATTTCAGGAACTTTCTCAGGATGACGGACCCCGTATTTCACCGTTTGTTGGCTTCGCTGACCCCCTATATCAGCAGGCAGGATACCTGCATGAGGCACGCCATCACTCCGGAGCAGAGGTTGGTCGCTACCTTGCGGTATTTGGCCACAGGGAGAAGCCTGCAGGACCTCAAGTTCTCGACAGGCATCTCCCCCCAGGCTCTGGGGATCATTATCCCAGAGACCTGTTCTGCCATCATCCAGGTCCTGCAGAAGGAGTATATGAAGGTAAGATTTTTATCCTTTTATATCACATTTTATTGTATTGAATGTTTGATAATATATTGTATTTCTTTCCTCATTCCCTAATTACCATGATTGTAATATGCTGTGAATGTCCCCTTTGTCCTCATGCATGCTGGATTTTTATGTAATTATTATTTTATGCCCTTCATACATATTTGCCCTTCAATAACCTCCCCAGCATGGTGTCTCCTGCCCTATATTCACCTCATGTAGTCACTTAACAATGTATTTTATCAGCTCCATAGTAGTGCTTTACCCCAAACACCCCATCAAATGTTTTGAAATGTTATTTTGGATTTAAATTCAGGCAGAAGGCCAGAGGCTTTTTTTTGTGGTGTCCCCAAATTTTTTGTAACCCTTCCTCCCCCCAACTGCTAAGTCAGCTGATCCCAATTCTCTATCCTCAATCATCTATCTGCTGACTTTGCCAAACCCATACACACTATACCCACCTCTTTAGTGCTCAGATTTATGGATGAATTCCCCAAAGCATGTAGTGCAAGGGCCTGCCTGTATACTTTCTAATGGTACTGTTTAAAGTTCTTGTATCCTATTATGATCTTGATAGGTAATAGCAGAATGTCCAAATGTGCTCAAATGTGTACAGTGTGTATTTATATCTTTGTATTATGACACTTCTTACCTGTCCAGTGGGCTGCCAATAGTGTAACTAAGGAGGGGCTGTTCCAAGTAATACCCTGTATTTAGGCATTCATCTCTCAATGAAGTGAAGAGGGTTACCTGTCCAAGAGTTCCCCCCCCCTTATAATGTTAGAAATGGCCCATGAGAGGGGGGGGGGGATATGATAGGTGTACCTTATACTTTGTTGTAGTTAAATTCCCCTTAATAAATGCTATCTGGAGGTTGACCCATAATGTTTGTGTCTAATCTGCTTTCCAGGTTTCTGTGTAAAAATAGTAATGTTTATTGTTTTTTCCCCAACAGTTTCCTTCCACGCCACAGGAATGGCAGACTGTGGCCTCCCACTTTGCCCAGCGGTGGGACTTTCCTAACTGCGGAGGGGCAATTGATGGGAAACATGTCCACATCGTCCCACCACCCAACTCGGGGTCGTACTATTATAATTACAAGGGGTTTAATAGTATAGTGATGTTGGCGGTGGTGTCGGCTAATTACGACTTCTTGTATGTGGATGTGGGGAAGAATGGCCGGATGTCCGATGGTGGAGTGATCACCCAGACGGAGTTCTACAGGCATCTCCAGAATGGCAGCTTGGACTTGCCACCTCCAGAGGACAATGTTGAAGGTCTCCCATTTGTGTTTGTTGCTGATGAAGCATTTGCGCTGGGGGACCACCTGATGCAGCCATTCCCGATGAGGACCCTCACCCCGGAACAGAGGGTTTTTAATTACCGGCTGGCCAGAGCCCGAAGAGTGGTGGAGAACACATTTGGAATCCTGGCCAGCCGGTTCCGATTATTTATGACACCCATCCATATGGCGGAGTATAAACTGAACCATATAATACTTGCCTGCTGTGTTCTCCATAATTTTCTAAGAAAACATTCAGCCAACTATGCTGGCTCAGTTGGGCCTGAGGCCGGAATCCCAAATACATCAACAATGACGGCACTTGAAAGCGGCCGTCCTGGCTTGCCCTCCCTGAATGCCCGTGATGTCCGGTTACAATACTTGGAGTTCTTTGCGGGTAGGGGGGCTATCAATATGCCAGACAATATGTGACACCTTTTTCAAATAAAAAACAACCCAAAGAAATTCTTGGTGGACATTTACTGCTTGTGTTTGTTTTAGCTGACCCTGACAGAAATGTGTTGAGTGCAGAAAATGTCGTGATTGGGTAACCTTATAAAGAATAATGTTGGCTGGTACTTCCTAAATGCAAAAACACATTTCACTCCAAGTGCACTTGCAACTGCATTGAACCTGCACTTGTAGTGCAAAGAGGATTTGCCCTTAGGAAATAACCCCCATTTGTGCATAAAACAACAATTACATCACCCCAAAAGTGTTGTAGTGTTGAGACAATAATCCACACATTCTTGAGTAAGGCACTTTTTTATACCTGCACAATCACATGTGCATTTACCAAAGGTTTTTAAAACAAAACAACATGTTTGTTGTATAACAATTTTTGTGGGGGGGCATTATCAAAAATCCAAATATCCATTTCAGATAAAACAGGCCTGTGTAAAACCAACAAGAAAGCCAAAAAACTTGAACTTACAAAGTTCACATTAGGTAAAACCTGAAGGCTATATCAGACATCCGTATTTAGGAACTGGGTTTGATATAGCGTTCAGATGGGGGGAAATCACCCCTGGAAAAGCCAAATTTGGAAGATGCACACCAATTTACGAATGTCAACATGTGCTATCTGCCATCAGGGGGGATCAAGGGACGTGTTTTGGGGGAGCAAGCCCTTCCTCAACGCTATTATTTTTTTTAATAACATCAGTGATTTGTTGCTGGATGTTTTGCAATTGGAGATTACATCCCATGATCTCCCCTATCAGTATCTGGGCACTTTCAGATGTAAAGCGTTCTGGATCCCTCACATCACGATCACCTAAAAAGAGATAAAGAACAAAAAAAAAGGTCTCAAAAATCTGCCAACATCCATCTCTTTTACCTGAGTCTGTGGTCGCAGACACTCACCTGTTGTGGTGCCAATCTCCACCACGTCTTCTTCTTCCTCCTGCTCAGCTTCTTGGGTAGGTATTTCCCCTTCTTCCAGAGGGGGGGGTCTCTGGTCTCCTGGGATGAGGGGTGTCCGAGTCTTTTCTCCCCTATGTAAAACAAAAATGGTATACTTAGCACACAGATATTTGATGGCAGAACTATAGAAATAGGAAACATTGCTTGGAAGTGGGGTACAATTGTCTATTTTAGCCGAGTTCCAAGATGTATATTTTTTATTGCCCTTTGTCAAGCTGCAATACTTTACCTGTTTGGTACAAGCTTCCCAGATGGAGACCCCCCTATAGTATACACTGGAGCACCTGTGTGGCCCCCTAATAAAAATGGTGTTCTTGTGTCCCACACTAGTGCTCCAGTGTCCAGATGTGAAAACAGCTGCTCAGTGTCCTCTCCTTACACACAATCTAGTTTGCATTTCATTCTAGTAACAAACCCATCTACATAAACAAATATTTGGCATCCAAGTAGGCCCCAAAAAAATGTGGGAAAATGCATATGGCCTAAACAATGGTGTTCTAGAGGCCGAACGAAAAATGTTTGATACGAACGAATAATGGGCCCATGAACATTAAAGTTGACCTTTTTAAACGTTACAATTACTAAAATCATATGGAGCAGAACGAACGGAATAAAGACAGAAAGAATAGGAACACAGCACAACTACTTACTTTTTTGCAGCACTCTCCGGATCTTTCGGTACTGCTCCGGCTCTCTCAACTTCAGGTCCGACCACCGCTTCCTTAGCTGATCTTTAGACCTTCCTACCCTGAAATTACGCTCGAGACTCCTGACCACTTTTGCCATGATTTTGGCCTTTCGGATGTTGGGGTTGGGGTAAGGCCCATATTTTCCGTCATAGTCGGACTTCCTCATGATGTCGACCATCTCCAACATCTCCCCAAACGACATATTTGTGGCCTTAAAACGTCTCCTTCTGGATCGGGGCGTGCCTGGATCCGCCCTTTCCTCCTCCTCCTCGTTGCTACAATTAGCCCGCACCTGCTGTATGTCCGCCATCATGCTCTTCCCCGACTGCGCCGAACGAAAAGGGGCGGGGAATAGACTAGAAAGAACGTCAGGGGCGGGCGGAGTTACACGCATGCGCAGTGTATATAAAGCGTAACACGCGTGCGTATTACGTTTGATCTGTGAGCGGAGGAAGGAGCATTGAACGCGGCGATCGTAAGAACGAAGGTAAGAGACAAACTTGGGCCTATACTGCTTCTATAGATTGAGGCCTATATTGTAACAAGATTAGGAGAGTTTGGTGTGACATTAGGCTTTGTCTTGTGTTGTGTCTTGCAGTGAACATGGATATGGTACTGGAAGATGAGGACTTCATTTCAGTCTTCATACAGATGCTAAGGGAGCTGCCCTGTCTGTGGGAGATTAAACACCCCCATTACAAGAACCAAGCAAAGAGGAAGGCAGCACTGGAGCAATTGTGTGAAATTGTGAAGCAGGTGATCCCCACGGCAGACATCACTTATTTAAAGATCTTAATTGGTGGCCTGAGGAGCACATATCTGAGGGAGCGCAACAAAGTCCAGGATTCGCAGAGATCCGGAGCAGCAGATGACATCTATGTCCCCAGGATGTTGTACTACGACAGGCTGCATTTTCTGGCAGGCCAGACTGAACCCAGGCCATCCCTCTCCAGTCTTCCTTCCACGCTTCCTTCCCCCCTGGCTGAGGCTTCTGACGCCCAACCTGGGCCTTCCAGGCCACATGTGGAGGAGCCCAGATTGAGCCAGGTATAGCATTCCTCTAAATATTTCTGCTTGTCCAATCAATGATGTTAACTAGATGTTAGTTGGGAGTACTAATTTATGATTGTGATTGATGATGCAAAAACTAAAACCATGTCCCTTTTTCATACACAGGGAAGTCTCAGCCAGGAGGTGGCTGATCTGCAGGTCCCTCCACCCCCCCTGGAAACAGAAAGTGGCAGTAGGAGGAGTACCCTAGAGGAGGCGGCTATCAGATTTTTTTGTAGGGCTACAGAGGTCCTGGGAGCACCACACACCAGGCAGGAGAACCTTGCGGCATTCATAGCCTATAAAATGCAGAGGATGGAGGAGGGCCAAAAAGCCATGTGTGAGGCCCTCATATCAGAGGCTCTGGCGAAAGGTGTGAGGGGCCAACTTACACCTCACACACAGCTTTGGGATGGTCCTCCTCCTCCTCCTGCAGGTCCTACTCCTCCTCCTGCAGGTCCTACTCCTCCTCCTGCCACATCTCCAACTGCACAGCCACAGCCCGGAAGGAAGTGTGAAAGGAAGACCAGACAGTGAGGACCCTGGATCCAGTCTGGTCGGCCAAAAGATGCAGCCTCTTGTGGTACCACAGCCTGGGGACACTGATGTCATCTGCTGCTATCCAAGTCTCTGTGAATCCCGGACCAGACTGCCCTCCCTTATATATGGACTCCTCAGGCCACCAATTTTGAGGTTTATGAATTGATGTCTGCCGTGGGGGTCCCAGGCTTCACTAATTTCTCCTGTTGATCCAGTGTTGCCTTCCTCTTTGTTTGGTTCTGAGCCCTTAATAAAGTATTTTTGTTTTGAATTATACTCTCCTATGTGTTTTACTTCAAAAATGATGGTTTGTTTGTGAGGATTCAGGTACATTGCAAATATACAATGTGAAATGAACAAGGGACACCAACAACAACAAATCTCATGGAGATTAAATAATAAAAGATATCAATGGTGTTGGGGTAACTTGCCACACAAAACACACACAAAAATATTCTGGAGTAAGAATAAAAATAACATTGAACAAAGATCAGCCTTGGAAAAAATCCAAACATTAAAGAAAAAAAAAGGCTTAAAAAGAAAAAAAAAAAACCTAAAAAATATAAAACTGTCAGATGTGACAACTAATAACAATATATTGAGGAAATCCCACTAAAAAAACACAAATAAAACTTTGTGAGAAGTGTGTGTGAATATGAGCAGCAAAAAGACTTAATTCTTGTCACATTATAAAGAAGAAGAGAGTGCGCTGTATTAAACCATTTTTTACATTGCAGCGTGACGAAAGTGCTTTATCCATTACGAACGCTAAGTTTACCAGAACGAGCTGTCCCGTGTCGGAATTTCTTCTGAGCATGCGTGGCACTTTGTGCGTCGGAACAGGCCACACACGGTCGCAATTGACGCGATCGGATTTTGTTGTCGGAAAATTTTATCTCCTGCTGTCCAACTTTGTGTGTCGGAAAATCCGATGGAAAATGTCCGATGGAGCCCACACACGGTCGGAATTTCCGACAACACGCTCCGATCGGACATTTTCCATCGGAAAATCTGACCGTGTGTACGGGGCATTAGGCTGACACCAGCAAAGAGATTGCCTCACCTGAGCCTCTCTGTGTTCCAGCAGAGCTGATTGATGGTGATGGGGGAGGGGATCAGCACATTGCACCATGTGCAGTGGAAGCCATGGATGTGTCAGACCAGCCTGCTGAAAGTCCTGTCCTGATGGAAGAGAACAGGCCAGCTGAAGATTCCACCAGCACAGCAGTGGGAGCTGACACTGTTGGGAAGACTACAGGAACTGTGAATATACCAGCAAGTATTAAGAATGACAGTAATGATAAAACAATGAATGTGGTGGGTGGTGGTGAAGGGGTTAATACTGCTGGGAAAAATTAAAATGGCATTGCTCTCCCTGCTCAGCAGAGGAAAGACTCATCGATTGTGCAGACCAAATCTGTACAATCGATATCTGCTAGAAATGTGACAGACGGTTCAAAACACACAAATGCTTCTTCTGCTGGGAGAAATGTGGGCAGTTATGCATCTGTTCTGGGGAGTCGCACCAAGGAGGGTGGAGGGAATTTTAGTGGTCACAATTTGGGGGGGCTTGGTGGTGGGATGGTTGGTGGGTACAGGAGGAGGAATGTGGTTCAATTGAAGTGGGAGGGGGAGGGGACCCCACCAGTAAGGGGGAGGGTGGCTGAGTTGGTTCTGGAAATGGGGTTTAAAGCATCAGATATATTTGCTTTGATTTGCCCAGTGGGGAGTTATGAATTTGATTTGTCCTTTGTAAAGCCTGAGGGTTTGGATTTATTTTGGGAGAGGTATAGTAGGTGCAAGGGCCTTCCGCAGTGGAGTGGTTTGGTGCCAAAGGTGATTTCTAGGCAGCCTCTGATAAAGTCGGTGACGATCCTGGTGCGTAACGAATCCATACCAGAGGCTGATTTGATAGTATGGCTACGCCGATATGGTGAGGTCCTCGCTCCACTGCGGAAGGTCCTTGATCAGCATGGAATATGGACAGGGGCCTGGACAGTCTCACTAAAATTGGGGGTGCTTGGAAATGTAGTTCAACACCTTTCCTGTTCAGCTTTTCTGGGGAGAGATAGGCTGACTATTTTTTACCAGGGTCAGCCTAAAGTCTGTAATAAATGTGGAGACAAAGGAAATTTTGCATCTACCTGTACCCGTAAGAAATGCTCACTATGCCAGGATCTGGACCATTTGGCTAAGGATTGTACTGAAATTCGGTGCAATTTGTGCCAAAAGCTGGGTCATCCTTATAGTCAGTGCCCGGAGGCATTACATAACTTGCCAAGATTGGAGGCTGAGTTGCAGAGACTTGATAAGGAGGATGAGGCCGCTAAAACTGTTATTGCCCCTCCTGTTTCTGTTATATCTGTTCCAGATTTTGTTTCCCCTAGTAATGTGGTCCCTGAGTCTGTCCATCCTGTGTCTGTTACATCTGTTGTTTCGGATTCTGTTTCACCTAGTAATGTGGTCCCTGAGTCTGTCCCTCCTGTGTCTGTTACATCTGTTGTTTCGGATTCTGTTTCACCTAGTAATGTGGTCCCTGAGTCTGTCTCCCATGTGGTGGTCCCTAATCCTACTGTACGTAGATCCTCCAGACTGGCAGAAGCTGCTGGGGGGCAGGTTTGGCGGATCTTCCCACTCGGCCTCCAGTCCCTGTCCCTCAGCGGCACAAACGTGGTCAGGGGAATGTGGGGGTGCTGGATGGGGGTGGGGCTGATAGAAGGGTGTCCATATCCCATGTCTCACCCTCTGTTGAGGGGGATTCGGATGATGAGGGGTGGGAGAAGTTTAGGAGGAAGAAAAAGAAGAAGAAGAGGAAGACAAGTAAAGTGGTCATTTCTTCCTCAGGGTCGGACCCAGGAGGGGTTCCTCTTTGTAATACCTTTTCAGTTTTGTCGGGTGATGAGATGTCTGATATATCTTTCTCTTTATCATCCATGGATGAGGGGGAGTCACGTAGTCTGAAGAGAGCTGTTTCTGGTGATGAGAGTGTGGCAAAGGTTAAGAAACGACTACCCCAATCATCCTGATGGCAGTTCCCACTCCGATAAAGGTGGCGACCATTAATGTCGCCAGCATTAAATCTGCAAGAGCTCGTGATATTGCCTTATTTTTGCTCAGCGAGTTTGATGCCCAGATTTTATTTTTGCAAGAGACCTGGCTCAATACCTTGGCCGATGTCCATCTAGCAAAAAGGGAGTGGAGATGCGGTCCCTCCTTTTGGTCTCTTGCGGCTGAGCCCTGCAGCGGAGTTGCGGTCCTTTTTAAAACCGATATGGTAACATGCCGGCAGGTAATTGAGGTAGAAATGGGGAGATGCATGGTCTTGGACGTCTCTGTTAGGGGGCAGGACCTGCGCCTGATCAATATCTATGGACCGCAGTCAAAATGGGGCAGGAAATGCCTCCTCACAGAGATCAAGCCCTTCCTTTTTACGTCCCAGCAGGTTGTCTTTGGAGGTGATTTTAACACCATACTTAGGCCTGAAGACAGGAGAGGCTCCATAGACAGGCTGGGTTACGATAGCGTTTTTCTTAGAGATATGGTGAGACAAGCAGGCCTGGTAGATGTGCATATTAAGCACTGCCCTGGCAGCACGGGATTCACATTTCAGAGAGGGAATAGTCAGAGTAGGATAGATAGGTTTTTTTAAAGGAGAACTCTGCTTTCTCGGCTCCTGAGTTGAGGGCGGTGGAGTTCTCTGACCACTGTATGCTGTCTGTGACTCTGAATGCCTCGGACACTCCACCCAGGGGAAGGGGTACCTGGAAACTGAATTCGGCTCTCCTGGAAGATGTAGAGGTAAGACAATCCTTTGAGGATTTTTTTCAGGCACAGGTTTCTATTCTGGACTTTTGCAGCAGTAAGTCAGAGTGGTGGGAGCTTGTGAAACAAAGGACAATTGGACTTTTCAAGGCCATAAGTAAGAAGAAGCAGCTTGGCATGTACATTGCCTACCAGCATTTGCGGAGGAAGCTTGATCGTCTTGTCTCGTATAGAGGAGATCCAGGGGAGATCTCTGAGGTGAAGTTTCTTCTTAGGAAGTGTCAATACGACCGGCATGCCTCCTTGGTTCTGGAGAGGGATTATGGAAAATATCACTTGCCTGATCCTTACCAGAACTGTAAGCAAGGCATAGCAGTTAAGACGGTCATAGGCCTAAGGGATAGTACGGGTTCCCTGGTGAAGTCCAGATCAGGGATCCTGGAGATCTTCAGGTCATATTACGCAGACCTTCTGGGAAGAAAGGACCTTTGTCGGGACAGGATGGAAAGCTTTCTGGATTCTACTCCAGGATTGGGAAATGGTACATTGCCTTTGATGGATTTGACAGAACCAATTTAAGTGGATGAGGTAGTTCATGCTATAGAGAAGCTGGCTACCAAAAAATCGCCTGGGCCAGATGGGTTGACAGCTGAATTCTACAAGTGTTTTAAGTCCATTCTGGCTCCCTTTTTAGCAGAGGTTTATAACAGCTGTCTAGAAGAGGGTTCGCTCCCTCCCTCCATGAGGCAATCCGCTGTGATTCTTCTGTCAAAAGGTAAAGACCCCTCAAAGATTGAGAACTGGCGCCCCATCAGTCTTCTTAATGTTGATAGAAAGATCCTGGCGAAGATTCTTTTTTGGCGCTTGTCGTCAGTAGCAGGCGATTTGTTGTCCAGTCATCAGCACTGCTCGGTCCAAGGTAGAAGTACCTTTTCAGCGGTTTTAGCTGTCCGGGAGGCTTTGGAACGATGCAGGGCTGCTGGATGGAGAAAGTACTTGCTGGCATTGGATCAGGCGAAGGCTTTTGATAGTCAATCACGAGTACCTGTATTTGCTACTTGGTAGATACGGCCTGCAGGGGAGGTTTATAGATTGGCTGAAGACATTATATAGAGGGGCTGAGAGCTTCCCACTGGTTAATGGTTGGATTGGACGGCCTTTTGGGGTTGGCTCTGGTGTGCGCCAGGGATGTCCTCTGAGCCCCCTGTTATATGTATTCGCAATCGACCCCTTCATAAGAAGGCTAGAGAGTGGATCTTTGTGCGGGGTGCCTTTGGGCATTGCTGGTGTGCCGCCTCTGAAGGTCGTGGCCTATGCCGATGATGTGTCTGTTATTGTCTCTGGGACAGAGGAGGCGCAGGAGGTGGTCTCTATGATAGAGCAGTACACGGAGGCTTCTGGTTCTAAAGTCAACCATGAAAAGAGTGAAGTTTTCTGGATGGGTGAGGAGGGTGAAAGCTTCAAACTTCTGGATGCCTTCCCAGAGCCCCAGCAGGAAATTAAAGTGTTGGGCATCAAATTTGGTCCTGGTGGCTATGGTCATCGAAATTGGGAAAGCAGGTTGGTGTGTGCCAATGCCAAAGTAGCAAGCTGGAAGAAATGGAAGCTTTCCTTGAGGGAGAGGGTTGACTTGATCAAAACGTACCTGGTCCCAATCTTTTTATATGTCAGCTTCGTCTGTATCTTGCCAGCATCTCTCTATGCAAGGGTCTACAGCTGTTTTTTCCAACTGTTATGGGGAAGTAGGCTGAACCTGATCAAACGCAATGTAACTTACCTGTCTAGGCGGGAGGGTGGCCTAGGAATGGTCAACCCAATAGTTTTCTTTTCTCTGCTCTTTTTAAAGTACAATCTTGGTAACATGCTAGCAGAGAACCCGCCGGGATGGGTGGGCATTTTTCAGTCTTGTTTTAGGCCTTTTCTGCGATGCTGGGAAGATGGCGGGCCAGTGAAAAGTCTGAGAGTCCGACATGGCAAGCTCCCGGCTTATGTTGCCCCGTGTCTGAAAATACTTCGGCAGTGGCAGGTGACAGTGGAGGATATCAAGTCCCTCCCCAGGAAGCTTCTGGAGAAGAGTGTTTTGAGCTCTGCTTTCAGTGTGTCACTGGCCTTAAGGGATTGCCAGGGCTCTGTAATGAGGGAGGGGTTGCGTTTAATCAATTTAGAAAGAATCCCCTTGAAGTTTAGAGATCAAGCCTGGCTCGCTTTCCATGGAAGGCTCTATGTCAGAGGGAACTTGAAGCATCGCCCTGTGGATGATCGGGATTGTCCTAGAGTGGAGTATGTTGGTAAAGTGGGGTCTATGGACCACTTTTTGCTGCAGTGTCCCTTTAACATAGAGGTGTATAAAAGGGTGGGGAGGGCTCTAGGCATCCCCTTTTTCTATCGCATGAGTTATGCGGAGTGGGTGTACGGGGCATTCCCGACTTGGATACCACGTTTTTAGTTAGTATAGTTGTCCATTACTTCACATGGAATGCACGGTGCCAGATTACCCTGCGGAAAAAAGTCCTCTCTGTTGAGGTGGTGGTGCACGATATTCTGGGTGAGGTTGGAAAAATTCGGGGTCTTGAGAGGGAAAAGGGCGTGGAGGAATATCAGACCTGCCTTTGGTGAACTGCCCATCTCTGGGTGAGATGCTCCTTTTCTTTTTCTGTTTCTTTCACTCCCTTAGCTTTTGTTGGTTAGTATCTTCTTTTTGAAGAAGGGCTGCATGCACAATGGGTGCGGGTTTGTTTCTTGACCTCACAGTTTAGATGTCTGGTGTATTGGTGTGAGTTGTAGTAAGATTATCCCCAATAATGACATGTTCATGAGTTTTGTTTTTGCTGTAAAGTCATTTTTTGTTTGAGAGCAGATTTGCTATATTTATTTTCATTTATGTATATAGTTATGTATATTATATATATATATATATATATATATATATATATATATATATATATATATATATATATATAGTGATTTTATGCTTATTGATTGCAAGACTTTTAATAAAGAAAAAATTGGGAAGAATGTTCCTTACATTGGTGGTCAGTGAGAAGAATGTTCCTTACATTGGTGGTCAGTGGGAAGAATGTTCCTTACATTGGTGGTCAGTGAGAAGAATGTTCCTTACATTGGTGGTCAGTGGGAAGAATGCCCCTTACATTGGTGATCAGTGAAAATTATATAAAGTAAATAAAAATAATTTAAAAAAAATGTAAAGCACCCCCATGACCCCTGCACACGCTCTATATGAAAAGCTTTATGTAGGACGAGCACATGTATGTAAACATGTGTTTATAGACGCAAATGCTGGACACGGGAGCGCACCCGCAAGGTAACCCCCCCAGAAGAGTGCTTCTCCTAGGGGGTTATCTGATGCGGGGAGGAGCCGCGAGAGCCACCCCCAGTAGTCAAGGATCGGGGCCACTCTATGCAAAACGAGCTGCACAGTGGAGGTAAGTATGACATGTTTGTTTATTAAAAAAAAAAAAACGTGCCTTTACAATCACTTTAATTTTGGAAATGTACCGTTGTTGCACTTTCTTTAATGTAATTCTGTGACGAACGCATGTAGTGTGGGCAGTGCAAAATGTAGGTGGGGATTTGTGTGGGTGTGGCTTGAGTGTGGGAACACATGAACGGTGACAGGGGGCCCCAGGATCTCCTATTGCCTGGGGGCCCCATGAGTTGTCAGTCCGCCCCTGCTGTCTACCAGTTAGCAAAGTTTATAAACTGAAAAGTGACTATGCTTTGGTTTTACCACTGAATACATACTCTGGAATGGAGACTTTGATTACTGAAAAAGTAAAGCTAATAACCTTGAAATTAAACATGTAAGTTTCAAAATGACAAAATCACCAGTATTGGAAATGTCATTAGAAACTGATCTGTGTACCTTTTATAACAAACTGAATTTGTCCCTCTAATCTGTCACTCAGTTTTATTTTAAAGGCTAAATTTTACTATCTGCCACAGGAAAAACAGCTGGCGTCACTTTATAATGGTTTATTTTGCTGGCTCACAAACTGTTTCATTATTTGTAGCACAACCCTGGCTGCACTTTTCCTTCTGCCACTTTTTAATTAGCATTTAGCCGAGCATTGACTACTACCACTACTACAAATCTGCCTAAACTAACAATACTTGTTGAGGTTTCAGATTAACCACCCCCTTGACCTGGACATACTGCCCTTGGACTTGCAATTTCGTAAACTGAGGTGCTGTATTTTGCAGCATGTAAGTGTCAAATCCTGCAAACCTGTGTTGTATTTCTCTATCCATTATTCATTTGCTTGGATAAGAACAAGCAGAGAAATTACTCTTGTTGCTCTGAAAGCTACTTGATAAGGTGACCTTTAAGCAACAGAAAGGGAAAAAAAAGGAATAGTGGATAAATATAGCATAGTAACCCAGCTGTGCCACCGCATTGATTAAATATTTAAAGGTTCCGCAAAGGGCAGGGCATCCAGAGGTAAGAGAAACTGTTGTAGTAAAGGCGAAAAAGAAACATGGAAACAGGTGAGAATTAAAATGCTGTCAGGGCACAGATGACTGGCATAGTAGAAGATTTACAACCTACTGTAATGAAAGATTGAAAACCTATATAGCTTGCTTAGTTTAAATCATCAGTCTGCACGTTTGCAGAAGCGCAACTACATAATTGAAATTACATGGTTCTCCAGGGTTGAATAGAATACATGTAGATTTATTACATTGCCTTTAAATTAGTGGAAGATGAATGTGGTTTATAGCACTAGAGAACTGCAAAATGAGCCCTATGTTCACAATAGTCTTATCATGGAAGTACATCTGAAGGCATCTCATTTATGTAAAGATCAGTGGAGCACAAAGGCCTTGGAAGAATTTCATACTACTTTACTAAGTTCTTCCTTATAGATGCACAGAGAGGTAGATTTGTGAAGAACAAGGTGTTACCAATAGCACCCAATCAGATTGTTTCCTTTTACTGAGGTAGGCTAGAGAATAATGACTAAACCATGACTGATTGATGCAGGTAGCATTGTCTAGAAATAATCACCACATAGTGTATACATAGGTACATACAGTGTTTTACTATGAATCACTTACAATATATGTTATCAGAGACTGTCTTTGTCAGACCAGACTAATGCCCCGTACACACGGTCGGATTTTCCGATAGAAAATGTCCGATCGGAGCGTGTTGTCGGAAATTCCCACCGTGTGTGGGCTCCATCGGACATTTTCCATCGGATTTTCCGACACACAAAGTTGGAGAGCAGGAGATAAAATTTTCCGACAACAAAATCCGTTGTCGGAAATTCCGATCGTGTGTACACAAATCCGACGGACAAAGTGCCACGCATGCTCAGAATACATAAAGAGATGAAAGCTATTGGCCACTGCCCCGTTTATAGTCCCGACGTACGTGTTTTACGTCACCGCGTTTAGAACGATCGGATTTTCCGACAACTTTGTGCGACCGTGTGTAGACAAAACAAGTTTGAGCCAACATCCGTCAGAAAAAATCCTAGGATTTTGTTGTCGGAATGTCCGAACAAAGTCCGACCGTGTGTACGCCCTATAAGAGTGGTGGAGATTTTCTCTTCAATCATGTTTAATTATGTTTTGTTAAGCTATATAGACAATAATGTCAAACGGTAAGCCAGAGAGTAACATACAAAAAGAAAGAACAAATTCCATCATTCAGCACATCCAGACATTTACTATAAGTAAAGCATTTGATATTACTACTGTACAATGTTGCAGCATTAAACCAGCGCTAAAGGGTCTTGCACAGTCTAACCTTCTTCAAGATATATTACTTATACAAATTTGTTAGAGAAACAGGTCATTAGAAAGTCAATATCTTGCATCTGAGTTTATATGCGAATAGGTAGAATCATACCATTTTGACCAAGGTTGCCATAATGATGCTATTTTAGCGTAATTACCTATGCTAGAAGCCATTATCATTTCCTAACTGTAATGAGTTTGTGTAACAGCAATTGTTTCCTTGAAGGAAGGAGCAATGTTACATTTCCAATGTTTCAGCATCATCAACCTAGCCGCCAGCAATATATGTGTCACCGTATGTCTAAATGGAAAGGGAATAAAGTCAGATTTCAAGCTACTGTAAGTAGTGCTAATCCTGGGGTTTGGGTTAACCTGTCACCTCAGAAGTTAACTGGAAAATCTTGTTCCAATAGCTTGTAAGGTGTTTACTTGACCAAAGTGTATAGTAGAGATTGCCTATTTGGTCACACCCTCTCCAACACTCTTTGAATGTATTACCACCAAACTTAGATAGCCCAAGATAAGTAGCACCTTAGAGTGATCTTCCGAGAAATTTCCCATAACTTTAAACAACAAGTAGCCTAAGGCCGGGTTCACACTAGTGCGACAAACACTCCAACATTGGGAGCCGTCCTAACTGGTCCGACACAAGTCGGTCCGACTTTGAAAATTCTCCCTGTACTACTTTGGTCCGACTTTGATCCTACTTCAGCCCATTGACTATCATTAAAGTCGGATCGCCGTCTTGCATGATCTGATTTTTTGGCATGTGACTTTTGCTCAGATGATCTTGAGGGAAACTCTGCGCCAAATTTTAAATGAAAAACCGGCATGGGCTCCCCCTTCAAGAGCATACCAGGCCCTTGGGTCTAGTATGGATTTTAAGCGGAACCCCCTACGCCGAAAAAACAGCATGGTGGTCCCCCCCAAGTCCATACCAGACCCTTATCCGAGCATGCAGCCCAGCCAGTCAGGAAAGGGGGTGGGGACGAGCAAGCGCCCCCCCCCTCCTGAACCGTACCAGGCCGCATGCCCTCAACATGGGGGGTGGTTGCTTTGAGGCAGGGGGGGCACCCTGGGGCCCCCCCACCCCAAAGCACATTGTCCTTCATGTTGATGAGGACAAGGGCCTCTTCCCGACAACCCTGGCTGTTGGTTGTCGGGGTCTGCAGGCGGGGGGCTTATCAGAATCCGGGTTCCCCCTTTAATAAGGGGGCCCCCAGATCCCGGCCCCCCACCCTATGTGAATTAGATTGGGGTACATCGTACCCCTACCCATTCACCTAGGGAAAAAGTGTCAATAAAAAAAAACACTAGACAGGTTTTTAAAGTAATTTATTAGGCAGCTCCAAGGGTCTTCTTACGACTTTGAGGGTCTCTTCCTTCTCCGCTGTCTCTTCCTTCTTCTCCATGCTCTCCGGCCTTTTCTCCACGCTCTCCGGTTCTTCTCCCACTCTCCGGTATCTTCTGCCGGGCTCCTCTGTTATCTTCTGCTCTTTTTCCTGCTCTTTTGCTAGTGGTGGCCCGGTCTTCTCCACTGTCTTCTTCCCTTCTTCTGATGTTGACACGACGCTTTCTATCGCTGTAATGCCGTGTGTGCGGTGCACAACGACTTATATAGGGATGGGGCAGAGTCGGAAAGTGGACAGAGGGGGAAGAACCGGAGAGGGCTAGAAGACCCGGAGAGGGGAGAAGAACCGGCAGAGGCAGAAGACATCAGCGGTGGAGGCAGAAGAGCCGGAGAGGGGAGAAGAAATCGGAAGAGACACCGGAGCTGCCTTAATAAATTACTTTAAAAACCTGTGTACTGTGTTTTATTTTTTACACTCTTTTTTTTAGGTGAATGGGTAGGGGTACAATGTACCCAATACTCATTCACATTGGGTTGGGGGCCCCCTTATTAAAGGGGACTTCCGGATTCTGATAAGCCCCCCGCCTGCAGACCCCGACAACCAACGGCCAGGGTTGTCGGGAAGAGACCCTTGTCCTCATCAACATGGGGACAAGGTGCTTTGGAGTGGGGGGGCCGCAGGGCACCCCCCCTGCCCCAAAGCACCCACCCCCCATGTTGGTTGAGGGCATGCGGCCTGGTACGGTTCAGGGGGGGGCTCTCGCTCATCCCCACCCCCTTTCCTGACTGGCCAGGCTGCATGCTCGGATAAGGGTCCGGTATGGATTTTGGGGGGACCCCCACGCCGTTTTTTTCGGCGTAGGGGGTGCCCCTTAAAATCCATACCAGACCGAAGGGCCTGGTATGCTCTTAGAGGGGGAACCCATGCCAGTGTTTTATTTAAAATTTGGCGTGGAGTTCCCCCTCAAGATTCATACCAAACACAGCACCTGGTATTGGCGGGGATCCAAGTCAGATCCCCGTTTATTGAAAGTTGGACGTATGTCGGCTTCAAGTCGCAGGGCAAAGTCGGATCCAAAGTAGGACGGCTGTAGTGTTGCACCAGTGTGAACCCGGCCTCAGGCTGGATTCACACTGATACTACATGACAGTCATACGACTATCATCCTACTTTGCTCTGCGACATCAGTCCTGCATCAGTCCTACATCCATCCGACTTGAATGAACAGGATACTACTTTGATCCGACTTTGCGATAGTCTGACTTGTCCTTTGACCAATCAAAACAATCCCAGTGTGACAAAAATTTCTTTCACTGCTGCTGTAATCACCATGTCGGATGTCACAAGTCAGATGGTTAGGACAAGGATCCTATTTTGATCGACGATATTCAATGGGCTGAACCCAATGAAGGCCGGGTTCATACTGGAATGACAAACGCTCTGACATTGGGAGCTCACGTCGCATGACATGTGAAAAGCAATGTTTCCCTATGAGAGCCATCTTAACTGGTCCGACACAAGTCAGTCTGACTTTGAAAATGTTCCTGCACTACTTTGGTCTGACATTGATCCTTCTTCAGCCCATTGAATATCACTGAAGTCAGTCAAGGTCTTAACTGATCCGAATTTGGCATGCGACTTGTGCTCTGATGATCTTGAAGAAAAACTCCACGCCAAATAAAAAAAAAAAACGGCATGAGTTCCCCTCCAAGAGCATACCAGGCCCTTCGGTCTGGTTTGGATTTTAAGGGGAAGCCCCATGCCGAAAAACAGCGTGGGGCCCCCCTAAAATCCATACCAGACCCTTATCTGAGCACGCAGCCTGGCAGGTCAGGAAAGGTAGTGGGGATGAGCGAACGCCCCCCCCCCCTCCTGAACCATACCAGGCCGCATGCCCTTAACATGGGGGGTGGGTGCTTTGGGGCAGGGGGGCCATGCACCCTCCCACCCCAAAGCACCTTGCCCCCATGTTGATGGGAACAAGGGCCTCTTCCCGACAACCCTGACTTTTGGTTGTCGGGGTCTGTGGGCAGGGGGCTTATCGGAATCTGTAAACCCCCTTTAACAAGGGGGCCCCCAGAACCCAGCCCCCACCCTATCTGAATGATTATTGGGTACATTGTACCCCTACTCCTTCTTCTTCTCCATCTTCTTCTTCCTTCGCTCTTCTCGTCCCGCATCTTCCTCCAGGCTTCTACTCTGCTCCGTCTACATGATCCGCCTCAGTGGGAGTCTTCAGCCGTGTGACTGTGAGGTACCTGGTAGTTGAGCCTGACTGGTAGAAGGAGACCTCTCTTAAGCGCTGCTTCAGGAGCCGCTGGAGATGGGAACAGTGGTCTCCTGAGCACAGTGGGTAGGAGGGCCTGATGCGGGTTCCAGCAGAAGCAGACACCGGAACTGGAAGGATGTCCCTCAGGGATGGCTGAGCTGCGGATGCAGGTAACTGGTGCAGGCCGGTAGGCAGGCAGAGGCAGGCAGACAGATGCGAAGACAGCAGCTGGATGCAAAACAAGCAGGCTGGGAGCAGCGTCACAGGACACAGGTAAGCAAGGTCAGACAGTCCGTTTTGGCAGGAGATCAGGCAGGTATAAACAGGAGGGATGATCCAAGGGTAGTCAGACAGGCAGGAGTTCGGCAACAGGTAGCAGAGTAGCAAGGTCAGGCAAGCCGGGTCGGATTGGAGACTGGAGAGTGGTCAGACGTAGCCGGGTCAATAGCAAACAAACAGGCAGGCAGATACAGGAACTTTCAGGTGCAGAGCAGCACCTGACATGAGCACCTGTCACTCTTTTAAAGGGCCCTTGGCGCCAAACTGCGCTAGCGCGAACGGGCGCGCGCACGGACCCGCGAACGCGCGTACGGGCACACGCGGGAGCGCGCCAGTGCCCCCTGGTGGGGAATTTAGCTGAATTCGCCTAGAAATATTCCTTGTGGACCTACGTGCACGCAGATTCACCCGACGACTGCTGACATGCACCTGATAGTGACGCTTCGCTTCTTCTGACACTTCTTATATATCGGAGGGCGGGGCCACCCGATGACCCCGCCTTCCTCTGACGCACAGGGAATTCACAGGACTTCACTGAGACTTTTCCCGTGTTGTCAGAGAGGGGCGGGGTCACCCGGTTATGTAACCCTACCCCCCTCTGACAACACGGGGAAAGCCTCAGGGAAGTCCTCTGAATTCCCTGTGCGTCAGAGGAGGGCGGGGTCACCGGGTGGCCCCGCCCTCCATTATATAAGAAGTGTCAGAAGAAGCGAAGCATCACACAGCTGAAGACTGCCACTGAGGCGGATTGTGCGGATGGAGTGGAGAAGAAGCCTGGAGGAAGATGCGGGACAAGAAGAGCGGAGGAAGAAGAAGATGGAGGAGAAGAAGAAGATGGAGGAAGAAGAAGAACACCGAAAGAACATCAGAAGAAAGAAGATGGAAGAAGAAGCCGAAAGAAGAAGAAACTTATAAAGGACTTATCAAAAACCGTCTCTTGTGTTTTTGACACTTTTTTTGTGAAATGGTAGGGGTACATTTGTACCCATTACCAATTCACACAGGGGGGGGCAGGATCTGGGGGTCCCCTTGTTAAAGCAGACCCCCACAACCACCGGGCAAGGGTTGTGGGGATGAGGCCCTTCTACCCATCAACATGAGGACAAGGTGCTTTAGGGGGCTACCTAAAAGCACCCTCCCAATATTGAGGGCATTTGGCTTTGTACGGTTTAGGAGGGGGGGCGCTCTCTCGTCCCCCCCTCTTTTCCTGCAGCCTGCCAGGTTGCGTGCTCGGATAAGGGTCTGGTATGGATTTTTGGGGGGACCCCATGCCAATTTTTTTTTTATTTTGGCACGGGGTTCCCCTTAAAATTCATACCAGACCTGAAGAGTCTGGTATGGATTTTGAGGGGGACCCCCATGCCATTTTTTTTTAAATTTTGGCGTGGGGTTCCTCTTAATATCTATACCAGACCTGAGGGGTCTGGTATGGAATAAAGGGGGACCCCCACACCATTTTTAAAAAAAAAATTGGTGTGGGGTTCCCCTTAATATCCATACCAGACCCTATAATATCCATACCAGACCTGAAGGGCCTGTTAATATCCATACCAGACCTGAAGGGCCTGGTATGGAATTTAGGGGGACCCCCACAGATTTTTTTTTTATTTTGGTTCAGGGCACCACTGTGGGGAAATCCCATGCCATTTTTATCAATGAACTTTTATGTGTATTGTCGGACCGACAATTCATTATAGCCGCGAGTAGTTTTAAATGACTTTTTTTCTTTGAAATGTCATTTTGCTGTCAGACTGTTCTAAACATTGGAAACATGCGCCCCTTTACAGGCATACTATAGACACCCCCCAGGTACGAAATTTAAAGGAATATTGCACTTTTATTGTTTCACTTTAAGCATTATTAAAATCACTGCTCCCAAAAAACGGCCATTTTAAAACTTCTTTTTGCATTGATACATGTCCCCTGGGGCAGGACCCAGGTCCCCAAACACTTTTTATGACAATACCATGCATATAAGCCTTTAAAATTAGCACTTTTGATTTCTCCCATTTAAAGGGTGTTCCGCGGCTTTCAAATTTGCCGCGAACATCCAAAATTGTTCACTGTTCGGTGAACTGGCGAACATCCGATGTTCGAGTTGAACTCATGTTCGACTCGAACTCAAAGCTCATCCCTACTCATAAGTTTACATACCCTGGCAGAATTTATGATTTCTTGGCCAATTTTCAGAGAATATGAATGATTACACAAAAACCTTTTCTTTCACTCTTGGTTAGTGTTTGGCTGAAGCCATTTATTATCAGTCAACTGTGTTTATTCTTTTTAAATCATATTGGCAACAGAAACTACTCAAATGACCCTGATCAAAAGTTTACATACCCTGGTGATTTTGGCCTGATAACATGCACACAAGTTGACACAAGGGGGTTTGAATGGCTATATAGCCCAGGTTCACACTGAGCTGCCGAAATGAAGCTGTGAGATTTCACTCCCGCATGTCAGTTTCGATTTCGACCGTGATTTCAGAGACATCTGTGCAGATGTCAATGTAAATCGCAGCCTAAAATCGCAAAAAGTAGTACAGAAACTTCTTTTTTGGAATCTATGCGGCACAGCAAATGCAGTGTTGCACCGATTAGGACGGTGCCATTGCCGCCGATCTGACATATGATTTGAAATGTCAAATCGTACCAATGTGAACCAGAGCTAAAGGTAACCATCCTCACCTGTGATCTGTTTGCTTGTAATTAGTGTGTGTGTAAAAAGGGCAATGCGTTTCTGAACTCCTGACAGACCCTTGCATCTTTCATCCAGTGCTGCACTGACGTTTCTGGATTCTGAGTCATGGGATATGCAAAAGAATTGTCAAATGATCTTCGGGAAAAGGTAGTTTAACTGTATAAAACAGGAAAGGGAAATTAAAAATTATCCAAGGAATTGAGAATGTCAATCAGCAGTGTTCAAACTCTAATCAAGAAGTAGAAAATTAGGGGTTCTGTTGAAACCAAACCAGGGTCAGGTAGACCAACTAAAATTTCAGCCACACCTGCCAGGAAAATTGTTCTGGATGCAAAGAAAGACCCACAAATAACTTCAGGTGAAATACTCTCTGAAAACGTGGTGTGGCTGTTGGGCTGCATGGTTGAGTTGCCAGAAGAAAGCCATTACTATGCAAATGCAACAAAGTATCCCCCTTACAATACGCCAAACAGCACAGAGACAAGCCTCAAACCTTCTGGCACAAAGTCATTTGGAGTGATGACACCAAAACTTAGCTTTTTGGCCACAAACATAAACACTACATTTGGAGAGGAGTCAATAAGGCTTATGATAAAAGGTATTGAGGTGAATCGCTGATGTTTTGGGAATGTGTGAGCTATAAAGGCACAGGAAATTTGGTCAAAATTGTTGGCAAGATGAATGCAGTATGTTATCAAAAAATACTGGAGGAACATTTGCATTCATCAGCTAGGAAGCTGCGCATGTGACGTACTTGGACATTTCAACAAGACAATGATCCAAAACACAAGGCCAAGAATAAAGTGAAGGTTCTGGCGTGGCCATTTCAGTCTCCTGACCTCAAAATCATTGAGCCACTCTGGGGAGATCTCAAATGTGCAGTTCATGCAAAACAGCGTGGCTCCGCCTAACGTCACGCTCTCACGTCACACCCAGAAGGTTCGGCCTGGAACGCAGGCTGGTGCGCACGCTACGGAGCAGCTCTCCATCCCTAGCACCGTATGCGCCCCTGCATATTTGGATTTTTCGCCGGATGGGCTTTTTATGTATGCTACTTTTATAAATAAACCATTCTACTACACTATGGGAGTCCTTTGTGTTTTCCGGTGAGGAACAGGCCGCCTGTTGCGGTGAAGACACTCGAGGAACCCTGGTTCGGAATACTGGTTGGAAATCCATGATTTAAAACAACAGTGACGGTGGTGCAGATGATCATTACGGCTACCTAAGGGAAAGATCTGTACTAAAGCTACCCACTCTATGCCTACTACACCTGCATAGGTTATCATCTCTGGTGAGTGGGGACACATTGGGGGAGCACCTAGTCACGATATCTGCTATACACACAAGTCACTGGAAGTTTTACCTGGAACTTTATTACGCTTTGGTTACAACCACCTTTTTATGCAATATATGTTGTTTTCATTAAGAAGTACAGAATTTATGGACTTGCACTACAGATTGAACATTTATATATTTATTAGCACTGTGGACATTGGCTGCACAAATTGTTGGTTGATTTACAAACTATTAATGTTCACATGCACTACAGTAGTTATCCTCACTTAAGATATGTTATCTTATTACATCAGTTTATAGTTTGGATTTTGAGTTTGGTATTTGATTTGCAAGAGGAGTGGTGCGCATATGTGGGTTTACAGGGGCTGGAGATTTTGGGAGGATTGGGGTCCCGCCCAGTTTCCATCCTACCCACAACACCTGTTCACTTTATACATCATAACCCACACCCACTGGTGGAATACAAACATATCCTAGTCATATGCTACTGGGGTTTGTTTTAATGATTTTGAAGCTTCACCATTATACACATTTTTTTGGCATATAGGGTAGCGCCATTTCCCCACTCTTTCTCAAAAAAGCAAGTGTGTTCGCTGACAATATATTTTTTAAGACTTTTAGGGCTTTTGTGTCATATACATGCTAGTAAATTATGTTATGATGGCAGTATTACTGTGCAGAGCTCTATCCAAAAGGGGAAGCTCCACTTGTCTGCCTCCTTCCCCCCCCCCCCTCCACTGCCACATTTGGCACCTTTTGGAGGGGGGGGGGGGGGCGGTTGTTCGCAGCGGCGAAGTGAGCCAAAAGTTCGCCACCCCTCCTTCTCCCAGCAGCCAACCCATTCACAAAATGCAGTGAAAGGCTTCACTTCCGGTTTCCCTTAGCCAAGATGGCGGCGCCAGAACCCGAGAGCCGATTCAAGAATCAGATCGGGTGAGAACACTGCTGGATGCCTGGACAGGTAAGTGCCCTAATAGTAAAAGTCAGCACCTACAGTATTTGTAGCTGCTGATGTTTAATTTTTTGGGAGGGGGCCAAAACTCCTCTTTAACCACTTACCAACCCGGCCATAGCCCAATGACGGCTACAGCACGTTCTGATAACTCTGGGAGGGCGTACAATGACATCCTCCCAAAACCTGGGGCACGCACCCGTGAATGTTTGTGACCATCGGGTCCTCCAGGCCCGGCATGTCACGGAATGAGGTAAAGGGCCAATGACAGCGGCCCTGTGCCACGTGATCACTCTGTCCAATGATGGAGCGATCAGTTTTCAACAAACCGGAGCATGTTTGGTCCAGCTTCTTCCCTTTCCTCACACAGATCGGTACAGCGTGTGAGGAAAAGGAGGGAGCGGGGTGAAGCAGCACTGTGGGCTGGATCTGAAGTGCCCTCAGCACTGATCTGTGCCCATTCATGCCTGTCCATGCTCCATCCATGGCTCATCAGTGCCAATTCCATGGCTCATCCATGCCTATCCGTGGCTCACCCATGCTTATCCATGCCCATCCATGGCTCATCCATGCCCATCCATGGCTCATCTATGCTCATCTATGCCAATCCATGGCTCATCAATGCTCATCCATGGCTCATTCATGCTCATCCATGCCCATCCATGGCTCAACCATGCCCATCCATGGCTCTTCCATGCTCATCAATACCAATCCATGGTTCATCCATGCTCATCCGTGCCCATCCATGCACATCCATACTCATCCATGCACATCCATGGCTCATCCATGCTCATCCGTGCCAATCCATGCTCATCTGTGCCCATCCATGGCTCATCCATGCTCACCCATGCCCATCCATGGCTCATCCAAGGCTCATTCGTGCTCATCCATGCCCATCCATGGCTCATCCATGGATCATCTGTGCTCATCCGTTCCCATCCAGAGCTTATCCATGCCCATGCGTGTCTCATCCATGCTCATCCGTGCCCTTCCGTGGCTCATCCGCGCCCATCCATGCTCATCCGTGCCCATCCATGCTCATCCATGGCTCATCCGTGTTAATCCACAGCTCATACATGCCGATCCATGGCTCATCCATGGCTCATCTGTGCTCATCCATGGCTCATCCATGCCCATCCACGGCTCATCTATGGCTCATCTATTGCTCATCCATGGTTCATCCATGCCCATCCATGGCTCATCCATGGCTCATCCATGGCTCATCCATGCCTCCTTCATGCTCATCCATGGCTCATCCATGGCTCATCCATGCCCATCTATAGCTCATCCATGGCTCATCCATGTCTCCTTCATGCCCATCCATGGCTCATCCATGCTCATCCATGGCTCATTCATGCCTCATTCATGCCTCATTCATGGCTCATTCATGCTCATCCATACCACCTCAGTGCTCATCCATGCCACATATGTGCTCATCCGTGTCTCATCTCTTCCAGATCATTGCTCATATGTGCCACATCAGTGCTCATCCATGCACATCCATGGCTCATCCATGCTCATCCGTGCCAATCCATGCTCATCTGTGCCCATCCATGGCTCATCCATGCTCACCCATGCCCATCCATGGCTCATCCAAGGCTCATTCGTGCTCATCCATGCCCATCAATGGCTCATCCATGGATCATCTGTGCTCATCCGTGCCCATCCAGAGCTTATCCATGCCCATGCGTGTCTCATCCATGCTCATCCGTGCCCTTCCGTGGCTCATCCGTGCCCCTCCATGCTCATCCATGGCTCATCCGTGCTAATCCACAGCTCATACATGCCGATCCATGGCTCATCCATGGCTCATCTGTGCTCATCCATGGCTCACCCATGCCCATCCATGGCTCATCTATGGCTCATCTATTGCTCATCCATGGTTCATCCATGCCCATCCATAGCTCATCTATTGCTCATTCATAGCTCATCCATGGCTCATCCATGCCTCCTTCATGCTCATCCATAGCTCATCCATGGCTCATCCATGCCCATCCATAGCTCATTCATGGCTCATCAATGTCTCCTTCATGCCCATCCATGGCTCATTCATGGCTCATTCATGGCTCATTCATGCCTCATTCATGCCTCATTCATGGCTCATTCATGCTCATCCATACCACATCAGTGCCCATCCATGGCTCATCCATGCTCATCCGTGCCCATCCATGGCTCATCCATGCTCATCCGTGCCCATCCATGGCTCATCCGTGCTCATCCGTGCCCATCCATGCTCATCCATGGCTCATCCGTGCTAATCCACAGCTCATACATGCCCATCCATGGCTCATCTGCGCTCATCCATGGCTCATCCATGCTCATCCACGGCTCATCCATGCCCATCCACGGCTCATCTATGGCTCATCTATTGCTCATCCATGGTTCATCCATGCCAATCCATGGCTCTTCCATGGCTCATCCATGGCTCATCCATGCCTCCTTCATGCTCATCCATAGCTCATCAATGGCTCATCCATGCCCATCCATAGCTCATCCATGTCTCCTTCATGCCCATCCATGGCTCATCCATGCTCATCCATGGCTCATTCATGCCTCATTCATGGCTCATTCATGCTCATCCATACCACATCAGTGCTCATCCATGCCACATCAGTGCTCATCCATGCACATCCATGGCTCATCCATGCTCATCCGTGCCAATCCATGCTCATCTGTGCCCATGCATGGCTCATCCATGCTCAGCCATGCCCATCCATGGCTCATCCAAGGCTCATTCGTGCTCATCCATGCCCATCCATGGCTCATCCATGGATCATTTGTGCTCATCCGTGCCCATCCAGAGCTTATCCATGCCCATGCGTGTCTCATCCATGCTCATCCGTGCCCTTCCGTGGCTCATCCATGCTCATCCGTGCCCATCCATGGCTCATCCATGCTCACCCGTGCCCATCCATGGCTCATCCATGCTCATCCGTGCCCATCCATGCTCATCCATGGCTCATCCGTGCTAATTCACAGCTCATACATGCCCATCCATGGCTCATCCATGGCTCATCTATGCTCATCCATGGCTCATCCATGCTCATCCATGGCTCATCCATGCCCATCCACGGCTCATCTATTGCTCATCCATGGTTCATCCATGCCCATCCATAGCTCATCCATGGCTCATTCATAGCTCATTCATGGCTCATCCATGCCTCCTTCATGCTCATCCATAGCTCATCCATGGCTCATCCATGCCCATCCATAGCTCATTCATGGCTCATCCATGTCTCCTTCATGCCCATCCATGGCTCATCCATGCTCATCCATGGCTCATTCATGGCTCATTCCTGCTCATCCATACCACATCAGTGCTCATCCATGCCACATCAGTGCTCATCCATGCCACATATGTGCTCATCCGTGTCTCATCTCTTACAGATCATTGCTCATATGTGCCCCATCAGTGCTCATACATGCCACATCAGTGATCATCCGTGCAACATCCATGCCACATTAGTGCTCATTCATGCCACATCAGTGCTCATCCTTACCACATCCATGCCACATCTATGCCATATCAGTGCTCATCCATGCCACATCAGTGCTTATCCGTGCCACATCCGTGCTCATCCATTCCACATCAGTTCTCATCCGTGCCACATCCATGCCACATCAGTGCTCATCTGTGCCACATCAGTACTCATCTGTGCCACATCCATGCCACATCAGTGCTCATCAGTGCCACATTCATGCCACATCAGTTCTCATCCGTGTCACATCCATGCCACTACAATGCCCATCAGTGCCACTACAGCGCCCATCAGTGTCTCACAAAAGTGTTATATGTAGTCAAATTAGATTTGAAATGTATGCCCTTAGAGCCCCTGGTAGTGCTCCCTGCATGTTGGGCCTCTGTATGTGGCCAAGCTGTGGAAAACTCTCACACATGTGGTATTGCCATACTCAGGAGGAGTAGCAGAATATATTTTGTTGTGTAATTTTGCTATGTACATGCTATGTGTTGGAAATTTCTTATATATGGACAACTTTGCATAAAAAAAAAAAAAGATTTTTCATTCTCTTTCCACATTTTCCAAAAACTTGTGGAAAAAAAAAATGACATATTCAAAAAACTCATTATGCCTCATAGATTATACGTTGGGGTTTGCTTTCCAAAATGGGGTAATTTTTTGGGGCGTTTCCATTGTCCTGGTGCTCTAGGGTCTTCAAAAGTGTAAAAGGTAGTCAAGGAATTAAATGTGTAATTTATGTCCCTAGAACACCTGATGGTGCTCCCTGCATGTTGGGCCTCTGTATGTGGCCAGGCTGTGTAAAAGTCTCACACATGTGGTATCATCATACTCAGGAGGAGTAGCAGAATGTATTTTGGGGTGTAGTTGCAAGTATGCATATGATGTGTGTGAGAAATAACCTGTTAATATGACAATTTTGTGAAAAAAAGAAAAAGAAAAAAATCTTAATTTTGCAAAGAATTGTGGGAAAAAAATACAACTTCAAAAAACTCACCATGCCTCATACTAAATACCTTGGAATGTCTACTTTCCAAAAAGTAGTCATTTGGTGGGTATTTGTACTGTCCTGGCTTGTTAGTGTCTATTTTCATTGATTGGCACCATAGCTTGTAGTAGACTCTATAACCTTCACAAAGACCAAATAATATACACTTATTTGGGTTATTTTTACTAAAGATATGTAGCAGTATAAATTTTGGCCAAAAAAAAAGTGAAAAAAAGGACAAAAAGTCCTACAGTGTTTCATGACTGAGTAATTGTCACTCAAAATGTGAGAGCACTGAAAGCTGAAAATTGGTCTGGTTAGGAGGGGGGTTAAAGTGCCCAGTGGGCAAGTGGTTAACAGTAAAACCAGGAATAGTACTGTTGTCTGTTATACTCTACACAGTACATGCCCCAGTGTGCAATCTTCTAAAGACTGAGCAAGTAAAGGAACAGTTTTACCCAAGCATGCTACCACATTTGCTACCTTTTTTAAGGGCTCTAGGGAAAAGGACACTACTTACTTCCTTCTGGTGCAGCCACATATTCATCCGCCGTGCACCTTACTCTGTCATTGCTCACTGCCATCATAACATGCAATATTTTCTCAATTTTACCAGATAAGGCTCAATCCCCAAAGCTAGCACATCAAGCTAGGTATCATTATTTTCCAAAGGTTACAGTTATTTTTAGTCAAATTCAATTACATTTAAAAGTTATAGTCACATGGCTGAAAATCCAGTGCCTTGTGTTGGTGTTAAAGTTTTTTGATTTGAGCCTTCACTCTTGTTCTTAGGACAAATTTGGTCTAAAGTTTTCTGCAACTTTTTCTTTCTGTGTAATTTTTACATCACTGGACTGGTCAGATTCTGTTATCTACTGTCACAACATTCTTTATCAAAACTGTTGTGAAATTCAGTCAAGACCACTTGTCTTAATAAGAAGGTATGAGCTTTCTGTTCGGGTCGAACATGAGTTCGAATCGAACATTGGCTGTTCGCCCGTTCGTCGAAAACCGAACATTATGGGCCGTTCGCGCCAAATTAGAGCGGTGCGTAATGGCCCATAATGCACTGCGGGAGCGCAGTGCATTGCTGTATGATGATTGGCCAAAGCATGCACCATGACCTGCATGCTTTGGCCAATCCCAGCGCCCTCAGCTAAGAGAGCCATAACTGGCCAAAGGCAGGGTGCCTTTGGCCAATCATGGCTCAGAGGGACTTAATCCACGCCCCACACTATATATGGCTGCCTGCACGTCGGCCCCGTGTAGTGTGTTGTTGGCTTGGACGGAGAGAGAGTGTAATTTAGATGGAGCAGGCAGGCAGGTTATTCAGTTAGCTGCAGTGTATTTAATATATATATATATATATATATATATATATATATATATATATATATATATATATATATATATATACACAGACAGTCATATATATATATATATATAATATACGTATATATATACATTTATATATCCACTGTATCTAGTTTAGCTATATCTGACAGCAGGGCGTTCCTGGTGTACTGTTTCTAATATACTTCAGGCAGGCAGGTTATTCAGTTAGCTGCAGTGTATTTAATATATATATATACACAGACAGTCTTGTGTATATATACAGTATATGTATCCAGTTTAGCTATATCTGACTGCAGGCCATTCCTGGTGTACTTTTTCTAATATACTTCAGGCGGTGTACACAGTACACAGTACGGTGCACCCATAGTGCAGTTGCTACTACTTTTCTGGTGGTGTACACAATACAGTACTCCCATAGTTGTTATTACACTTTTGTTGGTGTACACAGTATCGTGCACCCCTAGTGCAGTTGCTACTACTTTTCTGGTGGTGTACACAATACAGTACACCCATAGTTGTTATTACACTTCGGTTGGTGCACGGTACACAGTACCGTGCACCCCTAGTGCAGTTGCTACTACTTTTCTGGTGGTGTACACAGTACACAATACATACAGTGCACCCATAGTTGCTATTAGACTTCTGGTGGTGTACACAATACCGTTCACCCCTAGTGCAGTTGCTACTACTTTTCTGGTGGTGTACACAGTAAACAACACATACAGTGCACCCATAGTTGCTATTAGACCTCTGGTGGTGTACTCAATACTCGATACCGTTCACCCCTAGTGCAGTTGCTGCTACTTTTCTGGTGGTGTACACAATACAGCACACCAATAGTTATTACACTTCTGTTACTGTACACTGTACCGTGCACCCCTAGTGCAGTTGCTACTACTTTTCTGGTGGTGTACACAATACAGTGCACCTATAGTTGTTGTTATACTCCTGTTGGTGTACACAGTATCGTGCACCCCTAGTTCAGTTGCTACTAATTTTCTGGTGGTGTACACAGTAAACAATACATACAGTGCACCCATAGTTGTTATTGCACTTCTGTTGGTGTACACAGTACTATGCACCCCTAGTGCAGTTGCTACTACTTTTCTGGTGGTGTACACAGTACATAATACATACAGTGCACTCATAGTTTTCATTGCACTTCTGTTGGTGTATACAGTACCGTGCACCCCTAGTGCAGTTGCTACTACTTTTCTGGTGGTGTACACAGTACACAATACATACAGTGCACCCATAGTTGTTATTAAACTTCTGTTGATGTACACAGTACCGTGCACCCTTAGTGCAGTTGCTACTACTTTCCTGGTGGTGTACACAATACATAGAGTGCACCCATAGTTGTTATTACACTTCTGTTGGTGTACACAATACCGTGCACCCCTAGTACAGTTGCTACTACTTTCCTGGTGGTGTACACAATACATACAGTGCACCCATAGTTGTTATTACACTTCTGTTGGTGTACACAATACCGTGCACCCCTAGTGCAGTTGCTACTACTTTCCTGGTGGTGTACACAATACATACAGTGCACCCATAGTCGTTATTAAACTTCTGTTGGTGTACACAGTACCATGCACCCCTAGTGCAGTTGCTACTACTTTCCTGGTGGTGTACACAATACATACAGTGCACCCATAGTTGTTATTACATTTCTGTTGGTGTACACAATACTGTGCACCCCTAGTGCAGTTGCTACTACTTTTCTGGTGGTGTACCCGGTACACAATACATACAGTGCACCCATAGTTGTTATCACACTTCTGTTTGTGTACACAGTACCGTGCACCCCTAGTGAAGTTGCTACTACTTTTCTGGTGGTGTACACAGCACACAATACATACAGTACCCCCATAGTTGTTATTACACTTCTGTTGGTGTACACAGTACCGAGCACCCCTAGTGCACATTCTACTATTTTTCTGGTGGTGTTCACAGTACACAATACAGTGTAGTGTGGTTTTCCTAAACAAAATTTACAGCATGTCTGGAAGGCCACCAAGGAGAGGCAGATGCTTACAGGCCACAAAAAGAGGGCAAGCAGGCTGTGTGTCTACAGTCGACAGTGCTGGTAGTGGGCACGGTACACCCTTTGCACGTGGCCGTGGGGCACGCTTGTCCTTTTTTTCTGCAGCTGGCCGTGTTATTGAGCCTCAACATGCAGAAAAGTTGGTGGAATGGATAATAAAGCCCTCCTCATCCTCCTCATCCTCTGTCACCCAGCCACAGAGTAGTTTGCCTGCCAATGCAGCTGCCAAAGCAGCCTATTCCATCAGCTCCATGTCAACAGTCACTCCTTCCCTAGCCCCACCATCATGGACGGAGGAGTCCCCCGAACTATTCGACCACAGTGTCGGGTACATGCAGTAGGAGGATGCACAGCGATTTGAAGGCTCCGATGATGGTACCCAGGTTGAGGAAGGGAGTAACATGAGCGTAGAGAGAGGGGGTGCCCAAGAAGGTCAACAAACTGGCAGTCATGTTCCCCAAGCTGCAGCATACAGCCAAGTTTGATCCAGTGATGAGGAGGGAGGGGATGATGAGGTCACTGACTCTACTTGGGTGCCTGATAGAAGAGAGGAGGAGGAGGCGCATCTTCAACAAGGCAGGATGCCCTCCAGGGGGCAGCTTAAGGGCAGCCACCCTATTGCATCACACTGCAGAGCTAAAAAGGTTCAGGGCACTGCTGACTCCCCGCATATTTTGAAAAGTTCTTTGGTGTGGCCCTTTTTTGACACATGTGCAGCAGATCGCACTGTTGCTGTTTGCAACATATGTCCAACATCAAGCGTGGCCAAAACAGCAGCAGCTTGGGCACCACATGCTTGACCAGACATACGATGACCTCCCATGCAATCCGTTGGCAACACCACTTAAAAGACCCACATCAAAGAACAAGGCAGGACTCTCCTTGCTCCTCATCAGCTGGGATCTGCAACCCCACTATACCTCCAGTCTTCTCAGAAACCTGCACAGAGAGGAATGAAGGTATATAAATAGGTGTATAAAAATATATAAATAAATATTGCGCTGCCAGAAAATAACAAGTGTAAATAAGCAGCTAACACTTACAAGTGATCTAGTCCTGTAATTATAACCAAATAAAGAAAAAAGTGTAGCGCTAACAGATATAGTACAGTATATATAGTACTTATACAAAATAATCCTCAGAAACCAGTACGTGATATATTCATGGTGTAAACATAAAGTGCAGGTGATACACTTACCCGGGTAACTCATCAGGAGTATGAGACCCGTAAATCACTTTGCATGGAGTTGTATTGTACCTGTAAACACATGATGGTTTATCGCAGTCAAGAATAAATTTTGTAAATTTTTAACCAACTGATTCATAATTTCTGCTGCATAGGTAGCTACTTTTTAAGTCGTGGTAGTGTTACCTAGACTTGTGGTGTACATATATGCTAGGTGATACACTTATCAAACAATTTTCAGCAAAATATATAAGAAAGTCTCTAGAAGGTATATGTAGCACCCAAGCTTGTGAAAAAAACTTGTTTGCGTGTTGATAGAAGATCCACCACCTCATTAAATTGGGGGCTTACCAGAAAGATTGGACACAGATAGGTGTACACCCACTGGGTCAATCTAGCTTGTAACTGTGGGGATCCACGATGGTGTCTGTACCACAAAAGCGTAAATCCAGGTGACCCAGATACTTGGGAGTATAATATAATGTAGGGGATAGATCCACTCAGGCATCCAAAGTATATATAGAAAAGATATAGAGACACATAGCGTGATACTGTATAGATAAATAAAATTCGTTTTATTGAAGGTAAAAAACACTCACATTTGAGATGAAAAAACAGCGCTTGTAAATACAGGTCTTTTGGCAATGTTGGTGGTGTCAGCAGTGGTTCCGACGCGTTTCATCCTAGGGGACATCATCTGGGGTGCTGCACCACCCCAAACATTGCCATTATATATGCTAGGTGCCCCCCATGCTGAATCATGGCTCCAATCGATAATGACTCAGAAACAGAAGTGGGAAGGCAGTGTTGTATTATGATTGGTTAATGAAGGCGTTAATGTCCCACTCGACATTGAGTCCCAATGGCGTGTGGGACTGGATCTCATATATCCAATAAGTTTCTAATTGTGATACACCACGGGTTAATGCTCCACTGCGCCACGGGAGTACATATTTATCGATAATGAGGAATTGTGTTCCCGTTGGATCACGGTTGTGATGCTGTCTGTAGTGTCTGGGGACCGTATGCTTGGTATCACCCCCAATAATTTTTGCTACGTGTTCATATAGAAATAGGTGTCCCAAGTACTTGCGGCCAACCTGCTAGTGGTACACCAACATTGGATTTTAGCAGACAAATTTCCCTACCCCAGTTGCTAAACCATCGAAAGAAATTTGGTCCCAGTCATCCACATGCTTATCGTCTGAATTCTAGCTTGGCCAAATTGCTAGCACTGCAACTGCTGCCTTTGCAGCTGGTAGACTCTGCCCCCTTTCGTGAATTTGTGGAATGTGCGGTACCTCAGTGGCAGGTTCCCAAACACCATTTCTTTTCACGGAAGGCCATTCTGGCTCTCTACCAGCATGTGGAAGGCAATGTCTTGGCCTCAGTGGGCAGGGCGGTCAGCAGTAAGGTGCATATTACTGCTGACTCATGGTCCAGCAGGCATGGACAGGGATGTTACCTTTCTTTCACAGTTCACTGGGTGACTCTGCTGGCAGCTGGGAAGGATGCAGGACAGGGTTCAGTATTGTTGGATCTTGTTCCGCCACCACGCCTCCAAAATGCTAATGGTGATTCTGCCACAGCTCTCTCCTCCACCCGCTCCTCTTCTTCTTCCTCTATGGCCTCTTCCTCTGCAGATTTCTCCTCTGAACCAGCGGTGCTCCATAGGCGTTCTAGGGGCTATGCAAGCAGTCAGGCAAAAAGATGCCATGCGGTGCTTGAGTTAGTCTGCTTAGGGGACAGGAGCCACACTGGGGCAGAGATTCTGTCAGCTTTGCAGGGGCAGGCTCAGAGGTGGTTCAAGCCATGCCAGCTTCAGCCAGGAATGGTTGTATGTGACAATGGCACCAACCTCCTCTGCGCCCTCCGAAAGGGATACTTCACCCATGTTCCCTGTTTGGCTCACGTCCTGAATTTGGTGGTGCAGTGGTTCTTGAGCAGGTACCCTGGCTTACAGGATCTCCTGAGGCAGGCCAGGAAAGTCTGTGGTCATTTCCACCGGTCATATAATGCCAGTGCTCGGCTGGCTGACATTCAAAGAGAATGCAACCTGCCCAAGAACCGCCTCATTTGGGATATGCTTATCAGGTGAAGCAGAGGGCCATCAATGAGTACCTGTGTGAGTATGGCATCAGGACAGGATCAGGGGAGCTTGGCTTTTCTTCGCCCCACTAGTGGCTACTGATCAAGGATGCATGCACTGTCCTGTCACCATTTGAGGAGGCCACGAGGATGGTGAGCAGTGACAGTGCATGCATCAGTGATACTGTCCTTCTTGTCTTCCTGTTGGAGCACATGCTTCATGGAATAATGGACAGAGCACTTGGGGCTGAACAGCGGGAGGAAGAGGAGGACTTCCTTACCTCTCAAGGCCCCCTTTATCCAGATACTAGTATTCCTGCAGGCCCGCCTATCACACAGGAAGAGGAAGAGGAGGAGGAGGATTGTGTCAGCATGGAGGTGGAGGATAACACTCAGCATCAGCAGCAGTCTTCAAGGGATCGTTTGAAGTCCACAGAAACCCATGAAGTTGTACGTGGCTGGGAGGAGGTGGTTGAGGATCATGTGATCCTTAGTGACCCAGAGGTCTCAGGATCGAATACCTCTGGGAACTTACGCTGCACGGCCTCCCTGATCCTACAAAGCCTGCAAAAGGACCCTAGGATTCGGTATCTAAGGTCCTAAGGCCCAATTTTTATGCCCCTGTTTAACAGGAGCGCGTAATTACAATTTTTGATCTAATATTTCACAGCAGGGCCTGTTCCTGCGCTCAACAAAAGTATCTGTGAGGCTTTACAGTGTTGTGGCACCACCACCGCCACCGCCTAAGGCCCAATTTCTATGCCCCTGTTTAACAGGGGCACGTAATTACAATTTTTGATCTAATATTTCACAGCAGGGCCTGTTCCTGCGCTCAACAAAAGTATCTGTGAGGCTTTACAGTGTTGTGCCACCACCACCACCACCTAAGGCCCAATTTTTATGCCTGTTTATCAGGGGCATGTAATTACAATTCTTGATATAATATTTCACAGCAGGGCCCGTTCCAGCGTCCACCAATAGTAACTGTGAGGGCTTACAGTGTTCTGGTACCACCAACACCTAAGGCCCAATTTTCCTCAGAGTGTATAGGGCAGGCCGTATAGTATATACAGGCGGTCCCCTATTTTCAAACATCCGACTTACAAACAACTCCTACTTACAAATGGAGGGAGACAACAGGAAGTGAGAGGAAATCTACCCTTATGCCGCGTACACACGAGCAGACTTTCCGGCATACTTGGTCCGACGTTCTTCCCGCCGGACTTTCTGGCGGACTACCGCCAGACTTTTTGAACGGACGGACTTGCCTACACACGACCGGATTTTCCGGCAGGCTAGGTCCGCCCGTCTTTCCGACGGACTTTCGCTGGAGTTACGGCGGACTTTCAGAATGAACGGACTTGCCCACACACGGACGACGGGACTAGAAAAGGAAGTCAATCTCCCCGCTTTTATCGGTGAGATTGACACTTGCGAGCCCCGTTGTGGGCATACCAGGCCCTTAGGTCTGGCATGGATTTTAATGGGAACCCCCTACGCCAAAAAAACGGCGTGGGGTCCCCCCTAAAATCCATACCAGTCCCCAATTGGAGCACGCAGCCCGGCCGGTCAGGAAAGGGGGTGGGGGACGAGCACGCGCCCCCCCTCCTGAACCGTACCAGGCCACATGCCCTCAACATGGGGGGTGGGTGCTTTGGGGGAGGGGGCGCCCTGCAAGGGCCCCCCCACCACAAAGCACCTTGTCCCCATGTTGATGAGGACAAGGGCCTCTTCGCGTGGTCAACATAACCGGGTGATGTTGACCACGCCCCCTTATGCCGTCACAGTCCCAGCATGCCCAGGGACTGTGATGGCATAAGGGGGCGGGGTCTCCGCCTATATAAGTCACATCGGAGCGCTCAGAGACCATTCCAGCCTGAGAGAGCATCCTGTCAACATGGGAAGAAGAGAAGAAGCCAGAGGCCAGAAGTCCGGACCTCCGCTGGCAAAAGAGCGGCATGAAGACAGCGGAGGAGCCGGCAAAAGAACTGGAACACCGGGAGAAGAGGCCAGAGGGAGCGGAGAAGAACCAACCGGACGCCGGGAGAAGAGGAACCGGAGGGACCCCCGAAGCCGGAAGAAGACCCCCCGGAGCTGTCTAATAAATTACTTCAAAAACCTGTGTAGTGCATTTTATTATTGACACTTTTTCCCTAGGTAAATGGGTAGGGGTACCATGTACCCCATACTCATTCACATAGGGTGGGGGGCCGGGATCTGGGGGCCCTCTTATTATAGGGGGCTCCCGGATTCCGATAAGCCCCCCACCCACAGACCCCGACAACCAACGGCCAGGGTTGTCGGGAAGAGGCCCTTGTCCTCATCAACATGGGGACAAGGTGCTTTGTGGTGGGGGGGCCCCCGCAGGGTGTCTCCTCCCCCAAAGCACCCACCCCCCCATGTTGAGGGCATGTGGCCTGGTTCGGTTCGGGGGGGGGCGCTCGCTCATCCCCACCCCCTTTCCTGACCGGCCGGGCTGCATGCTCGGATCGGGGTCTGGTATAGATTTTAGGGGGGACCCCACGCCGTTTTTTCGGCGTAGGGGGTCCCCTTAAAATCCATACCAGACCTAAGGGCCTGGGATGCCCTGCACTTGCCGCAATAGGAAAATTTGTTTTTCCTATCGCAGTGAGCACGAGATGCAGTACCCTGCCCTTGCGTCGTATCTGGTTCGTCGGACCAGCATACAGACAGAGTATATAGGACCTGGGGGCCCCACGCCTTTTTTTCGCCTGGTAATGGGCTGGGGGGGGCAACATTACATTACAGCCACAAGCAGTTTTAAATGACTTTTATTCCTTTAGAAATGTCATTTTGTGTAGGGACTGTTCTAAACATGGGAAAAATGCGCCACTTTACAGGCATACTATAGTCACCCAGGCATGATATTTAAAGGAATATTTCACTTTTATTGTTTCACTTTAAGCATTATTAAAATCACTGCTCCCGAAAAAACAGCCGTTTTTAAAACTTTTTTTTGCATTGATACATGTCCCCTAGGGCAGGACCCGGGTCCCCAAACACTTTTTATGACAATAACTTGCATATTAGCCTTTAAAATTAGCACTTTAGATTTTTCACGTTCGAGTCCCATAGACTTTAATGGTGTTCACCTGTTCGCACAAATTTTTTGCCTGTTCGCATGTTCTGCCGTGACCTGAACTGGGGGGTGTTCGGCTCATCCCTATTAATAAGGAATAAAATGGAATTTATTGACATACAGAACATGTAGGACACTCCTACATTAAAGAGAGTGCCATCTACATATTCTGTAAAAGAGGCATTTATACAGTGTAAGAAGCACATAACTAGTCAACAGACATCAGGAAAATTTAACAGAACAGGTTGTTGAACAGATTGCTATAGATGGGGCCTTGCAATAAACACGGTATAGGATAATCTTTGACATGTTATCAGATGGTTATTGCCATAAAACAATCATGCATTCCTTTTAAAATTACCACAATAGGTCCTGGAGGAGTCATGACACAGAACTGAACCATTGATTACCTCCAGTTTTAGATTGGAGATATTTATTTGATATTCAGGTTCAATTTTTTTTCATTTTCCCTTTGTATGTGTTGATAAACAGTTAATATTTATTTACAGTCATTCACAGTCTTGTCCATTTTGGTCACCTGAGAGTCCCTACCCCTTTGTTTATTTTTAACTCTTATATTCCCCTCCTTTCCTGGCCAGCCAGGCTGCATTCTCAGATCAGGGTCTCTTATGAATTTTGAGGGGAACTCAAACTTTTTTTACTTGTTTTTTAGCATGGGGTTTCCACTTTAAATCCCTCCTTGACCCGAAGAATCTGGTATGAATATTGGAGCGAGGGGTCTTTTTTTACACAATCCTCATGCACAATAGTGCTAAACTCAATGCAGTCATCCATTTCATTCCTGCAGCTCATAGAATTAAGCAATTGGTCTCTCCCAAATAACACTATACCTATCTACTTTCTCAGTAGTTTGGGCAATAAAATGAGGGTAAAACTGCTGATAAAACCTCCACTCTTTTATAGTGCCTCAGCTGTTACCTCTAAACTGTCTAACACTCTACCCACCACAGAAAACATTTTCCCATACACCAACATCATACCCTATCTACAATGCTGTGGATGGCCGGATCCTATGCCTGACGAAGGAGCACGCATGCTCCGAACGCGAGCGCTTTAGCCATGCCCATCGTTCTCCAGCGTCTGACGTGCCCTGTGGACGTACCCTGCTGATGTGCCTGCCGTGAAATCCATCAGCCTCGGAGCTACGGATGCCACTGGAGCGGCCGGGGACTGACAATTCACTGCTGCCCAGCTTGGAATCGAAGGACAATCCAGCACAGCTGAAGAGAACCTAACCACAATCCAATGCCTGATCACCACTGTCAGAATGTGAGTGTATTTTAAAGAAAATTAGAGCTGTTAATTAGCAATTTATTACACTTAGAGCGGCGCTGCTCTTTTTCTCATTTTTCTCATTACCCCAGAGTTGCTTCTGCATTCCTGAGCTGCCGCTTCATCCTCTGCCAAAACCTTTAATATAGGTCTGGACCCAAAAGGAAAACGGATTTAAAACCCTCCTAACAAGATCTGGATACAACCAAGAGTATCACCATTGACATTTTCCACCCACCCACTTATTTACCTTAAGTGGTTCCTGCTAGCGCTCCATCCCATCCTCTTTACTTCTATACCCTATCTACCCCATATCTCTTAAATTTAAATTCACAAGAAAAGATAATGCTATTTATAGTGTTCTGTAAGGCCCCATTTACAGCATGGCCAACTTTTCAGCAAACATGAAAAAAATGCGCCAAAACTCACTTGTGATGCCATTATTTACTAATGCTACCCCAAATTCAGGTAGCAGTCACGCTTCTTGTTGCACCGCTTGTGTGCGGAAAATGCACAAAAACAAGCATTGTCAAATGTGCCTACCTCAGTGCCATAAATTGGTGCCTTTTTGGAGCAGAAGACAGCCCATTCAAATGAATGGTGTCACCCAAAAAATGCACTACAAAAATATGCCAAAAAACATGCACAAAACGCAATGCAGGAGCGAGGGATGTGAACAGGGCCTAAGTAGTAGCAAAATACCACTCATGCTATTATATCACAGTTAAGGTTATTTTACCTGTCCTTATGAATAAACCAGTGTATAAATCAAAATCAAATAAAAAAACAATAAATTTTAAACCCTTAAAGAATAACACAATCAAATAGCAAAGTATCACAAAATTTGAATGGCCCCATTCCCTGGCCAATGTAAAAAGAACAATACTAATACTACAGAAACCGAAAGGTGGCTGGGATACGCCAGACCCTCTCCCCTACCACCAAGCTGTCCACTTTACCTGGCTAGTTGACTGGTGCAGACACACGTCTCACATGCAGTGGACCACCATAGAACCAGAATTTGCCCCCTTTAAATGTTGCCTTCCTCTCCAGATACACCTAACTATTGGGCCTACACTGACAGCTGCACCCAAATGTTTCTCTGGACTCTCCCCAGTCCCCTCACCCCTATCATTGGACACCCTGCGTTCCTGCCTTGCGTTACTGAAACTAGCACCATTGGCTAAGAAAACATAAATTCAGAGCTACTCAGCTCGTCCATTCCAACCAATTGTTCATCAGAAGCTGCAACTTTCAAAGTTTCTAGCTTCCTTCTCACCTCTGTCTTCTTTTGAGCAGCAGGTGACAATGTATGAAAATGTATGTAATTATACCAGCAATTTCAGAGCAATCCTCTCTGAATCTTATGAAATTCTTTTTCACTAGTGTAGCACACCCCTCGAGGTTAGGATTCCCCATTGCTACATGGCCAGGCACACAGCATTTTCTTCATGCATTCAAACACAGAAAACAGTCCTTCCAAAGGCAGATGTAAAGTAAAACTTACAACATTATAGCGCCCAAAAACAGAGGCAGGATTGGCTCTGCCAGATATGTATCTGTACTATCTGGCGGGACAATTAATGCCCCATACACACAAGCGGAATGTCCAACAGCAAAAGTCCGACTGGAGCTTTTCATCGTATATTCCGATCGTGTGTATGCCCCATCGGATTTTTTACGTCGAAAATTCTGACGGACCTAGAAAGAGAACATGTTCTAAATTTTTCAGACGGAATCAATTCCTATCGGGAAAACCGCTCGTCTGTATGCTGTTCCGACGTACCAAAAACGACGCATGCCCTGAAGGAAGTACGGGACGTAAGCTATTAGCTACTGGCTATTGAACTTCCGTTTTCTAGTCCCGTTGTACATATTGTACGTCACCGCGTTCTGGGCGGTTGGAACTTGGTGTGACCATGTGTATGCAAGACAGCTTGATCGGAATTCCGTCCGAACTCCGTCAGAAAAACCTTCAGTGTTATTTCGACGGGAAAACCGGTCGTGTGTACAGGGCATAAGACATTTGCGTAACTGGCTTATACAAGAACAAAGTCTGGGGGTGGAGAAGCACCTGTTAAATATAATCAGGCTGAGAATTTATTGATAGGATTGGAAGTAAGAGGTACACAACTACCAAGGGTTAAGATCCCCATGCTCTCATTTATTCGATCGTTATGGCGAGAGGCAAAAAAAATTTACGAAATTCAAAGATATCCCATCTGAACTACCCATGTGGAATAATCCGCTATTTGAAGAATTAAGTACACTACGAGATAATAAATTCTGGATGCAAAAAGGTATAGTGGAGCTGGAACAAGTTTATCAAAGTGGGAGCATATGCGCATTTGATTTTTTAAAAACACAATATAACCTAACAGATAAGAATTTCTATAGATTTTTACAGCTAAGGCATACGCTAGGTGCTCAATTCGGTAGTAAAAGTATTAATATATCAAAATTCCCCCTAATTGGAATATTAAGAACCCAGGGACCAAGGGGATTAGTATCTAAAATATATACATATTTAATGCAGGTTAAGACACGGGATGCCCCGCTCCAGATTAAGAGGAAGTGGCAAAAGATTTATACATCTATGACAGATGAGACTTGAAAGGAGGCATGTAAATTACACTTGGTAGTGTCGCCTGCAAGTAATAATAGATGGATACAGTTATATATAATACATCAAGCTTATCTTACACCCCACAAATTAAGTTTAATGGGACGAACGGAGAATGCGGAATGTGCAAGGTGTTGTTTACCAGAGGCCGACTTTGAGCATTTAATGTGGTCCTGCCTGGACATTAGTAGATATTGGAGACAGGTCTTGGATATATTGTCAAAAGTGCTTGGAGAATGTATCCCATTTACTCCAGAGGTCTACCTGTTGGGACTGATGGAGAGCCAGAGGGTGACTGGATATGCCAAGACCTGTCTACAAGAAATATGTTTTATGGCACGCAAGTAAATCGTCCTTAGGTGGATGCAACAAATATCCCCCTCAGGGGATCAATGGCTTTAATCAATAAATCAAATACTCCCATATGAGAAATTAATGTACGAGCATAGAGGAACACCTCAGAAATATCATAGAATCGAGGATGGATGGTTAAACTTATTATTAACTCTTATGCCCGACTGTGTGTGGGCTCCATCACACATTTTCCATCGGAATTTCCGACACACAAAGTTTGAGAGCTTGCTATAAAATTTTTCAGACAACAAAATCCGTTAGAAAAATAATTAGCTAGCTAATTACAAACCGCGCTCCTATTAAAGTGCAAGTGCAAAATCATTCTATGTGAAAACAACATGTTGTGAAAACAGAATGATGAAAATAGTGAAATAATATCCGCCAACTGAATATAACACTAAATCACCATAGTGAAAATACTAAATAATGAAAATAATCAAAATGTACAAGGAGAAAAATTAATTAAAGGAAAAAGTCCACAAATGGTATCCAAATAACAATGTGTACGAAAAATATAATGAATCAATCATGAATCAGAATGTTCAAATAATGAAAAGCAGAGCTTCTGGGTGAATTAAGCTTCTGGGCAAATCTTCCTTGGGTACAGCAAAGCATCGGATAACAGTATTCAGTCACCATCACCAGCCACACAGCCTACTCACCAGATGGAGGTGACTCCCATGACAGGAGTCAAACACGCTTTGGGGACAACCAACAGAGCTTCTCACGGTCATGGCTAGGTGCAGATGCTGGAACTCAGGTGCTAGAACTCAGGTGTCTTGATTAGCGCTAAGGCTACTTGGATTCATGCAACCGGACTTCCCAAGGTGGGTCACAAAGACCGTAGGTGTTAAGAATGTGGAAAAAAACCGACCGGTTTCGTCAGTGCGTTCTGACGTCATCAGGGATCGTACGAACGGGCACACCGCCTCCTTCAATACACATCACCATTAAAGGCATCCAATCCGGTGACATCTCATCTGACAGAGAATTAGACCAGAATTAGAAATTTAATTGACTGCCATCTTGTGGCCAAAAAGCAAAATGCAATAAAAAATGCAATAAAAAATGTTAAAGATTTACAACGACATCCAAACTGCCATCTTGTGGATAGATGCCAAATTACACAATCAAGTCAAATGTCATTGATTGAAATTAAAGTAAATAGAATAAAAAATATGTTTAGAATTAAAATAAAATGTAAAAATTGGATAAAAAGATTTTTAGTAAAAAGGAATACAAAGAGATGAAACCGAAATGGACAGCCCCTTCACAATCTGAAAGGACAGGAAACCAAATACTCAGTAGTTAGACAGATAGCAGTTTAAATCAATATCGACATTGACAACTGCCGGAGTAAGTGTGTCCAAATGGTAAATCCATTCAGTTTCGTTTTTTGATATTTTCTGAACCATATTTCCTCCCCTCCAGTCAGCATCCAGCTTGTCAATACCAAAATATCTAGCCAAGCTAGGATCCTGTTGGTGGTAGATTCTGAAATGGTTAGAGAGGCTGTGCTTGGGAAAACCGTTTTTGATATTTGTGAGGTGTTCATTAATACGTGTGCAGAAATTTCTTTTAGTACACCCAACATACTGTAACCCACATGGGCAAACAATAAGGTACATGACAAAGATGGACTTACAGGTGATAAACTTGTCTATTCTATATTCTTTACCTGTACGAAAAGATGTGAAGTGTTAAACTTTCCTTACATTATTTCTAGTCAGTTTGCAGGCTTTGCACTTCCTACAGTAGAAAAACCCTTTTACATCCAAGAAAGTGGGAGCCCTCTTGGGAGGATTTAAAACATTCGGGCTAGTTTGTTACTTAATTCGGTGCACGCCGATAAATAAACCTAGGACGTTCTGGTAGGAAGCTAGACAAGGTCCTGTCTCCCAGCAGAACCGGCCAATGTTTTAAAAAGATTTTTTCGACACTTTTGTAGTCCCTATTGAAGCTAGTTAAAAAAGGAACATAATCCAGTTCACATTTCTCTTTGATGTTATCTTTCAAAAGTTGGTCCCTATCCATCTGTAAAATTAGTGATTGAGTAGCCCTGGGTTTTTTTTCGCGATACCCTTTTTCTTTGAATCTATCAACTAGTAATTTAGATTGAGACAAAAACTTGTATAGTGTAAAGAGTAAATAAATAAATAAAATGTTGTATATATAGGAATGGTAACATTTCAAAGGTGTGGGAAAAGCATTAATTGTGTATATGTAAAAAAATGCCCACGGCTATATAAAGTGGAATGTGTGTATCACATATATTCCAGCACTAAAATAGAAGTGATCCAGACAGAGCAAGGTGAATAAATGAATATGAGAAAAATAGTGATAAAACTACCAAAATTCTTAAAAAATTCCTAGGTGAAAAAAACTTGTGTTAATGTGTACATCAAAAGTGCTAAAACATATAAATAAAAAGCATATGTCCATACGTGCAAGTAATAGTGTTAAAAAGTAAATCATCAGTCCATAAAAATGTCCCCAAAAGAAAGAATCCATAGAATATTCTTCTTAAAGTACAGTATTAAGTCTCTTCAATCACATAACAATACTCTTGATGGGATAAACACTTCCAGCCTTCCAAAGGACCCCCCTATGTGCCCTCACTCACCGGAAGAATTCACCCCTGCAGGGGTATCAAGCCTGTAAACCGTATCCCGCAGCAGTGGTCCATGGTAACAGTCCTCCGTTCAGATCTCCTCTCCTGGTATCCCGATCACCTCCAGTCACTCCCCAACAGGAACATCCATATGTTTATGAAACTAAAATGAGCCCCATCGCGTGAATCCGCAAAAAAACTCAGCTTTATTGTGATAGAATTAAAAAGGGAGCAAACAGTGCTCCGCTGGCTAATATACAATCAAAAAAATGCGGGGAACGCAGCGCGGTGCAGCGTGCGTTCCACCGCTCGCTGCTCAACCCGGAAGTCAGCTCCACAGGACAAGACGTATGTGTATCACGTGGCCACGCCTTACGCGTTTCGTCATTAAGACGTCATCTGAGGCACGGCATTTTTTTACATATACACAATTAATGCTTTTCCCACACGTTTGAAATTTTACCATTCCTATATATACAACATTTTATTTATTTATTTACTCTTTACACTATACAAGTTTTTGCACATCAGACTGGACTCAGTAGAACAGCGCCAATCGCCCCAATTTGGTACTCTATTTTATTTGGAATTTCACTTAGGTGTTATTCTGTGCTGGGGGGGCTGCAGTTCCTTTATTGCCTAAGCGCGGAGCTATTTGTTTCTTATAGATTGAGACATGTAATCTGACGTAGAGTCACAATTACGTCTAATCCTTAATAGTTGACCCTTAGGGATCGCTTTCAGCCAGTTGGGGTGATGACAGCTGGCCGTAGGTATATAACTGTTTCTATCAGTACCCTTAAAATGGGTTTTTGTCTGGATTCTACCATTGTTCTTATATAGAATTAGGTCAAGAAAGCTAATCTCACTTGTACTCCAATTACCTGTGAGACTAAGGCCATAGCAATTGTGATTGATGTTTCTGAGGAACGACTCTAGGGCCTCCACTGTACCGTTCCACAGAATCACAATGTCATCTATGTACCTTTTATACAGGCAGATCTCGGGGGGCGTGGGTTCCAAATATGCTGTGGTCCTCCTAGAGGCTCAGGAGTATATTGGCCACACTGGGAGCATACTTGGCACCCATAGCCACACCCTTGATCTGCCTGTAACAAGACCCCTCATGCCAGAAATAGTTGTTAGACATGGCCAACTCTAAGATCTCGATCAAGAAATCTTTCTGTGGGTTTTTCTACTGTAGGAAGTGCAAAGCCTGCAAACTGACTAGAAATAATGTAAGGAAAGTGGAACACTTCACATGTTTTAGTACAGGTAAAGAATATAGAATAGACAAGTTTATCACCTGCAAGTCCATCTTTGTCACGTACCTTATTGTTTGCCCATGTGGGTTACAGTACGTTGGGCGTACTAAAAGAAATTTCTGCACACGTATTAATGAACACCTCACGAATATCAAAAACGGTTTTCCCAAGGACAGCCTCTCTAACCATTTCAGAATCTACCACCAACAGGATCCTAGCTTAGCTAGATTTTTTGGTATTGACAAGCTGGATGCTGATTGGAGGGGAGAAAATATGGTTCAGAAAAAACGGAATGCATTTACTGTTTGGACACACTTACTCTGGCAGGTATCAATGTCGATATTGATTTAAACTGCTATCTGTCTAACTACTGAGTATTTGGTTTCCTTTCCTTTCAGATTGTGAAGGGGCTGTCCATTTCGGTTTCATCTCTTTGTATTCCTTTTTACTAAAAATCTTTTTATCCAATTTTTACATTTTATTTTAATTCTAAACATATTTTTTATTTTATTTACTTTAATTTCAATCAATGACATTTGACTTGATTGTGCAATTTGGCATCTATCCACAAGATGGCAGTTTGGATGTCGTTGTAAATCTTTACCATTTTTTATTGCATTTTTTATTGCATTTTGCTTTTTGGCCACAAGATGGCAGTCAATTAAATTTGTAATTCTGGTCTAATTCTCTGTCAGATGAGATGTCACCGGATTAGATGCCTTTAATGGTGATGTGTATTGAAGGAGGCGGTGTGCCCGTTCGTACGATCCCTGATGACGTCAGAACGCACTGACGAAACCGGTCGGATGTAAACGAACGTGACACGCCACTTCCGCTCGTATGTGGTTTTTCCTGCTTTTTCATTTGTTTGTTTGCCAGCATGAACCCTTATGTGGGTAATGTGGTTTTAAGCCGTTTTTAGCCTATTAAATATGTTGGCTTACTTCACCATGGGAGTTTTTTATCCATTTTTTCCACATTCTTAACACCTACGGTCTTTGTGACCCACCTTGGGAAGTCCGGTCGCATGCATCCAAGTAGTCTTAGCGCTAATCAAGACACCTGAGTTCCAGCACCTGAGTTCCAGCATCTGCACCTAGCCGTGACCGGGAGAAGCTCTGTTGGTTGTCCCCAAAGCGTGTTTGACTCCTGTCATGGGAGTCACCTCCATCTGGTGAGTAGGCTGTGTGGCTGGTGATGGTGACTGAATACTGTTATCCGATGCTTTGCTGTACCCAAGGAAGATTTGCCCAGAAGCTTAATTCACCCAGAAGCTCTGCTTTTCATTATTTGAACATTCTGATTCATGATTGATTCATTATATTTTTCGTACACATTGTTATTTGGATACCATTTGTGGACTTTTTCCTTTAATTCATTTTTCACCTTGTACATTTTGATTTTTTTGATCATTTTCATTATTTAGTATTTTCACTATGGTGATTTAGTGTTATATTCAGTTGGTGGATATTATTTCACTATTTTCATCATTCTGTTTTCACAACATGTTGTTTTCACAAAGAGTGATTTTGCACTTGCACTTTAATAGGAGCGCGGTTTGTAATTAGCTAGCTAATTATTTTTCTTGCCTTTTCATCATTATAACGTGCTTCTCCCCAATCAATTTATTTAATCTAATTTTCCATATGCGCGAGTAGGTAGTTGTTACCATTTTTTATTTTTCAACAAAATCCGATCGTGTGTACACAAATCCGACGCACAAAGTGCCACGCACGCTCAGAAAAAATTAAGAGACAAAAGATATTGGCTACTGCCCCGTTTATAGTCCCGACGTACGTGTTTTACGACACTGCGTTTGGAATGATCAGATTTTCCGACAACTTTGTGTGACCGTGTGTATGCAAGACAAGTTTGAGCCAACATCCGTCAGAAAAAATCCATGGATTTTGTTGTCGGAATGTCCGATCAATGTCCGACCATGTGTACAGGGCATTAGTGGTAAAGAATAATGTAAAAGAGGGGCATAGACAGAAGGTTTCCTTGATTTATGGAACCTAGGAAAAGTGGAGGAAGTGGAGGCTACAGCCAGGGTAATTGGGTATCTTAACTCTTGTTCCTTGAGGGGGGAAGTGGAGGGAGGAGGAAGTTTTTCCTTCTTTTCTTTCCTTTTGTTCCCTCCAGTCTCCATCCTCTTTAAAAAAAATTGTTGTTAGTTTTTGGTGTTGTTTTTCAGGGTGAAATGAAACGTATAGTGATTTATTCTTTACTTTTTGGTGTGCATTTATTAATATGAAAGAAACAAAGGAATTGATAATGATGAAATGTGATATTGTTAATGTTTGTAAATGCAGATATATGAAATAAAAATTATTTAAAAAAAGAAAACAGTCCTTTGCTTGTATTTGATGTTTTATTAGGCTTGATAAGGTGGATGGGGAAGGGTGCTATGGGATGCCCAACTTGAAAAATGTCCAGAACTATTTACAAGGGGACAACTTCATTATTTACACAGAAGATCCTCTTATTCCTTTCCCCTGCGCAAACTTGGTTCACATACACAGCATCTGCTGATCACTCCAGGGGAACTAACAGTCTCTAATGTTAATTCAGCATCAGCCCATTACAGGCTAGGAACAACCTGCTCCTTTGTGAATAAAAGTAAATGGAGAAAATTATGGAGTAAACAGCATCTCCTTCTGCCTTCCTGTAGACCCTGAGCCCAGTTCTACGGCTGCAGAAGATACCAGCCCACCTAACTGCTTGCTTCCCCAGTACTCCTCACTGGCAAACTTCCACAGTCCTCTTGACTGGCATACTTCCATGAAGATTCCCCAGGGCAAGGATGAAGACTTAAGCACACCGCTGTCTTCAGAGAGCACTGTTACAGCTGACAGTTTCTCTCCTTGTTCTGTCCCTGCACTGTGCTGAGCTTACTCGCTGTCTTTGCTTGCTCTCTCCTGCTGCCTCTCCTGAAGGTACCCCTCCAACTGCCTCCTGTGGTGGGATCCTTCCTAATATCTGTACTGACAGCCTCACAGATACAGCTAAAAACCTCAACATTTCCATTACATATGCTTTTATGCACACAAAGGATTTTGTCTGACTGAGCCAATCTCAGGAATTTCATTAAAACCAACAACTGTTCAGACAATGTAATGTACAACATGATGTTTAGAGTACAGGGGACAGGAGTAAGTAACATACAAAACAAGAGTGCAGCAGTCAGTATGAATCCTCTGTTCACATCAGAGTCCTCTCTTACACCAGGGTCCACAGAGTTCCCCCTTAAATCAGGGTCTCTCCAGCATTCCCTACTTACATCTGAGTCCACAGAGTTCCCCCTTACATCAGAGCCCACAGAGTACCCCCTTACATCAGATTCCACAGAGTTCCCTCTTACATCATGGTCCACAAGATTCCCTCTTGCATCAGGGTCCACAGAGTTTCCCCTTACATTAGAGTCCCCTTTATATGAGAGTTCCCAGTGTTCCCAGAGCCCCCCTTACATCAGAATCCACAGATTTCCCCTTTATGCCAAAGTTCCTCCTTATGTCAAGGTCCCCCAAAGTTCCTCATTACATCAGGGTTCACAGAGTTTCCATTAATATCAGGGTCCACAGCATTATCCCTTACATTAGAGTCCCCCCTTATATCAGAGTTCACAGAGTTCCTCCTTATATCAGAGACCACAGAGTTTCCCCTTGCACTGTAAAGGGGAACCCTGTGACCTCTGATGTAAAGAGGAACTCTGTGAGCTCTGATTTAAGGGGGAACGCTGGGAACTCAGATGTGGGGGGGGGGCTCTGGTGACCCCTTTACATCAGAATTCCCCTTTACACCAGAGTCTACAGAGTGAATACACTAAGGTAGGGAGGGACAAAAAAATGTAGTAGAGTACATTTTGGCCAAAATGTAGTCAGAAAGATTATTTATTTGATATATTTGTAGCACTCTCCTAGCTAGGTTGCTAGGCAAATGTAGTCTTTGACTTCTTCTTAAATCTGCAGCGCAGTGATTGTTTGGGTTTTTCTGCTCAGAGCTTTACAGACTGAAAGTTTGATTACTTCCCTCTGCTCCTAGAAGAAGATTCTAGAGCTTAGGGAGGGATAATTCAAATATCTAGCCTGAATATTCTGGAGGCCCTAGCCAATCCCTGGGGAGATGTGCCCAGATGGTGGCTGAACAAGTACTGAGCTGGTTAGAAATCTGGGTAATGCATGCAACCAGATAGTTCTTTTTTATTCAAGTATTTCCTTTTATTTTTATTTTTTATACCCTACATAGCTTGAGTTAGATTTTACAGAATTGAGTTGCAAAATTCATGGTAGTCTTGTTAGATCTTGTTAAATCTAAGATTGTACTAGTCTGTAAGCTGGCAAAAATTGTCTGTCATGTTACCAAACCACATATGTGAATGTCACCAAATGTTGATAAGCTTAGGTAAGCTAGATCTTATAGTAAGTGATGACATTTGCCATAGCAACTAACAAAATGTAAGTTTACCATTGTCAGAAAAATAATGCTTATTGGTTGCTGTTGCTCAGTGCACTTTAAATATACCCTTTCATTTGAATAAATCTATCCGATTAAAAAAGAAAAGAGAAAGAAATCAGAGCCCAGTTCTGTAAAAAGTAAAGCCCCCCCCCCCCCCGCAGTAGGACTGCACCTGCAAGAAAGAGTTAACTGGTTGTGTAGCCTAGCCTTTTCAGCCCAGGAAGATACCCCCTTCCTGACCAGAGCATTTTTTGCGATACGGCACTGCGTCGTTTTAACTGACAATTGCGCGGTCATGCAACGTTGCACCCAAACAAAATTGACGTCCTTTTTTTCCCATGAATAGAGATTTCTTTTGGTGGTATTTGATCACCTCTGTAGTTTTTATTTTTTATGCTATAAACAAAAAAAGAGCGATAATTTTGAAAAAAACGCAATATTTTTTACTTTTTACTATAATAAATATCCCCTAAAAATATATTAAAAAAACTATTTTTTCCTCAGTTTAGGCCGATATGTATTCTTCTACATATTTTTGGTAAAAAAAAAATCACAATAAGCGTATATTGATTGGTTTGCGCAAAAGTTATAGCGTCTACAAAATAAGGGATAGTTTTATGGCATTTTTATTATTGATTTTTTTTTTTACTACTAATGGCGGCGATCTGCAATTTTTATCAGGACTGCAACATTATGGCAGACACGTCGGACAATTTTGACACATTTTTGGGACCATTGGCATTTATACAGCGATCGGTGCTATAAAAATGCATTGATTACTGTAAAAATGTCACTGGCAGGGAAGGGGTTAACACTAGGGGGCGATCAAGGGGATAATTGTGTTCCCTAGTATGTGTTCTAACTGAAGGGGGGAGGGGACTGTGAAGGGGAGATGACAGATTGTTGTTCATACTCTGTATGAACAGACGATCTGTCTCTTCTCCCCTCAGAGAACCGGAAAATTTGTGTTTACACACACAGATCCCGATTCTCGCTGTGTCAGCAGCGATCGCGGGAGCCCGGCAGTGATCGTGACTGCCAGGCACTTCCATCGGCTCCTCAGGCGAGCAGCGGGGGAGCAGCGGGCACGCGTGCCCCTAGTGGCCACAGAGCGAAGCGACGTAACATAACGTTGTTTCGCCCAGCCGTGCTATTCTTCCGCAGTACAACTGCGGCGGCTGGTCAGCAAGTGGCTAGGGGAAAAGAAAATCACCTTCACTTACCCAATCCTCTGCTTCCCCAGCAGTGGGCACTCTCCTCTTCTCCACTATGCTCTTGCTGTATACTGTTCCTTGGCACCCTCATGTCCATTGCAGGACTATGGCAACTACATTGGACTTAATGATGTCAGAGAACCTTAGACCGCCAGTGTACAGGGAAGAAAACCGCACAGGGATTGGTCTAGCAGTGTGAAGGAGCCTGTAAGAGCAGAGCTCTGGTAAATAAAACTGTTTTACCTGGTCCCCTAGACAGAAACTAGCAATTAACCCTTGCAGTGAGTTTGCAGCCCCACTGCAAAGCAGGACTTTAAGTTTTATTGAAGTTCAGCTTTAAGGTGACTGCATGTTAAGAAAGCAGGGTATAACATCCAGCTACAGAATTAATATAAAAATCTGTATGCAAATTTGAATAAAAATAAAGCTTTAATAAACTTTATATTACATGATTATAACATATGACAACCTGGAAAGAGAACCAGGAATTAATTAATTAGGATGTACATAATTAGCCCTTACAAAACCAGGACAGAAGAACTACATTGTATCCTTCCTTCCCACCATACTCATTCACTGCAGGGTGTAATTAGCTGCCAAACTGACAGCTAACGTAGCATAGCGGCTCATGCATGCATTAATCTAGATACCTTCACTGCAGCTATTCACAATAAGTACTAATCATAATCAAGCTTTTTTCCTAAGTGATAACTAAGTCTAATAAATAGTGTTAATTTAGAAAGATGAAGAGCATCTACAGCCTTATCCACTGCTGACTGGTTATTTATAAATGTGACTTAGTAAAAAACATCTGTAGCAGTTCTTATAACTAGCTTTCCTTAACGGCTACTGGATCATGGACTTGGGGTAGCAGGTGTGACCATTGATTAAGGTATATTAAATCTCAAGACCAACAATTAAAGTGATTGTAAAGGCAGAAGGTTTTTTTTATCTTAATGATAAAAAACCTTCTGTGTGCAGCACCCCCCTCAGCCCCCCTAATACTTACCTGAGGTCCCTAGAGAGCCAGCGATGTTGCAGCAGTGTCTCAGCTGTCCGGGACTCCCCTCCTCATTCGCTGAGACAGAAGCATGGCGCCATTGGCTTCTGCTGCTGTCAATCGAAGTCAGTCAGCCAATGAGGAAAGAAAGGGGGTGGGCCGGGCTGTAGCTCTGTGTCTGAATGGACACACGGAGCTGTGGCTCGGCTCGAGTGCCCCCATAGCAAGCTGCTTGCTGTGAGGGCACTTAACAGGAAGGAGGGGCCAGGAGAGCCGAAGAGGGACCCAAGAAGAGGAGGATTGGGGCTGCTCTGTGCAAATCATTACACAAAGTAATATAATATAATAATAATAATAATAATAATATAATATAACATGTTTGATATTTTAACTAAAGAAAACTGAGACTTTACAATCACTTTAAATATACTGCAGCTGATCAATCTTTAGGTGTGGTGGCTTCATTAACCACTTAAGGACCGCCTCACGCCGATGTACGTCGGCAAGGCGGCACGGGCAGGCAAAATCACATGTACGTGATTTGCCTCCCGCGGGTGGGCGGATCGGACCCCCCCCCCCCGCCGCCCGAGGCGGTCCCGTTCTGTCCCCCGGCGATCAGAGACGAGGGGGAGGCCATCCGTTCGTGGCCCCCCCCTCGCGATCGCCGCCGGCCAATGGGAACACTCCTTTGCTGCTGTATGCTAAACAGCAGCAAAGGAAGTGATGTCATCTCCCCTCGGGTCGGTAGTTTCCGTTCCGGCCCGAGGAGAGAAGACAGGTATGTGAATGCACAACACTACACACACACACAGTAGAACATGCCAGGCACACAAAACACCCCGATCCCCCCCCGATCGCCCCCTGATCCCCCCCCAATCACCCCCCCCCCCCTGTCACAAACTGACACCAGCAGTTTTTTTTTTTTTTCTGATTACTGCTAGGTGTCAGTTTGTGACAGTTACTGTGTTAGCACAGTTACTGTTACCCCCCTGTAGGTCTAGGGTACCCCCCTAACCCCCCCTAATAAAGTTTTAACCCCTTGATCACCCCCCGTCACCAGTGTCGCTAAGCGATCATTTTTCTGATCGTTGTATTAGTGTCGCTGGTGACGCTAGTTAGTGAGGTAAATATTTAGGTTCGCCGTCAGCGTTTTATAGTGTCAGGGACCCCCATATACTACCTAATAAATGTTTTAACCCCTTGATTGCCCCCTAGTTAACCCTTTCACCACTGATTACCGTATAACCGTTACGGTTGACGCTGGTTAGTTCGTTTATTTTTTATAGTGTCAGGGCACCCGCCGTTTATTACCGAATAAAGGTATAGCCCCCCGATCGCCCGGCGGTGATATGCGTCGCCCCAGGCAGCGTCAGATTAGCGCCAGTACCGCTAACACCCACGCACGCAGCATACGCCTCCCTTAGTGGTATAGTATCTGATCGGATCAATATCTGATCCGATCAGATCTATACTAGCGTCCCCAGCAGTTTAGGGTTCCCAAAAACGCAGTGTTAGCGGGATCAGCCCAGATACCCGCTAGCACCTGCGTTTTGCGCCTCCGCCCAGCCCACCCAAGTGCAGTATCGATCGATCACTGTCACTTACAAAACACTAAACGCATAACTGCAGCATTCGCAGAGTCAGGCCTGATCCCTGCGATTGCTAACAGTTTTTTTGGTAGTATTTTGGTGAACTGGCAAGCACCAGCCCCAGGCAGCGTCAGGTTAGCGCCAGTACCGCTAACACCCACGCACGCACCGTACACCTCCCTTAGTGGTATAGTATCTGAACGGATCAATATCTGATCCGATCAGATCTATACTAGCGTCCCCAGCAATTTAGGGTTCCCAAACACGCAGTGTTAGCGGGATCAGCCCAGATACCTGCCAGCACCTGCGTTTTGCCCCTCCGCCCAGGCGAGCCCAGCCCACCCAAGTGCAGTATCGATCGATCACTGTCACTTACAAAACTCTAAACGCATAACTGCAGCGTTCGCAGAGTCAGGCCTGATCCCTGCGATTGCTAACAGTTTTTTTGGTAGTATTTTGGTGAACTGGCAAGCACCAGCCCCAGGCAGCGTCAGGTTAGCGCCAGTACCGCTAACACCTACGCACGCACCGTACACCTCCCTTAGTGGTATAGTATCTGATCGCATCAATATCTGATCCGATCAGATCTATACTGGCGTCCCCAGCAGTTTAGGGTTCCCAAAAACGCAGTGTTAGCGGGATTAGCCCAGATACCTGCTAGCACCTGCATTTTGCCCCTCCGCCCGGCCCAGCCCACCCAAGTGTAGTATCGATCGATCACTGTCACTTACAAAACTCTAAACGCATAACTGCAGCGTTCGCAGAGTCAGGCCTGATCCCTGCGATCGCTAACAGTTTTTTTGGTAGCGTTTTGGGGAACTGGCAAGCACCAGCGGTGTAGTACACCCCGGTCGTAGTCAAACCAGCACTGCAGTAACACTTGGGGACGTGGCGAGTCCCATAAGTGCAGTTCAAGCTGGTGAGGTGGCAAGCACAAGTAGTGTCCCGCTGCCACCAAAAAGACAAACACAGGCCCATCGTACCCATAATGCCCTCCTGCTGCATTCGCCAATCCTAATTGGGAACCCACCACTTCTGCAGCGCCCGTACTTCCCCCATTCACATCCCCAACCAAATGCAGTCGGCTGCATGAGAGGCATTTTTATGTCCTCCCGAGTACCCCTACCCAACGAACCCCCCCAAAAAGATGTCGTGTCTGCAGCAAGTGCAGATATAGGCGTGACACCCGCTATTATTGTCCCTCCTGTCCTGACAATTCTGGTCTTTGCATTGGTGAATGTTTTGAACGCTACCATTCACTAGTTGAGTATTAGCGTAGGGTACAGCATTGCACATACTAGGCACACTTTCACAGGGTCTCCCAAGATGCCATCGCATTTTAAGAGACCCGAACCTGGAACCGGTTACAGTTATAATAGTTAGTTACAAAAAAAGTGTAAAAAAAAAATATATATGAAATAAAAAAAAATAGTTGTCGTTTTATTGTTCTCTCTCTCTCTATTCTCTCTCTCTATTGTTCTGCTCTTTTTTACTGTATTCTATTCTGCAATGTTTTATTGTTATTGTTATTGTTATTATGTTTTATCATGTTTGTTTTTCAGGTATGTAATTATTTATACTTTACTGTTTACTGTGCTTTATTGTTAACCATTGTTAACCATTTTTTTGTCTTCAGGTACGCCATTCACGATTTTGAGTGGTTATACCAGAATGATGCCTGCAGGTTTAGGTATCATCTTGGTATCATTCTTTTCAGCCAGCGGTCGGCTTTCATGTAAAAGCAATCCTAGCAGCTAATTAGCCTCTAGACTGCTTTTACAAGCCGTAGGAGGGAATGCCCCCCCCCCCACCGTCTTCCGTGTTTTTCTCTGACTCTCCTGTCTCAACAGGGAACCTGAGAATGCAGCCGGTGATTCAGCCAGCTGACCATAGAGCTGATCAGAGACCAGAGTGGCTCCAAACATCTCTATGGCCTAAGAAACCGGAAGCTACGAGCATTTCATGACTTAGATTTTGCCGGATGTAAATAGCGCCATTGGGAAATTGGGGAAGCATTTTATCACACCGATCTTGGTGTGGTCAGATGCTTTGAGGGCAGAGGAGAGATCTAGGGTCTAATAGACCACAATTTTTTTCAAAAAAGAGTACCTGTCACTACCTATTGCTATCATAGGGGATATTTACATTCCCCGAGAGAACAATAAAAATGATTAAAAAAAAAATATATGAAAGGAACAGTTTAAAAGTAAGATTAAAAAAGAAAAAAAATAATAAAGAAAAAAAAAAAAAAAAAAAAGCACCCTTGTCGCCCCCTGCTCTCGCGCTAAGGCGAACGCAAGCGGCGGTCTGTCGTCAAACGTAAACAGCAATTGCACCATGCATGTGAGGTATCACCGCTAAGGCCAGATCGAGGGCAGTAATTTTTCCAGTAGACCTCCTCTGTAAATCTAAAGTGGTAACCTGTAAAGGCTTTTGAAGGCTTTTAAACATGTATTTATTTTGTTGCCACTGCACGTTTGTGCGCAATTTTAAAGCATGTCATGTTTGGTATCCATGTACTCGGCCTAAGATCATCTTTTTTATTTCATCAAACATTTGGGCAATATAGTGTGTTTTAGTGCATTAAAATTTAAAAAAGTGTTTTTTCCCCAAAAAATGCGTTTGAAAAATCGCTGCGCAATTACTGTGTGAAAAAAAAAATGAAACACCCACCATTTTAATCTGTAGGGCATTTGCTTTAAAAAAATATATAATGTTTGGGGGTTCAAAGTAATTTTTTTGCAAAAAAAAATAACTTTTTCATGTAAACAATAAGTGTCAGAAAGGGCTTTGTCTTCAAGTGGTTAGAAGAGTGGGTGATGTGTGACATAAGCTTCTAAATGTTGTGCATAAAATGCCAGGACAGTTCAAAACCCCCCCAACTGACCCCATTTTGGAAAGTAGACACCCCAAGCTATTTGCTGAGAGGCATGTCGAGTCCATGGAATATTTTATATTGCGACACAATTTGCGGGAAAGAGACAATTTTTTTTTTTTTTTTTTTTGCACAAAGTTGTCACTAAATGATATATTGCTCAAACATGCCATGGAAATATGTAAAATTACACCCCAAAATATATTCTGCTGCTTCTCCTGAGTACGGGGATACCACATGTGTGAGACTTTTTGGGAGCCTAGCCGCGTACGGGACCCCGAAAACCAAGCACCGCCTTGAGGCTTTCTAAGGGCGTGAATTTTTGATTTCACTCTTCACTGCCTATCACAGTTTCGGAGGCCATGGAATGCCCAGGTGGCACAAAACCCCCCCAAATGACCCCATTTTGGAAAGTAGACACCCCAAGCTATTTGCTGAGAGGTATAGTGAGTATTTTGCAGACCTCACTTTTTGTCACAAAGTTTTGAAAATTGAAAAAAGAAAAAAAAAATGTTTTTTCTTGTCTTTCTTCATTTTCAAAAACAAATGAGAGCTGCAAAATACTCACCATGCCTCTCAGCAAATAGCTTAGGGTGTCTACTTTCCAAAATGGGGTCATTTGGGGGGGTTTTGTGCCACCTGGGCATTCCATGGCCTCCGAAACTGTGATAGGCAGTAAAGAGTGAAATCAAAAATTTTCACCCTTAGAAATCCTGAAGGCAGTGATTGGTTTTCGGGGTCCCGTACGCGGCTAGGCTCCCAAAAAGTCCCACACATGTGGTATCCCCATACTCAGGAGAAGCAGCTAAATGTATTTTGGGGTGCAATTCCACATATGCCCATGGCCTGGGTGAGCAATATATCATTTAGTGACAACTTTATGAAAAAAAAAAAAAAAAGTGTCACTTTCCCGCAACTTTTGTCAAAATATAAAATATTCCATGGACTCAATATGCCTCTCAGCAAATAGCTTGGGGTGTCTACTTTCCAAAATGGGGTCATTTTGGGGGGTTTTGTGCCACCTGGGCATTCCATGGCCTCCGAAACTGTGATAGGCAGTGAAGAGTGAAATCAAAAATTTACACCCTTAGAAATCCTGAAGGCGGTGATTGGTTTTCGGGGCCCCGTACGCGGCTAGGCTCCCAAAAAGTCCCACACATGTGGTATCCCCATACTCAGGAGAAGCAGCTGAATGTATTTTGGGGTGCAATTCCACATAGGCCCATGGCCTGTGTGAGCAATATATCATTTAGTGACAACTTTTTGTAAATTTTTTTTTTTTTTTTTTGTCATTTTTCAATCACTTGGGACAAAAAAAATAAATATTCAATGGGTTCAACATGCCTCTCAGCAATTTCCTTGGGGTGTCTACTTTCCAAAATGGGGTCATTTGGGGGGGTTTTGTACTGCCCTGCCATTTTAGCACCTCAAGAAATGACATAGGCAGTCATAAACTAAAAGCTGTGTAAATTACAGAAAATGTACCCTAGTTTGTAGACGCTATAACTTTTGCGCAAACCAATAAATATACGCTTATAGACATTTTTTTTACCAAAGACATGTGGCCGAATACATTTTGGCCTAAATGTATGACTAAAATTTAGTTTATTGGATTTTTTTTATAACAAAAAGTAGAAAATATCATTTTTTTTCAAAATTTTCGGTCTTTTTCCGTTTATAGCGCAAAAAATAAAAACCGCAGAGGTGATCAAATACCATCAAAAGAAAGCTCTATTTGTGGGAAGAAAAGGACGCAAATTTCGTTTGGGTACAGCATTGCATGACCGCGCAATTAGCAGTTAAAGCGACGCAGTGCCAAATTGGAAAAAGACCTCTGGTCCTTAGGCAGCATAATGGTCCGGGGCTCAAGTGGTTAAGTTTCTTTCTTAAGGGTAAGTACATTTTATGCATACACATGTAGTGACCCTATCTGCTGGAAAGAAAACTTCAGCTTTGGGGTAAGCTCACTTTTTGTCTTTTTAAGATTGTTTATTTGCTCCAGGCTCACAGGGACAGGGGGTTATGGCTACAGAAACTTCCTGAAAAACATTTTCCAGATTCCAAACCCACTCTCGCTATCACAGTGCATGCATGAACCACTGTGAATTGCAAAAACAAGGACCATCAGGCAAACACCAACAGCACTGTATTCAGGCAGTGGGTACATCTAAACATCTTCTCCAAGGGAGTACCAAGATCCTCTGAGGATCAGATTCATTCCCTCTCCAGCAGGACATCCTCCCCTGGTTCTCCACCTCTCCATTCCCCTCAACCATGCAGGATAGCTTCAGGATGATTGTGCTAGGCCCAAACAGGCTTCCAGCCTAACCGACGCATACAACTAAAAACACCTCCACAGGCCACAGCCTGGGAAGAAGCGCACTCACCAGGCCCCCCTCCAAACATTTATATTTTTATTGCCAGCTTGCACCATTGGCAATAAACCTTCTAGTGGTTGGCTAGAGGGACATAAATATTCATAACCCAGCATTGATCCCTTTCTATTAACAAAGGTAACAGTAACACGGTCTGACTTTTCGGCTACAAAAGTCCGACGGACACCACCGGACCAAATCCAGCGGACAATCCGACCGTGTGTGGTCTCCATCGGACTTCCAACAGACTGTTTCGGTCGGAAATCCGACGTACTTTAGAAACTTGCTTCAAATCTTTACGTCGTAACTTCGCCGGACTCAGTTCCTGACGGAAAACCCGTTCGTCTGTATGCTGGTCCGACAGACCAGATACGACGGAGGAGCAGGGTACTGCATCTCGCGCTCGCTGCAATAGGAAAAACAAATTTTCCTATTGCGGTGAGCGTGGGGGGGCATCCCAGGCCCTTAGGTCTGGTATGGAACTGTAAGGGGACCCCCCCACGCCGAAAAACTGGCGTGGGGTCCCCCCCAAAACCCATACCAGACCCCGATCCGAGCACGCAGCCCGGCCGGTCAGGAAAGGGGGTGGGGACGAGCGAGCACCCCCCCTCCTGAACCATACCAGGCCGCATGCCCTCAACATGGGGGGGTGCTTTGGGGGGGCGCCCTGCGGGGCCCCCCCACCACAAAGCATCTTGTCCCCATGTTGATGAGGACAAGGGCCTCTTCCCGACAACCCTGGCCGTTGGTTGTCGGGGTCTGCGGGCGGGGGGCTTATCAGAATCCGGGAGCCCCCTTTAATAAGAGGGCCCCCAGATCCCGGCCCCCCACCCTATGTGAATAAGTATGGGGTACATGGTACCCCTACCCATTCACCTAGGGAAAAAGTGTCAATTATAAAACACACTACGCAGTTTTTTAAAGTAATTTATTAGACAGCTCCAGGGGGGTCTTCTTCCGACTTCGGGGGTCCCTCCGGTTCCTCTTCTCCCGGCGTCCGGTTGCTTTTTCTTCGCTCTCTCTGGCCTCTGTTCCCGGTGTGACCACGCCCCCTAAAACGTCACAGTCCCAGCATGCCCAGAGACTGTGACGGCAGAAGAGGGCGGGGTCTCCGCATATATAAGTCAGAGCGGAGCGCCCAGAGAGCATTCCAGCCGGAGAGACCATCGTGTCAACATCAGAAGAAGAGAAGAAGCCAGAAGCCCGGGCCTTCGCTGGCAAAAAGAGCAGCATGAAGATAGCGAAGGAGCCGGCAGAAGAACTGGAACACCGGGAACAGAGGCCAGAGAGAGCGGAGAAGAAGCAACCGGACGCCGGGAAGAAGAGGAACCGGAGGGACCCCCGAAGTCGGAAGAAGACCCCCCGAAGCCGGAAGAAGCCCCCCCAGAGCTGTCTAATAAATTACTTTAAAAACCTGTGTAGTGTGTTTTATTATTGACACTTTTTCCCTAGGTGAATGGGTAGGGGTACCATTTACCCCATACTTATTCACATAGGGTGGGGAGTCGGGATCTGGGGGCCCTCTTATTAAAGGGGCTCCCGGATTCCGATAAGCCCCCCGCCCACACACCCCGACAACCAACGGCCAGGGTTGTCGGGAAGAGGCCCTTGTCCTCATCAACATGGGAACAAGGTGCTTTGTGGTGGGGGGGCGCCCCCCTCTCCCCCAAAGCACACCCCTATGTTGAGGGCATGCGGCCTGGTACTGTTCAGGAGGGGGGGGCGCTTGCTCATCCCCACCCCCTTTCCTGACCAGCCGGGCTACGTGCTCAGATCGGGGTCTGGTATGGATTTTAGGGGGTCCCCATGCCCGTTTTTCGGCGTAGGCGGGTCCCCTTACAGTTCCATACCAGACCTAAGGGCCTGGCATGCCCGCGGAGGTTTCAATCTCGCCGATAAAAGTGGCGAGATTGACTTCCTTTTCTAGTCCTGTCGTACCCGAGTCACGTTCAAAATGAATGGACTTGTCCGTGTGTGGGCAAGTCCGTTCATTCTGAAAGTCCGGCGAAAGTCCCTCTGGAAGACCGTATTCCGGAAAGTCCGGTCATGTGTAGGTAAGTCCGTCTGTTCAGAAAGTCCGGCGGTAGTCCGCCGGAAGTCTGGCGGCAAGTACGTCGGACCTAGCTTCCCAGAAAGTCGAACCGTGTGTACGCGGCATTAGACCTACTGTCAGCAGCCAGGATTAGCAGCAGCACTGAGTTTCGGGGAAAGCCAAGTGAAATGCTTCAAAATAGCCTGGGTAGATTATCACCCAGCAGAACTAAATTGTATCTAATCGCCTCTGCTTATGACAGGGTGGCTTCATGCACAAAAATATCTGCTGATCCTGTCGGCCAAAACTTGCTTATTTGGATGTTTGTTCAAATTCTGGACTTTTAGCCCGTTTGGCAGGAGCCAAAAATGTTATATAGTAGATGGCTTTATGACAGCTTCCTTTTTCCTTTGTCGAGATTGTTAAGGAAGCAGCAGCCGGAATAGTAAAATAGAGCAGAGCTCCCACCATTAGGCCTCATGTACACAGGCTTAAAAATACTGCTTTTACAGGTGTTTGGCTTTTTTTAAAATTTAACCTGTAAAAGCATTTAGAGGAGGATGAAAAAAAAAACATCACCAGCACATTCAGGAGAGGAGCTTTTGAGTAGAGAAAATACTTGATGCACCTAAATTCATGTAACCATGTGTAAATGCTAGATGCATGTAGGTGAATATTCTGCCCAATGGAATCCATTAATGCTCAAACGCTTGATGCATTAAAGAAGTGATGGGAAATCCAAACTTTTACAGTTGCCAACAGAACTAAAGTTGAGGGTAAATCCAAATGGGACAGCAGTCCTGTTCCCAACTACAACTATTACTGACAACAGTATTAGAATGAAAAATCTTGCTACCTGGCCTGTGTCTATCCCTTCAGCTAACATGGCAACCCATTTCATTTCTGTACCCTCAGTACTGCTCATAACTCCTCATCTACAACTAACCAACACATATGACCCCCTCCACACTGCACAGTGTGTACCTTCTGCTTCAGAAAATGTAAATTAGCTATACACGTGCTGAAGGAATAGAGAGGATTTTTCTCTTTTTGGACCCCCAGGAGCAGAGATTTAGCTGCAGAAGCAAACTTCCCTGTTCCATTGTTAAATGAAAATGGTAGTACCGCATACAGATCAATCTAATTGAATTTTTACTATAGTCAGAATGGGTATGATCTGAATTTCTAACTGGTTGCTTTGGGTTACTGCACTTCATTCAACATTGCACAGTTGCCTAATTGGAATATACTGTATATTAGCAGGTTTTCTGGTCCAGACACTATACCTGACCATTTACCTTTCCCCAAAACAGTCAAGGCAGTAAATGAATACATAACTGGATTAAATGGTGGTCTTTTATATGTGTCCACACTTGATTAATCACTATCTTATCAGTAATAGCTTATCAGTATATATACAGATATGAAAACAAACAGTTGGTTTGCCTTTGCTCTATTCTTCCGAGCCTTTTCATAGTATTAACGGTAGCCTGTTAGTATAACCTCTAGGAGAGGTAAAAAAAATAATCAATATTTCAGAGCTATTATCAAATTCACAAAATCGTAGGTGAGAGACTGTTTTTTCTCTTTTACTGGATAAACTCATACATTAAGCTGGGTAAGAAAACGGCTAAAAGCCAAAATCAATAGGGGGAACAACAAGCTTTATTAAGTCCACGGAAATGTAAATAAATATAGCAATCATGAAGGACAAACTGCTTTTACAAAACCAATGCTCAATATAGTGGGACTGTAAAATTGTAACACAAATAAAGGATAAGTGTTTACCTACCCATCTGTTCTAGGTTTACACTTCATAGGGATCTTAATATTTATTCTTCAAAGACTTTTTTATGTCCCAACTAATGTCACCCTTCATACCCTGATGTTAGGTAACACTTATTATTTTAGTTTACACAACACTATGTTGTTTCCAACCAATATAAAGTTCCATGCAATTTGCATTTTTTTACAAACAAAAAGTTATTGTTTAATTAAGACGCACATTACAGCACAGATCAGCTGATTTTATTTCACGCAGATTGCTATATCTATTGGACTGTAAGTCAAAATGTTGGTTTTGGTTTTAGTTTTAAGCCTCGGTTTCCCTGTTTTTAGAAAGAGTTTGCTAGACCTGTGCAAAAAGCATACCTCCCAACCATCCCGGATTCCGCGGGACTGTCCCGTGATTTGAAGTAAGTCCCGGGGTCCCGCGGGTCTGGGCTGGAGTCCCGGGGCCCACAAGTTCCGGCACTGGGTTCCACTCAGTAGAAGTATCCTTAATGGGTGCAATGTGTGCTCTTACACAGAGCACCAAGTGAGGATTACTGCCAGCAGAGCTTTTTCTCTGCTCCCCACCCCCTCCTCAGTGCAGACACTAGTTGCTAGGACCGCCGGCGTCCTAGCAACCAATGACACAAATTTCAGGCCACCTCCCAGCTCAGCCCTCCGCCTTCCACTCCGTGCCTATCAGCGGCTCCTCTGGAAAGGAATCCTTTAGCCCTGCATGTTTCAATTTGTCACACAGAGGTAGAGGTAGAGGCTTCTGTGTGTGAGCGTGAGGCACCCAAGGCATTTGCTAAACATTTGCTGGTGGGTGCCCCTGGGTCCCGGCGCCACAACCACCCGCATTGTTTTTCTTCATGTTTGGATCGATAAGTGGCTTCTTTCCCCAACTGTCAGGACTGTAGCAGGGAGCCGAAGTGAAGTGCTGTTAAACTCCTCCTCGGCTCCCTGCTACAGCTCTGACAGTTGGAGCTGTCAGAAGTACTGTACTGAAGAAAAAAAAAGCACAGTAGTACCAAACAGCATGGTACCGGCTGCATTCTGAGAGCTGGGGGGATCCAGAATTAGTAAGAGAGCTGGGGGGGGGTCCAGCATTAGTGAGAGAGCAGTGGGGGTCTAGCATTAGTAAGAGAGCTGGGGGGTCCAGCATTAGTGAGAGAGCTGGGGGGGTCCAGCAATAGTGAAAGAGCTGGAGGGTCCAGCATCAGTGAGAGAGCTGGGGGGTCCAGCATTAGTGAGAGAGCTGGGGGGTCCAGCATTAGTGAGAGAGCTGGGGGGTCCAGCATCAGTGAGAGAGCTGGGAGGATCCAGCATCAGTGAGAGAGCAGGGGAGTCCAGCATCAGTGAGAGAGCTGGGGGGGGTCCAGCATCAGTGAGAGAGCTGGGGGTTCAGCATTAGTGAGAGAGCTGGGGGGGCTGCATTAGTGAGAGAGTGGGTGGAATTAGTGAGAAAGCTGGGGGGCATTAGAGAGAGAGATGGGGGGGCATTGGTGAGAGAGCTGGGGGGCCATTAGTGAGAGAGCTGTGGGCTGGCATTGGTGAGAGAGCTGGGGGCAATAATGAGAGAGTTGGGGATATTTGTGATAGGTGTGGGAGTTGGGGGGTATTTGTGAGAGTTTGGGGGCATTTGTAAGGGGTGAGAGAGCTTGGGGGTATTTGTGAGAGCTGGGGACATTTATAAGGGGTGATAGAGCTGGGAGGAATTTGTGAGAGGTGAGAGAGCTGGTGGAGGGCATTTTTAAGAGGTGAGAGAGTTGAAGGGGGTATTTGTAAGAGGTGAGAGCTGGGGGGGGGCATTTTGAGAGCTGGGTGGGCATTTGCAAGAGGTGAGAGAGCTGGGGGCATTTGTGACAGGTGAGAGAGTTGGGCGCATTTGTGAGAGCTGGGTGGGCATTTTTAAGACGTGAGAGAGTTTGGGGGCATTTGTGAAAACTGGGGGGTCATTTGTAAGAGGTGAGAGCTGGGGGTGCATTTGTGAGAACTGGGGGAGGGGGCATTTGTGAGCTCTGAGGGGGGCATTTGTTAGAGGTGAGAGAGCCGGAGGGCATTTGTTAGAGGTGAGAGAGCTGAGGGGCATTTGTGAGAGCTGGGGGGCATGCCATTTAGTGCTTTGTTTTTTGGAGGGGAGAGACTGGGATTTTTTGATGAAAGTTTAAAGTGGGGAAGAGTATTACTTGATAGGGGGAATTTTGCATTCCCCTTACCCCTATACTGTGCGTTACTGCTTACTCTTACTATGTATCACACGCTCCTGTTCCCTGCATTCTGTGCATTCTGTACTTATGAACCCTGCTCTCTGCGTGTCATATACTCCTAAACCCAGCACTGACCACAGCCCTCTGTGCGTTACATAGGCCTGATCCTTCAACACATTGCATTACACACCCTGGACCTCCATTATGCATCCTGAACCTGACACTGACTGGAGAAATCAGTGCATTGGATATCCCCAACCCCTGTACTGCCTTACACACTCTTGCACTATATACACAATACTGTACATTGTATACTTCTCACCAAAGTCTTCATTGTCTTAACAGTTGCTGGTTGCTGTACAGTCCTGGACTACTTTAACCACTTAAAGCGGGGGTCTACCCACACCGCCCAAAAAAAAAATATTAAAAGCCAGCAGCTACAAATACTGCAGCTGCTGACTTTTAATACATGGCCACTTACCTGTCCCAGGGTCCAGCGATGTCGGCTGGCAACGCCGAGAACCCGCTCGGTTCTCGGCAGCTGCCGCCGCCGTCCTAGGTAAGGGAATCAGGAAGTGAAGCGTTGCGGTTTCACTTCCCGGTTCCCTACTGCGCATGCGCGAGTCGCGCTGCGCGTCCCAAGTGGTCCCCGCTCTCTCCTAGGAGCTGTGTGTTTCCCTGGAGACAGCGCGGTGGGGACGGGAAGAGGCGTAGACTCCCATGGGAGTCTATGCCGGAAGTGGGTGCAAATACCTGTCTTAGACAGGTATCTGCACCCCCCTCCCCCCTGAAAGGTGCCAAATGTGACACCGGAGGGGGGGAGGGTTCCGAAAAGTTCCATTTTTGTGGAACTTTAAGGACCAGCCGCCGCAGTTATACTGGGGCAGGTTGGCTCCTGGGCAAATCGCCGTAGCTGTACGTCGGCCGCTTTAAGACCACTAGGGGGCGACAGAGCCAATGCGCGTGCCCGGTGGCCGCAATGTCCTCCGGGCACCCACAATCGCTCCAGAGAGAAACAGAACAGAGATCTGTCAATGTAAACATACAGATCTCCGTTCTGTCAGGAGAGAGGAGACAGATCTGCTGTTCATACTGATTATGAACAACGATATGTCTCAGTCCTCAGGCAGTCCCATCCCCCCACAGTTTTAAACACTCCCTGGGACACACATTTAACCCCTTGATCGCCCCTTAGTTTTAACCCCTTCCCTGCCAATGACATTTAAACAGTAGTCCGTGGCTATTTTTAGCTCTGATTGCTGTATAAATATCAATGATCCCAAAAAAGTGTCAAAAGTGTCCGATCTGTACGCCACAATGTCGCAGTTCCACTTAAAATTGCAGATCACTGACATTACCAGTTAATAAAAAAATAATAATAAAAATGCCATAAATTTATTCCCTATTTTGTAGACGCTATAACTTTTGTGCAAACCAATCAATATGCGCTTATTGCGATTTTTTTACCAAAAATATATAGAAGAATACATATAGGCCTAAACTGAGGAAGACTTTTTTTTTTTGGATATTTATTATAGCAAAAAGTATTTTTCCAAATTTCAGTCTTATTTTGTTTATAGCGCAAAAAATAAAAACTGCAGAGGTTATCAAATACAACCAAAATAAAGCTCTGTTTGTGTGGAGAAAAGGACATAAATTTGTGCAATTGTCATTTAAAGTGACGCAGTGCCGTATCGCAAAAAATGGCCTGGTCATTAAGGGGGCAAATCCTTCCGGTCCTTAAGTAGTTAATGAAGTTCTTCTTTAAGGTAGGTTTAGACAAAGCAATCAAAGCATATTTTATAGGTACAAGGAAGCCTGGGTTTTGTTTAACCACATCCCTTAAGCCCCTTCCACCATTAAGACTTTGGCCACATCCAAATCTTTGCAGCGGCACCCTACGTGCACCTCAGCTCACTTCCTCCCTCAATTGTCCCTCATTCTGAACTTTAAAAGTTGGGAGGCATGCAAAAGTGTCTAACAGGGTGCAGAGAGTTAAAGCATTTGTTACCCCAACATTTCATATTCCTGATATGTGCCTGCTGTACCATGTACTTGTATGAAAAAGTATCCTGTTCTCTTTGTATTGCTTCCTTTGTGTGAAATCCCTGGTGTTCCTGCCAGTCCCTCTGTTTTTCAATTAAAAATGGACCACACTAAGCAAGAGAGCACACCGTGGTCAGTTCTCTAGCTATGCTAGGAACTCAGCATGTTCTCCTCCAATGATCAGACTTGTCCTGATATGCCCCCACTGCACAGCCAGTCACTGGGAAGCTCAGTGTGCTGCTGCATCTCCTCCCCCCAGCTCTTATGCAGCTAAGAACAGAGGGAATGTGATCACTTATAAAAAAGGTGGAGAAAAGGAATTTATAATGTTTTTTATATCTATACAAAAAACTTTTGCCTTTCATTTCAGTTTTAAACTTAATGGGTTGTTTTATAAGGAGATCGTTTAAAATCACTTTAACTTGGCAGTGTAAGCTGTGATAATATTGTCATTGATTATAAAATAAAGTATGCCTAAATCAAGAACAGGTACCAGATATAATATAACTTTATAGAGTTGCACCAATAAACAAAAAACAGTAAACCAAATGTCTACAAGTGTTGTGATGATTAATCCTGTTCACAAATGATGTGATAACAATCCTGATGTGCATCTCCACCATCCAACACCTTGAAAAGAGGACTGTGCGTTAATGCCACCACCAAAAGCTGAAATATGTGTTTACCAGCTCCTGTGGGCCTCTCATTACAGGAGGTCACTTGCACTTGTGGCTATAACCCAGCCAAGACCTTTGTTGGTTCCCGGAACTCTCCTGCCCTTAACGCACTCCTTAACTTGGTATGATTATCACAACATTCACCAAAAACATAAAAAAGCTCCACATGACGTAAGATTCCTAAAACTTTATTCTATGTATTGTGACAGAGAAAGGCTCTGTCCCTATGAAAATGGACAGAAAAGGGACACGGCGTTTGCATATCTGCGGACTGCAATACTACAGAGTGTAGAGTTTAAATGGAGAAAACTACTCTGGCGGTTTTCTCCAGTTTTTGCTATCGCTGGATGGGACTCTGTAGTTTGGAGATCCCTAAGAGTCTTGGGTGGGATGGGATCTGCAACCCTGTGTCCCGGTCTTGTGGATAGCCAGCAGGTCGTGTGCCCAAGTGCACACAGCCCATATAACAAGGGGCTGGTGAGAACAGAAGGAGGAGGAAAATGGAGTTGGAGCAGTGGCTGCTATTGAGAGAGAGTATCGGTGTGACTATAGACATTCTGGGCTTTAAGAGGTCAAAGCTGTGTGTGTTGAAGGGGTTGAAGCTGTGTGCATCCAAGGAGCCCAAAGCTGTTTACGCTTGAGGAGCCCAAGACTGTGTGCACCCAAGCTGTGGGTCTGGAATAGCTGGTGGTCTGACAGACCAGTATCTATAGCAGCAGTGCTGCTGAAGAGTTGCCAGGTGGGCTAGCATTTTCATTTGGATTTTGTGTATTTTGCTGGAGAAGACCCCTGTGTGGGAAACCTTTATGTTAAAGACTTCTTTTTTGCCTTTTAATAAAAATGGGCTGCCGTGCCCTAAAATATCATTCCTGACTGGCTTGAATCACTGAAAAATGCATCTGCCACTAGAGCTAACAATCGCCCCTGTTACAGTATAACAAATATTGCACTTACAACAATGTTGAACAAGAATTGCCTTATATTTGGTGCGTCGGCCGGCAAACATCCAAACAACCTGTTCTTGCAGGACTCCAGAGTAATGGTGACATCAGCTCATCTTGGTCTCACCACTCCAGAGTACAGAGTCCTGGTAATCTTCTTCTTTTTTAGCATGGGCCCTTGCAAATTTTAGGTGGGCTTTTTTGTGCATGGGCTTTAGGAGAGGCTTCCTTCATGGACGACACCCATGCATGCCATTCCTCTGCAGTGTATTGTGTCACGGGAAACAATCACCTCAGTTTGACTTTCTACTTTAGCTATCTGCAGTGAACTTACATGGTGATTTTCTTCAACCCTTCTCATCAGAATATGCTCCTGTCGAGGTGTTAACTTCCGTGGACGGCCTGGATGTCTCTGTGAGATGGTTGCAGTTCCATCTTTGTTAAATTTCTGTATCACTTATGCTACAGTATTCTGATTTATAAGTAAAGCTTTTCTGATCTTCTTGTAGCCTTCACCTTTCTTGTGTAAAGAAATGATTGTGTTTCTCAGGCCTTGTGACATTTCTCTTCCATGTGGTGGCAATGCTGACAGCATTAAATGGAAGGGGTTTTCTTTGTTAGAAGTAAAGGAATCATTTTTTTTGCAGGTTTATACTTACCTCAGTGGATGCAGCATCAGTCCAATGCTGAATCTGTCCCCTGGCGTCTCTGCACTGAGAACCGAGCGATCGAACATCGCAGATGGCACGGTTCTCAGCTCCCCGAACAGAGAGCTGATGACTGTCAATCAGCAGCTCTCTGCTCTGCTCCTCCTCGCTCATTGGATAGCTGAGCTGTGGAGGGGCGGGGAGTGGCGTCTCAGGCTCTCAGCAACACACTGAGAGGCTGAGACGGGTGTCAGTCCAGGCACCTGGTGGATCCAGACTTTATTGTCGAGATGATGCGGTGCCTGGACTGATTTTTGTGACATCAGCAGAGAGCAGACTTCAGCCCACTCTCTGCTGAAAACGGGTCACAGGACTGCAAAACGATTTCCACTCCTGTGATCCATAGGAGAAGCCCAGCCAAACAAGCTTTGGCTGGACGTCTCCTTTAAGTAACAACTTTTTTTTTTCTTTTTTTTTTAAAATTGTTTATTTATATAGTGATAAAGGTCCACATGGACCACAAATGAACAATGCAACACAGAAAATAACATGTATCAACAGGTATTCATCTTGTAACATCTTTTTATAAACAACTGTCAGCTGGACACCTGTTTAATAAATAATTAGACTCACCTGTAGTTGAATTCTTATTAATTAGGATTTTGCTGACTAAAATTTAGCTTTGCACCTAAGACTTTTATTGGGGTGTACTCATTTTTGCAACATGGTCTTGTATGAATTTGTTAGGAAAAAGACTTTTTTGTGTGTGCACATTTGTGGGAGTGTTTTGTAGTATAGTGTCCCATAGAAAAATGTTGATTCTGAAAGGAAAGTAGAGGTTTTCTGACAAATCTGTTGAGGTGTAGTTATTTATGCTGAGCACTGTATATATACAGTATATATCTATATCTATATATAGATATATTTATATCTATATATAGATATGTATATCTTTCACTGCTCCAAATTTTTAATTTTTTTTTGATCTCTTATTCCCCGTACACACGAGCGGAATGTCCAACAGAAAAAGTCCGACGGGAGCTTTTCATTGTATATTCCGATCATGTGTATGCCTCATCTGACTTTTTACGTTGAAAATTCTGCCGGACCTAGAAAGAGAACATGTTCTAAATATTTCCGACGGAACCAATTCCTATCGGGAAAACCGCTTGTCTATATGCTGTTCCAACTTACCAAAAATGACGCATGCTCTGAAGCAAGTACGAGACTATTGGCTACTGGCTATTGAACTTCCTTTTTCTAGTCCCGTCGTACGTGTTGTACGTCATCTCGTTCTGGACGATCAGACTGGTGTGATTGTGTGTACGCAAGACAGTTTCAGCAGAATTCTGTCGGAACTCCATTGGAAAAACCTTTAGAGTTTATTCCGACTGGAAAACCGGTCGTGTGTACAGGGCATTAGATTACATGAATGACTTTTTGTCTAGTTTAGATATGGCTTTCTTAGATACAAATTATGCTTCTTTAACTGCCAACAATTGCAACAGAAAAGTGACCCCAGCTAAGCCACCTAAGCTTTAGGAAATATTATTTAAAATAATTAATTCAATTTTTTTACAGTAAGATGTTCATTTTAAATGTATTCAATAAATTCATGTTATGATATAGTATTGAAAAAATTAATGAATAACATTATTTTAAATAAAAACACAAATAAAATTAAAACATTTTCTGATATACTGTGTTTGAAACCAAGGAACTAGGGTAGGATTTGTAGCAGTTCTGAAGTGAAAGTTTTAGCTGTGCTACAAAATATGCTGATTATGTTTTAGGCTCTTAGGGATCCACAGTAAATAAGAAAGACAAAACAAAATGCTGTTAAATAGGTTTACAATTGCTTTTGTATTGTCTGTAGCTTCCTCTTATGCTTGAAATTTGCTGCAGGCACAGTAAAAATATCTTCTTGCAATATCCCACAGCATTTTCTTTTTTTCCTCTCTCTCCTTTTTTCTTATTTTCGCCTACGTGCATTTAGAGGCAAATAGTTTCTGTCCAAGCATATTTTGAGCACACTTTACGGAAAATCAAAACAGGGATACACCAAAAGAAAGAACATCAAGTTTATGCTAAAAGATCCTACAGATAAGAATAATTCTAAATGAGCATCTGTTTTAACAGACAGCCTCTCAGATACAACATACGTAAACTTTTATCTTGTACGAATAGTTTGGATGTTTCTTTGTTTAGATTTTCTTTATTGTAGTACTCATAGCTGCTCAGCTTGTTAGGAGAGTGGGACTGATCTTCAGAAATTTCCAAAACACCAATCCCAATGCACACGTTCCTGTGGAAATGGCTGTACATCTGAGTGGGTGCTGTAGCGAACAATGGCTGGAACCGTGTCAAGTCAAAGCAAAAAATGTCACCAGCACACCAAAGATCTCCAGAGTTGGTCCAAAGCTTTAATCAGTGATCACATAGTTACAGCAGATAGCAATATTTTGGACCCTTCGTCAGGCATGTGATCATCCTGCGTGGCTCCGAAATGTTGCCATCTGCTGTGTGGTGACATTTTTTGCTTTCACCTTCAGAAATGTCATGCTTTACTTACTATTTTTCTTACTTAATATTTTCTTTGGAAATTTACTATTACCTCATACAAAAGCATTGTGCATAGTGGCAGTGGTGCTTGCATTATTTACTGGGGCAACAAGGTTGTCCTGACAAAGAGCCAGCATGAAAAGAATGCTTTTAACACATATCTACAATTATTTCCATATTTTTTCTTAGAATAAATAGATAAAACTTTCATTCAGGGTGTAAAGCAACATTTCCAGTTAGGCACATTAGATACTTAATGAGTCTGTACAAGCATTACAAAACGTAGTGTTTTTACTCCACAATACGTTATCAATTTTTTCAGAGATGGTGGTTGAGTTCTAGCTACCATGGTTGTTGCCTGCCGAAAGCTTTTCATAGGCATTCAGCAAGTTTTTAGAAGTTCTTAATAGCTGTCCAAACATCGATCAGGAATGGAACTACAGGCTGCTTTCCTGCAAAGTTGCTGAAATAAAGAGACAAATGAGCCAAACAAGTTATTTTAAACTGGTTCTAAAAATATAATTTAATGGAGTAATGTATTCATTAACCACCTGAGAACCTTGTTCATAAAAAGTACAGCCAAAACAGTCATCTAAGGACCTTGGGCACACTTTATGTACAGTCGTTCTTAGCCTGAAGTGGCTGCTGTATCTAATAGAGTCACTAGGGACAGCTGTCAAATTGTGCTGTGTCGTGTTGCTGCTTAAACACCTATAGGCTTCATTGATAAATACTGTACATTGCAACAAAAATATTGTTACAACCAATTTAGATTAGTTTTTATGTGTTGATCAAAGCAGTATCCTTTGATCTACACATAATGTAAGTTAAAGAAAACTCGCCCTTAAAGTGGTTGTAAACCTCAGACATAACATTTGAACAAAGCATTTCCCTCAATAGTGTGTATTTGTCTCTAACCAGAGCACTAAGTGACATTTCTGTCTGCTGCTTCATTCTCTGCTGTTTGCATGAGTCACTTCTGGCAGGATTTCCAAGAGAAAAAATGGTGACAGGGGAGGGATCTCAAGCAGAATGACAACCTCAGCTCTGTTCCTGTATGCTATGTGAAGGGAGCGTGTCCTTTCGATCCAATCAGCTCTCACTGAGCTCTGCATTGTGTCATTTCAACTCTCCATCCCCTTTTTTCTGACATTTCAGACAAGCTTTATAAATTCTGAATGGATGTAAAGAACAGAAGACTGCAGATAAAAATACAACTTATGTAGGAGGATTTGTTTAATATCTATATGACCTGAGACCAGTAACTTTGCTGTGTATATGTGAGGATTTACAACCACTTTAACTATTCCCAACTTCCCATCACTATTAAAGTGATCCTGTCAAGAAGCATGAGCTGTAAAGGAAGATAAAGAAGATTATGTATGTTGAGGCTCATGTCCTCAAACAATGCTACTTTTCTACTCTCCTGCCACTGTCGGTATTTAACACTTCTGGATGTGACAAATATCTGCTCCTTCACTCACCAAACACTGTAAGTTAAAGAAAAAGAGGAATCCCCATGGGACTTTAATGCAGTGAGAATATGACACAACATATTCTAACTGTGTTAAAGTCTGAAGGGGACATTCTTCTTTTTCTTTAAAATGTAAAATCTCAAGTTTTTTTTACCTTCATGCATTCTATGCATGAAGGTAAAAAACCTTCTGTGTGCAGAAGCCCTTCCAGCCCCCCTTACCTGAGCCTCATTTCGATCCACCAATGTGCACGAGAACAGCGGCTCTCCCGGGTCTCTTCTACCTCATTGACAAAGACAACAGCAGGTGCCAGTGGCTCCTGCTACTGCCAATCACAGCCAGTGAGCCTATGAGGAGAGAGTGGGGTGGGGGGGCACGCAGTGCTCCATGTCTAAATGGACACACAGAGCAGCGGTTCAGGGCGAGCCTGTTCAGGTGCCCCATAGCAAGCTACTTGCTATGGGGGCACTTAGCAGGGGGGAGGGGCTGGCAGGGGATTCGAGTGAAGGATCAAGGCTGCTCTGTGCAAAACCATTACACAGAGCAGGTGAGTATAAAATGTTTGTTACTTTTAAAAAGAAAAATATCTGCATTAATTTTACTTTAACTTATGTTTTTTGGGGATGATCAGTTGATACTGTCATTGGTTCTATTTTTGTAACCAAACACTGTGATTCCTCCTGCAGGTTCACCTTGTAGTGGTGTATAATACAGTGAGCAGTAGGTATTTACAGATGTGGAATACCTGCTGAGACTAGGGCATTATACATTATTTTTAAAACTTTTATTACAACCCAGGGTCACTTTAATATTTGGCAGATTTTTTTGTATTGTATTGTTTTTTATTACAATTCACATTGGTTTATTTGTTACATTGTAATAATCATTGCATTTTATTTGCATACTACTTTCTTTTTAGGTTGAAAACAAATTGCTGGAAAACTAATACTGGTCAAACTAAAGAAATAGCTTATTTTTTATTTTTTTATTTTCATTTTCAAGATTGTGTAGAGATTTATTTTTGCAGACAGCATTGCAAAAAAAAGACATTCCCCCAAAATTATATATACTTAAAGAGGAGCTCCAGCTCCCACCCCACCAAAAAAATGAAAGTCAGCAGCTACAAATACTGTAGCTGCTGACTTTTACTATTAGAGCACTTACCTGTCCAGGGATCCCAGGGTATCCTCACCCAAGCCAATTCTTAAATCAGCTCCCAGGTGCTGGAGCCACCATCTTGGGTAAGGAAAACCGTCAGTGAAGCATTGCGGCTTACTTACGGTTTCCTATTGAGCATGCACAAATCGCTCTGCACTTTCTCAATAAGCTGGCTGCGGCGAGGGCCGAACTTCTGACTGAGTTTGCCACTGTGAACTCAGTAGGAAGTGGGAGTGGGTACCTGTCAAAACCAGGCACCCGCTCCCCCCACAAGGTGCCAAATGTGGCACCAGAGGGGGGGAACAGACAAGCGGAGATTCTCCTTTTGGGTGGAGCGCTGCTTTAAGTATCATAAGTAATCATGCAGTTATTACTGAATTATAAGCCTGTAGCTAAAATGTAAAAATGCACTGGTCTATAAGGAGTTAATAGGTGTATGAATTCAAGGGATTAAAGACCATGAGATGTAGTTATTGTAAAGAAAATGGAAAACACATGAAACTGTCTTGATTTTGCATTCCCTATCAAAGGACAACTTGGACAGAAAGAGGAAGAGTCAGTGACCGCTAATTGAAGGAGAGAGAAGAAAGGTGACCTCATCAGTGTGCTGCTGCTTCTTCAGTCTCAAATCTCATACTGAGGATGGAGGATCAATACCAAGCTGTATAGCATCTCTGTAGCATAGAAAAATAAATTCACCAATTTGGCAGGCTGCTTAAATCTCAGGACTAGCTGTACAGAAATACAAATCCACTAGTACATAAAAAAACTCTCCTATAAATGTATTTTAAAAATGTGTTTAGGAGGGTGTGGCCTAGAGAGGGAGACGCAGTACCCACTAATTCGGGGTACTTTGTCGCAGTCCCCACTAATTCGGGGTACTTTGTCGCAGTCCCCACTAATTCATGGTACTTTGTCGCAGTAACCCACTAATTCGGGGTACTTTGTCGCAGTAACCCACTAATTCGGGGTACTTTGTCGCAGTAACCCACTAATTCGGGGTACTTTGTCGCAGTAAGTCCCACTAATTTGGGGTACTTTGTCGCAGTAAGTACCCACTAATTCGGGGTACTTTGTCGCAGTAAGTGGTCTTAGCACTATATGACCATATAGTGTGACCAAACCCCCGTATTTTTTGAATATGTTCAGGTGTTTTTAACTAGCCCTGCAGGAAATGTCATTCTTGTATGTGTGCGCTGTAAAATATTTTGTACTGTTTGTAGGTCTTATAGCAGCACCATCTTGAATTTAAACTCATTGTATGGTGTGCCCCCCAAATATGTTCTTGGATGGACGTGTGAAACAGGAGCTCCGGCGAAACAGGGACAGCAGTGGCACAAAACATCCAAAGCTAAAATCACTGGTTCTGGCAGCGGGCACAGCTTGGGGACCCCTCGATCATGTCCGGGATGCTAAAGGATGTAAAAGTCCAGCATTTAACAGACTTTTATCCCCCAAACGGCAAAGCAGATGGGCAAGATGGCGCCGAGTCCTACTCATCTCCGGCGGCCTCAGCACAACAACAATCATCACAAAAAGGTAATCGTTCCCAAAATAGAGGCTCCCCAGATGCAATATCCACCTACCCCATCCACCTGTAGTCCGGCCAAAACAAAACCCAGGCTGCATGCCGACGGATTACATAGAGCCGGGAGCCCGGCCTCAGATTCTGGGGAGGACACCAGAGAACTCCCAGAATTGATTGAATCTTTTCCCACACAAAATCAACCAGTAATGGATACAGTATTGAAAGAGATGCTTCTTTCTCTAAGAAGTACACTATAATCTCATATGGCAGTATACATGCACCGCATGAATAGAGACATACAGGATGTGGGAAACAGAGTAGATCATATAGAGACAAAAATGAGGGAATACTCTTCCACCATTAATGACTTATTCGATGCTCATAATGAAACTGAAGCTGACAATGAATGGATTAAGGCAAAGTTGGCAGATATGGAGGACATGTCCAGGAGGAACAATTTAAAAATTAGGGGGATCGGGATCCTTGAATCTGTGCAGCAACAGGATCTGGGCCTTTATACTGCTACCTTGTTCAAGTCTCTCATACCAAGTCTCACAGAATTAGACCATTGACAGGATTTATCTCCTGCCTAAGCCATCCCACTTGCTAGACCAAGTACCTAGAAATGTAATACTTAGGCTGCATTTCTTTCATGTAAAGGAACAACTCATGTTCACAATGAGAAAGCAAGAGCAGATTCTGTCACAGTATCAAAACGTGCAATTTTTTGCAGACTTGTTGCAATACACCGTGCAAAAACAAAAAAGCTTGAATACAGTGACGAAAGTATTACGCAACCAGAAAATTATGTATCAGGGATGAGCCGAACACCTCCCTGTTCGGTTTGCACAAGAACATGCGAACAGGCAAAAAATTTGTTCGAACACGCGAACACCGTCTATGGGACTCGAACATGAATAATCAAAAGTGCTAATTGTAAAGGCTTATATGCAAGTTATTGTCATAAAAAGCATTTGGGGACCTGGGTCCTGCCCCAGGGGACATGGATCAATGCAAAAAAAGTTTTAAAAACGGCTGTTTTTTCAGGAGCAGCGATTTTAATAATGCTTAAAGTGAAACAATAAAAGTGTAATATTTCTTTAAATTCCATACCTGGGGGTGTCTATAGTATGCCTGTAAAGGGGCGCATGTTTCCCGTGTTTAGAACAGTCTGACAGCAAAATTACATTTCAAAGGAAAAAAAGTCATTTAAAAGTACTTGCGACTATATGAATTGTCGGTCTGACAATACACAAAAAAGTTCATTGATAAAAACGGTATGGGATTTCCCCACAGGGGAACCCCGAACCAAATTTTTTTTAAAAAAAGACCTGGTATGGTCTGGTATGGATTTTAAGGGGAACCCCGCGCCAAAATTTTAAAAAAATGGCATGGGGTCCCCCCCAAAAATCCATACCAGACCCTTATCCGAGCATGCAACCTGGCAGGCCACAGGAAAAGAGGGGGGACGAGAGAGCGCCCCCCCCTCCTGAACCGTACCAGGCCACATGACCTCAACATTGGGAGGGTGCTTTGGGGTCCCCCCCAAAGCACCTTGTCCCCATGTTGATGAGGACAAGGGCCTCATCCCCACAACCCTTGCCCAGTGGTTGTGGGGGTCTGCGGGCGGGGGGGCTTATCGAAATCTGTAAGCCCCCTTTAACAAGGGGACCCCCAGATCCCAGGCCCCCCAGGTCCTTCATTTAAATGCTTCTTCTTTCCATCTTCTTTCTTCCATCTTCTTTCTTTTATCTTCTATCTTCCTTCAGGTCTGGTATGGATTTTGAGGGGGGCCCCCACGCCTTTTTTTTTTAAATTTTGGCGCTTGGTTCCCCTTAATATCCATACCAGACCTGAAGGGCCCCTGTGGGGAAATCCCATGATGTTTTTATCAATGAACTTTTATGTGTATTGTCAGACTGACAATTCATATAGCCGCGAGTACTTTTAAATTACTTTTTTTCCTTTGAAATGTAATTTTGCTGTCAGACTGTTCTAAACACAGGAAACATGTGCCCCTTTACAGGCATACTATAGACACCCCCCAAGTACAAAATTTAAAGGAATATTGCACTTTTATTGTTTCACTTTAAGCATTATTAAAATCACTGCTCCTGAAAAAACAGCCGTTTTTAAAACTTTTTTTTGCATTGATACACTTTTTATGACAATACCATGCATATAAGCCTTTAAAATTAGCACTTTTGATTTCTCCCATAGACTTTTAAAGGGTGTTCCGCGGCTTTTGAATTTGCCGCGAACACCCCAAATTGTTCGCTGTTTGGCGAACTTGCGAACAGCCGATGTTCGAGTCTAACATGAGTTCGACTCGAACTCGAAGCTCATCCCTATTATGTATGGATGGGGCTACCCCACAAAAATAACTATCACTAAGGGCAACCACACCTTTACAGTGACATCCCTAGAGAAAGGCATCAATCTTCTGAAAGAAGGGGGTATTCTCCCTGACCACCAGGAAGAAAACTTTGCTACTAGCACTCCGCGCCACCTATCACAAGAATGGAAAACAGTTACGGCAAAGAACGCCACCTCTCATTCCAGAATGAATAAGGATGGGCCACATTCACTTTTAGTCCCTGACTAATGAAGTCTCCAGTATTGAACTTATCCCCCAGTTACATGTAACAGCAAAATGCTGTCTTTGGGTATTTTTTACCCCCGTACCCGTTACATTATTTGTGATGTAACAAAGTTAAACGTTAACAATCTTTTGTTTTCTCTTTGGTTATCTTCTATATTATGTTCTTGTTTATTATTCCCGGGATATAGGCAACACCGCTCTACCCACAAACCCACACCTTCCGCACAGGAAAAGCAAAGGATGCTTCTGCTATGGGACTCAGCTTTCAATGTGACCTCCAAGGTTGAACAGTCTCCTCTAAGCCAATGGATGACCTCTCATATGAACTATTCAAGTAAGTCCAAGCTGATGCACACCAACTCAATTGTACTAAGTACATGTGGAATAAGTATTGAAATGGAGTTGACAGCCTCAATTTCAAAGCTTACCTCCTATAGAGACAATGCCTATTAACATAATGTCCATCAACGCTAAAGGGCTTAACCACCCTGTGAAGCCCAAATCACTATGGCGAGAAGCACTTTCACACCAAGGGGATATACTCTGTGCTCAAGAGACCCACTTTTGCAGCCAAGCACCACGGAAATGCATCCATAAAAACTTCCTGCACATTTCACTGCCAAAGCTGATTCTAAAACGAAAGGCGTATTAATAGCCATAAGAGATTCTGTAGCATTTACTTTGCATCTGGAAATCCGAGATCCTCTAGGTAGAAACCTGATTCTGATGTGCGAACTGTACACCCTAGTAACTACTTACTCCCCCAAAAAGCACCAAGTGCACTTCTTTAACAAATTAATGAAGAAGGTCAGAAAGTTCCAAAGAGGTCCGCTTGTATTGTGTGGGGATTTTAATGCCTCCCCTGGATCCGGCAATTGACTCTACATATAAATCCACCCGCTACACACCTATGCTATCAACCTTCCTTCACAAATACAATATGCATGATGCCTGGTGCTGTTTTCATGCTAATGAAAAAGACTTTAAATTTTTTTTATGCACCACATAAAGTATATACAAGAATTGACCTCTTCATAGTGGACCAACAGGTTTTATTAAGTACCAAATTGGCTTCTATCAACTCTATAACATGGTCAGATCACGCGTCCATAGTACTAACATTATTGGACTCTGCTTCTCCTAGACCCAGTGCAATTTGGAGAATCAACACTTACTTGCTACAGCACCAAGAAACTAAGGAACAGATTAATAACCATTTGACTAATTTGTTTGCTGAAAATGCGGGCTCAGTACAAAGTCCTTTTATGCTATGGAACGCCCATAAGCATTCATAAGGGGCATTTTTATACAAATGGGTGCAAGGGCGAAGAGGCAGAGGCAGCAATGAATGACTGAACTAATAAAACAAATCTCAGAAATGGAAACCCAAAATAAACAAAATTACACTCCAAATATATCCCTAAATTTGACACAACTTAGATCTGACCTTAGAATACACCTATTAGAAAACTTTGAAAAAACCTCTAAGAGACTCAGAATGACTTATTATGTGAACGGGAATAAAGCAGGGAAACTTTTAGCACAGAATATTCAAGGTCATAGGTATACATTAATAATACCATTTATAATTCATCCATCTACCAACCAAAAAGAATATCACCCACAAAAAATTGCTGACACGTTTAGCCACTATTACGGATCCCTATACAATCTAAAAGATTACCCATCCACCACTTAACCCACCTCTGACGCAATAAATGACTTTTTAGGTAAATTATCCATACCGAAACTAACTCCACACCAGATCCAATCTCTAAATCAACAATTTACTGAAGGAGAGATACAAAAAAACATTGATTCCCTACCAATGAATAAATCACTGGGACCAGATGGTTTTTGCAGTGAATATTATAGAGAATTTAAGACCTTATTGTCCCCTTTCTTGATTCATGCTTTAGGATCATCAGCTGCCTCTGCCTCTTTCCCTCCAGAAATGCTAGAATATTTAGTTGTGGCCTTGCCAAAGCCGGGGAGGGAGCCCACCTCCCCTTCAAACTTTAGGCCAATATCTTTACTAAACATTGATCTAAAACTATATGCCAAACCTATAGCACTACGCCTGGTTGATATTCTGCCTACCCTTATCCACCCTGACCAAACAGGCTTCACAAAACATAGACAAATTTCAGATGCGACTAGGCGCATGATTAATATCATTCATATGGCAAAAATACACCAAAGGCCTTCTCTGCTCCTGCCATTGAACGCAGAGAAGGCCTTTGATCGCATACATTGGCTATACTTAGCCAAGGTATTAGACTCATTTGGATTTGTGGGTCCTATCCTTTCTGTCATTATGACTCCTTACTCTAATCCATCCGCCAAGGTCTGTATGTCTGGTACTCTCAATGTAAACGCCATTCACTATATCAAATGGTACAAGGTAGGGATGCCCATTGTCCCCCCTAATCTTTAACTTAGTCATCCAAATATAAAAGGTTTTCTTATTGGTAATAATACCCACTCAATCAGTCTATTTGCAGACGACATTATCATGATAATGACAGAGGTGGACTCTTCCCCAGCAGCAGCGCATGAGGCATTAGGCTTATTTAACAGAATCTCGTATTACAAAGTTAATGAAAATAAATCAAATGTTTTAGGTTTGGGAACAGCATAGCAGAGGCAAACTACAGTCTCTTTTTTACTAAAACTAAACCAGAAACTGCAAACAATAACTAGAACAGAATCAACATGGTCCGGTCGTCTTGCGGCCTTCAAGATGATGCTACTCCCCCAATTCATTTATCTATTCAGGGCCCATCCAATACCAATCCCAGTAGCTTCTTTGCCAGAGCGCAGTTAATGGTTAATGGATTCCTTTGGCAAGGAAAGAAGGTTAAATGCGCATTTCATAAACTGATTAAATCCAGAATGACAGGAGGAGTGGGGCATGTCCTGTTGAAGGACAACTACTTTGCGGCAATTTTGGCCCAGCTAAAACACTGGTTTCCTGGAAACCATGTCGCAAGGTGGCAGGAATGGGAATCATTTCAGTCCCCTAATTATAGATTATACGACTTGATATTAGCCAGTGGTTTGATGCCACACTTCCTCTCCAAGCTTTCGCCTACAATGGAAGCCTCTATTAACACATGGAAAATACTCCTAAACACTCCTATGACTGATACACCTTTGAAATCTATTCCCCTCCCTATCACCAGCTTACAAATACTATAATCAAACCTGAATGTTAAACACTGGGAATCCAAAGGCCTTAAAACAACTGAGGACCTTCAAATAGGTCCTACGATAAAGACTTTTAGAGCAATTCAGCTTGAACACAACAAAAGCCGCGTATACACGAGCGGAATGTCCGACAGAAAGAGTCCGACGGAAGCTTTTCATTGTCTATTCCGATCATGTTTATGTCTCATCGTACTTTTTTTTTTGTGAAAATTCTGACGGACCTAGAAATGGAACATGTTCTAAATATTTCAGACGGAACCAATGCCTATCGGGAAAACCGCTCGTCTGTATGCTGTTCAGACGGACCAAAAGCGACGCATGATCTGAAGCAAGTACGAGACGGAAGCTATTGGCTACTGGCTATTGAACCTCCTTTTTCTAGTCCCGTCGTATGTGTTGTATGTCACCTCGTTCTGGACGGTCGGACTTTGGTGTGACCATGTGTATGCAAGACCGCTTGAGCCGAATTCCGTTGGAGATCCATTGGAGAAACCTTCGGAGTTTATTTTGACGGCAAAACCGGTCGTGTATATGCGGAATAAGAATCCAAAGAGTATTATACATATCTACAAATCTCACATTTATTGTCCTCCATCAGTGATATCAACACAAATATTTTGTGGAAGGTTTATCTATACTTCACAAATCCTACGACCTCCATCAAAGGCATTTCCCTTTTTTTAATAACCTTCTACACCAGAAATTAATATTCAGTAAGGCACCCTCTATGAGGACTTGGGAAATTTATTTTAATACATCATACACCCTAGAACAATGGAAACAAGCAATTTCGTCCATATATAATAAATGTGTTTAGCTTATTGCTTTGAGTTTTGCTATTTAAAGCTGTAAAGGAGGAGACAGATTTAAAACCTATACACTAAAGCTCTCTAATGTCTGCTACCATTACAGCAGCAAGTTATTGTACTGTTGACATAGCAATCATTATAGACACTATGGGCTCTGAAGGGAAGGAAATCGTAGTCAAGAATTCCCCTTACACCCATAACTCAACTAACCTTCATTGTAAAGCAGTTCAGGCAGCAACGGTAATACTGGGTCTGACAATGGCACTGTTTGTTGCTGTAATATTCAGATTTGAAGCATTAGATTTTATACATGCATAGTGGAACAGCAGTTGGTACATTCTGTACTAAATAAAAGCGTGAGAACTGCCTATAGTAGCCTGAAGGCACACGCCTGGGGTCAGCTCTTTCACCCCTATAGTTTGTCTTTTTTCCCTTGAGTTGGTTAGGGAAATATTGTTTTACAAATTGGTTCAAGTAAACAATGGTGAAAAAGATTTTTCTCTGTCACAACACATATTTTTATAAGTTTTTATGAGTCATAAATCCTTCATGGTTACAAAACATTGTACTTTACACACTTCTACATCCTAATTGTTTTTGTTATAAGCACTTGTCTATTAAGCCTTGTCATTGGATCAGATCTTGCCTCTGGCAGTTTTGTAACAATATATGCCAAGCTCTGCTTCTATAATCCCAGGAATATAGCCATACAACACACTGATTTTTAATTCCTGCTATGGAAGCACTGTATTTAGTGAATACAATACCTTGCTTACAGAAAAATGTAACATTTTATATGCTTTTATATAGAAGCCAATACATCTTTCATAGTTTTTAATTATAATATTAGAAGTTAATAAAAAGTTTTGTCACCAGGTCAAGTCTTGCACAGGTTGTGGTTTTACACCTTTATAAGCTGTGATTGGTAATGATCTTTTTACATGTTACTTGTACATACAGAATATTTATTCATAAATAGCGTAGCTCCTAACTGTTCCAGATTTCGAGGAACTGTTCCTGATTTTGAACAAAATCCTTCTGTCCCTCTTTTCTCCTCATTTGTCCCTCATTTTGGTCTGATTTATATAGTTGTATATAAAATGCATTTTTTATCTTTCAAAAAGTGTTTCCCAGTGCTAAACCTTTCATCCAATTTCTAAATTGCTGCATTTGTAAATTTCAAAAGCCAGTAAAAAGGAATAGTAGTGGTAATAAAAAGCACTTGTGGGTTTAACTAATCAATTTTTTGTATAATTTTCCTTTAAGGGGCTATGGCAGGCATGTGTATCCTGTGCCTAAATACTTTTGCTAATAGGTGTCCCTCATTCCCATCTCAAAAAGTTGGGAGGTATGAAATAGTTGTATATTGTCACAAACAGACCCACGCACAGATGGTGATCATCGGAGGTTTTTTTAATTTGATCAGTGCCTCCTAGGCCTCTTTCACATGGAGTGGATATGCTCAACGGAGTCCGCCAGCTCAGCAGGAGATTGCACCATTGATCTCCGATAAACCGATGGATGACAGGTCCGTCTCTGCTCACTGAGCGGGCAGTGACCTGATCTCTATGGGGAGATTGGACGAAAACTGAAAGCATGTCCGTTTTCATCAGATCTCATCCAATCTGCCAAGGTGGATGGCAGACGTATCTCAATACATCTGTCTTGAGCGGATCGGATGGTAGACGGGTGTTAGCGGACACATCTCCGCTGACATCGGCCTGCCCATAGGAGTCAATGGGTGGCCCTCTCGGATACGCCTCAAAAACGAACAAGTGGATCCGAGCAGGCTTATCGTGTGAAAGGAGCGTTAGTACTAGCATTTTTACAGGCTTTCTAAGTGTGAGAGGCAGTAAGAAGGGTCTTCTAGCATCCCCAGGAGGTATGTTCTTGGATCACCAGATTACAGACAAAAGAGAATAGGGTGTTCTCATGCACCATAACAATGTCTAGATGAAAACATGAACTACTAGTCATCCTGTATGCATCTCAAGGTTTAGATTCTAGTTTTAACTGGGGTGTACATATAATGTTTTTGTTTTTCACTGAGTACAAAACAAACATTTTTAGATGTAGACTTAAACAACCCATAGATTATGCATCATTGCTTGATTCCCCATCAATAGTCAGTGTTGATGGGGGAATCCCTCCGACAGTGCTATTGTGTTCTGCCAGCAGGGAGCCATCCCTGCCATCAGAACATAATGATCACTGGTAGTGGCGAGAGCCGCTGGCAGTGATCGCATGCAAAAAATTTGACAGGCTGGTTATATTAAAGTTGTTCCAAAGGCAGAAGGTTTTTTATCGTAATGCATTCTATGCATTAAGATAAAAAAAAACTTCTGTGTGCAGCAGCCCACTTCTGCCCCCCTAATACTTACCTGAGCCTCATCTCGTTCCAGCATGTTGCATGGGAGCCACGAAGTCCATGGACTCTCCCTCCTCATTGGCTGAGACAGCAGTGGGCTCCATTGACTTCTGCTGCTGTCAATCAATGTCAGTGAGCCAATGAGGAGAGAGAGGGGATGAGGCAAACCATGGCTCTGTGTCTGAATTGACACACAGAGCAGAGGCTCAGCTCGGGTGCCCCCATAGCAAGCTGCTTGCTGTGGGGGCACTTGGCTAGAGGGAGGGGCCAGGGCCAGGAGGTCCTAAAAAGAGGAGGATCTGAGCTGCTATGTGCAAAACCACTGCACAGAGCAGGTAAGTATAACATGTTTGTTACTTTTAAACAACAAAAAAACAAGACTTTAATATCACTTTAAAGTCGATCGATGGATCAACTTCAGTACATCCAGCCTGCCCATAGATAGATCAAATCCCGGCCGGTCCCTGCTGGACTGGCTGTGATTTGTTCCATTTATGGCCAGCTTAAGAAATATGTTGTTGAGTGCTCACCCTCCACCCAACTCTAGAACACCATACTGAAACTAAAGGGGAATTGTGCAGTTCTCTGCCAGTGGAGGTTCTGTAGAGGCAGGTGCCCTTAAAAGCTGATTTCCAGCTAAGCATGTAAACAAACTGGTAACATACATATTTCCCAAATTATCTGTAGCTTTGTGCAGCTGGTATATTCAGACACTCGTGCCAGATAGAACAGACGGGTCCTGGACTTTCTCTACAGCACCACAGATTCCTCAAGGACATGGGCAAAACACATACCCTTACTAACTGTGATAATGATGAGATCATCCTCACTGTCACCTCCTGCCAGAATGCTTAATTAGTAGGAGGGCAAGCAGCATGGCATGATTGTTCCTACTGCTAACCCTCCATGCCCCCTCTAAATTCTGTTCTACAGGTGAATATAAGGGGTTTATATCAAAACATTTGATTCTTCTATTCCCGAGTTTGTAGTTATTTTTATTTATAACCTTCTGGATTTCACCTAGAAGCTAGGTAAGGCTAAACCTGCAGATCAGTCTAACAGATAGTTTTGGTTAAAATGCACTTCTCTGTTTTAGTTTGCGTCAAGTACCCATTTTAGATACAAACAGTACTTAGCAGAGTTCTTTATTGAGCATGTTTCTAATCATGCTATACAGTAGACTTGCCACTAAGTGGTTAACATAAAATCCTAGTCTATACCCCTACTACACCTCAGCAGTGCATGCAGACACATAAATAATACATTTGTGCATTAATAATAAAGATCCACTTACAGTAACTGCTTTGAGGAAAAGGTTAGACAAACTGTCAGCAGATTATTATAGTGATATATGCATATCTACACTCAACAATAAACAATGATTATGTTGAAAAACCTCCTTACAGACACAGCTGAAGTCTTTGATGATGAAGATACCTTAGCAGCAGTATAGGGCAGTCGCTGTAACCAACTCATCCCCAGGGATACTGGCAATAAGTTCGTTTGTAGGGTTTAATTACTAGGCTCCAATCACTTTAGGTCAGCTCCAATTCTTTTAGTGAGGTGGACAGATGACACAAAGTATTCACCAGTTACCTTCAAAGACACAATTGCTTCACTGGGATTCCAGTTGATTAATTAGATTATCTAGTTAGGAGTATTTCATTTTAAACTTAGTAGCAGCAGTTTGTCTGGCTGTCAGATACTCTTGGCTTTGGTATTTCGGGTCCATCTCAAACATTATTTTTTCTAGTGATGACTCCCTTGTTAGAAATTTCCAGGCAGCATTTTCTTTAATACTGCCACTCTGATTACAGAATAAATATTACTGTATGTTGCATTAATCAGTACTGCAAAGATTAAAAGTTAACATTTTTTTTTTTTTTACATTTTTCCAAACTCTACCTACTAGCTGATAATCCTGTTCATGTAGGGTCAAAATCATTGAATCAGAACTACTATCAATGTTAAATGATTACAATTAGTATAGTGTAATCTATAGTGTAATCCTCACATCATCATCAGCTAGTATATAAAAACTCAAAATGCACGATGCACTGTGAAAAACTTTTTAATGACCTTTGCACTCTGTGTTATTTATTGCCGACCTCTGCAATCTGAGTTACTTACTCCTGACTCTGCATTGCTTACTACTTCCCTCTGTGTTACTTATTTCTGATCCCATCACTCTATGTTACTTACCACTAACCTTTCTGTTTTACATTTTCCTGACTAGGGGGGCCCACCATAAAACGCAAATTATATATATGTGTGTGTATATATATATATATATATATATATATACATACACACTCACACACACTCCAGAGGTCTTGTTAAAAATTCACCTTTGTTTTTTGTTTGTGCAATATACAATACACTTGAGCGTCAACATTTCAGTCCAACTGCAGACATCTATGCAGCCTCACCGGTGCCCATCAATGCAGTCTCACCGGTGCCCATCTATGCAGCCTCACCGGTGCCCATCTATGCAGCTTGACCGGTGCCCATCAATTCAGCCTCACCAGTGCCCATCAATGCAGCCTCGCCGGTACCCATTAAGGATGAGCTCCGGCATGTTCGCACAGCCCACATGCAGAGTCCGCCAGGAAGTCGGCACTGTGCTGCGCTAATCACAGGCAGTGAGACATTTCCCGATCTCTGCAGCAGCGCATCGGGGCAATGTCTCACTGATTAGCACAGCGCAGTGCCGACTTCCTGGCGGGCTCTGCACGTGGGCTGTGCGATCACGCTGGAGCTCATCCTTAGTGCCCATCAATGTAGCCTCACCAGTGCTTGGTACAGGGGGGGGGGGCAACCACTGCTGGATTACACAGAGCAGGGATCTCCCACTTACCCGGTGGCCGCTGTCATACGAGGTTCCGCCTCCTGGATGGGCTCCTATGATAGACTGCACACAGTGGCCGTGCCATTTAAGCGGGAGATATTTGTAATCCGGCGGTGCTGGGGACTTATGGTCACCCTAGGCTAGTGGCCAGAAGGACCCACAGGTCAGTGGCCAGCAGGACCCACAGGTCAGTGGCCAGCTCCCAGCAGGACCCACAAGCTGTGGACCTGTGGGTCCTGCTGGCCACTGATTGTGGGTCCTGCTGGGAGCTGGCTGCAGACCTGTGGGTCCTGCTGGCCATTGACCTGTGGATCCTCCTGGGAGCAGACCATAGCATGTGGGTCGGAGGTCCTGCTGGCCTGTAGGCCATGGGCAGCTCCCAGCAGGAATCACAGGCCATGGGCAGCTCCCAGCAGGAATCACAGGCCATAATGGGCAAGGTAGATGAGGTGTATGGGGGGGAGATCGATCCTGTGGGGGTGTCAGGGTCTCTCACCTTGCTCGGCAGACTCAGAGCTTAGCAGGACAGGACAGGTCCTCTCTTTCACCTTCTCCTTCCTTGCACTTCTGCTTCCTCCAGTTGTGGGGGTCGGTCAGTGATGTTGCTCCTGGGGTCTCCACTCCACAGTACTCTGTACTGCAGCCACCAGGTGCGCCTAGCCCAGCCACGTCACGTGGTGTCCAGGCAGGCCAGGCAATATCTGACCTCCGCGATGGGAGTTGTAGCATGTAGGCTCAGGCTGGCTGCGCTGCTCTCATCAGACTGACTCCACCCCCCGGGAGCAGGGAGCTTGAGCATGCAACGCGGACTACAATTCCTATAAATAACAGTGGCAGCCGGAGGCTGTTGTGCAACGTCACCTGGGCTAGCCCCACTTACTGGCTTAGAGACTGACAGTCATAGTGAGTCATTCAAGCGGACAGACACTCGGACAGCCGCGGCACCGGCTGGCGGCCATTATTCGGTTTTTACAGTGACATTCAGACAGTACTTAACTTGGGGGGGCACACAATAAAATTGGGGGGGTCGTGGCACCCTCAGGCCCCACCCTGGTGATGCCATTGGCCAATATTCGGTTATTTCAGTGACATTCACACAGTACTTAACTTGGGGGGCACATGGGGGGGGCACACAGTAAAATCGGGGGGGTTGTGGCCCCCTCAGACCCCATCCTGGTGACGCCATTGCTCTTGTGCTCTGTTGCTTACTCCTTACTCCTGCACTCTGTGTTATTTACTCCAACCCTATGCACTCCACATTAATTTTTCCTTTTCCTGCACTGTACATTACTTACTCCAGACCCCCCGCAATTTGAATTTCTTTTTTCTGACTCCTGCACTTTGCATTACTCACTACTCATCAGAGCATCTATGCATTACTTACTCTTGACCTCTGTTCTCTGCACTACTTACTACTGAACTCTGTGTTACTTACTCCTGAATCCTGCATTCTGCGTTACTTATTCCCAGCCCCTGCACTCTGCCTTATTTTCTCCTGACCTCTGCACTTTGCACTACTTAGTTTTGACCCCTGCACTTTGTTTTGCATACTACTGTCTTTTGAATTCTGCATTCCTTACCCCTCTCTGTAGTGATACTTCATTACATACTACTGACTACTGAAATGTGCATTACAAACTACAGACCTCTGAACTCTGCATTAGAAACCACTGACCTCTGAACCCTGCATTGAAAACTACTGACCTCTGAACTCTGCATTGCAAACTATTGACTTCTATACTCTGCATTACAAACTACTGATATCTGAACCCTGCATTACTAACTTCTGTCCTCTGAACACTGCAATTCTTAATGCTAACACTATCCTAACCAGGACATAATTCAATAAGCCAGTCAGGCCAGAACACAAACTAGAAAGCCAGGGCAGAATTGGGACCAGACAAGATAGAACTTAGCCTAGTCAGTCCTGAAACTAGCCGATCAAGTCAGTCAGCACTACCAGTTATTTTGACTTTATGATGTACTCCTACATCTGACTTGGGCAGCCAATTTCTCTCCAGTCATATGTTGCAATTCATTGTACTTAGATGTAGATTTTATACAATATTGCTTAAATAATTTGTATTTACTACAAAATTATTTATTAAAGCTGAACTCCAGGAGGATATATTTAGCATTTTTGGGCCACCTTGTCATAATGTAAGTATCTATTTGATACCTGATTGGCCTCTGTGGAAGCTGTAAATCATTGTAGTAGCCTCAGCTACTACAGTGATGGCTGCACTCTTTCAGGTGTTGTGCCAAGCATAACACCCACAGGGTGTATCTCACATGGCACAGCCTGCATTAAGAGAACTCCTTGCTCCTTTACTTCACCCTATCAGAGAACGTGTTACATTCATTGAGAAAAACGCAAGACGTTCTGCGGACGCAATCCTGCTGAGTGAGCGGGCGACCATTCGTGGTTACTATGGAGAAGGGCAGTTGATTTCCACAGAACCCAGAAGACAGGAGCCATCACTGTAGTAGCTCAGGCTACTACAGTGATTTACAGCTTCCACAGAGGCTGATTAGGTTCCAATCTGGCCCAATGCTTATGCAAAATATATGATCCCTGTAGTTCAGTTTCAAATTAAAATTCTGTATGGCTAGCATATATCACGTAGAAAATCCCAAATAAATGTATGACATTATAAGAAAAAAACAGTGTGTAGGGAAGCATAATCTCTCATTCAATTTCTTTAATGCCACTAGCCATGTATATCATAACCTTTGTTTCCCCTTTCAATTCTTTAAGGAATTTTACAGTAGTGAACTGGTTAAAGAATCGCACAAAAAGAAGGGCACGGAATAAAAAATAAATCACGGACGGCTTTCATGTGCTAAAAAGATGTAGGATTCATTTCAAGAAAGGTAACTTCCATATCCACCAAGCAATTTGTATCTTCCAAGGCAGACAGTTTGTAAGATTTCCCATTAAAATGTAAATTTGGCTAAGTTTAAGGTGCCAGTTCTCTCGCTGGAGGTATGAGGGATATGAAGTTCTATATTTTCCATCAGAACACTCGCCCACATAGAGCTCAATGAGAAATTAACACTTTTCATGCCAAAGACATCAGCAGCTGCATTGTTTTGTTATGTAACATACAGTTCTGTGAGAAAGAAAGAGTTAAATCGAAAGAAAGAGTTAAAGAGAAAAAAATGCATTGCCTTCTGCTACCTTAGTTTTAAATGGAGGATGACAGTACTAGAGAAATTCAAAGTACAGCAGGAAGAGCTATTCTCATGCTAATCTTTCTTTTCTAGAAAGTGTTCCTGGTGAGATTATCCGTGCGCTGAGTTTTGTTCATGTGAGATGCTCCAATTTGTGGTCTGTCAAGAAAACAGCGTCATCGAGGCAGTTTGAAAGCCCCAAGGCTACACAATGGAAAACAGTACAAACATACGTGCACTATGTTTGTATTTAGTACCAAGAATATTCATGTTAGCATGTACACTTTAATGATGAATGTGAAGGCACTACAATCTTCCAAAATCAATCTATATGTTTCTTCTATTGATAAACGCCTAGTGACGAACAGAACTAAACCTTTTTGATACATAGGAAGATTTCAGAATTTTTTTTTTCTTTAAAACAGCAGAAACCACAATCTGCTCATGGCAAAGGATTTATAGATCAAGGTATCATACCGGGAAGGGGAACGTTACAGAATGTTTTCACTTCTTTCAATCCATATTCTGCAAACCTTGGATGTAACTAAAGCCATAGTGGGCTATGTGACTACTATGGGTTCCAGTAGCTCAGGGGGCCCAGCACTTTCTGCATACATAGTGATTGTATGTGTGTAGACCAATTAGCAAATAGATTTAGGTAAAATGAAGAAGCATAGAATGATTTGAGAAGCACTGCGTGATTACTTTGAAAGCAAATAGAATTTTGGACCAATAAAGGGACGGTTTTGGAGATAGAAATAAGAGAGGCAAACGGTCCTTATATTTTTGCTAGGGGTGCTAATTATGCATGTGTCTGCTAAACAGAAAAGCTAAAATACAAGTAATGTAATACTAAAATTTAGCCAGTGGAGAACTGCAAGTGAGAAATCGTATTCCGGCATTAAAAAATGAAAGATAGAGAACATCAAGAACTATTTTAAAGGAAATAGAGGGGAATGAGATGCATTTGGGGTGGTTCAGGAAAAATACACTTTGAAACTTTTAGAATCTGGAGGGTGAAAGTCAAAGACTTTCATCTTCAGATCTCATGATTACATACTCCCCGCTTTTGCATATTGAAATTGGAGATTACCCTGTAGACGTTTATTAGAAATTTTCCAGAACCACAGGACATATCCCAGACAGTGAGCAGTAACAGGTATTGGAGAAGAGCAAGGAACAATTACCATGAATACCCTGACACCTATGATTTTTAATAATTTCTTAAAGTCAAAACTCCAAGCAGACATAAAAACAATGACTTAAAGTATAACTAAAGGCAAAACTTTTTTTTTAGTTTTGGACAGAGTGGAGAGGGATTAGAACACCTATCAGTTTTTATTGCTATCTGTGCCCCCGTTAGGGAGATTCATCCTCTCTATTTGTCCTGTTTATCGTTATCATTTAAATTGAAAGTAAAAGAAAATCCCAAATTTTGGGTTGTCTCCAGAAAAGTAATAGAGGGGCAATCTTACAATGTGGACACTGGTTCTGGTGACCTTGGGGTCCTCAAGGAGTTTCCTTAATTTGCAGGGATTTTTTTCACTTCCTGTTTGGCTATGGGACAGAAAGTGAAGGGAAATTGACACAATGAGACATTTTGGTGAAAAATATCTGACAGGGGTCAAAACCCTCCTTTTACTCTATCCAATATGAAAAAAAAAGTTTTGCCTATAGTTCTACTTTAATGCAGCTCTGTATTCATGAATACATCCTTAAATTTACTTTTTAGCACAATTAGTGTACATAGATGAATTTAACTTTGTGTTAGCCTGTTGCAGTCTGCTGTATAGTCTGTACAGCAGCATTTGGGGGGGTTGGGGGGAGGGGTGAGAAGCAACACAGGGATACAGTCAATCCTGTGCAAGGCAAGAGGTCCTGCTGATAGGAGAGAGAAGAGTAAAAGAAAGATGAGCTCATGAGTCTGCTACTTCTCCTTTCACTCTGTAGCCACATAGAGTGGGTGAGGAGGCGGCCTGTAGGTAAGACTGAAGCAGCAAAAAATACAGAGCTGTGTAAGTCTCAGAACTAGATGGTGGGAACTACATGCTAGTTGTATTGTACTTTTCCTCATGTTCAGTGCCCCCTAATGGCCGGAGGCCAAATTACTTCACTGGGCCCCACATACGGAAGGATAATGTAATTTACACCTGCCAGTGATTCCTGTTTCAGCACTGACTATAGAATCATTTTGAGGAGCTAGCGTTGGGACCCAGTTGTACCATTGGTACACATGCGAATAGTCCCAGTCATGCCTGAAGGCAGTAATAACCCAGATAGCAAGCAATTGTGCTGCAAGTTTGAAAATTACTTGCTAAGCTATTGCTAGATTTGCCAGACTTCACAAGTTTGTTGCACAATTGCAGGAACTCTGCATTGCATGACTCCAGATCAACTTTCTTTGCAAACATTCTACAAGTCTTCTGCAAGTTCTGATTCAGTTATGTTGTGCAATAGTCATCCAACCACAGGGTCACTGTGACTGAATTTTCAGGCTGTAGACTTGCAGAGCTCTTGCTGTAGACTCACCACTGCAACTTTGCTCTTGCTAGAGACTTGCCACACAAATTTGCTACAAATTAGAAAAGTGTCAACTGGAACTTGTGCTTCAAGTGCTCTGCAAGTATACAACTTGCCAGTGAAAATGTGCAGCAAGTTATCACACTTACAATTCAACACTGCCACAAATTTGTGGCTAGTTATCCTTGCTATCTGGGCTGCCGATATGCAGTGGTTATGGCACATAGAGATGGGCCAAACATCCCCCTGTTCCGGTTTGCATCAGAACTGCCGAACAGAGAAAGAGTTCTGACCCAAACTGTGAACCCAGTTAACGTTTATGGAGCCCAAACTTGAAAAATCAAAAGTCCCCATTTTGAAGGCCTATATGCAAGTAACTGGCCATAAAATGGTATGGGGGTTCCAGTACTGCCCTAAAGGACATAGATCAATGCAAACAAATTTGTTTTAAAAGATTGTTTTTACAGGAGCAGTGATTTTAATGATGCTTAAAGTGCAACAATAAAAATGAAAAATTCCTTTAAATATGTGCCTGGGGGGTCCTTTTAGTCTGCCTTTAACCACTTGCCGACCGCTGCACACTGATATACGTTGGTAGAATGGCAATGGTGGGCATTGTACCAACGTTCCCTTTAATTGGCGGGGCTAGCGGGCATGCGCGCCGCTGTCTCAATGTCCGCCAGTGTTCCGGCGATCTTGTCACGGAGCCACAGAATGGGGAGGTGCCTATGTAAACAAGTCATTTCCCCGTTCTGCCTTGTGACATGACAGAGATCACTGCTCCCTGTCATTGGGAGCAGCGATCGCTGTCATGTGAGTGGAAGCCCATCCCCCCCACAGTTAGAATCACTCCCTAGGACACTCTCAACCCCTTGATCGCCCCCTAGTATTTAAACCCTTCCCTGCCAGTGTCATTTACACAGTAATCAGTGCATTTTTATAGCACTGATCACTGTATAAATGACAATGGTCCCAAAATAGTGTCAAAAGTGTCCAATGTGTCCGCCATAATGTCGCAGTCATGATAAAAAGCGCAGATCGCTGCCATTACTATTAAAAAAAAAAATTATAATAAAAATGCCATAAAACTATCCCCTATTTTGTAGACGCTATAACTTTTGTGCATACCAATCAATATATGCTTATTGCAATTTTTTTTACCAAAAATATCTAGAATAATACATATCAGCCTAAACTGAGAAAAAATTAGTTGGGGGATATTTACTATAGCAAAAAGTAAAAAATATTGCTTTTTTTTAAAACTGTCGCATTTTTTTGTTTATAGCGCAAATAATAAAAAACGTGGAGGTAATCAAATACCACCAAAAGAAAGCTCTGTTTTTGGGAAAAAAAGGACGTCAATTTTGTTTGGGTGCAATGTCATACGACTGTGCAATTGTCAGTTAAAGCGACGCAGTGCCGAATCGCAAAAAGTGCTCTGGTCAGAAAGGGGGTAAAATCTTCCGGGGCTGAACCGGTTAAAGTGGCACATCCGTAGCATGTACAGAACATGCTGCAGCAAAAATTACATTTCTAAAAATTTCCGGCAATACAATACTATTTCCGGCAACAGAAATATGTTTTAAAAAATGGCGTGGGGTCCCCCCTCCCTCAGTCCATACCAGGCCCTTTGGGTTTGGTATGGAACACCATGCCAAAATAAAATTATAATGGTGTGGGTTTCCCCCACAAAATTCATACCAGAACCTTATTCGAGCATGCAGCCTGGCAGGCCAGGAAAGGGGAGGACGAATGAGTGCTCCACCCCTCCTGAACCATACCAGGCCACATGCCTTTAACATGGGGAGGTGGATGCTTTGGGGCTGGGGGTGATCTGCTCCCCCACCCCAAAGCACCTTGTCCCAATGTTGATGGGAACAAAAGCCTCATCCCCACAACCCTGGGCTGTGCTTGTGTGGCTCTGCGGGCAGAGGGCTTATCGGAATCTGGAAGCCCCCTGTAACAAGGGGTCCCCCAGATAACGCCCCCCCATGTGAATGAGTATGAGGTAACCCTACCCATTCGCCAAAAAAGTGTCAAAAAGTAATAAAAACACAGAGACAGTTTTTTGACAATTCCTTTATTAAAAAGTAAAAAAATAAACAGTGCCCCCCTTAAAATCCATACCAGACCCGAAAGGCCTTTCTTTTTTTTTTCTCTCTTTTTTAATGGCCGGCAATGTTTTCTTTTAATTCAGCTATCAGCAGTGAAGCCCATTGGCAGCTGATGACTCATTGGTTGTTAAGGACCCCGCGGCCGGCTTCCCGGCCCTCTCCTTAACAACCAGTTAGTCACTGCATCCTGATTGGACAAAGCTTTGGCCAATCAGGGTTTAGAATGCACTGTGCAGTGCACAGTGCATTGCAGGGGGTTCGGCGGGACAAACACCCATCAGATGCCCTGCAAAAACAGGGCCGAACTTTTGCTCGGTCTAACCAACTCTAATGGTGCACACTGGACAGCAATGTGCACTATCTTGTCTGTCTCATGAAAAGAGGAGGTAAGTCCTGTACAGAGCTAGAAAATGCAGCTCTTTTATCTCCTCCCAGCAATCTCCTCTCTGGGGAATGTAGTTGAAAAACTTTTACTCACCACATCATAGTTTCTCCTCTGGACTACAGTTCCCACAGTTCATTTCTACCTGATTCAGTCTATTAAACTCTTCCTGCTCAGCAGCCTCTCCTCTTGCTGAAACAGCTGGTAACCAGTTAAGCACCACAGAGCAGCAGCTATGGAGAGCAGCTGTAGCCAGTGTTTCTCTCACTTTCATTCTTAGCCAAGCACCTGGCTATATAAATGTGCAACTTTATTATTGACATGGGCATCAAGTTTTACTTCAAGTGATGGTAATAGATGGGTTGATCTTACTTTGTAGATACATCTCATGCATCTATTAAATTCCAATAACAAAGAGCATCTGCCTTGTTGTTGTCTAAACAAGCAAACATAATAACATAGAATTTGGTAGATGTAATAATCTCTATGTAGTGGCAGTGATGATGACCTTTTGTTGTTGTCCTCAGCTGGAATCATATTTCTATTTATTTGCTGTCTGGACATCTAGCCCGACAAAACACCTCTGGATGAAATTTTTCACTTGCAGAAAAAGTCATAAAAAGAAAAAAGGTGACAGCAGATACCCATGTGACCCTCGCAGTCTGCCCTTCTGCGTCTGTACCTGGTGCTGAGCCTCAGGCCAAGTATTATCCTGCCTGTCATTCACCTTACAGAAAGAATTCTTACATTATTCTGGTTATATTTTTAGTTGGACAAATGATTAGTTTTGATTTTGATTCAGAGAGCATTTTCAAGGCAAACAGTACAGACTGACAAAGTTTCATATCTGCCACTGTGCAGCACTTCTCAATGACTAGAGGCACACAATGGTAGGTGAGCCAAAGAAAAGGTTTAGTAGCAGAGGTCTGCAGTTATTTTAGTCTTATAGAAAAAAAATAATAATTTCCACACGCTCATGGGGAATGCAACATCAACATTTCTTATAAAATAAAATGTAAAGAGGGTAATGGCAAATCTTTAAAAAAAAAAGGAAAAAACAAAAAAAAAGACCCTTTTAGCTAAATTTTAATGAGTGCATAGAAAATGTATGGAAAGAGACATTGTTTCCTTCAACAATATTATAACATTCAATATTGTTATATGTTATTGCAACCAATTTAGTTAGATATGCACTGGATGCTGTACCTGTAAATAAGCCTCACTTGACCAGGAGCAGGATGTGGTAAGCATTGAAAAAGTATAATTTATAGCAAAAGCAAATGGTCATTCTGTCTATAAACTGTTTGGTTGTTTTTCGGAATATAACTGTTAGCATCATTACAGATAACTGTGCAGTTTAGATAATATGGAGTTATCAGTATAAAGCACAGTGTTACCTGCAGATACAACTGTGTGTCGGGGTAATACTATGGGGGTATCACACCAAAAATTGCATTTTTGTTGCAGGGGATGCCTGAAATCTGACTTGTATCTAAGTGCAGACTTCTGCGAAAATCAGTGAGCCAATCACACAAGCAGGAAATTACATATCTGGGGGGCGTTCTGTACACATTCTGTTTACAGAACACCTCTGAGTAGTCATATTGCATTGCACTTTACATGGCATTTCAACACTGCAGATTGAAAAGGAAAGGTCATTTTTAATAACATTCAATTACAATACGACTTGCGTCACAACTGTATATGCTATATTATATTTTTTTTATTTGCTATTTTTTCTGCCTAATTAAATTCTACCATGCATAAATAACAAATTTAAACACATGCAAAAAATAGTCCATATCCACATGTATCTTCCAGAAATTAACAAAAGTGCACTCTCTTAGTAGTGCTGTGTGCTATTCCTTTAACTGAAGTGCAAAATGTTTCAGTGCAGTGCAGTGCTCCTCTCCAGTGTCCCCACTCACCCAACTGTTGTGGACTCTTGAATATGAGATATGAGTCATATGCTCTTAAAGCTCAGTTGTCCTGGTGTTTCTGTTCTTGTATTCCTCCTCTGGGACCATTCCTTTTGTGCAGCAGTACTCCTAGGATTGCTGGGACTTGTGTTCCTCCTCTGGGATCGCTCCTTTAGTGTAGTAATAATTCTCAGGGTAATGGTTTACTCTCACATGTAAAGGGAATGACGGAAGGGATCCACATAGTGTAATTGCATTTATTTGAACTCACATGCACACATGGTTACACTCACTTAAACAATATAAAACAGAGCAGGATCACCAGATCGGAAGTGATGCATTGAGATACCCAAAGGAGGAATTCAAGCCCCAGCAAGTAACTGCTCTTACTTCCACAAATACATACCCTAGGCCAGTGGTTCTCAACCCTGTCCTCAAGTACCCCCAACAGGCCATGTTTGTAGGTTTTCCTTTATCTTGCGCAGGTGCTTTAAATCAGAGTCAGAGTCAATGGCTTGGTATTTTGGACATGGCCAAAAAGAAAAATTCCCAAAACATGGCCTGTTGGGGATACTTGAGGACAGGGTTAAGAACCACTGACCTAGGCTATGGGACCAATCTGACAGTGCAGTGGGGAGCCGGCTGTGAAACAGCAGTAACACCAGGTTCCCACAGCCAACATGGTGGTGCTGGAGATCTGAAGACTAGTGAAGAACCCACCCTGGTGAAGACAGTGGTGGACTCCTGGGTGGGTCAGAAAAAATGACCCACTCCCAAGAAGTAAAAAAAGCAAACAAATATGTTGGGGTGGGGGGTAAGGGGGGGGGTTGTTTAACGGTCTTTCACTGTTTACATGCCAGTAGTTCTGTTCCTTACATATAGGAAAGTTGTTCTGTGGTTTACAGTTCCACCTTATTTCTGTTATACAGAAATGTAAAATACTGCCTATCAGCACATTACTTGATACATTGGTGAGGTGAACAAACATATATTGCTTCTTCCTATACTTGTTATGGAAATGATTAAGAGCTCCAATCGAGTCCAAGGTTATCTGCTGCTGTCTCTAATTTAAAAGTGTTGATATGCATGCATATAAAGTAAACACTCTGAGACACGCTCAGCTCCATTACTTCTTACACTTCTAATTTATTCAAGGCGGTGCTAATGTTTTATACACACAAATACGTCATTGCTATGTTAGTCTAATAGGTACATCTCATTGGTTAAGATAGAAAAAGAAAATGGAGAATCTTCATAACGAGGTCTGGCTGTCCTTGGTTTTATCTTCAGTTCTGCGTTCTTCTGATGTGTGGGATGTAGGGGGTACCCGCCATTTTGATAAAAATATAGAAACAGAGCAAACCTGTATACTTATATAATGAGTAAGGAGAAAAATATGTACCGTATGTACATAAGAAAATAGACATTTTCAGATTATTATTATTATTTACATCACATTCCTTCACAATCCCCCCTAAAATGACTATTTTCTCTTTTCTGTCCCTAATACTAAAGGTCCCACTTTGGCCTGGCCCTTCTCCTCAGCAACTCTTTTAGGCTGTATATAGAATTGGGCAGCAACTGTTCACTTCCCTCCTCGATACAGCTGGAGAGGTGCAGGCGCTATCTATCCCTAAAACCCTATAGGATTGTGAGATTATGGACAGGGAGTGACTGTGGAGGAGTGAAGGGTTTGTCATCTTCCATCACAAGGTGATCCTGTTCTTCTTGGTGGAGAAATGTAGGTGTGCTATTGTCTACAGCCCTGCTCATTAACTTTTTTACAAAAGGTAGAATACAGCATATAATCAGGGCTAAAAGAACCAGGATTATTAATACCGTTACCCGTATCTGGGCGAGCACCTTCTGCCACCCACTCATCCAGCTAAAGTATTGATCCCATGGGTCTGTGATACCTGAGTTCTTCTTCAACTCCAGTGACAGATCTTCTAATTTCTTTATAGCTAAAGTAACCTTACCATTTGGGCCAGTATTATCAGGAATGTATGTACAACAGGCTCCCGTTTTTTCCTATGATTTTACAAAACACCTCCTTTCCCAGATAGCACCATGTCTAAGGCCATCAGGTCCTGGAATGTCATGTAGGAAGTGGGGGCTAACTGGTCAGCAATTCGCTGGAGGGCATCTTTAGTGTAATTTACAAATCTCTGTTGGTTATAATATGTGTAGTGTCAGGTCACCTAGAGGCTGGGTGACAGATGCACACCGTTGGGATCAGGAGTGCACCGCAAGGTAGTGGACCCTACGGCTGACTGCTGCAGATTGAACCCTGGGAGGTTCAGGAAGCAAGTCTACTGGATCACTGACACAGATCCCACTGGGAGCTAGAGCATAGATTCCCCAGGGCGCGGAGTCCAAGTGCCAGCAGGTGTTCACCAGAGCCTTTAATGGTAAGGATGGACTGCGCTGCAGTCTGGCTCCAGGTCGCGGCCCCCAGGGTCTCACAGCTCACGCTCATGGTAGACTACAGGAGAAGAGGAAGGAGGCAGCAGGCTGGAACAACACACAGAGGCTAACACACAATGGTTGATCAGCACTGCTGGCTTGCAGTGCACAGGTTAATATAGGGTTCCCTGATAGGGCCTGGGGTGGGGCCATGCTTAGAGGAGAGGTTACAAAAGCAGTCAGGTGAGGGTCAGCTGGTCTCTAGAGATGAACACATGGAGACAGGTATGCTGATCGACAAACTCTATTGCATAACCATGACATGTAGTTAATCCAATCTACATTCTTGCTGACAGTTGTTATGGGGATCAAAGACTCAAAACCAGCTTTTACCTGGTCCCTGGCTTTAAATTCATCAGGGACCCCCCTTGTAACCCCTATGACATCTATGTATACATGAGGGTCAAAGCTTCCGGAGAGAGCTGCTCGCTTCCTCCTCTGACTGTGTGCTGGGTCAGTGTATGTATCAGGGGTATCTTCGGTTAGGATATGGGGGGGCATAATGACCTTTGCAAGGGCACATTCACTGATCCAGATTCCCTCTAGATCAAACAGAAAAAGGATATGCAGCACCCGAAAACACGCTCTCCTGCAGTGATAAGCGTGCATTCAGGTGTTCTTCTTGGCCAACTTGATTGAGGTGGCTGTGGTCAGCAAAACTTGGAATGGACCATCATATCTTGGCTCAAGGATCTCCAGACAGTAGTTGGTGTGTTCCTGTATCTAATTCAGGATCTGGAATGGAAGAAAACATCTGGACATGCATTCAGGTTAATTCTCGTGATAATGTGGTTACATAATTAGTCAACACATCAGACTGTAACTGTACAGTAACTGTTATGGAAAGTAACAACCAAGTCTGGGAGCTGAACCAAACAAAATTTCATAAGGGGATAGGGCATGTTTCCCCTGGGGGTGTATCTGACACTGAACAGGGCAATGGGCTAACTGTCTGGCCAACTCATGTTAGTCTCTTGGGCCATCTTTAACATCCTGTTTTTAGTGTCCCATTCATCCTTTCTACCTTCCCGCTACTTTGAGGGTGGTATGGGATGTGTAGTGCCAACTGAACCCCCAGTGCTGCCCAAATCTCTTTAGTAAGAGTTACTGTTAAGGCTGGTCCCTGATCTCTCAATATCACCTCTGGGACCCCAAATCTACATACTATCTCACTCAGTAGTTTCTTAGCTGTGGTCCTGGCAGTCATAACCACTTCCACTAGAGCGTATTCGAATCTGCCACTTCTTGGCACTTGAGAATGATCAATTTGCATCCTCTGGAATGGGGTATAGGGCTTTTGCCAGGTGCTTCTTCTGTGTTTTTTCTGTGCGTCCTGGGTTACATTTGGTGCAGATAATGCATGATCTGCAGAAGTTGTCGGTCAGTGGAGTAACTCTTGGTGCAACACTTGTTGATAAGAGAGTTCATAAAAGTCTTTGTCAAGTGGGCAGCTCCATGTGCCCATTGCACCACGGCTGGGTACATACTCCTGGGTAGACAAGGCTTCTTGTTGCACTCGAATAGTCCATTTCTGAGAGTTGCTCCTCTCCGTTTCCAGCTTTCCATCTTATCCGGACTTGTTGTTTCCTGTAGTTCTTTTAGATAAACTCTGTCCACTGGGAAAGTCTGTAAGGTTAGCACGGGGTGGTCTTCTTCTACCACCCTGCTGTCCACTTCCCGTGGACCACCAGCTGTCTGTTTGGCAGCTGAATTGGTTAGATGATTGCCTTAAGCTTCCTTTGAGTTCAGTTTGTCGTGTGCTTTACTCAGAATAGTCACTTGGGTTGGGAGAAGCAAGGCATCAATTTTTCACAGGTGTTCCTGCAGCCGTCAGGAATCCTCTGTCCTAGATAACACCATTATCATGGGCAATGCTGAAAGCATATCTTGAGTCCATATGAATGTTGGCTCTTTTTCCCTCTGCCCATTTACATGCTGTAGTAAGTGCTTACAGCTCTGCCTCCTGTGTAGACATCACCGGTGGTAAGGCTTCAGCTTGTAGAACAGTGTTTTCAGTGGTGGCCACGTGTCCTGTGTGGTCATGGGGTGACAAGTCAAGACTCTACTCCTCCTCCTCCTCCTTTCCCCCCTCGAGAAGTGGAAGAAGGGTGGTAGGGTTCAGTGTTTGACAACTTAATAGAGTAATGCTGTCCAGTAGGAGGGAACACAGGAGTCTCAAGTGTCTGGTAGTGGACAAGTGTTTCGGCTGGATCTTGGTTGAATATGGCAACAACGTCATGGGGGGCAAGCACAACGAGGCAGTGTCCGAGGACCAAGTTCAAAGTTTTGTCAAGCAAGGCTTATGTAGCAAATCCAGCTCGCAGACACAATAGGCCTCCTCTTGCTACCACATCCAGCCGACAGGAATAATATCCTACGAGGCGTAGGCTGATGCCGTGTGATTGGGTGAGTACACCTGCAGCATGTCCCAGACGTTCGGATACAAAGAGCTTGAGCGTTTTGTCGTAGTCTAGGAGCCCTAGTGCCGGGGGTGGCGCACTTAAGGGCTTCAAACTTTAGATATTTCTTTAGGAGACATCTGGAAGGGGTCTGATTGCAAAGCATCAGTAGGAAGGCTTCTGAAATCCATGCTCTGCACTAGGAAATTAGTCCAAGGAAGGCATGAAGGGATTTCTGACCTTGTGGCAGTGGGATATCAGATTACTTGCACCCTGTCTTCAGTGGGGTGTCTTGTCCCATGGGACAAACAGTGTCCAAAGAAAATGACAGGTGTTGAGCACCACTGCAATTTGGGCTTTGAGGCTCTGCAGCCCTGGTTGGCAAGATAGCACAACAGGCTTTCTGAGGTGACTTCAACAGGGGGTAAGTCAGCTACACAAAGGAGAAGGTCATCAACATGTTGGAAGAGAATCACTTCCGGGTGTTCCTCTTGTCATGTGTCAAGGATGATAGCCATAGCTTTTGCAGACTGGCTTTGAAAGTTCTGTGCCCCTTGTGGCACAACTGTTTAGGTATGTTGCCGTTTCTTTCCGTGGATGAATGCAAAAAGGTACCAGCAGGAGGGGTGAGGGTGGACACTGAAGAAAACGTTTGTAAGGTCCACCTCTGTGAGGTATTTTGCAGTCAAAGGCATCCACAGCAGGTACCTGGTTCTTCTTTAGGGGTTCTTGTGGTTTCTGGGGCAATGATGCGCCCTCTTTTAGCTTGACTGAAACTGGTGGCACCTTTAAGTGACCGTTGTCTTCCGGTCCTGTGGACCATAGGCACGCAGGGATTCTGTCAAGTACTTCCTGCAGTATTGAACTTGAAGTTTTTGCTTCATTAAGTGTCATCAGGAGAGGCAGAGAACACAAAGCAGATTAGTCTTCTAAAGATAGGGGAGTATGTAACTTCATCCCCCCTTCAGGCGTGTCCTGATTGAGGCCTGTAGTCCGGACAACACATCAGCTCCTAGTAGATTCAAGGGACATGTAGAGGACGCCACAAATCTGGCAAGCAAATCAGGAAATGTCCCCACTTCGAGTGGCTCTACAAATGGACTCCCACGCAGGAAACGTGTGTCTCTTTTCATAGTGGGAGAAACTCAGATCATCAAAGGCCTGTACGAGTTTAGTATGATACTTCTTCAGACTCCCCTTTATCTTGGGTGGTATCTTGGATTGTGGTCTTCTGATCCGTCAACTTCTCCTTTGCCCAGTCGTGGAGTTGTGCACAGAACTCCACTCCTGAGGCGTAGGAAGTGGCACTTGTCAGGCTGGCATCATTGAAGGCCGTCTGCATGACTGGCCAAAAGACATGTCCTGCTTTGATTCGGCATAGGCTGATCAAGTCTCTCCAGGCAGCTGAGTAAGTTTCTTGTATCTGCACTATCCTGTGGTAGAAGGGAATTGGCTGCTTCTCTGGGTCAGGCAGACTTGTCACTAAGGCCGCTGCTTGTGATAGAGTAAAAGCGACATACATCACTGGTGCCCCTTCTGGTAACCGAGACTGTTGTTGGGGCGGGGGCTGGCAAGAGGCACTGTTCCTTACGGTTGCCAGCATGTGTTTAAGATCCTCTCGGAACTGAGAGCCTGGAGCCGAATTGGGGGTTAAATCAGTGGGTGGCTTTGCTGCCTGCTGTTGGGCTTCCCACTCAGACGCTTCTTCATCATTAACATATCCGGCCTGGGAATGTGATGCTTTCATTTTGGGGAAGACAGGTGTATGGTATGAACCATCCTGGTTTAAAACAGGGAGGGCTGGGTACATGCTGTTTAAGCTCACTGGGTGTACCAAGATGGCCGCCGGCAGGAAGTGCACTGGGCTGGGTAGAAAGTGAAGGCATGGGTGCACTAAGATGGCCGCCGGGCTGAGTTGTCACAGTGGGTTGTGCTTGGGTGGTGAGAAAGGAGTGGTTGTTAGACGGAGGGCAGTGCTGTCCCTCCCCTCCTTTTGTTTCAAGTTCCAACATAGCGTGGTAATTTCACATACTGTATCATCAACTCTGTGGTACACCTACATAATACAATCGCCATCTTTCTTAACTTCCTTTATCCAATTTTCTTTATCACACAGGATTTTTCTCCCTGTTTCTTTAGCAACATAACTTTCGCCACTTCTTTCAACTTTGTTAACTATTTCAACATCTTCTTCTCTCCTTCTTTGCAATATCAATTTCTTTTCCCTCTCTATTTCTTGGCTAACGGCTTGGGAGGAGAATACATACAACCAAGGGGTTAATATTTTTCTCAGCGTTCTTATCAACAAATTCCTTCGGTGGGGGCACATGCTGCGCTCCTAGCTTCTACTGTTTGCTATAACCCTGTAATGTACAGTTAATCTCAGAACAAGAACAAACATGTCAGGGGTAGTGAGGAGCAACGGCCCACGACCCAACAGATCCCCCGGGCAGCCCCCCCTCCGACCTTAACCAGTCCCCAACCCCTCTCGTGTATAGCAAACAGTAAACCACAAATACACTCACGACAGGACATTACACCTGCCACTCTTCAAACTGTAAAATTTCAGCAGGCTAAGATAACCACAAGGGCAGACCACCCTGCAAAAATAAACCCGTTTATAGACGTTTATTACAGCTCTACACCAAGAGGCCGACAACTCGTCTTGGGGTGAGACATCTGTAACACTTTCAGACTGCAACGCCAGCAGCTGAGATAACCCTCAAAGATTCGACGAACCCAGAGTAACCCGTCTATAAACGTTTGCTACAAGGGAAACAATTTCATTCCAGAGGCCGACAGCTCATCTGGAGATGAGATCACACATTCACACATGTAGCACTTTTAGACTGCTGTGTTTCGTAGCCCAAAGAATGGCAGACAGTGAACAAAAAATACAGTCAGCAGAAACCCATTGGCAGGTTCGTTAAAACAACCTCAGGCGAGGAAATACCTGCCTCTAAGACAGTCTCAGCATACCGACAGAATCCAGCCGTCAACCGAAAGATAAGAAAGTCGTACAGTGGTAAGAATATAAATAAGACTTACCGGTACTGTTAGGGCTGCGCAAACCCCTGTCTCATCAATCAGTTAACGCCCAAATGCTTATCGCGGTACGGCTTCGACTGTAGCCTGAGGTCCCGGGTTTCGGCACCATCTGTTATGGAAATGATTAAGAGCTCCAATCGAGCCCAAGGTTATCTGCTGCTGTCTCTAATTTAAAAGTGTTGATATGCATGCATATAAAGTAAACACTCTGAGACACGCTCAGCTCCGTTACTTCTTACACTTCTAATTTATTCAAGGCGGTGCTAATGTTTTATACACACAAATACGTCATTGCTATGTTAGTCTAATAGGTACATCTCATTGGTTAAGATAAAAAAAGAAAATGGAGAATCTTCATAACGAGGTCTGGCTGTCCTTGGTTTTATCTTCAGTTCCGCGTTCTTCTGATGTGTGGGATGTAGGGGGTACCCGCCATTTTGATAAAAATATAGGAACAGAGCAAACCTGTATACTTATATAATGAGTAAGGAGAAAAATATGTATGCACATAAGAAAATAGACATTTTCAGATTATTATTATTATTATTTACATCACATTCCTTCACATACTTATAATTACCACAATATATAATGCAGATTGTCTAGTGAACTGCAGCCTTGTCTTATTGGATTTCTTTTTTCTATCGTGTCCGTGGATTACTTTTTTTTTAAGGTTCCAACAATTTTTGGCAAATATACTCTTTTCTATAATGCATTTTTACCTAAACATTGGTAAAGCATTTATATCATCCTATTTCTTAGTAAAATTAATAAATAGAATAAAAGGTAGATAAATGTGTTTATATTAAATAACCCTTATTTGTTTAATTTACCAAGAAATTATAAATGCATATTGTATTCCTTTGGTTATTAGTGTGGGGATACAATGGTTTCATGTTATAGCAGTGCAAACAATTTTTCCCAGTGCTTGGCAAAGGATTGTTCATGTGTGATTTCTAGGAGTTAAAAGCCAGCTGGATGAAAACGTACTTCAGAGTGTCCTTGGTGTGCCTTAGGGCTTTCTTCCAGCAGCTATACAAATGTCTCAGTAGAGAGCTGTATCTCTGTCTTAAGGTGCATCGGAACCACTAAATGTCTCACACTGAGCCTTTCCACTGATTTACAGGTTCTGACCTACATTTCTGTCACATTTTTAGTTGTCAGTGGATTAGTTAAGGTCAAGTTGAAGCTAACAGGGTGATGGAAACAAAGGAAGTCAGAATATACATCAATTTATAGGCCATTAGTTACAAAGTAAGACCACCAGTAGAGATGAACGAAGCTACATGGGTTTGATTTTTGAGCAGCTTTGTGAATCTAGTGTTCACATACTTTGTTGTAAACCCCACTGAAATCTATGAGTGTTAGGTCCTGTTATAAAATTCTGGTCATTTGTAGGGCTAGTAAGCAAGCTTTTGTCAAACAAAAGGCATGGGAAGTTGGGTACTGCCATGGGGGTCATTTACCAATGTCAAAATATTTTTTTTTTAATTAAAAATAGTACATATCCCTACTAGAGATAGGAATGCCTGTAAAAAAAATGAAAACATTGTTTTTTTTCCCCATTTTTTTCCAAGGCCGTTTTCTGTTTTTATAGACCTCTGACTGTATGCTGTGGTATCTAGCACCAAGCATATTCTTTAAGTCCTGTAAGTTGCGAGGTGGGGCCTCCATGGATCGGACTTGTTTTTCCAGCATATCCCACACATGCTTGATGAATTGAGATATGGAGAATTTGGAGCCCAAGTCAACACCTCAAACTCCTTGTTGTGTTCCTCAAACCATTCTTCAACCATCTTTTCAATGTGGTATGGGTCATTATCCTGCTGAAAGAGGCCACTGCCATCACAGAATACCATTTCCATAAAGTGTACTTGGTCAGCAGCGATGTTTAGGTAGGTGTTACATGTGAAAGTAACATCCACATGAATGGCAGGACCAAGATTTCCCAGCAGAACATTTTCCAAAGCATCACACTGCCTCTGCTGGCTTGTCTTCTTTCCATGCTGCACCCTGATGCCATCTCTTCACCAAGTAAGCAACCCACATGCACCGGGTCATCCACTTGGAAAACCAGGCCACCTTCTTCCATTGCGCCAAGGTCCAGTTATGATGCTCATGTGCCAATTGTAGGTGCTTTTGGCTGTGAACACAGGTCAGCATGGGCACCCTGACTGGTCTGTGACTATGCAACCCTATACTCAACAAGCTGCAATGCCCATGTTTTCTGCTTTCAGCACACTATTTTCATAGAAAAATGTTTACTTGCTGCCTAATAAATTCAACCAATGTTTAGATGCCACTGTAATGAGATAATTAAAGTTATTCACTTTACCTGTCAGTGATCTTAATGTAGGGGTGCCTTACTTCTTGTGATGAACCTGAAAACTTGTTATCTTAAAGTTTTCTATTCATGAATTATCCCCAGGATTCACTGCAAATCCATGGTAGCTGTGAACCCAAAACTAATGCCTACCCACCAGGTGTAGAACCTAATTATTGAGCTGAGCTTTAGAACTGAATATTGAAACCATTTCTCTACATGGCTACTGCCCAATATCCTACCTAATTTTGAGGCCATAGATGTATCATTCATAGCCACCTTAATTGTCATCATAGCCACCACTGACATGTTTGGACCGGTGTTGTCCTCTTAAACAACAAAAACGCTGCATAGGTAAAAGTGAAAAAAGAGATGAAAATATATGTGTATTCATAGGAACAATTCTTTAAATTAATGAGGAGGAAAGAGGTTGAATGATACATTTACTCAAAGTAAGAGGACCACCCAGTCCCCAGTCTCATTTGAGAAGATGAGTGCAGCCACCCTGTATTATGCAGGAGTGTTTATTTAACTTTAGCATTAGCTACAGCCTGAGCTGGATTGATTGTTCACTTTTTTGTTCTCTCTCAGTCTCTGTTTTTTGTTTGCTTCTGTCTGAGGCTGGGGAGTGTCCCTGTCAAAGATATGGGAGGCTAAACTAATCAGAGTATATATTGCATAATAAATATATATATATATATATATATATATATATATATATATATATAAAAAGTTGGGGGTTGTTTTAGCTTAAGGGTAGAGCTACCAGTGAGCTGAGTCCACGCCAGTTGTGCCGTTTAAGGGCTTGTTGGCCCGCGTTTATTGAAAACGGAAAGGAAAAGGAAAAATAAAACAAGTCCAATAAAAGAAGAGTTGCCCACACAGGGGTTTCAGCTTTCCACAGCAACAATGTAAGTTAAACGGAAAATACCGAGCCACCTGGCTCTCTTTAGCAGCACTGCTGCTCAGGCTTTACGCTTCAGTCCTCTTGGCCATATAACAGAGCCCCTGTACAAACACTGTACCTCTTTTCCAGCTTTTTTTGCTGCTCAGCCCACAGGCTCGGGCCCTCTAACTATACCATGCAGACGTGCATAATTCTCCCTTGCATGCCTGGACTCCTCAGGAGGGTGGAGTCTAGAACCATGGTCAGGTGTCTATAAATAGTCCAGCACACACCTGACCAGTCAGTGTGCTGGTGAGTCTCAAAATCAGGACCCAGGATTGGGTATTTCATCCCACCCGGATCGCTACGAAATCCCCGGGCTCCAGAATCCAAAACGGATTTTCCTAAACAATGAGGAAACTGAAAGGCCAGTTTCCTCCCAAATAAGCAAATCCCCTGGAGCCCCTTAACCTGCCTGGTTGAGAACCTTGCGTCCTTCCGCTGGTGGGATACCACACTACCACAATATAGATAGATAGACAGAGAGATAGATAGATAGATAGATAGATAGATAGATAGATAGATAGATAGATAGATAGATAGATAGATAGATAGATAGATAGATAGATAGATATAGAGAGATATATCTCTATATATAGAGAGATATATATATCTATATATATTCCCCTTGTCAACCACTAGGAGCTCTATTGCCAGTCATGCAGACACCTTGGTAAAACAGTCATCTACATCCTTTCCCCAGGCAGAAGACCTGGGGGGAAGGATGTACAGTATATGGCTGTCTAATCTTTATAGACCTGCTTCCTGAGGAGAGGGAGCATGTCCCTGGTTAGAGACCTAGGTTTGGGGCCTGGTGAGCCGAATATGAGGATCAAAGACCCTTGTAGGAACTTCAGCCAGATTGGGGCACCAAAAAAATTGGGTGAAGCTTGGTCTTCGATTGAAGCGTGGTGATCTCTCTCCAAGAGAGCCGAACAAACAAGTGTCTTAAAGTCAGGAGCTGATGTAGCAGAATGCCTGGTTGGATTAAAGGTCCTTTGTTTATCCCTACAAAATATTTAAAATTATAACCAAACCTGAAGTACATTTGCATAATTTCCTAGCTTTAAAAAATAGACAAAATCTTGGACAAAATCTCATAGCAAAAGAAGGGTTAATCAAAGGTTTCATATATGATATATCAAATCTGCATATTTTATGTTTCACCTTCCTCCACATATTTGCATTTATTAACAGCAGTGGGAGAAGCACTTTTGTTTAAACGGACTCTCCAATTGAATCAGTATTCATGAGCCTGCAGGAACATGTGCAATATGAATATTTAGTCATGGAAATGTCATATAAAACTTTCTTGTTCCTGTCAAGATATCTTTCAAACAAAATACCTTTAAATCTCTGATTCTATAAGAACCATGTGTTGGAGCAAATCCTGTAGCAGTGGATGGGGTGCATAGGCTGCAAGAGGAATCACAAGATTCACTATAGTTAAAAAAATAAAATTACCAAACCAGTCGTTTCAAGGACATGTGGCTGGGTCTTTATATTAACTAGCAGTACTATTGCTGGATTTACCCACAAATGTTCCACAGTGGGACATCCAAGGTTTTATTTGCACTATAGTAATTATAAAATTGTAAAAAGGCAAATGGTGTAGGAGTGACGTTTATGGAGAAGAGTAAAATTATTAATTTGTTTCTAGGGCAGCCTGATGCAGGTTCAGGGTAGGGTCACTGATTTCGATAACATTCATGGCATTTAGGGTTGCCACCTGTCCAGAATTTACCCAGACAGTTTAGGTTTGGAATCATACATCCAGGTTTCAGACAGAGTTCCTTTACATACAGTGTAAAGGAACTCTGTGAGTTCAGATGTAAAAGGGGAACTCTGTGGATTCAGATGTAAAAGGGGAACTCTGTGAAATCCGATGTAAGGGGGGACTCCTGTGATTAACTTCATATGATAAGAAATGTTATTTAATTGGGAAATGTATGTATAGTTTATACTATTAAAAAAAAATGCTGTGCACCACTAAAGTGTTTGGGTTTAACTTGAAGAAAAGGTGGCAACCCTAATTGCATTGAATATTCCATTTACTACAAAGATTTTCCTTTTAACATTCATCATGCCAAAATGGCATATCCAATCACTATCATCATCCAGTGAAAACCTTACACTGCTCTTTTGTTTGAGTTCACATTCACTGCACAAATATACCTCGATCACAGCACCAGTATGGATAAAATACTGGAGTATTTCATGGTTAAAGTTACATTTCAGCTACAAACATCTAGTCTTTTAAATATTCATAGTTCTCTAAATGTCAGTTATAGACTCTTAATAGGATACTTCCCTGGACTGAAAAAAAAGCTGGAAACATTCATTACATGCTGTTCTTTGCTACTTATGCAACCAAAACAGCATTTGTAAAATTGTTTACTTGATATTAAGACATGTGCTATAATTTTTATTCCCCCTCTTCCACTATAGCCGTAGAGTAAATAGATTATCAATGATCAAGAGAACTTTTCTAATGTCAAAAAGAATACAACTGAAGCTCTCGGTAGCACACGAGATTTCCTTAAAGTGGAGTTCCACGCGTTTTTTAGTTTATTGCTGACTTTTAAGTCAGCAGCTACAAAAATTGTAGCTGCCGACTTTTAATAAACAGACATTTACCTGTCCCACGATCCAGCGATGCGGGCGCCTGGAGCCTCGCTTCTCTCTCCCTCCTCTCCGCGGCAACATCGTAGCAACTGTGGGCACCCAGCCGCGACAGCTTGCGGCTTCAGGACCAGACACGCACAGCGCATGCGCAAGTCGCGGTGCGCTCTTCTATTGGCTCTTCTATTGGCCAGGCAATCTTCTGGGACCTGTGACGTGTCCCAGAAGATTGCTGGCAGGGAGGGGCTGCCTAGGGCGAGAGGAGTCACCACCTAGGTGGCCGAGAAGAGGAAGAAGTGGGGACAGGAAGTCCCACGAAAAAGAAGGTATCCCCCCCAAAAGAAAATGACATGCAAAATGTCACAGTGCATATGGACAATGACCCGAAGCATACTGCGAAAGCAACCAAAGAGTTTTCTAAGGGAAAGAAGTGGAATGTTATGCAATGGCCAAGTCAATCATCTGACCTGAATCCGATTGAGCATGAAGACAAAACTGATGGGAAAATGCCCCAAGAACAAGCAGGAACTGAAAACAGCTGCAGTAGAGGCTTGGTAAAGCATCACCAGGAATGAAACCCAACGTCTGGTGATGTCTATGTGTTCCAGACTTCAGGCTGTAATTGACTGCAAAGGATTCGCAACAAAGTATTAAAAAGCGAAAGTTTGATGGATGATTGGTAATCTGTCCCATTACTTTTGGTCTCTTAAAAAGTGGGAGGCACATATACAAACTGTTGTAATTCCTACACAGTTCACCTGATTTGGATGTAAATACCCTCAAATTAAAGCTGAAAGTCTGCAGTTAAAACACATCTTGTTTGTGTCATTTCAAATCCATTGTGGTGGTGTATAGAGCCAAAAAGATTAGAATTGTGTCGATGTCCCAATATTTATGGACCTGACTGTAAGGGGGCGAGGAGTGCTTAAAGCTGAAGTTCCACTTTTGGGTGGAACTCCGCTTTAAAGTGTTACTAAACCCACAACAGTAAAATAAGTCTCTATATGCAGTAAATCATGCTTGTTATACTCACTGTGGAACCTAAGCGGCTAATCTTCCACATTGTGTAAAAAGGTTGTCTTCTATGATCTTCCCTTTCTTCCACATCCCCAATCCATCTTCTGATAAAACAGCACCTTTGGAGTCACTCTGCGCATGCTCAGTTTGGTCTGTATTGCTTCAGAGTTTTTTTTTTCTTAGAAGGGTGCATGTGATCGTCCTGTAGCCTCATAGGACAGTCAGAGGAGAATAAAAACTCCTCCTATAAGCTTTAACCAGACACTGATAGAAGTCACAAGACTGCTATGCACTGCTGATCAGAAAAGTGATTTCCCAGTTTATTTATTTACTAAACAATCGCATTTCCATGTTCTGTGTACTGTAGGAGAGCAGATATAGTGAATGCAGGGTCCTGGGTTTAGTAACAATTTAAGACAGAACTGTGGACAGGCCATGGACATTCAAATATTTACATATTCTCAACACATGGTAAATACACTTTAACCACTTCAGCCCTGGAAGGATTTACCCCCTTAATGACCAGGCAATTTTTTGTGATACGGCACTGCGTTGCTTTAACTGACAATTTGGCGGTTGTGCGACGTTGTACCCAAACAAAATTGATATCCTTTTTTTCCCACAAATAGAGCTTTCTTTTGATGGTATTTGATCAACTCTGGTTTTTATTTTTTGCGCTTTAAACAAAAAAAGACTGACAATTTTGAAAAAATAATATTTTTTTAATTTTGTTATAATAAATATCCCCCAAAAAATGTAATAAAACAAATTTCTTCATCAGTTTAGGCCAATATGTATTCTGCTACATATTTTTGTTAAAAAAAATTGCAATAAGCGTATATTGATTGGTTTGTGCAAAAGTTATAGTGTCAAAAATAAAGGGGATAGATTTATGGCATTTTTATTATTATTTTTTTTTTTTACTAGTAATGGCGGTGATCAGCGATTTTTATTTAACTTTTAAAGTTTTATTTTATTTCAGAAAGAGAATCTCAAGACATCTTCCAAACATCATCAAAATAACATAGTAACCATGCCCCAACAATAGGATAATAAATACATTTCAAAACTTAAGTTAATTTTGTTCATAAGCAAAATAAACCACCTATTTCTCAAAATATTCACCTCCCCTTGGTCATGAACTTAAAAACTCAACCTTATCCAAAAAACCCAAATATCCCATCGACCCCTCTCTTCCCTTCCATTTCAACCAACCCATCCAACAAACATAAAACAAGACAATGACAGGACAAAAAAAAAGCAACCCACCCCAATACATTTCCCCCCTCTTTCCCCCTATCCCCCGGCGCCAGCCGACAAGGATTTAATACTCCTCTAAGCCAATCAAGTTTACAGCATCCAATGTCTTAATTCTCAACTGGTGGGACCCTCATCTATGAGAATCCCTCCCTCTTCTGAATTAATAAAGAGGTTCCATACAGACCATGTTTTCAAATAAGTCTCTCGGTTCTGTCGGGCTGTCCATATCAAGTCTTCCATTCAGTTCGATTCCTCCACCTTCTTGAGCCAAAGTCCCACTGATGGAGGTTGTGTTTGCTTCCAAGTAAGGGGAATACATACTTTGGTCGCATTCAGAAGATGAGATACTATAGATTGCTTATATCTCTTAACTGAAATTTTGGAATCATGTAATAGGAAGAAGGCTGGATCTTCAGGGATCTCATGTTCCCAAAACTTCTGGTTAATTCTCCGAACCTCCCTCTAAAAAGCCTCAAATCTGGAGCAGGACCAGAAGATATGTAATAATGTCCCACGCTCCTCTCAACATCAACATCAGAAATATCTGGAAAAAATCTATGAAGTAGAACCGGGGTTCAGTTCCTATTGAGAGACGATCTTAAAATGTGTTTCCTGCATCCTTGTACAAATTGAGGATTCATATATGTATTATATTGGTACGCTGTTCTTCTGAAAAAGTTCTGCCCAGATCTAATTCCCACTTACATAGAAATGGCAGTTGGAAGTCTTCTGAGGATCTAATCAATAAGTCATACATCTTCGAGAAAGTGTGGGGAAATAAACCTTTCCCATTACAATATTCTTCAAATATCGCTAACTTCTGCACAAAATTGCCGGGCGGGGGTAGAGTATGAAAAAAATGTCTCAATTGTGCCTCACGCCAGAAATCTAATTGGTAAGAGTTGGAGCTGGATGTCAATATTTGCCAAGTGGGCCAAGATACTGTTATTACAAAATGAGAAGCCTGGTAAAGCCCCTGTTCCAGTAATACTCCAAAAGTCTCCTTCCGCAATCCTGGTGCAAATTGTGGGTTTCCCAAAATGGGGAATAATGGGGACTCTAATGTTGAAAGCTTCCCTTTGTAAATTAGTCAGTAGCACATACTTATTGTAGGACCTATCAATGGATGTGTCTTAACCGTAGAAGGGAGCTCCCTGAAGCACCAGTGTGCTCTATGTACTAGTGTGCTTGCTCAAAACTCAGCCAAATCTTTAGGTCCCTATGACGACACCAATCAATTATACGACTAAATAGGGTTGCTTGATAATATTTATACAAATCAGGTATTGCCAGCCCACAGTATTGTTTAGGAAGGGTCAGCAAGGATCTTCTAATTCTTGGATGTTTTTGTGCCCAGATAAATCCGGTAAGGAGTGTATCAATCTGTTTAAAATATTGCCTAGGAATAGCAATGGGTAATGCCTGAAATAAATATAGAAACTTTGGTAAAATATTCATTTTGACTATATTACCTCTTCCAAACCAGGAGTGGATGCCCTTATGACACCTCTCCAAGAGAATCTGTAGCTTTTGTAAAAGTGGTGGAAAATTAAGCTTGAATGTGTATGAGAGGTCTGCTGGAATACGAGTACCGAAATAATTGAGAGCTTAATCAGTCCATTTAAATATAGCTGGATTTCGATAATCTCAGCATGTCTTTAGGTATTGCGATTCCCATGGCCTCTGACTTAGATAAGTTGATCTTAAAGTATGATAAAGAGCCATATCTCTCCATTTCAAAATAGAGATTAGGAAGGGATATCATTGTTTTAGTCAATGAAAAGAGCATATCATCTGCATAAGCCAAAATCTTATACTAAATTCTTTCAACTGTCAGTCCCTGGATATCTGGATTTGATCAAATCTTACAAAGAAAAGGTTCCAAAGAAAGAGCAAAAAGAAGGGGCAATAGTGGGCAACCCTGCCTGGTCCCATTGGTGATCCTAAAGGAAGGAGGCAAGACTCCATTTATGTTTAATAGAGCACTTGGTAGGGAATAGATACTTAAATTCCATCGAAGCATATTGTCTCCCACCTCTACATGTCGCAGAAATGAAAAAATAAACTGCCAGTTGATCCGATCAAAAGCCTTCTCTGCATCCATCCCAAGAAACACACACAGGATCTTAGATAAATTAGCTACATGTATTAAATTCAGTGCCTTAATAGTATTGTCTCATGCTTCCCGCGTCGGGACAAACCCTACTTGGTTCAGATGAATCAGAGAAGGCAGTTGTTGCTGAAGCCGAGTTGCAAGAATTTTAGAAAAAAAATTTAAAATCTGCATTTAAAAGGGATATTGCCCTATAGCTTCCACATTGCATGGGAGCTTTACCTTCCTTAGGAATTACTGTAATAAGGGCCTTGAGTGATTCCATATGAAAGGAACTCCGGTTGCCCAGGCCAATAAACGACTTCACAAGATAAGGTCCCAGTACAGGAAGTGTTTGTAACATTGGACTATAAAACCGTCTGGGCCAGGTGCTTTACCCACTTTTGCCCCATTCACTGCCTCCTGCATCTCCTCTAATGTAATTGGTACTTCCAATTCCTTTTGTGCTGTAGATGTTAGCCATTTTAGCTTTATACATGAGTAGATCAGTAACCTGTCTACGAGTGGTCAGGAGGTCCCGTTCCACGTCTCAGGAGGGAGCATGTTTATGAAGGGATTCTAGTTACTGTATATCTCTTAGCTTTGCCTCCCTCTCTCGTTTAATCCTAGCCCCATGTTTTATCAATACTGCCCGAATTACGGCTTTGTGGGCTTCCCAGATCACTCCAGGGGTACATTCGGGAGTATCATTGGCCTGAAAATACCGTCACCTCCTTAAAAACATCTTCCGTCACAGCAAAGTCTTCTAACAGACTTTCATTATGTCTCCATGTTGCAGAGTAGGGATGAGCTTCGAGTTTGAGTCGAACTCGTGTTCGACTCGAACATCGGCTGTTCGCCAGTTCGTCGAACAGTGAACAATTTGGGGTGTTCGCGGCAAATTTGAAAGCCGCGGAACACCCTTTAAAAGTCTATGGGAGAACTCAAAAGTGCTAATTTTAAAGGCTTATATGCATGGTATTGTCATAAAAAGTGTTTGGGGACCTGGGTCCTGCCCCAGGGGACATGGATCAATGCAAAAAAAAGTTTTAAAAACGGCTGTTTTTTCGGGAGCAGTGATTTTAATAATGCTCAAAGTGAAACAATAAAAGTGTAATATTCCTTTAAATTTCATACCTGGGGGGTGTCTATAGTATGCCTGTAAAGGGGCGCATGTTTCCCGTGTTTAGAACAGTCTGACAGCAAAATGACATTTCAAAGGAAAAAAAGTCATTTAAAACTACTCGCGGCTATTAATGAATTGCCGGTCTGAAAATACACATAAAAGTTCATTGATAAAAACGACATGGGAATTCCCCACAGGGGAACCCCGAACCAAAATTTAAAAAAAAATATGACGTGGGGGTCCCCCTAAATTCCATACCAGGCCCTTCAGGTCTGGTATGCATATTAAGAGGAACCCCGGCCAAAAAAAAAAAAAAAAATGGCGTGGGGTCCCCTCAAAAATCCATACCAGACCCTTATCCAAGCACGCAACCTTGCAGGCCGCAGGAAAAGAGGGGGGGACGAGAGAGCGCCCCCCCTCCTGAATTGTACCAGGCCACATGCCCTCAACATTGGGAGGGTGCTTTGGGGTAGCCCCCCAAAACACCTTGTCCCCATGTTGATGGGGAAAAGGGCCTCATCCCCACAACCCTTGCCCGGTGGTTGTGGGGGTCTGCGGACGGGGGGCTTATTGGAATCTGGAAGCCCCCTTTAACAAGGGGACCCCCAGATCCCAGCCCTCCCCCTGTGTGAAATGGTAAGGGCCATTTCACAAAAAAAGTGTCAAAAATGTTAAAAATGACATATTTATTTAAATGCTTCTTCTATCTTCTATCTTCTTTCTTCTATCTTCCTTCGGTTTCTTCCTCCATCTTCTTCTTCTTCTGGTTCTTCTGGTTCTTCCTCCAGTGTTCTCGTCCGGCATCTTCCTCTGCGGCGTCTTCTTCCCTTCTTCTCCTTAGGCCGCTCCACATACATGACGGTTCTTAAATAACGGTGGCCCCACCCCCCTCTGACGCACGGAGACTTGACGGGGACTTCCCTGTGGCATTCCCCGTGATGTCAGAAGGGGGTGGAGTTACAGAACAGGTGACCCCGCCCCCTCTGACATCACAAGAAATGCCACAGGGAAGTTCCCGTAAAGTTTCCGTGCATCAGAGGGGGCGGGGTCACCGGGTGGCCCCTCCCCTGTTATTTAAGAACCGTCAGAAGAGGAGAAGCGTCACACAGCGGGAGCCTCCCATCATGCCATCATGTATGCGGAGCGGCCCGAGGAGAAGAAGGGAAGAAGATGCCGCGGAGGAAGATGCCGGACGAGAACACCGGAGGAAGAACCAGAAGAAGAAGAAGATGGAGGAAGAAACCGAAGGAAGATAGAAGATAGAATATACAAGAAAGAAGAAGCATTAAAATAAAGGAATTGTCAAAAACTGTCTCTTGTCATTTTTAACATTTTTGACACTTTTTTTGTGAAATGGTAGGGGTACTTTTGTACCCCCTTACCATTTCACACAGGGGGAGGGCCGAGATCTGGGGGTCCCCTTGTTAAAGGGGGCTTCCAGATTCCGATAAGTCCCCCACCTGCAGACCCCCACAACCACCGGGCAAGGCACAAGGTGTTTTGGGGAGCTACCCCAAAGCACCCTCCCAATGTTGAGGGCATGTGGTCTGGTACGATTCAGGAGGGGGGGCGCTCTCTCATCCCCCCCCTTTTCCTTTCAGCCTGCCAGGCCCTGAAGGGTCTGGTATAGATTTTGAGGAGGACCCCACGCCATTTTTTTTTTAAATTTTGGCCGGGGTTCCCCTTAATATTCATACCAGACCTGAAGGGCCTGGTATGGAATTTAGGGGGACCCCCCACGTCATTTATTTTTTTAACTTTGGTTCGGGGTTCCCCTGTGGGGAATTCCCTGCCGTTTTTATCAATGAACTTTTATGTATATTATCGGACCGGCAATTTATTAATAGCCGCGAGTAGTTTTAAATGACTTTTTTTCCTTTGAAATGTCATTTTGCTGTCAGACTGTTCTAAACATGGGAAACATGCACCCCTTTACAGGCATACTATAGACACCCCCCAGGTACGAAATTTAAACGAATATTACACTTTTATTGTTTATCTGATCCGATCAGATCTATACTAGCGTCCCCAGCAGTTTAGGGTTCCCAAAAACGCAGTGTTAGCGGGATCAGCACAGATACCTGCTAGCACCTGCGTTTTGCCCCTCCGCCCGGCCCAGCCCACCCAAGTGCAGTATCGATCGATCACTGTCACTTACAAAAGACTAAACGCATAACTGCAGCGTTCGCAGAGTCAGGCCTGATCCCTGCGATCGCTAACAGTTTTTTTGGTAGAGTTTTGGAGAACTGGCAAGCACCAGTGGCCTAGTACACCTCGGTCGTAGTCAAACCAGCACTGCAGTAACACGTGGTGACGTTGCGAGTCCCATAAGTGCAGTTCAAGCTGGTGAGGTGGCAAGCACAAGTAGTGTCCCGCTGCCACCAAAAAGACAAACACAGGCCCGTCGTGCCCATAGTGCCCTTCCTGCTGCATTCGCCAATCCTAATTGGGAACCCACCACTTCTGCAGCGCCCGTACTTCCCCATTCACATCCCCAACCAAATGCAGTCGGCTGCATGAGAGGCATTTTCTTTATGTCCTTCCGAGTACCCCTACCTAACAAACCCCCCCAAAAAAAGATGTTGTGTCTGCAGCTAGCGCGGATATAGGCGTGACACCTGCTATTATTGTCCCTGCTGTCCTGACAATCCTAGTCTTTGCATTGGTGAATGTTTTGAACGCTACCATGCACTAGTTGAGTATTAGCATAGGGTACAGCATTGCACAGAGTAGGCGCACTTTCACAGGGTCTCCCAAGATGCCATCGCATTTTGAGAGACCCGAACCTGGAACCGGTTACCGTTATAAAAGTTACAGTTACAAAAACAGTGTAAAAAAAAAAAAAATATATATAAAATAAAAAAAAATAGTTGTCGTTTTATTGTTCCCTCTCTCTCTATTCTCTCTATTGTTCTGCTCTTTTTTTACTGTATTCTATTCTGCAATGTTTTATTGTTATTATGTTTTATCATGTTTGTTTTTCAGGTATGCAATTTTTTATACTTTACCGTTTACTGTGCTTTATTGTTAACCATTTTTTTGTCTTCAGGTACGCCATTCACAACTTTGAGTGGTTATACCAGAATAATACCTGCAGGTTTAGGTATCATCTTGGTATCATTCTTTTCAGCCAGCGGTCGGCTTTCATGTAAAAGCAATCCTAGCGGCTAATTAGCCTCTAGACTGCTTTTACAAGCCGTGGGAGGGAATGCCCCCCCCCCCCCACCGTCTTCCGTGTTTTTCTCTGGCTCTCCTGTCTCAACAGGGAACCTGAAAATGCAGCCGGTGATTAAGCCAGCTGACCATAGAGCTGATCAGAGACCAGAGTGGCTCCAAACATCTCTATGGCCTAAGAAACCGGAAGCTACGAGCATTTTATGACTTAGATTTCGCCGGATGTAAATAGCGCCATTGGGAAATTGGGGAAGCATTTTATCACACCGATCTTGGTGTGGTCAGATGCTTTGAGGGCAGAGGAGAGATCTAGGGTCTAATAGACTGCAATTTTTTCAAAAAAGAGTACCTGTCACTACCTATTGTTATCATAGGGGATATTTACATTCCCCGAGATAACAATAAAAATGATTTAAAAAAAAAAAATGAAAGGAACAGTTTAAAAATAAGATAAAAAAGCAAAAAAATAATAAAGAAAAAAAAAAAAAGCACCCTTGTCGCCCCCTGCTCTCGCGCTAAGGCGAACGCAAGCGGCGGTCTGTCGTCAAACGTAAACAGCAATTGCACCATGCATGTGAGGTATCAACGCGAAGGTCAGATCGAGGGCAGTAATTTTTGCAGTAGACCTCCTCTGTAAATCTAAAGTGGTAACCTGTAAAGGCTTTTAAAGGCTTTTAAAAATGTATTTATTTTGTTGCCACTGCACGTTTGTGCGCAATTGTAAAGCATGTCATGTTTGGTATCCATGTACTCGGCCTAAGATCATCTTTTTTATTTCATCAAACATTTGGGCAATATAGTGTGTTTTAGTGCATTAAAATAATAACTTTTTAACTTTTTCATGTAAACAATAAGTGTCAGAAAGGGCTTTGTCTTCAGGTGCTTAGAAGAGTGGGTGATGTGTGACATAAGCTTCTAAATGTTGTGCATAAAATGCCAGGACAGTTCAAACCCCCCCCCCAAATGACCCCATTTTGGAAAGTAGACACCCTAAGCTATTTGCTGAGAGGCATGTCGAGTCCATGGAATATTTTATATTGCAACACAAATTGCGGGAAAGAGACAAATTTTTTTTTTTTTTGCACAAAATTGTCACTAAATGATATATTGCTCAAACATGCCATGGGAATATGTGAAATTACACCCCAAAATACATTCTGCTGCTTCTCCTGAGTACGGGGATACCACATGTGTGAGACTTTTTGGGAGCCTAGCCGCGCACGGGACCCTGAAAACCAAGCACCGCCTTCAGGCTTTCTAAGGGCGTGAATTTTTGATTTCACTCTTCACTGCCTATCACAGTTTCAGAGGCCATGGAATGCCCAGGCGGCACAAACCCCATTGACCCCATTTTGGAAAGTAGACACCCCAAGCTATTTGCTGAGCGGTATAGTGAGTATTTTGCAGACCTCACTTTTTGTCACGAAGTTTTGACAATTGAAAAAAGAAAAAAAAATGTTTTTTCTTGTCTTTCTTCATTTTCAAAAACAAATGAGAGCTTCAAAATACTCACCATGCCTCTCAGCAAATAGCTTGGGGTGTCTACTTTCCAAAATGGGGTAATTTGGGGGGGTTTTGTGCCACCTGGGCATTCCATGGCCTCCGAAACTGTGATAGGCAGTGAAGAGTGAAATCAAAAATTTTCACCCTTAGAAATCCTGAAGGCGGTGATTGGTTTTCGGGGTCCCATGCACGGCTAGGCTCCCAAAAAGTCCCACACATGTGGTATCCCCATACTCAGGAGAAGCAGCTAAATGTATTTTGGGGTTCAATTCCACATATGCCCATGGCCTGTGTGAGCAATATATCATTTAGTGACAACTTTGTGCAAAAAAAAAAAAAATGTGTCACTTTCCCGCAACTTGTGTCAAAATATAAAATATTCCATGGACTCAAAATACCTCTCAGCAAATAGCTTGGGGTGTCTACTTTCCAAAATGGGGTCATTTAGGGGGGGGGGTTTGTGCCACCTGGGCATTCCATGGCCTCCTAAACTGTGATTGGCAGTGAAGAGTGAAATCATAAATTTACACCCTTAGAAATCCTGAAGGCGGTGATTGGTTTTCGGGGCCCCGTACGCGGCTAGGCTCCCAAAAAGTCCCACACATGTGGTATCCCCATACTCAGGAGAAGCAGCAGAATGTATTTTGGGGTGCAATTCCACATAGGCCTATGGCCTGTGTGAGCAATATATCATTTAGTGACAACTTTTTGTAAATATTTTTTTTTTTGTCATTATTCAATCACTTGGGACAAAAAAAATAAATATTCAATGGGTTCAACATGCCTCTTAGCAATTTCCTTGGGGTGTCTACTTTCCAAAATGGGGTCATTTGGGGGGGTTTTGTACTGCCCTGCCATTTTAGCACCTCAAGAAATGACATAGGCAGTCATAAACTAAAAGCTGTGTAAATTACAGAAAATGTACCCTAGTTTGTAGACGCTATAACTTTTGCGCAAACCAATAAATATACGCTTATTGACATTTTTTTACCAACGACTTGTGGCTGAATACATTTTGGCCTAAATGTATGACTAAAATTGAGTTTATTGGATTTTTTTTATAAAAAAAAGTAGAAAATATCATTTTTTTTTAAATTTTCGGTCTTTTTCCGTTTATAGCGCAAAAAATAAAAACCGCAGAGGTGATCAAATACCATCAAAAGAAAGCTCTATTTGTGGGAAGAAAAGGACGCAAATTTAGTTTGGGTACAGCATTGCATGACCGCGCAACTAGCAGTTAAAGCGACGCAGTGCCAAATTGGAAAAAGACCTCTGGTCCTTAGGCAGCATAATGGTCCGGGGCTCAAGTGGTTAAAAAAAAAACTGAAATATCACATGATCCTAAGTATTCAGACCCTTTGCTGTGACACTCATATATTTAAATTTAGGTGCTGTCCATTTCTTCTGATCATCTTTGAGATGGTTCTACACCTTCATTTGAGTCCAGCTGTGTTTGATTATACTGATTGGACTTGATTACGAAAACCACACACCTGTCTATATAAGACCTTCCAGCTCACAGTGCATGTCAGAGCAAATGAGAATCATGAGGTCAAAGGAACTGCCTGAAGAGCTCAGAGACAGAATTGTGGCAAGGCACAGATCTGACCAAGGTTACAAAAAAATTTCTGCTGCAATTAAGGTTCCTAAGAGCACAGTGGCCTCCATAATCCTTAGATGGAAGATGTTTGGGACGACCAGAACCCTTCATAGAGCTGGCCGTCTGGCCAAACTGAGCTATCGGGGGAGAGGAGCCTTGGTGAGAGAAGTAAAGAAGAACCAAAGATCACTGTGGCTGAGCTCTAGAGATGCAGTCGGGAGATGGGAGAAAGTTGTAAATAGGCAACCATCACTGCAGCCCTCTACCAGTCAGGGCTTTATGGCAGAGTGGCCCGATGGAAGCCTCTCCTCGGTGCAAGACACATGAAAGCCTGCATGGAGTTTACTAAAAAAAAACCTGAAGGACTCCAAGATGGTGAGAAATAAAGTTCTTTGGTCTGATGAGACCAAGATAGAACTTTTTGGCCTTAATTCTAAGTGGTATGTGTGAAGAAAACCAGACACTGCTCATCACCTGTCCAATACAGTCCCTACAGTGAAGCATGGTGGTGGCAGCATCATGCTGTGGGGGTGTTTTTCAGCTGCAGGGATAGGACGGCTGGTTTCAATCGAGGGAAAGATGAATGCGGCCAAGTACAGGGATATCCTGGAAGAAAACCTTCTCCAGAGTGCTCAGGACCTCAGACTGGGCCGAAGGTTTACCTTCCAACAAGACAATGACCCTAAGCACACAGCTAAAATAACGAAGGAGTGGCTTCACAACAATCCTGTGACTGTTCTTGAATGGCCCAGCAAGAGCCCTGACTTAAACCCAATTGAGCATCTCTGAAGAGACCATCCATCCAACCTGACAGAACTGGAGAGGATCTGCAAGGAGGAATGGCAGAGGATCCCCAAATCCAGCTGTGAAAACTTGTTGCCTCTCTCCCAAAAAGACTCATTGCTGTATTAGATCAAAAGGGTGCTTCTACTAAATACTGATCAAAGGGTCTAAATACTTAGGGCCATGTGATATTTCAGTTTTTCTTTTTTAATAAATCTGCAAAAATTTCAACAATTCTGTGTTCTTCTGTCAATATGGGGTGCTGTGTGTACATTAATTAGGATAAAAAATGAACTTAAATGAGTTTAACATATGGCTTCAATATAACAAAGAGTGAAAAATTTAAGGGGGTCTGAATACTTTTCGTCCCCACTGTATATCTGTAGTGTTTACTTATCTCTCCAAAGCTCTAAGTGTCATTTCTCTCTGGTGCTTCATTCCTCTGTTATCACCATGAGTCATTTCTAAAGCCGTGTACACACGACCTAACTTTTCGACCGGACTGGTCCGACGGAACTAATCCGTCAGACAATCTGACCGTGTGCGGGCTTCATCGGACCTTCAGCGGACTTTTTCTGTCGAAAATCAGATGGACTTTAGATTTGGACATGTTTTAAATCTTTCTGACGAACTCGAGTCCGGTCGAAAAATCAGTTTGTCTGTATGCTAGTCCGACAGACAAAAAAGGACGCAAGGGCAGCTATTGGCTACTGGCTATGAACTTCCTTATTCTAGTCCCTTCGTACGCCATCACGTTCAAACCAACGGACTTTCGAACGGACTTTAGTCCGTTCATGTGTGGGCAAGTCCGGTCGTTCGAAAGTCCGTCGTAACTCCGTCAAAAGTAGGTGTGTGCCTTTCCTCCAATCAGCTCTCACACACTGTAACTGCAGCTCTCCACCCGCTCCTCTGTGCTCCTGACAGATGAAGAAGGATTTTAACACATTTAATATTAAACGGGTGTAGGGAAAAGAGGACTGCAGATAAACAAATAAAACTTATGTAGGAGGATTTGTTCCATCTCTGTGTATCATCTGAGGCTGTTCACTTCACTGGATATATGTGAAGGTTTACTTTACGCTTCAAACTTTACAGAAAAAGTGGTTCCAAAGTCCAAAGGTGTTAAACATTAATACTTCCTTTGCATTAGGGTAAAAAACCTTCCAGTATCAGCTCCCCCAACCCTCCCCCCTCAAAAAAAAACCTTACCTGGCTCCTCTTTTGAACCAATGCCATACCTGAGAGCAGCATCATTGCTTTCTCTCTCTCTCCCCACAGGCACAGAGGCATCAACGGGTGATCCTGCTGCAGTCACTCAAATCCTGTGAGCAGAGAGTGGGGGGCAGGGCTGAGCCATTGTGTGTGTGTCTATGGCCTCAGGAGTAGGTACAGTATACTGGGGTGCTGTGACGTGGCCTTAGGAGTAAGCCTGCATGTCTGGCGATCAATTTGCACCCCCCTGGTACATGATCCATGGCCTTACCTTATGCTGCGGTACAGGTGCAGGGAGTAGACTGATGGCGAGCTGAATCTGGGGTAAGGCTTCAGGAAGAGGCTGTTGCTGACGGGGCTGTTTCTTCACCTCCCAGCTGAACAAGAGGTGGGTCCTGAGACATGATTGGCTGGAAGTCCCAAGACTCTCTGGCCAATCAGGTCTCAGGACCCGCTTCCTAATTGGCCAGGAGGAGAAGCAGGAAGACATTAATTTGCTAGTCACACACTTGGGTGGGCTCAGGGCGCAGTGCTCTGCACTCCGAGCCCCTACTTTTTTTAAGCCAATTAGAGCCTCAGGATCTAATCATGAGCTTAAAAAAACAAAACCCAATTGAAATCCATGCATCCAGCGCCCTGCATAAGGTATTAGGGGCCAGGCGCATATATAGAGGGGCAGCGCCCCTGCGCCCCTAATGTGCAGGCCGCCACTGGTTTTACCCTTAGGTGTGAAGGGGTTAAGGGTGAATTGCTCCACAAAGTCTGCAGCTCCATTGATCACGGAGGGCCATTTTTACATTTCATGTTTTGACGTATCACTAGTAAAGTAATAGAGGAGAAATTTTCCAATGGGGCAATTGTTGTGGTGAAACCTGTCATTAGAGAGAGGTTTCCTTCACTTTCAAGAAATTTCTGCTCATTTTCTTTGTTTTCTTTTGTTTTGTCCACAGGATGCAACAAGACATAGATAAACAATATAGCTAAGATTGTGCAGACAACGCCTATAGATTATAAAAAGGTGTGATGTTTAAGAGTGATGGTTTCTTATGTCTGGTTCTTCATAAACAGAATATGACTGACCACCTGGCTGAGGTTACTAGGGGAAGTTAAAGTAGAACTTAAGGCAAAGCTTCTTTTTTTTTGTTTTTGGATATAGCAACAGATGCTTATAGCCCCTATCAGATTTTATTCGCCATCTATGTCCCGTTGAGATTTCCCTTCACTTCCTGTCCCATAGCCAAACAGGAAGTGAGCAAAAATCTCTGCAAATCAAGGGAATCCCTTGGGGACCCCCAAATCATCAGAACTAGTCTCCCCATTGGAAGATTTCCCCTCTATTACTTTTCTGGGGACAATCCAAAGTTTAGGATTTTTTTTTACTTTCACTTTCTATGATAACGGTACACAAGACAAATAGAGAGGGTGAATCTCACTAAAATAGACACAGACAGCAATATAAACTGACAGGTGTTTTAATCCCTCTTCCCTCTATGCAAAACTTTTAAAAAATGTTTGCCTTTAGTTATAGTTTAATGTTATGTGGTGCTCCCTGGGTCATTTAGTCAGGTCAGGGCTATTTTCTTCTATTGTGTTGTTTTTCAGAAGGAGAGTTTCTAAAGATGACTTATTCAATATTTATTTTATAGCAGTAATTACAGTAAATTTGAATGGTTGAAGATTCTTATTGTTTATTGCAAAATTAAAAAAGTTTATTCTATTTTAACAATAAGTGCTGTAGCTATCTTTAAATAAAAATACATTGTTTCTTTTTCTTTTGAAACAAAACATTTTTTACAACAATTACACCAATTACATGTTATTTGTTTTATGACCATAATTGTATGTGTTTGGAATAAAACTTTTGTTCGGGAAAACAATCCCCTTCAGGCTTCTTTAAATACAGCAAGGATATTAAAAAAATCATGGAAAAGGAAAGGTACAAAGCAGAAACGAGAGAAAATTCTACTACTGTAATACAAATATTGCAGCTCTGATATCTCTTTTGGACAAGCTACTTAGAAGCCAAAGATGACAATTTCAGTGCAGTAAACTTAGGGACAATGCCATATTCAATGCAGAATGTTGCCCATAATTTGCTTTCCAGCTCTGTGCAGATTTTAGGAGATCAGTGAGCCAATTACAGGAGCAAGGGTAAAGATTGCTGTCTGGAAACTATTTACCATGGTGGCCACAAAAAGAGGTTTTGAGAAGAGTTTTGTTTTCAGAAGCATGCTATTGGACAATAAATCTCTTTATTAATAAATTAATATTAACAGTCGCCACTCTGTCGGTCAGTCACCAGCCCCGCACTTACCCCATCTAGGTCACAAACAGCGTTTCCTCCTATTGGATGATACATCGCTTTATTCATAAATGCAAATTAACAGTGGCGGCTGGTGCTATATTTTTTGCGGGGAGTGGCAAACAATCCAACCCCGGTCGGACGGATCAGTTGCACCCCCGTCCTCCGTTGGTCGGTCACCAGCCCCACACTTACCCAATCTAGGTCGCGAGCAGCGCTTCCTAATTAAAGCCAATTAGAGCCTCAGGCCCTAATCATGTGCTTCTAAAAAAAAAAAAAAAAAAACATTGGAATCCATGCGTCCAGCATCCTGCATGTAGATTAAGGGTCAGGCACATGGATTAGAGGGTGGCGCCCCTGTGCCCCATATGTACGGGCCGCCACTGCACATTAACCAGCCATACTTTGAATTAGGATCTGCTATTTGTATATATCCTATGAATATATATGGATAGAGATATAAATATAGATATTGCTTATGAAAATATCAGATTTACATTTGTCTAGTAAGAGATCATAGCTTATAACTGCTTTGATAGTGGCTATTAGAGCGCTGACTGGATGGCCAGCAGTGGGAAAATGAAATCTTTTATGTGTTCAGTTTGTGTAAAAAAGGAAAATTACTTGTTCTGCATATTTTTAAAGATTATATTGTTTTATCATATGTCGACATGCCGTTGAGCATCTGTTGTGCCTAGTGGAAATAACCATTTTGCAGACAAATATTTCATATTGTCTGCACTGGTACATGGTTAGATATATATATAGGTGACAATGGAGTGTTTCCATACAGATAACATTCCTTTAGTTGTAGGATGCTGGATGACTTTTGTTTATCGTTAACATGAATTTGCTAGGGATTTATATTGCCTTTTGTAGCGCCAAACATTCCCTTTGCTCTCTGCCACGTCCTGCTGCCACTGAACTTTTTACTTGTTCCTACAGCATGTTTAACGATTTCCTTAGTTCCAAGGGAATCCTTTGCTTACTTGCTTCTTTACTTCCTTCTACTGTTTGGATAGATACACTTTGAACTGCAAGCCCCATAATGACTGAAGACTTATTTTTATTTTCCACTTTCTAAAGCTTACTGTTTTTTTTTTACATTACTAAAAAATGTCCAGTTTTAATATTGATGGCAGACCAAATACTGTTAGAAAACTTAAAATCTTTTAGTTTGCATTTTACAAATACTATATAAAGCAAGTAAAAACTCAAACCCATCCCTTAAAAAAATAGGACTAAAGCCAAAAACAAATATGTGAAGCTCTACCCTTGATTGCCCCGCATCCAGGCACACATTCACATTCACTCTTTGCCTTAATAGCCAGTCTAGGGGTGTTGTTTTTGTAGTGTTTATTTTTGGAGTAAGAGGACTATGTATGGGTTGAGAACAGTAAACTCTTTTTTGTAAAGCTGAAACAGAAGTCATTGGACAAGAAAACTGTGGAATTGGCTTTGTAGTAGAAGCAGGTAAAAGCTTCTTCTTTAGAGCAACAAGAGCAGAGGCTCTTCACAAAGAATTAGATAGACTGAGCTCTTCAGGACACTAGCTGGTGTCCCCTTTGAGTAAACTTACAGCCAGCTCTCCAGAGGGGTGGCACCAGAGGGGTGGCAGCAGCCCAAGATTCTCTAAGATCTCTCAGAGCAGTCTGTACTCACAAATGTCCAAGGAAAGTTGGTTGCCTCCTTCCAACATCCATGCAACACCTTTCGACCCTGTGATACCAGACTAGATCTTTAGATTACAGCCCCTCTGTCAGCTCTCTGTAGCTCCAGCATCCATGGTCACCCACCTGAGGCCTCATGAACAACAAGCACATGGCAGCGCTGCCCTAGAGGGCAGCAAGCCCTCCAGACTGTGTTCCCCTTCTGTAGGAATAGACCCAGAAGCTGTGTCCCAGAATATTTATACAGACTCCAGTGACATACCAACGGAAGGAGGGTGCCACAAATTTTTGCCCCGGGTGCCACACATTTTGGGGGGGTTTCAGGCCGGCGCTGTTTAGGGTTGTCAGCAGACAGTTTTGGGCCGCATGTCCATGTCTTCAGCCCGCGCCGCTCACCCTGCTTCCCCGCAGAAAGCTGGTAGACCGCCTATTTGGTTCAGCAGTCAGGGCGGGAGGTGCAGAAACTACCTAGCTGCCCCATGTTCATGAAGGGGAATGAGCAGCAATGGATCCCTAACCCATTGCCTGATACCGCCGGGGTAAGAAAGTGATTGCCCGTGCAGCCTCCCTGTGTGCCTAGATAGAAGAAGCGATGGGGCAGCTGCATATAGAGGAACTGATTTTTCCATATACCTCCTGCAGCCACTGAATGCCTGCAGGAGGGAGAGGAGGAGAAGCAAGCATTCAAAGGCTGCAGGACAAATATGGTAAAAAGAATTCCTCTATACGTAGCTGCCCCGCCACTCCTCCTATCCAACTTCTTTTGCTGCCCCCCACCCCCCGTGCTCTTGAGTCTTGCCCCCAGTGCTCTTCAGCTCTCCCCCCTAGTGCTCTTCAACCCCCCTGTGCTCTTCAGCTCCCCTCATCCCTAGTGCTCTACAGCCCCAACCCCCCAGTACTCTCCGGCTCCCCCAGTGCTCTCCACCCCCCTGTGCTCTCCAGGGCCCCTCCAGTGTTCTCTGCCCCCCTGAGGGGCAGATATAGGATCCGCTCCAGGTGCCAAATCCTCTAGGTATGCCCCTGACAGACTCACAGCAGCCATCAGGGCCCCCTTCCCTGGATTTGCCAGTGCTGTATAAATATTCATGCTGCTATGTGCATTACTCCACACCTACGTTCCAGAGGATTCTACAGCTCTCTGGAAAACAGAGGAGGCATCAAAACCCGCAGCAGCTGAAAAACTGAGCAGACCTAATTATGACACACAGCTGCACTGATTACAGTGAGCACAACAAAATTTACCTAGCGACAAAAATACAGCTCCACTGAACACAGTGAACCAAAACGAGATCTACCTAATCCTAGTACTGAGGGTGCTACATATGTGGTTTGTCTATTCAGGTTTGCTTTAATCCCCCACCCCTCTACACTATATATTTTCCAATACTTTACATCCCTAACACTCCAGGCCAGGAGCCAAAGGAAATACCTGGTAATTCTGGGTAAGGAGCAGCATGTGACTGCGTTGGGTCAGTCAGCATTTAAAGGTAGGTGGGGTGGCTGGCTATAACGTCCTTCATGTTTCCCTCCTCATTGGGCACCAAGTAAGGGTCACATGAAAGACTTACCCTAGGGTGAGTTCTTCTGGGATATGCTAGACACTGTACAGGGTCACTTTCTTTACACAGGGGGTACCTTTACTGGAGCAGCCGAATGATCTCTAATAAACTCTTCTAATAATAGTGTACATCACCATCGTCGCATTTGGGAGGGGCACACAGATCCCTTGCCTTCTCCACCTATCCAGTGTATCACTGCTGCCTCACTCCCAGTAATGGCATGGAATCCTGCAGTGCAGTCTTTTCCCTAACATCCCTAGTCCCTAACTTAGGTTTGTGGTTGCCTTAGCATACCTGCTTAGGAAAAAGTGCTTAACTGGCCGAATCCATGGATGGTATCAAACTTCGACTTAGGCATGGCACGGGAAATCCAGACTCCGGCAATGGCAAGAGGTAAAGGCCCTTAGTAAGTCCCCACTAGAACTGAGCCGAGCTGAACACGAGGCTCTGGGCCTCTGTCCTTTCATAAAACACAGGACCAGGGGGGGGGTCCAACCCAAGAAAACTCACCAAGAAAAAAACGAGGAAACACAATTAACTCCAATCTTCCCAGCAGGGGCAGCGTTAATCACTACCTGCCTACTTGCACATGCACTTTGTGGCTGTTTATTAAAAGTCAGTAGCTACAGTTTTTGTAGCTGCAGACTTTCAATTTTTACATAGAAGACTGGAGCTCCTCTTTAAGTAGAAAACAGAGTATTCCTATACACTTCCACTAGGCCTCTTCTAAACAATAGTTGGACTAGGAGGAGAGCCTGGTAAAACCCTGGAGCTGGAATATGGTTCAACCCATTGAGTTACTACATTGAGGTCTCAAACAGAAAAAAAAAAAATGACTAAAACTAAAACAATGCTAACAATGCTAACACAATGCAAACCTTATAGCTGTGAATGCACTTGCTGCTGAGCCTGGCTATCATCCCTAGACTTGACCTAAGATGCTACTGTGGGCTGACTGGGTTAAAGGTAGTTAAATTTTCTGTGACATAAATATGCAACAATGCACAAGAATCAGAATTTGCATTACAGTTTTCCTGATGTCAAGCAAAATTACCACACACACACACACACACACACACTTTCTCTCGCTATTCAGAACTAAGAGAGAGAAGCTGTAAATTCATTTTTATGTTTCACAGTATCCAAGCTAAATTGCTGTCTACTAGTTATTATACTAAACAGAAAGCACATATTCATTTTTACATTTCATCCAAGCTGTGCTTTTCTCCCTACAAATATCAAGCTGACAGATTTATTATATCCTCTTTTTCTGGAACAAAAATTGCCCACATCTGACAGGTCTCTGTGCATAAAAATGAATGTACACTTCATTTGCTCTCAGGCATGAAGAACAAGTAACAGACTCATTTTACACCATTCTGCGCTGCTATCAGTCCCTTTAAAAATGGCTGCGAGCTCCCAGCTGGAATGGATGAAAATGAATAGCCTAGCAAAGCGCTGTCACCCTGGGCTTCCTCCAAACTCTTCCTGCTTTAATCTAAAGCATGGTACAAAACACCAGCTCAACACATGCTTTACAAGCTGCCTACAGCCCCAAGAAATTACCGGCTAATGATTACTCAGAGCTCAAGACAAGCTCTGTTTGGATTGAGTTCTCAGCAACTAATTCCACACAGTCTAGACCCCCTAAAAGAATGTGACATAGCATGGACTTTATGTGAACTCTATCTCAGTATCTACTTCTGAGCAGTAAATAGGTTTTGTCTGTAATTACATCCCACGTGATCATTGAAGAAACTTGTGGATTAAATGCCTCTTCACACTTGTACTTTCCATTGTGGTAAATTAGCATATTCGTGTCAGTATGCAGTATTTTGCGCATTACTGTACACTGCATTAAGGCAGCCCATTCATTTAGAGCATGCCTTGCAGCATTTTTTAATGCAGCATACCACGGCGCTGCGCATGGCATATGTGTTGTCATGCACTTCAGAGCACGTGTATTGCTGGCTTCTGTATGTATTGCTGGCTTCTGTACTTAGAAAATTGGGGCACCATTGTAAATGAATGGCATAGCACCATGCATCATATCATGGTGTGTGTTAAAGAAATATAGACAAAACGTTTTTGTTATTTGGGATAGGTTAAAGCCTAGTACACACAAAAAAAAAACTAAAGAGCTCGAGAGGAGCCACTGTACTAACTGTACTAACTATGCTAGTTTAGTACAGCGATCTCCCCTGCTGAGATATTGTGTCCTGACAGGGGGACTGCCCCCCCCCCAACCCCCAGAACACACCGGTCAGCGTTCTCAGCCATTGGCTACCAGCACTGATCAGATGCAGATCAGCAGACCTTTTTCGGTCATGCCCCTTCAGCCGGCTCCTGTTGGTCTGGCTGCCGTACACATGGGCCAAATCTTGGACGGTTTCTATCAAATCAGCCAATATTACCCAAAATTCAGCCCATGTGTTACGGCCTTTAAGGAAGGGTTAAAACCTCTTTTGGTTTACTTTTTGCCATCTGTGCCCCATTGGGGAGATTTCCCTTCACTTTCTGTCCCATAACCAAAGCAGGAAGCAAGAGGAAAACCCTGCAAATTAAGAGAATTCCTTCCAGGATCGTCAGGCCACCAGAACTAGTGTGCCCATTGGAAGATTTTCTCTCTTTTACTTTTCTGGGGATATCCCAAAATTTGTGATTTTCTTTTATTTTCACTTTCATTGCTAATGGTATACAGGACAAAACAGGACAAAATAGAGAGGGTGGATCTCTCTAATTGGAGCGCAGACAGCAATAAAAAATGACAGGTGTTCTAATTCCTCTCCACTCCATCCAAAACTAAAAAAAACATTTTGCTTTTAGTTATACTTTAATATGGGTCATTGCAGCTCAAATGTTTGAAGCCAGACTTAAAATGTTTCTAAACCCACAACAGTAAAATCAGTCTGTATATGCAGTAAAGCATTACACATCTAGATCTGAGAGATCTTACACAAAAGAGGTTGTTCCATCCGCAATAAACATTTATTGACAGAGTTACATAATATATACAAATTACACATCAGACAGTATTTACAACACAATGTACAGTGTAATGCCGCATACACAAGGTCGGATTTTCCGATGGGAAATGTTCGATGGGAGCTTGTTGTCGGAAATTCCGACCGTGTGTAGGCTCCATCAGACACTTTCCGTCGGAATTTTGGACAAACAAAATTTGAGATCTGGATCTCAAATTTTCCGACAACAAAATCCGTTGTCGTAAATTCCGATCGTGTGTACACAATTCCATTGCACAAAGCTTCACGCATGCTCGGAATCAAGCAGCAGAGCCGCACTGGCTATTGAACTTAATTTTTCTCGGCTCGTCATACGTGTTGTATGTCACAGCGTTCTTGGCGATCGGAATTTCCGACAAGATTTGTGTGACCGTGTGTATTCAACACAAGTTTGAGCCAACATCCGTCGGAAAAAAAAAACATGGATCTTGTTGTCGGAATGTGCGATCGTGTGTTCGCGGCATAAGTCCCCTGACTTACATGATATTTACAAATTACCCACAACCATCATATTTACAATACAATATAAGATGCAAGTATAGCGTTAGGTTACCTATTAGCTTCAGGTCGGCCCATGGTGACTACCGTGTGTCTCCACACAAAAAAAAAAGATCTTAGCTTGGTCACAAAGCATTATATCCCCCCTCCTTTCTGTACTGTGGCTAATATAATTCTCTCTAATTGGTCACTGTACCTAGTAAATGTATATTGGGCACAGTCTGATTGAATGAGTCAAAGAAGGCTGTTTACTGAAAACAAAAGTCCAACCATTGAAGTTGAACTAATTACAGTAACACCAACACAACACTCAATACTTTAAATATATTTCCTTCTGACTGAAATATATTTCTAATTGCAATAATATTTACAGCTGTTAATGGAGATTTCACATAAACCCATTATGTAACAATTCTCATTGTGGAATTAAAGGGGTTAACAGAGAGGAGATAAGCGCGCTCTGGTGGAGGTGGGTAGCTGGTCAGAGGGATGATAGTGATGAGATGGCACTTCTGGCAGCACTTTGGTTAGAGGAGAAGCAACTCTAAAGATATAAAAAAGGAAAAGAAAGGCGCCTCTAAGTGCAGTATGTAAAATTTAATAGAGTGCACAAAGGGTTAAAAGCACTTACAAGATTGTTAAGTGTTAAAAGACATGATAAAATCAGGAGTCCTCATCTGTGGCATGTGTCCATCCTCAGCACGGTGGTAGAGAGCAGTGTGGAGCCGTCCAGCAGCTGTAAAGCGCTCTCATGCGTGTTGGAAAGAGGAGGCAGAAGGGAAGTCTGTATTCACTGCGGGACACACAAGGCTGATGGTGTCAGTGTAGAGAAGGGGGTGGTAACGCGTTTCGGAGCATGTGCGGCTCCTTCGTCAGACCTATGCCCATACTTCTTAAGCTGGCTTATAAATGGTGAGGGGGAGGAGCAAGGGGAGGAGTGTGGAGAGATACTAAATACACAATGATAAGGGAAGTGACAGATGTATTATGAGCACAGCCAAGACGACCATGCACTAGCAAAATGGATCATTAACGTCAGTGCTATATACAATGAAGTCCTGAAGGAATTTGACACAGGAGTGCAGGGCACAGATGGCAGTGGTTACATTAACAATAATAAATATATTAATATACAAACATAAGGTTGACATTGAATTAATATACAGGTGTGTTACATGGTCGGCCGGTTGTCTATATGCATGTGTTACAAAGGCGGCCGGGCGTTTGCACACATGCAAATAGGGTCGTAAGTCTAATGTTGAGTTGACAATGAATAAATCTACAGCGATGTTACAAGGGCGGCCAGGCGTATATACACATGTGTTACAGGGGCGGCCAGGCATCTATGTGCATGTGTTACAAAGGCAGCCGGGCGTTTGTACACATGCAAATAAGGTCGTAAGTCTAATGTTGAATTAACAATGAATAAATAATAAATAAATATGTAGCCGTGTTACAAGGGCAGCCGGGGAGCTATACACCTGTGTCACAGGGGCGGCCAGGCATCTGTACACATGCAAATGAAGTAATAAATCTGTTGTAAGGGGATAAAAAAAAAAAGGAATAAGTGATTACTGATTATAGGTTTGTAACAAGAGAATCTGGATGCTGCACACTGGATAAAGTTGAAAATTCTTCTTTATTGTAAAAATTGGATCATCAAAATACAGGACAATCAGGCAGATGGTACAGACACATCTGACACGTTTCGCACTCTAGTTTGAGTGCTTACTCATAGCTATCATATTACTGATTATGTCTGTAACAATGATAAAACAGTGCTGAATATTACTTTACTATGAATAAGTGTATAGGTGTGTTACAAGGGCGGCCGGGCATCTATACACTAAAGACAGATAGAGGAAAATAGTGGATGCTTATACAAGTTGTACGAATTGTGCAGATTATGCCTGTAGCAATAATCTCACGGTGAGAGGTATTACTCAACTGTGTACTAGTATATAGAAGTGTTACAGGGGTGGCTGGGCGTCTATAAACTGCAGAAGGATAATAGGAGGTGGTGGATACTTATGCAAATAGTTCAGATTATGCCTGTAGCAATACTCTGACGATAATAGATAATAATAGATAATAATAGACTGTAAATAAGTATGCGAGTGTGTTACAGGGGCGGCCGGGCATTTACATACCCGCAAATAAGGTCACAAATCTACTATAAGGAATTAACTTATAGGAATAGGTAATAAGATGTAATGGATGCTCTACAAATCAAATACTATTTGAGATTATTGCTACAGGCATAATCTGCACAATTCGTACAACTTGTATAAGCATCCACTATTTTCCTCTATCTGTCTTTAGTGTATAGAAGCCCAGCCGCCCTTGTAACACACCTATACACTTATTCATAGTAAAGTAATATTCAGCACTGTTTTATCATTGTTACAGACATAATCAGTAATCGCTTATTCCTTTTTTTTTATCCCCTTACAACAGATTTATTACTTCATTTGCATGTGTACAGATGCCTGGCCGCCCCTGTAACACAGGTGTACAGCTCCCCGGCTGCCCTTGTAACACAGCTACATATTTATTTATTATTTATTCATTGTTAATTCAACATTAGACTTACGACCTTATTTGCATGTGTACAAACGCCCGGCTGCCTTTGTAACACATGCACATAGATGCCTGGCCGCCCCTGTAACACATGTGTATATACGCCTGGCCGCCCTTGTAACACGGTTGTAGATTTATTCATTGTCAACTCAACATTAGACTTACGACCCTATTTGCATGTGTACAAACGCCCGGCCACCTTTGTAACACATGCATATAGACACCCGGCCGACCATGTAACACACCTGTATATTAATTCAATGTCAACCTCATGTTTGTATATTTATTTATTTATTTATTATTGGTAATTTAACCACTGCCATCTGTGCTCTGTACTCCTGTGTCAAATTCCTTCAGGACTTCATTGTATATAGCACTGACGTTAATGATCCATTTTGCGAGCGCATGGTCGTCATGGCCGTCCTCATAATATATCTGTCACTTCCCTTATCATTGTGTATTTAGTATCTCTCCACACTCCTCCCCTCACCATTTATAAGCCAGCTTGAGGAGTATGAGCGTAGGTCTGACGAAGGAGCCACACATGCTCCGAAATGCGTTACCACCCCCTTCTCTCCACTGACACCATCAGCCTTGTGTGTCCCACAGTCAATACAGGCTTCCCTGCTGCCTCCTCTTTCCAACATGTATAAGAACGCTTTACAGCTGCTGGACGGCTCTACACTGCTCTCTACCACCGTGCTGAGGATGGACACATGCCACAGATAAGGACTCCTGATTTTATCATGTCTTTTAACACTCAACAATCTTGTAAGTGCTTTTAACCCTTTGTGCACTCTATTAAATTTTACATACTGCACTTAGAGGCGCCTTTCTTTTCCTTTTTTAAAGGGGTTAATACTCTGCAGTGTGTAAAAAGGCTGTTTGATCCTGTCTCTGATCTTCACCTTCTTCTAATGTCTCCAACTGATCTCCGGATATTATAGAGGGAAGGGGACAGGCTGCACATATTCAGTTTGGTGTGTATTGCTAGAGTTTTTTTTTTCTTGGGAGAATGCATGTGATCAGTACAGGGCCAATCAGCACTGTCGAGACAGAGGATCAGGAGTCCTAGATCCTGATAGAACAGCTCAGTGTAGTATGAAAACTCATCCTACAAGCTCTAAAGGGGTTGTAAAGGTTAGTTTAAAAAAAAATAATAATAACAAACACGTTATACTTACCTCCTCAATGCAAGGGTTTTGCAGAGTGGCCCGAACCTCCTCTTCTGGGGTCTCCCAGCAGTGCTCCTGGCTCCTCCCTGCATTGAGTGCCCCCCTCAGAAACCCGCATTCCAAGGGGACACCCGTGCGGGCACGCTCCCGAGTCTTGCTCCATTGACACAGACAGCAGGACTCGGCCCCCGCTCCCGTGTCACTGGCTTTGATTGACAGCACCAGGAACCAATGGCTGCGCTGCTATCAATCTATCCAATGAGGAACCAAGACAGTGTCTTGAGCTGCTGTGCTCGTCCTTGTCGATGGAATGATCGGGTTCAGATAAGTAAAAGGGGGGCTCTGGGGGGCTGCTGCACTAGAGAAGGTTTTTCACCTAATACATAGAATGCTTTAAGGTAGAAAACCACTAGGGTTTACAACCCCTTAACCACTTGCTTACTGGGCACTTAAACCCCCCTCCTGCCCAGACCAATTTTCAGTTTTCAGCACTGACAATTGCGCGGTCATACAACACTGTACCCAAATGAAATTTTTATCATTTTTTTCCCACAAATAGAGCTTTCTTTTGGTGGAATATGATCACCTCTGCGGTTTTTATTCTTTGTTAAAACAATTTAAAAAGACCAAATTAAAAAAAAAAAATTATGTTTTTTTATATTTTGTTATAAAATTTTGCAAACAGGTAATTTTTCTACTTCATTGATGTATGCTGATGAGGCTGCACTGAGGGCACCAATAGGCTGCACTGATGGGCTGCACTGATGGGCACCAATGGGCTGCATTGATCGGCACCAATAAGGCGGCACTGGTGGGCAGTGATAAGCAGCACTGGTGAGCACTGATAGGTGGCATTGGTGTGCACTGAAAGGTGACACTGAGAGGTGGCACTGATGGGTGGCACTGAAGGGCATTGATAGGTGGCACTGGTGGGCACTGAGAAGTGGCACTAATAGGTGGCACTGATAGGTAGCACTGATAGCTGGCAGTGATGGACACTGATAGGTGGCAGTGATGGGCACTGATGGGTGGCAGTGATGGGCACTGATGTGTGGCAATAATGGGCACTGATCAGCACTGGTAGGTTACACTGATAGGCAGCACTGCTAGGTGGCACTGATCAGGCACTGGCACTGGTTGGCAAGACTGGTGGGCATTGATAGGTGGCACTTGTCTGTATTGATAGGTGATAGATGTGCCTCCTTCCTCTTTGGGACCAATGTCTCTCTCTCTTTCTTTCTTTCTTTCTTTCTTTCTTTCTTTCTTTCTTTCTTTCTTTCTTTCTTTCTTTCTTTCTTTCAATGCAATGTGACATTTATTTATTGTTCTGTGACTTATATGTACATGTGTAACTGATTATGGATGCCCCCCATTTTGGATGTTATTTCAAGATCAATTTAATTATTTTTTTTTACTGTTTATAATTGAATTTGCCAGACCGAAGAAGGAATTAGTAACCACATTTGATGCCCCGGGCACATGTAAACACAGTATCCAACCAATCACTGTGTCGTTTACTCGGGCCCGCAGGTGCGGTTTTTCGGCCCGTCCTCCCTATTATTTCCAGCGTTGTGACTATGGGCTGCGTGTCAGCTCCAGTTTCATGCCCAATGAGAGCCCACCAGACCTTTGCAGCGCTTGGATAGGTTCCTTCCTGTCCGGCGGTGCATCGGGCAGATGTGGAGGTTCCAAGATGGTGGAGGGTGACCAGACGTGTTGATGCATGTGAGGTCACTTCCGCCGCTGGGTTTCCGGACATGCGCAATGGCGCTGCCATTTTTTGGGGGGAGGAATTGAATACCATCTGGTTTCCCTTGGACTCTGAATTTCCCTTTTTTCTTTCTTATTTTCCCCCTCTTGTCTCCACCTTCTCTTAACCCCAGTTCACCCCTCTTTTTCATCTTCACTGAATTCTTGGTCAGTCGCCCATAACAGGTTTTAAGCTTGGAATATATTTAACTCCCCATATAGAAACATTACTATATTAAATCACCCCATACATTTTTTTCTCCTTGTCGTTATTTTTGAAGACAACTCCAGGCTGTTTTCCCTAAACAGTTTCACCCTCATTAGGTGAACCCTTGGTGCGTCTTTGGGTGTCATGAGGCTAAAGAAGGGGTGAAATTCCCTATTTTCAGTCCCTTTGTATTCTTTGGTCCGTGGCATAAGATCATCCCTCCCTGCTGGGACGACAGACCCCATTGGTTCTATTTTTGTCTAGAATTGAGGTAAATTTTATTTCTTAATTCTAACCATACATTTTATAGGATTACTCAATACTATTTTATACTATGCAAATATGGTTTAATTTATCTCTCTCTTTGGTTACAATAAGGTCCTTCCAGTTCTTGTAAATCTTGGCCTTTGTCTATGCATCCATTAAATAGTGTTTTATGAATACAAGCATCCGGTAGGCATTCCTTTTCAGTTTATCATTATTCTGTATAAAATGTACTCTATAAAATGTATGATTTCCTCTCTTCATATATACAGGTATGTTCTATTGACATGCCATGTGATTTCATTTATTGCAATTTTTAAGCAAACCCATTTACAATTGTTGTTTTTTTTTCAGTATATAATACTTCATGCGACACTTCCAAAAACTCCTGAAGAAGCTCCTCTGAGTGAAACATGTAGAGTAAGAGGTTGTACATCTTTAAAGAAATACTACGTGACTCTTGCAAATGATTATTGCGATTTTAAAGAATTTTTTTATTCAAATTGATTGTTTATTATTATTTTTATTATTTTCAATTTTATTTTCTATTTTATTATTATTATTTTTATTATAATTTTTTTTTTGTACATACTACCTTTCATGCTCATATCCATCTGTACATCTGTATATCTACAGTTGTAACCGTATGTGTTTGACTATGTAAGATGGGTGTTACCGTAGATCTTACACCCACATGCCCACTGCCATAGACAAATTGGAGCCTGCTGTGTTTGATTATATTGATTGGACTTGATTAGGAAAGCCACACACCTGTCTATATAAGACCTTACAGCTCACAGTGCATGTCAGAGCAAATGAGAATCATGAGGTCAAAGGAACTGCCTGAGGAGCTCAGCGACAGAACTGTGGCAAGGCACAGATCTGGCCAAGGTTACAAAAAAATTCTCCTGCACTTAAGGTTCCTAAGAGCACAGTGGCCTCCATAATCCTTAAATGGAAGATGTTTGGGACGACTAGAACCCTTCCTAGAGTTGGTCGTCCGGCCAAACTGAGCTATCAGGGGAGAAGAGCTTTGGTGAGAGAGGTAAAGAAGAACCTAAAGATCACTGTGACTGAGCTCCAAAGATGCAGTCGGGAGATGGGAGAAAGTTGTAGAAAGTCAACCATTACTGCAGCCCTCCACCAGTCGGGGCTTTATGGCAGAGTGGAACGACGGAAGCCTCTCCTCAGTGCAAGACACATGAAACGCCTGCATGGAGTTTGCTAATAAAACACCTGAAGGACACCAAGATGGTGAGAAATAAAATTCTTTGGTCTGATGAGACCAAGATAGAACTTTTTGGCCTTAATTCTAAGCGGTATGTGTGGAGAAAACCAGGCACTGCTCATCACCTGTCCAATACAGTCCCAACAGTGAAGCATGGTGGTGGCAGCATCATCCTGTAGGGGTGTTTTTCAGCTGCAGGGACAGGACGTCTGGTTGCAATCGAGGGAAAGATGAATGCGGCCAAGTACAGGGATATCCTGGACGAAAACTTTCTCCAGAGTGCTCAGGACCTTAGACTGGGCCGAAGGTTTACCTTCCAACAAGACAATAACCCTAAGCACACAGCTAAAATAATGAAGGAGTGGCTTCACAACAACTCCATGACTGTTCTTGAATGGCCCAGCCAGAGCCCTGTCTTTAACCCAATTGAGCATCTCTGGAGAGACCTAAAAATGGCTGTCCACCAACGTTTACCATCCAACCTGACAGAACTGGAGAGGATCTGCAAGAAGGAATGGCAGAGGATCCCCAAATCCAGGTTTGAAAAACTTGTTGCATCTTTCCCAAAAAGATTCATGGTTGTATTAGATCAAAAGGGTGTTTCTAATAAATATTGAGCAAAGGGTCTGAATACTTAGGACCCTGTGATATTTCAGTTTTTCTTTTCTAATAAATCTGCAAAAAAAAAAAAGGAAAAAGGAAAAAAATTAACTTAAATGATTTTAGCAAATGGCTGCAATATAACAAAGAGTGATGCTCAGGCTATCTAGATGTACAAAAGTCAGATAAGGCTATACGTGTTTTATTCTGAGCATATCCAAACGTTTTTCTGTTAGTATAGTATAAAGAGAGAATAGAAAAACGAAAAATAGGAAAACAAAAGAAGAGGGGAGAAGTGGGAAAAAAGAGAAGGAGGGGAAAAAAAGGGTGAGGGGAGGGGTAGGAGAAGGTCACTGCTGGGGGGAGCCGGAAAATGGTAGGTCAGGGCCCACGACTTAGTGAAGAGTGCAGGCCCGAACATTGTTAGTACAGGCATACCCCACTTTTAAGTACACAATGGGGTTTATTTACTAAAGCTAGAGAGTGCAAAATCAGGCTCACTTCTGCATAGAAATCAATAAGCTTCCAGGTTTTATTACCAAAGATTAATTGAACAAGCTGGGATTAGAAGCTCACTGTTTTCTATGCAGCAGTGAGCCTGATTTTGCACGTTCCAGCTTTAGTAAATAAACTCCATTGTGTACTTAAAAGTGGGGTATGCCTGTACTCCTGTACTCAATCTAATAAAATTTATTTTCTTCTTAAATTTAGGCCAAAATGTATTCTGCCACATATAAGTGTATATTAATTGGTTTGTGTGAAAGTTATAGCGTCTACAATCTATACTGTATATATCTAAAAAATCAATCCTAATGTTCTTGAAGTCCTTAAAATGCCAGGACTGTACAAATACCCCCCACAAGACCCTTTTTGAAACAAAGACAGTCTGATGTAATTAGTAAGAGGCATGGCAAGTTTTTTGAAGTTGTGATTTTTTGTCACAATTTTTTAGAAGATGAAGAAATTAAATCATTTTTTTTTTTCACAATTTATTTTTACATACTGTCAGCAGTGCAGTACAGCATCATCATATGACTGGTATATATAAAGGAGGGATTTAATGGGACATTCAGGGTGCCTGATAAATAAAATAAACTGATAATGCATCAACTTATATAAAAAAATATCAAAATTTATTAAACAAGGAACAGAAGTTTGTTTAAAAAAACAAAAAAAAAACTTCTGTTCCTTGTTTAATAAATTTTGATATCTGTTGATGCATTATTAGTTTATTTTATGTATCAGGAACCCTGAAAGCCCCATTAAATCCCTCCTTTATATATACATATTATTCATTATTATTCATTTATTATTCATTATTATCCATATCAACTACTATCATATGACTGGTGCGGTAGTGATCAGGGATACTGACTGGTGTAAGTATGTTAAAAAAATAATAATTTTTTTTATTCAATTAATAAAAACATTTTTTTTCTCTAACATTTTTTTCTTTTTTTATGTATTTTTTTACATACCTTCATCAGAGTAGTTCAGCGTCACAGTTTCACTGTAACAGCAATGTTTTGAACTGTCATGAAGGGGTTACATTCATAACAGCTGTGATTTACTATTGTGTGCGGTGATTGGCCAACAACTATCACATGGTACAGGTGATTTGCCCAGGTATCATGTGATAGCTGTGGGCCAATTACAGCATCACTGTAGGAATCACAGCTCTTATGAATGAAATTCATTCATAACAACTTTGTTGACATTGTGATGTCACATGATGACCCGGTCGCTCAAACCAGGAGCCGCAATCCGCTGTGTCCAGTGGACACAGTGGTCACCGGAGCGGCGTGCTGCACGCCACTAACCGGGAAGAGACAGGATGATGTACATGTGTGTGATTCTGGTTTTCCATGCTGCCCTGTCGCAGTAAATTTACTGTGGCTGGGCGGCAAGCTGTTAAAGAAAGTTGAACAATAACAGACTTACTGGTTGGATTACCAGATGAAAATAAAGAAAAAAGGCTAAACAAAAGAGAAAACAAATGTGGCAACCATATCTAAGAATTGGTGGGCTACAAAAAAATACATTTATGTTTTTGGGTAAAATTCAGCTTTATGCAAAAAGAAATAAAATAGCTCCGTACTGTAGTTTGGTATTTTTGGCATTCTATCAGTGCTATGTTTTCACTGACAAATTGCTATTTACAAATCAGTGGAGCTCCTTACCGTGTTCTCTTCTCCTTTATACTGTAGGTGCATGAGGTCAGTGCTGCAATTAGGTCATCTGACACTCAAAATAAAGATGCCAAAGTGTCATTCTATTCCCATAACTTCCCCCACTATCACAAAATTTTGCTCTCTGTTTGATTCAGTTAGATTGCAGCAAGTAAACAATTTCCTATAAATTATCATTTTTAATATGCACCGTTAAGTTTTATATCATGTTTTAATTAATGTGAGTGTGCTATACATTATTTATCATTTAAACATGACTAATGGATTTGTCAATACCATTTCTATTAGTTTTCTTTCCAAATAATGACTCAGACTGCTTGAAATGGATTTAAAATTGGACATAGTAGCCCTTAATTTAACTACCATTAACATAAATAAGAGCAAACAAATAAAATGTACCAAACATAAACAGACAAATATTTCCAGGAGTGGGCCTTTGGGTGTCCACTAACCAAAAATCCTAACTGAGCACCGCCCGTGTCCCCAGCCACACCCCCACCAGCTTGAGGACAGCCCTGAATTGTCTATTTATATTCACTTTCACCAAGGAACCAAATCCCTGGTAGAACCAATAACAACCTGCAAAATGGAGTGCTTCACTGCCTGATGGATCCCATTTTGTAAAGATTCCACAGATCCCCGAAGACAATTCACTTTCCAGTCAAACTTTCTGGAATGCTTTCCCAGCAGCACACTGTCCCTGCCCATGCAGTTGCTCCCCTCCATTTGACCATCAACTGTCAATCAGGTGTAGCACCCTCTAGTGTCCAACTATTGTAGGTAAATGTATTTTGTGACTCATAGTAATTGTATGAGTCTGTTAATTGGGTTAAGGTTCAGACTCAGATCAGGCTGCAAGGCTCTGCAGACCAGTCCTCTATTGCCTCCCCTAGGTTCTGAAGGTCTCTGGAAACTTCTAGAAGCTAGTGGGTAGAGGTAAAGAGGCTGGATCTGAATGTTGATGGAAGTTTGGACCTATCCCCAGGGAGGAGGCCTGGCAGGGTGGCTGAACCAGCTCATAAATATGGTGGAGCCTGGGCAGCAGGGGAGTCTCGCGGAAGATGCAGTGCTGAGACTGTTGTCTTGTGGCCTGGGAGGGAACCCTGGCCTGGGGGCTCTGCCTCCAGGCTGGAGCTGAGGAAAGGAAAGAGAGCAAGCCTAAGAGAGGAATCTCCATTACTTTTGGACATCTGGGCTGGCATGGGAAAATCTGATCAGTTGGAGCCCTGAACAGAAGTCTTTCCCAGTGCAGTGTGGAGCAATAGACAGTGTGAATACCTCAGCACACCCAAAGGCATACAAGGGGAAAGACAAAAGACTGCCAGATGCAGCATACTTTCCAAGTATAGCATTGTACTAAATCCTGATCTCTTGTCCTGGGGAGTTCTTCAGAGCAGCCAGTTGGGCTGGTAGTCAAGCAGCCGGGTGGGCTGGAAATATCTGCAAGTTTCAGAACTGGGTGAAGTTCTACAGAGGGAACAAGATACTTTTGCATACAGTTTGCAACTAATTCTTTAACCACTTCAATACCAGGTACTTATACACATTCCTTCCACCTTATACACCTTCCTGCCCAAGCCAATTTTCAGCTTCAGCACTGTTGCAATTTGAATGACAATTGCGCGGTCATGCTACACTGTACCCAAACCAATTTTTTATCATTTTGTTCCCACAAAAATAGCTTTCTTTTGGTGGTATTTGATCACCTCTGCAATTTTTATTTTTTGTGCTACAAATAAAAAAAGACTAAAAATTTTGAAAAAAATAAAGTTTTTCTTAGTTTCTGTTAAAATAATTTGTAAATAAGTAAGTTTTCTCCTTCAATGACGGGCACTGATATGGCTGCACTGACAGGCACTGATAAGGCAGCACCGATAGGCACCGATGAGGTGGAACTGATGGGCACTGATGATAGGCACTGATAGGCGGCACTGATGGGCACTGATAGGTGGCACTGGTATGCAGCACTGAAGGGCACTTATAGGCGGCACTGATAGGCACTCATAGGCAGCACTGATGGGCACTCATAGGCAGTACTGATGGGTACTTATGGGCGGCACAGGTGGGCACTGATGGTCACTGATAGGTGGGCACTGATGGGCATGGATGGGCACTGAGAGGTGGCATTGATGGAAACTGATGGGTGGCACTGATGACACTGATGGGTGGCATTGCTGGGCATCACTTGTCTGATCTCCTGCATAATGTTGCCAGTCAATGCCCATTTGTGGGCACTGATTGGCATATATTTGGCATACTTTTGTATATGTGGATGGCCATGGGGTATGTACCTGGCCATCCACATGTTGGGGGCTTCCCTGGTGGTCCTGGTGGCTTCCCTGGTGGTCCAGTGTGGGCATCCGAGGGGGAGCTGCGCTGATAAACAATCATCGCAGGCCCCCCCTGTCAGGAGAGCTGCCGATCGGCTCTCCTCTACTCGTGTCTGTCAGACGCGAGCGAGGAAAGGCCGATCAACGGCTCTTCCTGTTTACGATGACTTCCTGTTTATGGTGATTGGACACGGCTGATCATGTGGTAAAGAGCCTCCGCTGGAGGTTCTTTACCGAGATCAGTGTAGCAGTGTGTCAGACTGACACACCGCACCACCGATCGCTGCGATGCGCGCCTCCACGGGCACGCGGCGGCTGTTATCCTGCTAGATGTCATATGACACCCAGTCATGATAACTGAATCACCGCCCGGCTGTCATTCTGTTATAGGCCGGGCAGGAAGTGGTAAAGGGGACTGAGATCTCCTGGTCTGTAAAGATTCTTGTCACTGATCCTTATAGACTACATTTATTCGGGAGGGAGTCCCGGGATCTTCATTTTTTACATAGAAAAAGAAGTTTGTCCTCATCTGTTGTTTTACAGGTTAAGTTGGGCATCCCATAACCCCTATACCCTATCCAAGTTGTTTTCCCCAATAAAACAACAAAAACAAGGCCATGGACTGAATTCTTGTGTCTGGATGCAAGTTGGAAATGCGTGTTGCCTGGCTGTGCAGAAATAGGGGGAACCAGGAACCAGCGTCTCCTGTGGGGGTAGCGTTACACAAGTAAGATTTCTTGTTCTTACACAACCATCTCACATGGTAACTCTACTCCTCCCTTTAGTCACTAGCCTCTCCTTTCATTTTCCACCTCTAGGGTTACCTTTTAAGAAATTTTTGGCATCAATATTCATTACTGTGCCACACTATACTGTACAATGTACATGAAGCCATTGGATTTTCACAAGACTCTTGCAAAGCAAGCCACAGACAGTGGATCACTGGGAAGTTGCTATAAACCCAAATCCATTCAATCAGAATTAATGTCACAAGCTGTAATGGGAATTTAGGGGTGCAGCTAGTGCACAGAACTACAATAAAACATCTCATTACTGGAGTCAGAATGGGTAAAAAAAAAGCCAGCTTAATTTACACCTACTCCACCAAATATTAGTTTTAGGTGGCCACTAAATATCAGTTTTAGGTGGATTAACCATTCCAGAGAAAGAATAACGTTCAAATATGAAGTTATTCTTTATTTACCACTACATCTTCTGTGCTTGTGCAGGCAAAATCCCATTCATTCTTGTGCAGAGGTTTGTCTGATGCTCAGATGTATGATAGTCAGCCACTCCATATGAGGATATCGTCGAGATAAACCACCACATATAACTGCAACAAATCTCGGAGGACATTGTTAATAAATTCCTGGAAAACTTACAGGGCGTTACAAAGGCCAAAAGGCATTACGGGGTACTCATAATGGCCTGTTCTGGTATTAAACGCAGTTTTCCACTCGTCGCCCTCCTTAATCCTCACGAGATTGTATGCCCCTCTCAAATCAATCTTCAAAAAAACCGTTGCTCCCTTGAGGCGGTCAAATAATTCTGTAATCAACCGAATCGAATAGACATTCTTAATTGTGAAACGATTGAGACCCCTATAATCAATACAAGGTCTCAGTTCACCACTCCTCTTCTTCGCAAAAAGAAGAAACCAGCACCAGCAGGAGACCAGGATTTGCGGATGAAACCTTGAGAAAGTGCATCTACAACATATGCTCCATTGCCTTATCCTCCAAGACCAACAAAGGGTAAACCTGGCCACAAGGGGGTATGGCACCAGGTTGAAGGTCAATTGCACAATCATACGACCGGTGTGAAGGCAAACTACCGGCTTGGGCTTTGTCAAAGACATCGCTAAAATCATGGTACTCCGCACAGGACCTTGGCTACCTTCTAAAAGCATGTCTTACTGCATTGTGGCGACCAGGAGAGAACCTCAGCATGGAGCCAATCAAAAGAGGGGTTGTGCCTCTGTAACCAAGGATAACCAATAAGCAGTGGAAACTTAGGTGAGGAAATAACTTGGAATTGGATTATCTCATGGTGAAAAGCCCCTACGGCCATGGACAACGGCAGTCTCATGAGTCACATGGGCAGGCTGTAGAGGTCTCCGTCAAGAGCCTAAATGGTAAGTGGAGTGTCACGCAGCTGCAGTGGTATTGAGTGCTTTGATACAAAGGCAGCATCAATGAAAAGGCCTGCAGCCCCAGAGTCGATTAGAGCCTGTATCTCGACGGATGACTCAGCCCAAGAAAGGGTAACCGAAACCAGGGGCTTATCCTTCTGGATTACTGGGGATGAAACAACACCACGTAAGGTCTGTCTGTGACAGGACCTCAAAGTTCGGGCGTTCCCTGGACGGGTAAGACAAGATTCAAAAAGTGACCTGCCTGGCCACAATAAAGGCACAATCTCTACCTCCTCCTAAGGGTTCTCTCATCCACAGAGAGATGTGTGAAGCACAAGTGCATAGGTTCATCTTCACTGACCGACTCGGTACCAGGAGGAATGGGAGGTGAGGGAAGCAAGGGTGGGACCGCAAAGACAAATGTACAGGAGGCTTCCACAAGTGTTTCTTAAAAGAGAGTCTTTCTCGGAGTCTGGAGTCAATGAGGATGGCAAATGTGATCAACTTCTTCAGCTCAGTGGGTACATCTCGGGCTGCTATCTCATCCTTGATGGTAGCTGAGAGACCATGAGAAAAAGCAGCCATGAGGGCCTCATTGTTCCAAGCAACTCCTTCTGCCAGAGTACGGAATTCAATGGCGTAATCGGCAACAGTTCTCGTACTCTGATAACATGAGGCACTTGGCAGCAGAAGCAGAGCATGCGGGAACATCAAATACCCTTTTAAAAGAAGCCACAAACTCAGGGTAACTCAAGACAGTAGGTTTTTGCATCTCCCATAGAGGGTTTGCCCAGGCCAAGGTTCTCTCTCAGAAAGCAAAGATATCACGAAACCTACTTTGCTACTGTCTGTGGGGCAGAATCTCAAAGTATATTTAACCTAGTTGAGAAACCCTCAGCATTGGACTGCATTGCCCCCAAATCACTGGAGAAGTGGAGAGGAACCAGACAAAGCTCTTATAGAGGTAATACTCGAAATGGGTGCCTGCACAGAGACTGGAGGAGCAGCAGGGATGGCCTGCAACACAGGTTGTACCGGAGGAGCCACAGTGGGAGATTCCAGGTGAGCCGTGTGACTCAGGAGCATTTGTAATGCCATGGCAAACTGATCCATGCAGTGATCCTGCTCATCCAATCTGGAAAAAATATTACAAACAAGTGGATTGACTGCATCTTCTGAATTCATGGCCTTCGCCTACTGTCAGAAACCATGAATCAGACAGAGACAGAAGTACAGTTAAATCACACTTGTTTAAAAATAAAAGTAAATAGAACAAATGTAGTCAAAACATAGCCAAAGTTCGGTAACTGGAACAGATAGTCAGACAAGCCAGAATGTCAGGAAGCCAGGGAACAGTGTAGTGGAACAGCAAGCAGGATCTGGAGCCAGAAGGAATGTCAGCCAAGCAAGTCTTTAACAGGAACGCAGGAGATAATCTCTGGGATGTTGACCAAGGCGAAGGCAGAGATCATCTGGGCTGGACGGCTTAAGTAGGCAGGACTGAAGAGCAGAATATCATCAACAGGTGAGTCACTGTGGAGAGATAGGAGCTGGAAATTAGCTGACAGCTGAGCGGCCAGCTCAGAGAAGGAAGGGCTGATCCCAGCCCTGACATTAACCCAATGTATTATTCTCTCAGAGAGTTGATAAACCTGCAAGTTCAAACAAAAGAGTTGTATGGGTAGCATAGTCCAGCACACTGACTGGTTACCAACAAAAAAAATAGGCAAAGGACAACTGAGTAAGCAGGAACAATAGCAGTGCCACCCCAGGATGCAATAACAAGCAGTAGAAAAACACATTATAACAATAACAGGGCTATACTGCTGTTATGCAAATAATAGTGGCTGTGCTAGGTCTTGAAAAACTGGTTAAATGTATTCAGAATTTAAACAACATAAATAGTGTAGTATGAGGGCAACTTGTAAAATGGATGGTGGTGGGGGGTCAAGCTCTAAGGTTTATATTCTGCCAGGTAACATTGGGGTCCCTTTGAAGAGTGTTGGTGCACTTATAGTAGTCCTTAACCGCTTCCCGTCCAGACTATTGTGTCTTTGCAGTATTGTAATATGACAGCTAGGAGGAAGTTCCCTGGAACTTAGAGGATGTTAAATGACGTCCTTCCAGTCCCACGCCTCCTGCATGCTCTGGTAGCCTCGCTGTGGCTCGATCTGTCATCTGCTGTGACCACTGGACACAGTGGATGACAGATCAGTGTAGAGGGCGGCCCCCAGTATCATGTGAACGCTGTGACCAATCACAGGGATCACATGACAGTAGTACACAATGAATGGCTTTTATTCATAGCCATTCATTGTGTACTATTGTGTTGATCTCTGTGATTCGTCACAGTGATCAGATGGTACATATAGAGTCAATCACAGCGCACTGTCAGTGACAGCTGACGCACTGACAGCTGTCCCAAAATTACATAATTGCTAAGAATGGATGCCATTCATAAAAAATGATAAACAGTTTTATAGTTAAAAAAAACCCTGATCACCTCCCCCTCCCCCTCCCCCCCCCAACCACAACAGGCATGTGATGACGCTGAACTGCTCTGGTGACAGAATGTAATCAAATCGTTGTGAAAAGAAAACAAATTTTATCTATTTTCTTAATTTTCTAAAAAATTGTGACCAAAAATTCAAAAAAAGTTAAAAAAATTCACCATGCCGCTTACTAAATACATTAGACTGTCTACTTTCCAAAAAGGTCATTATATATTAAAACGGGTATATATATTAAATTGTAAATACTATGGTAAGATAGGAGAAAAGCAGAAACCTTTTCTTCTAGCCATAAGAAAATAACAATACGGAATAACAGATGTGAACTACTACTTTACAGTTTTAGTTTAGTTTTGTTATCTACAGTTGCTATGCCAGATAAGGCCATTTTTGGAACAACATAAGGTCATATCAAAACAGCATCTTGGTAATAACAGCCAGTGCACCTAGTAATGAAGTAACTGCATGTGACAAAGCATTGTGAAGCTCCTGCAAACGTTGGAACTGTGTGAGTTGTAATGGGTAATATCATTAGGGTCACAGGCCTCATGAATAAGAATTGAGTGCCTCATTGCAATATGGGGCTTGATAGATTTACTTCCCATTGTCAATTATTGCACTGTGGAAATGAGTTATGAATTATACAAGAGGGATACTGCTTGTGTCAGCTTATTCTGACAGTAACCCATGGTCTACCAAATGAGGCCGTGTTCAGCTCCACGCAAATGAGAGCTATTTTAGACTGTTTATTAAGATATATAGCAAACATTAAAAAAAAACTATGGCTTTAATGCTGACAACATATATAATTTAAAAAATAATCATAATATATAAAAAATAAATATGATTGAAATTTATTTAACCCCTTCATGACAGAGGGTAAAACAAACCTTAAAGCTTGAACACAGTTTTAAAACTTTTACATGTGTTAGTAAAACTGTACATATCATCTTAATGGATATCTCCTTATTTTTTGATTATCAAAGGAAAACTGGCACAAAATAGTAGAAACATAACATGTTAGAAACATAAATGTATTTTATTGGGAGTTCATGTGATAGACCAACACAAAGTGGCACATAATTGTGAAGTGGAAGGAAAATAATAAATGGTTTTCATAATCTTTTACAAATAAATATCTGAAAAGTGTGGCGTACATTTGTATTCAGCCCCCTTTACTCTGATACCCCTAACTAAAATCTATTAGAACCGATTGCCTTCAGAAGTCACCTAATTAGTAAATAGAGTCCACCTGTGTGTAATTTAATCTCAGTATAAATACAGCTGTTCTGTGAAGCCCTTGGATGTTTTTTTAGAGAAATTAGTAAAGAAACAGCATCATGAATGTTAAGGAACACACCAGACAGGTCAGGGATAAAGTTGTGGAGAAGTTTAAAGCAGGGTTAGGTTATAAAAAAATACCCCAAGCTTTGAACATCTCACGGAGCACTTCAATCCATGATCTGAAAATGGAAAGAGTATGGCACAACTGCAAATCTACCAAGACATGGCTGTCCACCTAAACTGACAGGCTGGGCAAGGAGAGCATGAATCAGAGAAGCAGCTAAGAGGCCCATTTTAACTCTGCAGGAGTTGCAGAGATCCACAGCTCAGGTGGGAGAATCAGTCCATAGGACAGCGATTAGTTGTGTACTCCACAAATCTGGCCTTTATAGAAGAGTGGCAAGAAGAAAGCCATTGTTGAAAGAAAGTCATAAGAAGTCCTGTTTCCAGTTTGTGAGAAGCCATGTGGGGAACACAGCAAACATGTGGAGGAAGGTGCTCTGGTCAGGTGAGACCAAACCGGAACTTTTTGGCCTAAAAGCAAAACGCTATGTGTAGTGGAAAACTAACACTGTACATCACCCTGAACACACCATCCCCACCGTGAAACAAGGTGGTAGCAGCATTATGTTGTGGGGATGCTTTTCTTCAGCAGGGACAGGGAAGCTGGTCAGAGTTGATGGGAAGATCAATGGAGCCAAATACAGAGCAATCTTAGAAGAAAACCTGTTATGCCCTGTACACACGATCGGACATTGATCGGACATTCCGACAACAAAATGCATCAGATTTTTTTCCAACGGATTTTGGGCCAAACTTGTCTTGCATACACACAGTCGCACAAAGTTGTCGGAAAATCCGATTGCTCTGAACGCAGTGACGTAAAACACGTACGTCGGGACTATAAATGGGGCAGTAGCCAATAGCTTTCGTCTCTTAATTTATTCTGAGCATGCATGGCACTTTGTGCGTCAGATTTGTGTACACACGATCGGAACTTAAATGATCGGATTTTGTTGTCCGAAAATTTTATATCCTGCTCTCAAACTTTGTGTGTCAGAAATTTCAATGGAAAAAGTACGATGGAGCCCACACACGATCGGAATTTCCGACAACAAAATCCGATCGCACTTTTTCCATCAGAAAATCCAACCGTGTAGAGGGCATTAGAGTCTGCAAAAGACTTGAGACTGGGGTAGAGGTTCACCTTCTAGCAGGATAACGACCCTGAACATACAGCCAGAGCTGCAATGGAATGGTTTAGATCAAAGCATATTCATGTGTTAGAATGGCCCAGTCAAAGTCTAGACCTAAATCCAATTGTGAATCTGTGGCAAGACTTGAAAATTGCTGTTCACAGAAGCTCGCCATCCAATCTGACAGAGCTTGAGCTATATTGCAAAGAAGAATGGGCAAAAATTTCACTCTTTAGATGTGCAAAGCTGGTAGAGACATACCCAAATATACTTGCAGCTGTAATTGCAGCAAAAGGTGGTTCTACAAAGTATTGACTCAGGGGGGCTAAATACATATGCATGCCACACTTTTCACATATTTGTAAAAAAAGAATGAAAACCATTTATCATTTAAATTCCACTTCACAATTATGTGCCATTTTGTGTTGGTCTACACCCTAACATCCCAATAAAATACATTTACATTTTTGGTTGTAATATGACAAAATGTGGAAAATGTCAAGGGGTGTGAATACTTTTTCAAGGCACTGTATGTGTATGTTATTTGTTGCTTGTACCCGTAGCAGAGACCACAAATATTAGTGCATATTTTGCTTTTTTATTCTACCTAAAACACATTGACACTAACTAACTCTGACACTAAATAAAAAGAATATTTTAAAGTGGTTGTAAACCTCAGACATGAAAAATGGACAAAGCATATCTCTCTATAGAGTGTATTTGTCTCAATTAAGAGCAATAAGTGTAATTTCTGTCTGCTGCTTCATTCCTCTGCTATCAGCATGAATCACTTCTGACAAGTGTTCCTGACACCAAGAGAAAAATGGTGACAGGGGAGGGACCTCCAACTGATTGAGAGCCTCAGCTCTGTTCCTGTGTGCTATGTGAAGGGGTGGGGGGGTGTCCCTTCCCTCCAATCAGTTGTCAGCGCTCTCCTCGCTGAACTCAGCAGAGTGTAATTTCAGCTCTCCGCCCCCTTTTTATTAAAACCTAAGACAAGTTTTAAATATTCATCACTTTGAACAGAAGTAGAGAAGAGAAGACTTCAGATAGACAGATATAACTTATGTAGGAGGATTTGTTTCATCTCTGTGTATCACCTGAGGTTAGTCACTTCACTGGGTATATGGGCCCGCATTTTGGCCACGCACTTTGACTCTGACCATGACCTTTCACCCTAACCTAGACCTTAACTCACCTTGGCACTGACCTAAGTTAAACCTGATCTAGCAATTTTATTTTTTTTTATTTATTCTTTTATTTTTTTCCTCTAGCAAGGAGAAAAAAAGATACAATTTATCTTTTTCTCCATTCCAGTGGAGAAAACAATACAGGGGCAGGCTGTACAGTGACTGATCACTGTGATAGCCAATCAGAGGCTATCACAGCGTGCAGGTGATTGGGAAGTGGTCCCGACCATACGAGCAGCATGCTTTCAGCACAAACCCAGCACTGCATATATGCACCCATGTAAAAAGATCCACTTCCATAGGGCTACATATATGTGCACACTCGGTGGGAAGGGGTTAATAATAGAAGCTGTTAGACTTTTAGCCATTCTATCACAGCTAAAGTTTTCATATTTCATGATGAGAGCTTTTCATTTATACTTAAAATATAATCACAGTTCCATTAATAACTCCTTTCACAATGTGTCGCTATGGCTCTAACAAATTCAAAAAGGATTATCACCACTTCAAACAATAGGGAACTGGAGGTAATTAGGGCCTACTCTATGTTGGCATACAGAAACTGCCCTCCTGAGCCAACCAGGTCGCACTGGGGCTGATGCTTCCCCACTGCCTCTCTCACAGGTAAATGATGACATTGGTGATGGAGAAGACCCTACAGAAGACATCATGTTCTAACAATACGCCAGTGGAGCTTGAAAACAAACTTACTGTACTTACTGTATATATAAACTGTATATATATATATATATATATATATATATATATATATATATATACACACACACACATTTACATACACAGTGTATATCTACAGCATATCTGAATACAGACTGTGGTAATTAACACCAACTGTAAATAACCTACTATATAATATGGGAAAAACAGAATACCTAGATAAAATTTAAAAATGCCAAGAAAAGAAAAAAAGCCTAGAGGAAGGTAAATTTTCGATTTTATCACTGCAAGCAAAAAGAAAATTCTTCTGTGTCTCTTGTCATAGCTCCCCCTTTTGCCTAGTGGCAGCCAGGTTTATGTACATGCATTTATGTGTGAAGCTGTTGCTGTAGAACAGTGGTTCTCAACTTTAGTCCTTGATTACCCCCAATAGGCCATGTTTTGGGAATTTCTCTTAGATAAAATAGCTGTCCAAAATACCAATGAAAACACTGAAGTTAGACTCTAGGCAGATATAAAAGACACACGACTATGGTTCTGTATTCATTATTAATATATCATACATTTTTAGTGGAAGCAGTATAAGTGCCTAAATTTGCTTTGGTGTTAGCCTTTTGCAGTCCATGCACAACAGAACTCAAAGTAGGAGAGGAAGCAACACAAGGAACCCTTCAGTTCATGTGTTGTCTGTGAGCATGCTGAAAGTAGGAGAGCAGAAAGACAGAAAGATGAGCCTATTACTGTGCTGATGTCATGGTTTAGCCTGCAGTTTCCTGCCTGCGCAATTCTTTCCTCCTTGCTGCAGTGGTTCTGCTAGACCTGTGATTCTATTCACATGTGTTATTTGACTTCTGTGTTCACCTATGGGTGTTGCCTGCTATACTGTGGGTTTATATTCCTTTCCCTTCTATCACTTCCTGATGACTGTCAGGGCTGGGCTCAGCCCTCCCTCCCTCAGAGCTCAGTCTGCTCAGCTGTCGGTTAATTTACTTATCATTCCAAAGTGACTCATCTGATGATCATATCCTGCTCGTTAACAAGCCCTGCTGGCTATTTAAGCTGCCTGGATTAGATCTCCTGTGCCTTCGCCTTGGTCAACATATCTAGAGACTCTCTGCTGGTTTCCTGTTGAAGACTTGCCTGGCTGATGTCCCTTCCGCTTCCTGATCCTGTCTGCTGCTCTGACTACTCTGATCTCTCGCTCCCTGCTTTCCTGGCTAGTTCTGACTACCCAATTTGGTTACCGAACCCTGGCTATATTTTGACTACATTTACTATTTGTACTATTTTTACCACTATATTAAATGGTGTGATTTTTACTGCATTTTCTGTCTCCGCCTGATTCATGGTTCCTGACACTGGCCCACCTCCCAGTTTGCTTTCCCATATAAGACATGCTCAGTGCAGCCTGTGTTGCCTGAGCAACTTCCTGGTTCTCCTAGTTCTCTGAGCTCCTGTTTGCCTAGTATTACTTGCATTTAGTGTCTGACTTCCCATGTATCAACTCCAGCTTAGTATGTCTTACATGCTTGCCTGCCACCCACCCTGACCTCAGTTTGTTTCCTGGATCCTATTCTGTCTCCTTCTGTTTGTACTCTGCACACACAAGTGGTCCCAGCATTGTTAGCTGGGTGTAACTGGGGAGTCGTAACCTGGTTCCAGCTTGCTGCAAGCTGGAACCAGGCCCCACCATCAGAGACCCTAGTGAAGAAGCAGGCTTGGGGTTAGACTCCATGCCCTGGGGAACCCCGTGTTGACGTATTACAAGGGCTCAGTATCACTGAAGCCTAATAGCTTTCTCTTCTTTTTATTATCCAGTCACAGGCTTGGGGTTTGACTGTGACAGTTTGGGCCTAGATAAAGTGAGTTGAATGATGCTAGCCATCATTCAACCAGGAAAACTGAGGACATCTAGAGGCAAAAAGTACTGATGGGGACATCTCTGGACTAAAGGTGGGTATGGTAGCAAAAGTGATTTTGTTCTATTTTACTTCTATTAGCCTAATCCTTTTTTGGACTTCAATTTTAAGCTGCATTCGCGGATTTGCTTAGTTCAGGCACCAGGGTCAAATGTTGCTTCTTTGCAACTTTCATCTCATTTAATGCTTATGTGATTGGCTCACTGCTTTTCCAAGAAGTCTGCAGAGATCTTGAGGGAACACTGAGACATTCATTACAATAGCAGTTTCATTTTTGGTGAGATACATTCAAAAAATCATAAGGAAAAAAAAGGATGATGGGGCCGCTTCTTTTCTCATTACAATATAGGGATTGAGTCAGTTTGCATAGTGACATAGGGGGTTATTTATGAAAGGCAAATCCAATTTGCACTACAAGTGAAAACTACAAGTGCAAAGTTCACTTGAAATTGCACTGAAACTGCACTTGGAAGTGCAGTCGCTGTAGATCCGAGGGGGACATGCAAGGAAAATAAAAAACAGCATTTTAGCTTGCACATGATTGGATAATAAAATCAGCAGAGCTTCCCCTCGTTTCAGATCTACCCCTCAGATTTACAGCAACTTTCAGTGCAATTTTAAGTGCACTTTGCACTTGTAGTTTGCACTTGTAGTGCAAAGTGGATTTGCCTTTCGTAAATAACCCCCATAGCATGGCCTACATTATTATCTTCAGAACAAAAATTGCCTAAATTTTTAAAACAGGTGTAGTTCATCTTGGGAATTTTTTTTTTTATATAAAAATGGAGGTTCATACATATAATGCCCTCTTTAAAAAATTAAATCATTGCTGTCATAAACTTTGATATATTTTCTACACCAAAAAAAAAAAACTTTTTACCATCAGAACCTAAATGACACTCTCCATAACTGAGCCGTCGGCATCAAAACAGAGTTGGCCCAAAGGCATTATTGGAGTGATGGTAATGTATTCTGTACTGGCAGTTTCAAAATGATCAAGGGTGTTATACGTGTACACCTGTAAATGCATAAATTCACAAACAAAAATCTTGATGCAGTCACAGTGCAATGACTGGCAGCTAAGAGAGTACCACAAGCAAGGTCACCAGAACAAAGAAATCTTGGGAGGGTCCAAGAGACAAAGAGGTCATTGACTGGAGTAATAAAAACAAGCTCAAACTAACTAGTTGTCAATGCAGTATAATGCGTAAAATATTACATTATTTTTAAAAAAAATACAAATACAGTATCTCACAAAAGTGAGTACAGCCCTCACATTTTTGTAAATATTTATTATATATTTTCATGTGACAACACTGAAGAAATGACACTTTGCTACAATGTAAAGTAGTGAGTGTACAGCTTGCATAACAGTGTAAATTTGCTGCCCCCTTAAAATAACACAACACACAACTATTAATGTCTAAACCACTAGCAACAAAAGTGAGTACACCCCTAAGTGAAAATGTCCAAATTGGGCCCAGGTGGCCATTTTCTCTCCCCGGTGTCATATGACTCGTCAGTGTTACAAGGTCTCAGGTGTGAATGGGGAGCAGGTGTGTTAAATTTGGTGTTATCGCTCTCACTCTGTAATACTGGTCACTGTAAGTTCAGCATGGTACCTCATGGCAAAGAACTCTCTGAGGATCTGAAAAAAAGAATTGTTGCTCTACATAAAGATGGCCTAGGCTATAAGAAGATTGCCAAGACCCTGAAACTGAGCTGCAGCATGGTGGCCAAGACCATATGGCGGTTTAACAGGACAGGTTCCACTCAGAACAGGCCTCGCCATGGTCGATCAAAGGAGTTGAGTGCATGTGCTCAGCTTCATATCCAGAGGTTGTCTTTGGGAAATAGACGTATGAGTGCTGCCAGCATTGCTGCAGAGGTTGAAGGGGTGGGGGGTCAGCCTGTCAGTGCTCAGACCATACGCCGCACACAGCATCAAATTGGTCTGCATGGCTGTGATCCCAGAAGGAAGCCTCTTCTAAAGATAATGCACAAGTAAGCTAGCAAACAGTTTGCTGAAGACAAGCAGACTAAGGACATGGATTACTAGAACCATGTCCTGTGGTCTGATGAGACCAAGATAAACTTATTTGGTTCAGATGGTGTCAAGCGTGTGTGGCAGCAACCAGGTGAGGAGTACAAAGACAAGTGTGTCTTGCCTACAGTCAAGCATGGTGGTGAAAGGGTCATGGTATGGGGCTGCATGAGTGCTGGGGAGCTACAGTTCATTGAGGGAACCATGAATGTCAACATGTACTGTGACATACTGAAGCAAAGCATGACCCTGCCTTCGGAGACTGGGCCGCAGGACAGTATTTTAACATGATAACGACCCCAAACACACCTCCAAGACGACCACTGCCTTGCTAAAGAAGCTGAGGGTAAAGGTGATGGACTGGCCAAGTATGTCTCCAGACCTAAACCCTATTGAGCATCCTCAAACGGAAGGTGGAGGAGCGCAAGGTCTCTAACATCCACCAGCTCTGTAATGTTGTCATGGAGGAGTGGAAGAGGACTCCAGTGGAAACCTGTGAAGCTCTGGTGAACTCCATGTCCAGGAGGGTTAAGGCAGCACTGAAAAATAATGGTGGCCACACAAAATATTGACACTTTGGGCCCAATTTGAATGTTTTCACTTAGGGTATACTCACTTTTGTTGTCAGTGATTTAGACATTAATGGCTGTTTGTTGAGTTATTTTGAGGGGACAGTAAATTTACACTGTTATACAAGCTGTACACTCACTACTTTACATAGTAGCAAAGTGTCATTTCTTCAGTGTTGTCACATGAAAAGATAGAATAAAATATTTATAAAATCGTGAGGAGTGTACTAACTTTTGTGAGATACTGTATGTATCCATTTACAAGTCTTACCAACAAAGCAACTATTACCATTGATCTGAACACCTTTTGTACAAGAGTTTTTAGGTTAACAAACTGGAAAATTTTGGAACTCAATATGGCATATTTTGAAGCTTTATTTTTTATTAAGAGCTATTTTATCCCAATAGCAGCCTACAGAGGGAAACTTTGGAATAGTGATAGATTTTTTTTTCTCTGCAAAACAGATCAAGGGAGCAGATCGGTGAAGCTAATTATAAGAAGCTGACTCATCTCTAATCATAGCTGATGTCCTCACTGAAGCAATGATGTCAAAAAGCTCCCAATAACCTTTCAACGATCTGCACTGAAAACTATACTGTATATTCAACCCTTGACTGAAGCAGCATATTTCTTAAAAGTAAATTTCCTCTATTGCACATGAATGATATAAATCCATCTGGGGAAAAATTAGACCTAAATTGTAGAACTAGCAAGATTTATATACTCTGGCATGGGGAAGGCCAGGCTAGGAGCAGTAAAGCCATCAAAAGCTTACCTCCACAATAATGGAAGCTATTTTGTTTTCTGGTAATTTTCAAAACACAAACCCAGTAAAAAGAAAAAACCCACCAGTACACCTGTCTCAGTCAATAGGCTGGTATGATTGGCTTCAAAATTTCAAAGATTATGCCTTAGCGTCTCCGACTTCTGCCTGTGGGTAGGCGCAGCATGGTGCAGCAGTAGAAATGACCAGTTCAAGTGCAGAGCAACAGAAATTTATTGTAACTGAAGTTCGGCAATACACAACAGGCCTGGCAGGAAGGCAAACCAAATGGGAGCACTCACAGCATGTAACAATGATATGTCAGTAGAAGGAAACCTCAGGCGTGCTGACGTTGTCTGTCTCAAGGGGTGGAATGTGGCCTGGCCAGTCCGTACCCAGGTGGAAAGACTTCCAGAAAGAATGGTGTATCCTTGCACTTTCCCTAACCCTCTGGCACATCTTCTTGAGGCTAAGCAGACAGGGGACCTGTCCCTCCCAGACTGCACCTGCCTGCATGCCCACCAAGCAATAGCCACACTATCCTCTCCCAACAACACACTTCCTCTCTATACAACAATAAAATATCAGCCTATGTCAGTGTGCTGCATTTTTACATTGGGAGTGCTTATGTCAGTGTTGGGGGCATGCTGATGAGAGGAGACAGCAAAATGACAGAGAGATTAGCTCACCAGAGTTCTGCTTTCACTGTTCAATCACAGGCTGGGGGTTGTGGAGAAGACCTGTAAGTGAAAGTGAAACGGCATCAGAAAAAGATCAGGTCCGCTATCCTGCCAGACAGGGCTGTGCTGTGTGGACTGCATGAACAGAAAAACAAATCCTTTAGCAGGTAAAACATCATATATGTATTTCAGCTTTAAAGTGGAACTCAAGCCTAGCATTAACTGTTCTTGAAAATGCAACCCCCCCCCCCCCCCACACACACACACACACACACACACCATCCTGCTTACTTATCCTGTGTAAAAAAAAGATCTATATAGTTTAGTTACCTCTTTTTAGTCCAGACCAAACTTGAAATTCCAGGAGCCGTGACATCATCCATAGGTTCCCATGGCCAAGCCATTGTCGGTGGTCCCTCCTCTCCCCTGCAGCAGTTGCTTACTCACATAGGGAACCAAAGCTGCAGGATCAGGTAACCAGACCGGAGCACACTTAAAAAAAAAAAAGGTAAATATACAGATTTTTTTTCACAGAGTAGGCAGGATAAATAAGAGGAGGGGTGGGAAAAATTTTCAGGATAATTAGTGTTAGATTTGTATTGGATTTCCACTTTAATTTCCCAAGGCAGATTAGAGGATGAAACAGTCCTATAGTTTTCCTTTTATTCATATTGCATATATTTTACATAGTGGACAGAAAATAAGATGGATATCACAATGTAATGTCAGCGCTATAGCGTGTATAAATGCCGATTATCCATGCTTCTTATAAATGAGTTAAATCTAAGCACTAATTTCCATGAAAGATTTTTGCAATTCTGCAGCATCCTGATGTATGAGATTCTGCCAAAATCAAAGCTGCTTTAACAGCCAATCTTTTACATTAATGGAACAGAGAAATCTTTGTTCTTGAAAGAAGAGGCGCTACTTAATGGAGTCAATAACTACTTAAACTGCTGCTTAATTTCACATCACTTGTGGTAATTGTTGGCTTTAAGTGTTGTACAAAAGACTTTTTTTTTATGCATGAGTGTCAACAGATTCAATGGTAGTTTCCTTTGCTATGCTCTGTCAACCCACTGATAAACTGGTCAACATTAATTTTATATATGTACCATCAATGATTATACGTTTATTGCACATTAATGTTTTAAGATAATATTTTATGCATGTTCAGTAATCGTGGTTTATTAGCTTGAGATTTTTTATTTTTTTTTACGTGTTTCCTGGCCAATCTATTTGATAAGGTCAGACTGAATAGAATTTGTAATAAAGTAAGCAAACTGTTACAGAAAATGAGCATTAAAAACCTCCTTGTAAGGATTATTTTTAAATACTATACACAACAAAATATGCAACAAAATTTTTATTTTATACACACATCAGCTCAATAAATAAAGAGATCAAAAGAAAAGCCAAATAAATTGTTTATGTGTTTATTCTTGTAGGTGATAATGGGCAATAAGACAATAATTTAGTTACTCGCTAAAGTAAAAGGAATCTTATGTTGAGAAATATATTTAATCTACTCGTATTCTTTCCAATAAGGCTACATGTCTGGCTACCATGCCATGCCAGTTACTTCTGAAAGTTTTGAGTCACTGACCCAGAACAATATGAAGTGTCATATGTGTAAATGTTTTATAAAGTACAGAAGCCAAAAACAACTAGCATTCTCAACCTTCATATTTTTCTTTTTACAGGTTTGCTTTAAAATGATAATAAATCCCTACATAAGCCCACTAAAGTGATTAGCCTCAGGTGATACACAGTGAGGAAGTACTGTAAATTTTCCCATATAAGCTGTACCTGTTCATCTGCACCCTCCTCTCCTCTACAGCCTTCTAAAGTACACATGCCAAAGGGTATTTCTCAGCTTGTAGAAGGCAGAGGGCAGAGATCTGATGACACATACGTCACAGCACAGAGCTGAGTGCAATCTGAAACCTTAATGAAGGGAATGAACACACCCCCCTCTGCAATCTCACAGGAACATATTCACAGCTGAGGGTGCCAATCACCTTCTGTTGGCTGGAGGGGAGCGAAGCCGTCTCCCAGGATTGTCTGGTGTCAGAAGAGCCATAAGAAATAACTCATACAGACAGAGGAAGGAGAGAGCAAACAGGAACCATACTAAGCATATGACCACTTTAATGTTTCCTTTAAGTATACCTTTCTATAGCAAAAGTGTTGTAAAGCAGTAAACATAATAAACAACATTTCAGGTATTTGCAATTACTGTCCAACTGCAAGTGATCCTAAAATCTAGGGAACGCTAATATGTAGAATCTGACTTTAAGAAGCAAAGTCAAGAGCTTTCTTTCCCCTGCCAACTATGACACATAAAAATATAAAAATCAATCCGTCTGCGCCATAGGTGTGCACAGCCTATTGCATTTGGGTGTGCACCCCAAAGCTCAAACACACTGTAGCATAGTAAACTGTGTTTACTATACTTCAGTTTGTAAATGAACACAGTGAGTGAGTGTGTTCACTGTATTTGTTTACAAAAATGACATATTGACTAGCCTTTTCCCCTGCTCGCCATCCTGAAACATCCCCCGCAGCAGCGGAGGTAAGAGGAAAGAAAGGGGAAGCCCCGGCAGCAGGGGGAGTCGGCATTGATTAGGGTGTGCCCAGGCACACTTGGCAAACCCCCCTGCGCACACCTTTGGCCTGCATTTAGAACAATAAAGCAATCAATGATGGGTAAAAGCAGCTAGCACAATTTGCTGGTAACAAATATTTTGAATAAAAATGTGTAAATGCAACGCTGTTGCATAAAAGACAAAGTCCTTTACAGTTCCAATTTGGAAGTTCAGAGTTGACCGACGCACCTCCCAAAGTGCACTTGAACACAAAGGGTGACTAAAGATATCCTCCACCGGTATCACAGCACTCCAAGCCTCTTACCCTATGTTGTGGACCACCCAAATATACAGTGGGGATGGAAAGTATTCAGACCCCTTAAATTTTTCACTCTTTGTAATATCGCAGCAATTTTCTAAAATCATTTAAGTTCATTTTTTTTCCTCATTAATGTACACAAAGCACCCCATATTGACAGAAAAACACAGAATTGTTGACATTTTTGCAGATTTATTAAAAAAACACTCATATATTTAACTCAGGTGCTGTCCATTTCTTCTGATCATCCTTGACATGGTTCTACACCTTCATTTGAGTCCAGCTGTGTTTGATTATACTGATTGGACTTGATTAGGAAAGCCACACAACTGCCTATATAAGACCTTACAGCTCACAGTGCATGTCAAAGCAAATGAGAATCATGAGGTCTGCCTGAAGAGCTCAGAGACAGAATTGTGGCAAGCCACAGATCTGGCCAAGGTTACAATAAAATTCTGCTGCCCTTAAGGTTCCTAAGAGCACAGTGGCCTCCATAATCCTTAAATGGAAGATGTTTGGGACGACCAGAACCCTTCCTAGAGCTGGCCGTCCGGCCAAACTGAGCTATCGGGGGAGAAGAGCCTTGGTGAGAGAGGTAAAGAAGAACCCAAAGATCACTGTGGCTGAGCTCCAGAGATGCAGTCGGGAGATGGGAGAAAGTTGTAGAAAGTCAACCATCACTGCAGTCCTCCACCAGTCAGTGCTTTATGGCACAGTGGCCCGATGGAAGCCTCTCCTCAGTGCAAGACACATAAAAGCCTGCATGGAGTTTGCTAAAAAAACACCTGAAGGACTCCAAGTTGGTGAGAAATAAGATTCTCTGGTCTGATGAGACCAAGATAGAACTTGTTTGGCCTTAATTCTAAGTGGTATGTGTGGAGAAAACCAGGCACTGCTCATCACCTGTCCAATACAGTCCCAACAGTGAAGCATGGTGGTGGCAGCATCATGCTGTGGGGGGTGTTTTTCAGCTGCAGGGAAATGACGACTGGTTGCTATCGAGGGAAAGATGAATGCAGCCAACTACAGGGATATCCTGGATGAAAACCTTCTCCAGAGTGCTCAGGACCTCAGACTGGGCCGAAGGTTTACCTTCCAACAAGACAATGACCCTAAGCACACAGCTAAAATAACGAAGGAGTGGCTTCAAAACAACTCTGTGACTGCTCTTGAATGGCCCAGCCAGAGCCCTGACTTAAACCCAATTGAGCATCTCTGGAGAGACCTAAAAATGGCTGTCCACCAACGTTTACCATCCAACCTGACAGAACTGGAGAGGATCTGCAAGGAGGAATGGTGGAGGATCCCCAAATCCAGGTGTGAAAAACTTGTTGCATCTTTCCCAAAAAGACTCATGGCTGTATTAGATCAAAAGGGTGCTTCTACTAAATACTGAGCAAAGGGTCTGAATACTTAGGACCATGTGATATTTCAGTTTTTCTTTTTTAATAAATCTGCAAAAATAAATATTTGAATACATGAATATCCAGAACAGCCTTCTGATATCCAGAACAGCCTTCTGATATCCTTCAATCCTCTGGAATGGGACAGTCCACCAGAAGTAGCATCAAACCATGCAGTATTCAGAAAGCAAAATAAAAATACATCATTGCACAGTATTAGAAACAAGCCTACATTTATTTAAGGTACACCAAAATACTCACAAGCAATGAGGATGTCATGAACAGGTGTGACCAGAACCGTGTAATCTGCGACAGAGGACACCAAAACATATATAAGTCAAAATATAATAATTTATTAAAGTAAGTGAATAATATAGTATAACCACCTCCAATATGACACAGTGCAATAACCAACCACAGACAGAGACCCACAAATAACAACAGACAGATAAGTACAATAAATGGGAAATACCAGGGTCACAAACAATAGCCAGGCCAGGGTCATACACAGCATATCAGCAGATGGACAAGGGATGTTCCAGAGACATAAACGTAAGCCAGGCCAAGGTCATACATACATACATTTATAGGCCTGTGATTGGCCTCAAGTGACACCTGATTGTAGGAGGTACTGACTGCTCCACACTGCCAGGATCCATCCGCTGGTGGACGCCAGTACTGCGGCCCAAAGATGACATAACATCAGCAGGGAAAAGCTCTCTTGACAGTTCCAAGCTGCCAGGAGACACCTGCTGGTGGACCTCAGTACTGCATGACAAATGACAGATATTACCAGCGGATGGAACATTTCCTGACAGTACCTCCCCTCAAAGGAGCGGCCTCCGGACGCTCCAACTGGTTGTAATTGTCCATAGTCTATGGCATCAAACAGAACAACAGATGGGGGTACGTCAGGCTGGGCAACAGGCACTTCAGGCTGGGCATCAGGCACCTCAGGGCAGACAGCGGGCACATCAGGGCAGACAGCGGGCTCCGGGTCCTCGAGCTGGGCAGCAGGCTCCGGGTCCTCGGGCTGGGCAGCAGGCTCCGGGTCCTCGGGCTGGGAAGCAGGCTCCAGGTCCTCAGGCTGGGCAGCAGGCTCCGCGTCCTCAGGCTGGGCAGCAGGCTCTGGGTCCTCAAGCTGGGCAGCAGGCTCTGGAACATTAGGCCAAACAGCGAGCACCGTAAGGGCAGGCTGGATCACAGGCACTGGCTCAGCAAGCTGGGTAACGGCCCCAGCCCAGTGGGCTTGGTAACGGGCCCCGGCTCAGCGAGCTGGACACTGGGCACTGGTCCGGCAAGCCGAATAACAGGTACTGGCTTAACAGGCCGAGTGACAGACTGGATAATGGGCACTGGTTCAGCAGACTGGGTAACGGGCACCGGTTCAGCAGACCGGGTAACGGGCACCGGTTCAGCAGACTGGGTAACGGGCACCAGTTCAGCAGACTGGGTAACGGGCACTGGTTCAGCAGACTGGGTAACGGGCACCGGTTCAACAGACTGGGTAACAGGCACCAAAACTTCAGGCTGAGACACAGGCACTGAAACTTCAGGCTGAGACACAGGCACTGAAACTTCAGGCTGAGACACGGGCACCGAAACTTCAGGCTAAGATACGGGCACCGACACTTCAGGCTGAGACACGGGCACCAAAACTTCAGGCTGAAATACTAATTTCAAGACATCAGGTTGGAAGGCAGGCAACGAGACACCAGGCTGGAAAGCTAGCACCGAGACATCAGGCTGGAAGGTGGGCACAATAGACCGGGAAGCGGGCACATCAGGCTGGTAAGCGGGCAAATCAGACTGGGAAGTGGGCACATCAGACTGGGAAGCAGGCACATCAGACTGGGAAGCAGGCACATCAGACTGAAAGGCAGGCTCATCAGACTGGACAGCGGGTACCGAGACATCAGACCACGCAGCAAGTACTGGACCTTCAGACTGGGCAGCAGACACAGGCGCTGACACATCAGGCAGAACAACAGGTGCTGGCACAACAGGCTGAACAACGGGTGCATCAGACTGGATAGCAGGTACTGGAACTTCAAACCGGGCAGCTGGTACTGGAATTTCAGACTGGGCAGCAGGTACAGGTGCTGGCACAACAGGCAGAACAGCAGGTACTGGCACAACAGGCTGAACAACAGGTACATCGGACTGGGCAGTAGTCACTGGAGCGTCAGACTGGAACATGGACACTGGGATGTCAGGCTGAGCAGCAGGCACTGGGACCTCAAACTGGACAGCGGGCACAGGCATTGATACAACAGACTGAGTAGCAGACACTGGCACATCAGGCTGGGCAGCAGACGGGAGTACCTCAGGCTGGGCAGCGGACAGGAGCACCTCAGGCTGGGCAGCGGACAGGAGCACCTCAGGCTGGGCAGGGGACAGGAGTACCTCAGGCTGGGCAGCGGACAGGAGCACCTCAGGCTGGGCAGAAGACAGGAGCACCTCAGGCTGGGCAGCAGACAGGAGCACCACAGGCTGGGCAGCAGACAGGAGCACCTCAGGCTGGGCAGCGGACAGGAGCACCTCAGGCTGGGCAGTGGACAGGAGCACCTCAGGCTGGGCAGCGGACAGGAGCACCTCAGGCTGGGCAGCAGACGATGGCACATCAGGCTGGGCAGCAGATGATGGCACATCAGGCTAGGCAGCAGACGGTGGCACATCAGGCTGGGTAGCAGACGGTGGCACATCAGGCTGGGCAGCAGACGGTGGCACATCAGGCTGGGCAGCAGACGGGAACACATGAGGCTGGGCAGCAGACAGGAACACATGAGGCTGGGCAGCAGACAGGAACACATGAGGCTGGGCAGCAGACAGGAACACATCAGGCTGGGCAGCAGACAGGAACACATCAGGCTGAGACACTGGCTGGATAGCAGGCAGAGATTTGGCAGAATCAGATGGGTTATCAGGGACAGGAGTACCTCAGGCTGGGCAGCGGACAGGAGCACCTCAGGCTGGGCAGAAGACAGGAGCACCTCAGGCTGGGCAGCAGACAGGAGCACCACAGGCTGGGCAGCAGACAGGAGCACCTCAGGCTGGGCAGCGGACAGGAGCACCTCAGGCTGGGCAGTGGACAGGAGCACCTCAGGCTGGGCAGCGGACAGGAGCACCTCAGGCTGGGCAGCAGACGATGGCACATCAGGCTGGGCAGCAGATGATGGCACATCAGGCTAGGCAGCAGACGGTGGCACATCAGGCTGGGCAGCAGACGGTGGCACATCAGGCTGGGCAGCAGACGGTGGCACATCAGGCTGGGCAGCAGACGGGAACACATGAGGCTGGGCAGCAGACAGGAACACATGAGGCTGGGCAGCAGACAGGAACACATGAGGCTGGGCAGCAGACAGGAACACATCAGGCTGGGCAGCAGACAGGAACACATCAGGCTGAGACACTGGCTGGATAGCAGGCAGAGATTTGGCAGAATCAGATGGGTTATCAGGCTCAGCTGGCATGCAAGCAGACTGGAGCAGGTTTGTTGGTGTGGAGGCAGGTTGGGTTACTGGCAGGATCGTTTGGGTTGGAAAGAACTTCCGTTTCTTCTTTGGCTTAACTGCTGGAGATCTGTAGGTGACTGTAGGTAGGAAGTAAGGCGTACTGAAGAGTAGGGCTGGGATATGACAAGGAAGAGGGAACAGTGGCCAGAGGAAGTTCTTGTGGGGAAGTTGTAGGTAGCAGAGAAGAGGCAGGCAGGTTAAAGGCAGGATAAGTGCAGCGGGTAGAGACAGGGTATTGATATTTGGTGGGAAGCAGGGTATATTTGGGCTGAAACGGAGGTTGCCATGGGTGAAGGGGAAAAATACTCCTGGGCAGGCAGGTGCCTAATAGCAGGACCGGGTTGTGAAGAGCTGACTGAGGCTGGAAATAATAAGTCTGACCATGCCTGTAGTACAAGTTGAACAAACGTGAGTTCACATACTGCCTGTCTAACCAGGGACTGTAACAAATCTATACAATCCACTAGCACCTGTTTAGGACAAGCTAAATAATGCTCCAGAAAGTATACAGCATCAGAACCGTGCGATCTGCGACAGAGGACATCAAAACGTATATAAGTGAAAATAAAATAATTTATTAAAGTAAGTGAATAATATAGTATAACCACCTCCAATATGACACAGTGCAATAACCAACCACAGACAGAGACCCACAAATAACAACAGACAGATAAGTACAAATAAATGGGAAATACCAGGGTCATAAACAATAGCCAGACCAGGGTCATACACAGCAGATCAGCAGATGGACAGGGGATGTTCCAGAGATATAAACGTAAGCCAGGCCAAGGTCATACACTGGGAAATCAGCAGATGGGGTATGGAACACAGGACAGGGAGAGGATGGATGGATCAGACTGCAGGCAGGGATGCAAGGTAACAGGTGGGACAGGATAGGGATCGGGACAGGGAGACAGGATCAGAAACACAGGGCAAAGGAACAGGTTCAGAATCATGATCAGGATCAGATCACAAGCTAGCAGGTCAGGGCGCAATAAAGAAACCAAGGCAAACATGTGAGTGCTTGCCAGGTATTTATAGGCCTGTGATTGGCCTCAAGTGACACCTGATTGTAGGAGGTACTGTCTGCTCCACACTGCCAAGATCCATCCGCTGGTGGACGCCAGTACTGCGGCCCAAAGATGACATAATATCAACAGGGAAAAGCTCTCCTGACAGTTCCAAACTGCCAGGAGACACCTGCTGGTGGACCTCAGTACTGCATGACAAATGACAGATATTACCAGCGGATGGAACATTTCCTGACAGAGGATGAAAACGGCATGTCAATTCAAAATGGTAAGAAAGTTTCCAAGCAACAAAATGGCCGACTCACATGCGTAGCGCGGCTGACTCACATGTCCAAGCTCCACCCAGCGCGTTTCCTCATTAAAAGACGTCATCAGGGGTGTGGCCACTTATCAGCACACTACTTTATATATGGTGGAGGCCGGATAAAACCGCCCTCCATCCGACTTGCCTTCAAAGGCCGGAAAATCGTGAGTACCTGGAACCGAAAATGATACCAGGACCAGAACGATAAACAACACATACCGTATCTCACAAAAGTGAGTACACCGCTCACATTTTTGATAATATTTTATTATATCTTTTTATGTGAGAACACTGAAGAAATTACACTTTGCTACAATGTAAAGTAGTGAGTGTCCAGCTTGTATAACAGTGAAAATGTGCTGTCCCCTCAAAATAATTCAACACACAGCCATTAATGTCTAAACTGCTGGCAACAAAAGTGAGTACACCCCTAAGTAAAAATGTCCAAATTGGGCCCATTAGCCATTTTCCCTTACCGGTGACTCATTAGTGTTACGAAGTCTCAGGTGCGAATGGGGAGCAGTTGTGTTAAATTTGGTGTTATCGCTCTCTCATACTGGTCACTGTAAGTTCAACATGGCACCTAATGGCAAAGAACTCTCTGAAAATCTGAAAAAAAGAATTGTTGCTCTACATAAAGATGGCCTAGGCTATAAGAAGAATGCCAAGACCATAAAACTGAGTTGCAGCATGGTGGCCAAAACCACACAGCAGTTTAACAGAACAGGTTCCACACACAGGCCTCGCCATGGTCGGGCCAAAAAGTTGAGTGCACGTGCTCAGCGTCATATCCAGAAATTGTCTTTGGGAAGTAAACGTATGAGTCCTGCCAGCATTGCTGCAGAGGTTGAAGGGGTGGGGGGGGGGTCAGCCTGTCAGTGCTCAGACTATGTGCCACACACTGCATCAAATTGGTCTGCATGGCTGTCGTCCCAGAAGGAAGCCTCTTCTAAAGATGATGCACAAGAAAGCCAGCAAACAGTTTACTGAAGACAAGTAGACTAAGGACATGGATTACTAGAACCATGTCCTGTGGTCTGATGAGACCAAGATAAACTTATTTCAGATTATTATTATTATTATACAGGATTTATATAGCGCCAACAGTTTATGCAGCACTTTACAATATAAAAGGGAGACAATACAGTTATAATACAATAAGATACAGGAGGATTAAGAGGGCCCTGCTCAGAAGAGCTTACAATCTAATAGGGTGGGGCAGGTGGTACAAAAGGTTGTATGATGGAAGTGGTAAAAGATTAGTTAGAGACGTTATAGGCTTTCCTGAAGAGATGAGTTTTCAGGGATCGCCTGAAGGTAGCAAGAGTAGGGGATAGCCGGACAGGTGGAGGTAGTGAGTTCCAGAGGATGGGAGAGGCTCTGCAGAAATCATGGAGAGGAGCATGAGAGGAGGAGATGAGAGAGCTTGAGAGTAGGAGGTCTTGAGAAGAGCGGAGAGGACGATTTGGGTGATATTTGGAGACAAGATTGGTGATGTAGCTCGGGGCAGAGTTGTGAATGGCTTTGTAAGTTGTGGTTAGTATTTTGAATTTAATTCGCTGGGTGATTGGGAACCAGTGTAGGGATTGGAGGAGAGGGTTGGCAGACACTGAGTGGTTGGTAAGGTGGATAAGTCTGGCAGCAGCATTCATGATAGACTGAAGAGGGGATAGCCTATGGAGAGGCAGGCCAATGAGTTGCAATAGTCAAGGCGAGAGATAACAAGGGAGTGAATGAGGAGTGAATGAGGAACTTGGTGGTTTCATTTGTTAAAAAGGGGCGAGATGTTACAGAGGTGAATTCTACAAACTTTTGACAACGATTGGATTTGAGGCTGAAATGACAAGTCAGAGTCTAGAATTACACCTAGTACCCTGGCGTGAGGGGAAGGACTGATGGTTGCATTGTTGATTTTGATGGAAAAGTCATGGAGGGGGGCACGGGCAGGGGGGAGGAAAATTAATAGCTCAGTTTTAGAGAGATTTAGTTTAAAACTGAGCTATTAAGCGCTTAAGCTATTAAGCGTGTGTGGCGGCAACAAGGTGAGGACTACAAAGACAAGTGTGTCTTGTCTACAGTCAAGCATGGTTCTATGTTTGTATACAAAATTAGTATACAAACATAGAACAACATAATATTTTTTTAAAAAAAGGGCATATGTTAATCACTCAAAGGGAAACATAACAAGAATGAGAAAAAAAAAAAGGGGGAGGTACCTTAAGTTGGGGTACATAATTATATATACCCACAGCCTGGATTTTCACAATTCAAAGCTATGAAAAATCACATGCAATGGATTTCAGTAAGTAATCCGCTAAACGAACATAAAGCACAGCAAATGTATATGTAATGTAAGTACTTACTATTAAGTGAATTTAAATCTTATGAACAGGGGCAGATAAGGCCTTCTCTCCAAAAATGTATGGGGCCAACAGAGCAATCCTATAAGGTCCAATAAATATTAAGGGAACCAACCCTTATTGGAGTTTAGCAGTATTCATGGCTAATAAAGCTGTTGCCTGGGTTGTGCATGCACGCGGCGTGCTAAGTCTAGTCCATCTACCACCTACAACGCCCATAATCCTCCTGTATTGAGCGGCGCACGCGCACGGCATGTGAGGGCTTACCTGCCCCATTGCCTACAATACCTACAATCCTCTTTTTTAGAGACCAGTTGACGCAGTTGCGTCATTTGACGGGACCGCAATGATTCACTGCTCACTCCATTGATTAGTATAAATAACGCTCCCTTGTGTGTGGACTTGTTGTGCAACGCCCGGCTGTCTCCCAGGGGCATGTTTCGTTATGATATCTCCCATGTAAGTACTACCCACCACCCCTTTTTTCTATGGAAATATCTTTGTTACTATTAAGGATTTCTAATCTATTTTATACCTCCATATCCTCTGATTGTAGGCACAGTATGTCTTTCTAGGCTTTATTAGCCATGAATACTGCTAAACTCCAATAAGGGTCAGTTCCCTTGATATTTATTGGAACTTATAGGATTGCCCTGTTGGCCTCATACATTTTTGGAGAGAAGGCCTTATTTGCCCCTGTTCCTAAGATTTAAATTCACTTATTAGTAAGTACTTACCTTACATAGACATCTTTGCTGTGCTTTATGTTCGTTTAGCGGATTACTTACTGAAATCCATTGCATGTGATTTTTCATAGCTTTGTATTGTGAAAATCCATCGTTTATTCCAGGCTGTGGGTATATATAATTACGTACCCCAACTTAAGGTACCTCCCCCTTTTCTCATCCTTGTTACGTTTCCCTTGAGTGATTAACATATGCCTTTTAAAAAAAAAAGCCCTGCATGGAGAGCAAAAGGAGGATTACAGTAAATGGGATTTATATCATCACATGCAATTTAGGATTATAATTTTGCAAAAAGCAAAAGTATTATGATAATCTGCATGGATTATGTGGTGTCCAGTTGGTTTTTGTAAAAAATGTTCAAGTCTTATAAAAATTACCATATTCTTAGGTGCAGCAATATGTTCTCCTATGTTCTCAGCTAATAAACAATGGAGAGCCTTTTATTTTAGCACATATGCATTACAGAAAAGTACAGTTCAAATAAATGTTACAAAGGAAAACAAGTGAAAGGTAATGAAAGCATGCCAACGTCAAATCCTCTTAGGTGTCTCAGGAGGATTGTGTTCAACAGCAAGTAGAAGCAGTGTAATGTACAGGAATTGCTATACATTATATCACAGTAAATTGTTAGTGTATTACAAACAAATAAATTAGCTGGAACTGAAAAAGTTAATTCAAATATTAGCTTTAATTAATTTTTTTCCCCTGAGAAATAGGAAACCTTAAAGCAAATTTACAAAAAAACAAAACAAAAAAAAAACTGACTCGCTTCTTGGATGTGATCACATTAACCAGACAATCTTCAGGGTTGTCTCCCCTCTAAATTTATGTTAGTGTAGCCCTTTTTTCTGGGGGGTATGAGAAATTGATATTGTGCTAAACCTGTAGGTAAATAAGAGAACCAGAACCTTTGCTAAGGGGAAGAGTGGGATTGATAGCACACTGGTACTGGTGAAATCTTTACGTCCCATCAAAAGCAACATAACATGCATAATAACCATGAGTAACCATAAAAAAACCATGTTGTCCTCTCCCCATTACAATGATTTACCGAAGAAAAACAAGTTAGTAGCAATACATGCTAGGTTAAGCAACATGCTAACTAAATTAGAGCCTGCTCCTACCCAAGCATGGTACAAATGTGGCCGAGTGATAAACCCGGGGTACCTCAAATTATCATAGGTTAAAGCAGAGGTCCACCCTAAAAAAAAATTACATAAAAATGCTCCTAAAAATGTAAAAAAAAAATTGAAAAAAAAAGTTTTTACTTACCAGAAATGGCTGTTGCTAGGCAGATCATCCTAATCTGCCACTTCCTATTCCGCGGTAGTCTTCATTCTTCTCCTCCTCGCGTTGTCTTCTGGGGAATAGGGCGCGCTGTCTTCTGGGACCTGTGTGTTCCAGAACACAGCCAATCATTCACAAAGCGCCGCGCGACTCGCGCATGCGCAGTAGGAGACGGGCAGTGAAGCCGCAAGGCTCCACTGCCTGTTTCCCTTAGTTCGAATGGTGGCGTCGGGACCCGATCTGATGGACATATCGGCCTGGAGCGGCCGAAATCGCGTGCACCCAGGACAGGTAAGTGTGCTTATTAATAGTCAGCAGCTAAAGTGTTCCAGCTGCTGACTTTAAAAAAAAAATTCAGCTGGAACACCGCTTTAAAACTGGTGGAGGATGTCCAACTCTTTGCCCTCTCTGCACTTTCCTCTGAGGTAATTCTGTGTTTTCAGGCACTGAACTAGGACTATGAGTCATTGGAAGGAATGTCAATGGCTGTGTAAAAGGAGTGGGTTCCTGCCTAGGCTTGCTCACTAATTGAGGCACAAACTCTAGAGTCAGGGTCTAATGGATTTCTATGAGGAGAGGGTGTTAAGCAAGAGACCTCAGGAACTACAGTCCAATCACTCTCATGGGTATCAGGAAGCTGAAGCTGAGTTGGGTCACACTCTAAGGTATTATTTGAGCCATCTTTGACACAGACTTGAGAAATAGGCAGCAAATGATTTCTATGCCAGGCATTGATTTTGCCTTCTGATCCCTTTATCCGGGGCAATTTATTCATCACTGAAAAAATCTCCTTCTGCCATCTGTCGACCAGCCTATGCTTTACAGATGCTCTTAGGTTCCATAGCAAGACTTGGCCACCTGATTTGTATCCCCCATCAGGGCTGTCTTTAATATTCATTGGGCCCTGGGCAAACATTTTCTTGGGCCCCTCCTCCATCTTGAGACGTACAAAAAATAGCAGGTAGACTCAAATTCAGTTTACTGCAGCAGATCACGCAGCGGTTGCAATTGTTTGCTAGAGGTTACAACCTATCCTTACAGCTCACTGGCTGGTTACAACACATAATTTCTGTTTTCCGATTGGTTGCTAGAGGTTACTGCACATTATTAGCGCTCACTGATTGGTTGCTGGGGTTACAGCACATGATTACCACTTACTGATTGGTTGCTAGAGATTACAGCAGATCACTACTGTTCATTGATTGGTTGCTACAGGTTAATGCACATCATTACCACTCACCGAGCAGTGGAGCAATCCCATATAATTGAGCAAGTAAAGCGGCACATTAATACACATACTACAGGGGAGAGTCAGAGAGTGCAGACATATTACAGGAGAGGGTCAGAGACTGCGGACATACTGCAGCAGATGACCAGAGACTGCGGACATGCTACAGAAGACAATCTGAGACTGCAGACATGCTACAGGAGACAATCACAGACTACAGACATGCTACAGGAGACAATCAGAGACTGTGGACATACTACAGGAGACAATCAGAGACTATGGACATACTACAGGAGACAATCAGACTGCGAACATGCTACAGGAGACAATCAGAGACTGCGGACATGCTACAGGAGACAATCAGAGACTGCAGACATGCTACAGGAGACTATCAGACTGCGAACATGCTACAGGAGACAATCAGAGACTGCGGACATGCTACAGGAGGCAATCTGAGATTGTGGACATGCTACAGGAGACTATCAGAGACTGCGGACATGCTACAGTAGAGAAACTGAGACTGTGGGCATGCTACAGGAGACAATCTAAGCCTGCGGACATCCTACAAGCGACAATCTGAGACTGTGGACATGCTACAGGAGATTATCAGAGACTACGGACATGCTACAGGAGACAATCTGAGACTATGGACATGCTACAGGAGACAATCAGAGACTGCAAACATTATACAGGAGATGGTCAGAGAACCTTCAGCAATGCACAGCTTTACAGTTGAATAACACAGCTCAGGGTTTCATCAGTCAGGCAATTATGGGAGTAAGGACATACCTGGCTAGCCGAGCTCACTACATACATTCAGAGGTCCGTGGGTGGGGCTTCCACTCTCTGCTCTCACTACAACTGCTCCACCCTGAGCATACAGGCTGCATGGGGTGGGGTTAGAGCGTCAGTGGAGCTCCCGGCCCCGCTCCCGGACCTCTGTATTCCCCAGACAATATAGAGGGGGTGGGGCTGGGATCTCCACTGATGCTCCCACTTCGATCACTGCTCTCACTACAGCCGCTCTATTCCGAGCATACAGGCTGCATGGGGCGGGGTCAGAGCGTCAGTGGAGCGCCAGGCCCTGCCCCCTCTCTGCTGGCTAGCTTGGGAATACAGCCTCCCGTGTCCTCTGTGCGCTCTGCCAAGCCATCATTGGGGCCCCAATTTGCGGGTAGCACGGGCCTCCCAACAAAGATTGGGCCCAGGGCAGATGTCCCGTTTTCCCTGCGCTAAAGATGGCCCTGTCCCTCATGGGGATCAAATTTTCTTTTGTTCTCTTCATTTGTTTTAGCAGCATTTTCTTCAGCTAACAGTAAGCAGATTGGAGGGTATCTTTCGGATGAGCCTGGGTCACTGGTGAAGCCTCCTCATGGGACTCTGGCAGCCATCTTGGATCAGGCAGATCCTATTTAAGGCCCTGGCTCCCAGGTTTGATGGGCATTTCATGAGTTGGTAGAGTAAGGACAGATACTCTGCTTGAAAGGGACAGTACTAGCGACAGGGAAAGGTTCCTGATGAGGAGGGAAAGCTTGAGGTTCTCTGCATATCTGCCTGTTTGGGCACAAGAAGGCTTGGATGGCATTCTTCCCATCTCTTTAGATACTGTCAGCTCAGTTGCATTCCTCTCTCTACACGCTGTTGGAATTGTAAGTTAATGTCATTGCAGTGTGTTATTTCCACCACACCACGCTCCACCCCACCTACAATGTTCTTACCATAGGCACTGTCTTTAGGGACATTTACCATATCAAATTTTTTTTTTCTTTAAATGCCAGTTGGGGGAGCAGCAATTTTAATAATGCTTTAAGGTCATCAATAAAAATACAAAATTCATATAAATAAAATGCCTGGGGAATATGGGCGGCACAGTGGTGTAGAAGAAGGGTCGCTGGTTCGAATCCCAACCATGACACTACCTGCCTGAAGTTTGCATGTTCTCCCTGTGCCTGCGTGGGTTTCTTCTGGGTACTCCGGTTTCCTCCCACACTCCAAAGACATGCTGGTAGGTTAATTGGATCCTGTCTAAATTGTCCCTAGTATGTATGAATGTGAGTTAGGGACCTTAGCTTGTAAGCTCCTTGAGGGTAGGGACAGATGTGAATGCACAATGTATATGTAAAGCGCTGCGTAAATTGACGTCGCTATATAAGTACCTGAAATAAATAAAATAAATAAAAAATACCCTTAAGCTGTCTGTGAAATATTGCATCTGTATGATTTCTGTAACCTATTACAGTAAGATTATTGAATTCAAATTCAAGAAGATCAAGTCAGTAGAATTTTCTTCCAGCAGACATTTGACTCTCATGTTTGTGCTATGAGATAGGATATATGTAGTCTATGTCTATTAACCACTTCAGCCCCGGAAGATTTTTCCCCATTCCTGACCAGAGCACTTTTTACAATTTGGCACTGTGTCGCTTTAACTGACAATTGCACGGTCGTTCGACGCTGTACCCAAACAAAATTTATGTCCTTTTTTTTCACACAAATAGAGCTTTCTTTTGGTGGTATTTGATTACCTCTGCGGTTTTTATTTTTTGCACTATAAACAAAAAATGAGCGACAATTTTGAAAAAAAAAACAATATTTTTACTTTTTGCTATAATAAATATCCTCTCAAATTAAAAAAAAAAATACAAATTTCTTCATCAGTTTAGACCAATATATATTCTTCTACATATTTTTGGTAAAAAAATCGCAATAAGCATATATTGATTGGTTTCCGCAAAAGTTATAGCGTCTGGGGGGCGCATGCGCGGCAGCGTCCAAGATGGCCGATTAGACCAGGAGCTCTGCGCCGCTCCAGCGTTCTAAACCACATCACTGCCGTCTGAGCCCTCATTCTGGTCCGGCGATACCACCAGCCGACCAGGGACACCCCCAGCTACCGCCTGATGTCCACAAGCACTGCCCAGAGCAACTTATCCTGGGAATTGGATTTAGAAGCGGCGCGGACACTCCAAAATGGAGGCCGCATCCTCACGAGGCACAATCAGTGCTGAAGACTCCATTGCTAACCAGGACTATGCCGATCTCCCTGCCTCTCATCAATTGGCAGCCACAGTGAGTACTCCACAGCAAGTTGCCCCCTCACCTGCATCCACTGAATCCCTGTTAGGGAGAACACTGAAGGGGACTTGCCCATACCACATTACAGGAGCTGCTAAACAGCCCAGACCCATAGGAACCAGAGATCAGGGACATCTCTCTCACCCCCACAGACTTCCCCTTCATGATGACTGCATTTTCCAAAATGTTGACCAGAGGCCTGTCACATACTGCGGCCAAGATCACAGCCTCCATCCATGCTGATCTACAGCAAATAGGCACGAGAATAGAGGCGATTGAACAGAAAACTGTCCAAGCAGCCCTGAGAATCAACCAAAATTCTGCTAGAATCCAGGATCTCCAGAACCAACTAGAGGCAGCTACTTCCTAAATTGTTGACCTCGAAAACAGGTCGAGACATTACAACTTCAGAATCAGGGGCCTTCCAGAATCTGTTAAGGACATTCACCCGACGGTTCAGTCCACAGAGCATTACAACCCCTATGCTCTGATGGCCTCCTAAGGGACATCATAGCGAAACCGCACTTCTAAGCGTTCAAAGAAGAAGTGATGAAGCTATCCCGCTTGGCAGCGAAACTGGCGATCATGGGTCACCAGATCCAAATCTTTGCGGATCTTTCGCCATACACTGTACAAAAGCACGGAGCATTTTAACAATTGCTCCAAGTTCTAGCTCACAAAGATATCAATTACAGATGGGCTTTCCCGCTTTGCCTGAACTTCTCGTACCGCAACAAACCATATAACTTTTCCTCATTTGCTAAAGGTGAATGACTGCTACTACATCTAGGGTTGATTACCCAGGAACTGCCACCACCTCTTGCCAACAGAGGAACACCATCTTCTAAACGTTCATCGCCTAATAGCCTGCTGTCTCAAGTGTGGCAGAAACAACATCCTAAACGATCACAGGAGTCCTCCATATAACTTTTCCTCTTTTCCTGAAGGTGAACGACTGCTACTACATCTACGGTTGATTACCCAGGAACTGCAACCACCTCCTGCCAACAGAGGAACACCATCTTCTAAACGCCCATCGCTTAATAGCCTGCTGTCTCAAGTGTGACAGAAACAACATCCTAAACGATCACAGTCCTCTCCATGAGACTGTTCACCTTTTACCAACACTTCTTTAGTCTCTCGAATCCCTTTGGAACTGTGTTTGAGGCTAACCTACTGTTATTAGACTGACTTTCTGCTTACCCCGAGTAAACCTCGGGGTCGACCCCAAATTCCTCAAGGGAAAATAGTTCCTGGTGACCGGCTTCCCCCGCAACCTCCAGGTTACCTGGTTTCTTTTACCTACAAGTTACTTGTGCCTTATTAATAGTTTTCTCTTCCTTCGGTTTTATCTTTTTTTTTATTACATCTATGTCCCTGGCTCTACACCGATATCGCATCATTCCTGTGGAACTCTAGAAAATGCAGAGCCTAAGGGGTCATGATGGCGCTCTCTCGGGAGCCCTCCAACTGGGACGTTTGCTGCCTCCCCAGACGATCAGCCATATGGTCACGGGCAGCTACCTCGCCCTCTCCCATGGCCGGTGGCAGGCGTCATCATGACACCTATCACCCATATCCACTACCCTCAGTGGTGGCGCGTGTTACCGAGTGGGGGAGTGGGAGATAGACCAAGCAGATCTGACTATGCTCTATTTTTTATGTCAACAGGGCTCAGACTTTAAGTTTATTACACTGTTATAGTACTCTTATGGTGGGGGTGACTGGAGCTGTTACAGTGTACCTCCGTCTGACACAAATAGGAGAACGTCACCTTTTTCCCGTGTTGTAGTCAGATTCCCATGTCCTTTGTAGGACAAATTGGATTTCCTTTGGGTAAAGCTATCAGCTCATCAGCTACAGGGTCTTGCTGATATTTTTACCTCTCCATATACAGGATCAGCTCGCCATGTAGCCCAGGCAGCCTCTCATCTTCCAGGGAAATCTTCTGTGACTGGTAAGAGTACCTTACACATAGCATCCTATTACCAACTAAGCCATGACTGAAGCTCCACCAACAGACCTAAAACTCTGGATCTTCTCCCACAATGTGCAGGGACTCAACTCCCCAATAAAAAGACACAAAATAATGCAACAGCACCACACACTAAAAGCAGACGTAGTGCTGCTTCAAGAGACGCACTTCCCAGCTACCTATAATCCCTCATTCCTTCACAAAATTTTCACTTAATTCCACATAGCGATTGCGGTCAACAAGACGAGAGGAGTGGTAGTATGTTTTTCAAACAGGGTTCACTTCTCACCTACTAAAATAATTAGACCCTGAAGGCCGCTACATTCTAGTAACTGGCACAATGAATGGGGGGTCTTACTACACCCCTAACACACACCAAGACAAATTCTTCAAAACCGTTTTACAGACCCTGAAGCCTCACTTCACAGGCACAGTAATCCTGGGAGGCTACTCTAATGCTGCGTACACACGAGCGGACTTTACGGCAGACTTTGCCCGGCGGACTTTTTGACGTACTTTACGACGGACTTTCTGAATGAACGGACTTGCCTACACACTATTCACCAAAGTCCATCGAATTCGTACGTGATGACGTACGACCGGACTAAAACAAGGAAGTTCATAGCCAGTAGCCAATAGCTGCCCTAGCGTGGCTTTATGTCCGTCGAACTAGCATACAGACGGCGGACTTTTCGACCGGACTCGATTTCGACTGATTAATTTAAAACCTGTTTCAAATCTAAGTCCATCCAACTTTTGAGAAAACAAAGTCCGCTGGAGCCCACACACGATCGAATTTTTCGACCAAATCCCGTCCGCCGGGCAAAGTCTGCCGTAAAGTCTGCTCGTGTGTACGCGGCATCACACTCCATTTGACCTTTCTTTGGACAAGTCCAACCCCCAGATCCCAAAAGTCAAGACACCCCTCAAAGTCTGCGGGTAGCGCAGACCATACAGACATCCGGAGGGAAATTAACCCCCGAACCAAGGATTACACACACTATTCCATCCCACACGAAACACACTCTAGGATAGACCACATCTTTATTTCTTCACATGCAATCCAAAAGGTGGAGGCCTCCGAAATATACGACACCCCTTTATCTGATCACTCTGTAATAACTCTTACCCTTAGGCCCTTTATCTGATCACTCTATAATGACTCTTACCCTCAGGGGCAGATTTGGGGAGAGGGGCCCCTTCAAATGGAGTCTAAATGAAGCTCTACTGAGTAATCCCGCACATTGCACAGTCCTAGAAACAACATTAACAGATTACTTTTTGGAAAATGACACTCGGTCTCGCCAGGCACTCTGTGGGCTGCGCATAAAGCGGTGATGAGAGATAGCCTCATCCTGCTTGCATCCCAAATTAAACAGGAAAGAATGGCAGAAATACAGCAGTTGATGGAAGACTTTAGTTCGCTCAGTAAACTTCACAGAAGCAACCCCACTCCAGGCAGCCTGGATAGGCTCGATTCGGCTCGAGTCAGATTAAACCTCTCCCTCACCACCTTAGCCGAGAAACATTTAAGATGGACAGGGGCTCGCTTTTACTACAAAAAAGACAGGATAGGCTCTAAACTGGCAGCTAAAATAAGTCCAAAAACGCCTACCCCAAAATTTGCACCAAGATGGGAAATTTGACCCAAAATCCAGTGGGAATCATGGACTCCTTCCATGACTTGTACTCTAACCTATATAAAGACCTGCCTCATATGCACCCCAATACAAGAGAGGCGTTTCTCCAAGACCTCCACTTACCCCACCTAAAGCGAACCCACCAGGAACTATTGGACAAACTTTTCTCCTCAGATGAAATAGTGGAAGTTATAAAATCTTGGAACCTAACCTCTGCTCCAGGACCAGATGGCTTCTCGGTCTGCTACTAAAAAAAATTCAACTCCCGCCTAGCACCCTACATACTTCTCTCCGGGATGGAGCCCCCTACCTAGCGACCTGAACACCGCTTTTATATCAGTCATACCCAAACCAGGAAAAGACACAAGCAAGGTCGATAATTATCGCCCCATTTCGCTGATAAAAAACAACCCTAAGATAATGACAAAAATCCTAGCGACAAGACTTTCCAGCTTTATTGCTAGATACATCCACAAAGATGAGGTGGGCTTCATTCCGGAGAGAGAGGGACCGGACCAAATCCGTAGGCCAGTTGACCTGATCTCCCTGCTACAATCCCAATGGGTTGGGGGGCCACGTCAGGAAGGCTACCTGTTATTGTTAGATCCACAGAAGGCCTTCGACTCAGTGTCCTGGCCTTACCTCTTTGACATTTTGGAATGTTGGGGGTTGGAGTCAAACTCCTTAGACTTATACACATCCTTTACTCTAAACCGAATGCCCAAATGCGTTTAATGGGGCATTAATCTAAGTCCTTTTGTCACGAACGTACGTCCCGTTCCAGAAGGCGTGCGCCTATGCGCATGCGCGAGTCACGGACCACTCGTACGAACGTGCGCATGCGCGTTCGTTAAGACGCGCTTTGGCGCCCAATAGCCCTTAAAAGATGCTCAGTGGCGCATCCGCTGCTCTGCAAACCTGCACCTGCCGACCTGCATCCGCTGCTCTGCAAACCTGCACCTGCTGACCTGCATCCGTTGCTCTGCAAACCTGCACCTGCCGACCTGCATCCGCTGCTCTGCAAACCTGCATCTGCTGACCTGTATCCGCTGCTCTGCAAACCTGCACCTGCTGACCTGACCACTTCAAGCAGTAAGGACTCAGGCACCTTTACCTCACTGTGCTCTTACCGCCACTGTTCCCACTCCAGTGGTCTCCGAGCCAGGGTGGTACGGGAGGTCTCCCTCCACACGTCAGGCTCACATCCCAGGTACGTTACAGTATCAAACCGCCATGTCTGAGCCTGCAGGAGGAACCTCGCCTATGGACTTTGTCTGTCAAACTCTCACAGCCCTCACTCAGGTCATGGAGACCCTGCAAAGCAGTCTCGTCCGAATGGAGGAGCGGACACAAGAATTGACCATCTTGGCAGACCCATCTCCCGGGCCTAGGGTGCCTGTTCCTGAGAAATTCTCTGGAAATCGTAACCAATTCCGGGCGTTTCGCAATGCATGCGAACTTTATTTTTCATAGCTGCCACGGACTTTCTCATCCAAAATTACCAAAGTAGGCTTTGTTATTACCTTGCTGCAAGAGGAGCCCCAGGCCTGGGCCCACCACCTACTCGAAGTCCGCCATATAGATCTGAACTCTTTATCATCCTTCCTTAATGCCATGGCCCGACTTTATGACGACCCCCAGCGGACTTCCACCGCCGAGGCTGCCCTCCACGCGCTCCAGCAAGGACGCCGAGCGGCAGAGGACTATGTAACCGATTTCAGACGCTGGAGCGCGGACACTCAGTGGAATGAGGCTGCTCTCCGACACCAGTTTCGTCTCGGTCTATCTGAGAGTTTAAAGGACGAATTTGCCCCGGTTGATGTTCCTGATACTCTAGAGACTTTAATTACGCTATCCATTCAGATAGACCGACGAAGAGAGGTCTTCTCAGCAGTTCCGCCCAGCTTGGATGCTATCCCGGATGCCAACTTCCATGCATTCCACCAAATCAAAGCAGCCTGAATTGATGAAACATTCCCTGTCCGCCCAAGAACGACTTCGTCGGCAGCAGAACCTTCTATGCCTATACTGTGGAGAAGCTGGTCACTTCATCTCCTCTTGTCCTGCTAAGATGCGCAAGTTTCTGGCTTCCTCTTCTTCTAATCATGCACCTTCTACTGCCAGCGCAACTCACCTGGCCATACCAATTTCATTTCAATTGCCGGAAAGAACTATACCAGTGACGCCAATAATAAACTCAGGGGCATGCAGTTGTTTTATCGATCTAGACTTTGCAACCCAACAACGCATCCCCCTTCAGCCCAAGGCCCAGGGACTCTCCATCTTCCTGGCAGATGGGTCCCGCATTAAATCTGGAATAGTGACCCAGGAGACCCCTCCTTTGCCTGTAACCACCTTTGTGGATCATAAGGAACTTCTAAGCCTGAATGCTATTTCCTCTCCTTTGTTTCCAGTCATCCTTGGCTTACCTTGGCTTCAGGCACACAATCCCCAGATCGATTGGGGAACCGGAAGTGTTAGGTTCCAGTCACCTTACTGCCTGCACCATTGCGTGCCATCATGCCCCAGTACCTCTGGTCCATTGTTATACCTGGAACCAGATCCTGAAACTTGCTCTGCTGTGCCCAAACAATACCATGAGTTCTTGGACGTTTTCAGTAAATGTGGGGCCGAAGTTCTTCCACCTCATTGTCCGTACGACTGTCCAATCGAGCTTCTTCCCGGTGCTGAGATTCCTTTCGGACGTATCTTTCCTTTATCTGAACGGGAACTAGGGGTACTGAAGGAATACATTGATGAGAATCTCAAGAGGGGATTCATCCGCCCTTCCACCTCTCCGGCAGGAGCAGGAATCTTTTTTGTGGAAAAGAAGGACCACTCTCTCCGACCCTGTGTGGACTATCGGGAGCTGAACAAGATCACGGTTAAAAACCGTTACCCTTTGCCCCTGGTACCTGAACTCTTTCAAAGACTTAGAACCGCCTCTGTGTTTACCAAATTAGACCTGCGGGGGGCTTACAACTTGGTACGCATCCGTGCAGGGGATGAGTGGAAGACTGCCTTTCGTACTAGGTTCGGCCATTACGAATATCCAGTAATGCCTTTTGGATTATGTAACGCCCCATACACATTTCAGCACCTGATTAATGATGTTTTTAGAGACTGTCTGGACATTTATGTAGTTGTCTATCTAGACGATATTTTGATTTTTTCTTCTTCCCTCGAGCAGCATCGAGTACATGTCAAGAGTGTACTCTGTCGCCTTCGTCAACACAGACTATACGTAAAACCAGAAAAATGCGAGTTTGAGCGACAGAGTATCCAGTTCCTTGGTCTCGTGATATCAACAGAGGGATTCAAGATGGATCCTAAAAAAGTTTCAGCCATTCTGGATTGGCCTGCACCTTCAGACAAGAAAGGGGTGCAGCGCTTTGTTGGTTTCGCAAACTTTTATCGGAGATTCATCAAGGGCTTCTCTACTATTATTTCCCCAATCACGCAGCTGACCAAGCAGAATGCTCGGTTCCAGTGGACTCCCGAGGCACAGACCGCCTTCACAGACTTAAAGAGACTTTTCACATCGGCTCCTATTCTGAGTCATCCTGACCCTGCGCTCCCTTACCTACTTGAAGTAGATGCCTCCGAGACTGCGGTTGGAGCTGTCATCTCCCAACGCCAGGGTCTCAAGGACTTGATGCACCCCATAGCTTTCTTCTCCCGGAAGCTCACCCCATCCGAAAAGAACTATGACGTTGGGGACAGGGAACTACTGGCCATTAAATCGGCTCTTGAGGAGTGGAGGTATTTATTGGAAGGAGCAGCGCACCCCATACTCATTTATACAGATCATAAGAACTTAGAGTATCTGAGAGCTGCCAAACGTCTGAGACCCCGCCAGGCACGATGGGCATTATTTTTCTCTAGGTTCTCATTTCACATAACTTACCGGCCTGGCTCCAAGAACACCAAACCGGACGCTCTTTCTCGCATGTTTGACGATCCAAAGGAAGTACCAGCTCCAGACACCATTCTATCGGAAGGTAACTTTTTACTTCTGCAAACTGATCTCATGTCCAGCTTGAAGCAAGCCTCTGCAGGTGTGTCTGGCCCTCCCGGAGTTACTCTGCTACTCAAGGATGGTCTCCTGTGGAGAAACAGCAAGATCTTTGTGCCTGAAGAGGTCCGAGTCACAGTGCTGAATTTGTGTCATGATCATCCTCTGGCAGGCCATTTCGGAATGCATAAGACTCTGGAGCTAGTCCAACGTACGCTTTGGTGGCCGGATCTTGAGAAAAACTGCAGGGAATATACAAGCTCTTGTGCCACCTGTATCCGTAGCAAGATCACTAGAAGCAGGGCCTGGGGTCTACTCAGACCTTTACCAGTCCCCGGCCGTCCTTGGAAAATGATTGCCATGGATTTCGTAGTGGAACTGCCTCCGTCAAAGGGTTATTCGGCGATCTTCGTCGTGGTTGACTGTTTATCCAAGATGGCCCACTTTGTTCCATTAAAAAGCACACCCTCTGCCATGGAAACTGCCCAAGTCTTCATTAGAGAAATAGTAAGGCTACACGGGGTTCCTGCGGACATTGTTTCGGACAGAGGGGTGCAGTTCACCTCTCGTTTCCCGAGGGCTTTATGCAGGGCTTTGAAGATTGAACTGTCTATGTCCTCGTCCTATCACTCTTAGACTAATGGGCAAACTGAGAGGACGAACCAAACGCTCGAGCAATATCTCCGATGCTTCACCTCCTTTGTTCAGGACGACTGGGTACCATTACTACTTCTGGCAGAATTTGCCTTTAATAATGCCAGTCATTCGGCTACAGGTCAGTCGCCATTCTTTGCCAATTACGGGTACCATCCAACCTTCCTACCTGATCTCATTCTGGATTCAAGCAGTCCAGAGTACTATCGATTTCCTGACTCATAATAGCAAGATATTACAGAAAGCCATGACCAGGGCACAGGCAACCAATAAGAAGATGTTTGACAGGAAGAGGAGGGGGGAGTTATGTCTGCAACAGGGCGATCAAGTATGGTTATCCACCACCAACCTTAAGATGGCCTGCCCTGCAAGGAAATTGGCACCCAAATTCATTGGTCCTTTTCCAGTAAAGCGGAAATTAAATGACGTTTCCTATGAACTTGTCTTACCAGAGTCTTTGAAAATCCATCCGGTATTTCATGTCTCATTATTGAAACCTACAGTGCCGGATCCCTTTCCTGACAGAGGATCAAGACCACCTGAACCTGTGATCATTGACGGAGATGAGGAGTTTGAAGTAGAGGCCGTCTTAGACTGCCGAAGAAGAAGGAATCAGCTACAGTTCCTGATCAAATGGAAAGGTTACGGTCTGGAAGAAAATTCCTGGGAACCCCAACGGAACATTCACGCTCAAGAATTAATCCAGGTCCTTTTCCGTAATCACCCCCAGAAAAGAGTTCTCTTGGGCACCCGGAGGTTGCCCTTAAGGAGGGGGCACTGTCACGAACGTACGTCCCGTTCCAGAAGGCGTGCGCCTATGCGCATACGCGAGTCACGGACCGCTCGTACGAACGTGCGCATGCGCGTTCGTTAAGATGCGCTTTGGCGCCCAATAGCCCTTAAAAGATGCTCAGTGGCGCTGCCTCTTGCGGTTTGATCTGCTTCCGTTCCCTGTGTTCCTGATTGTACCAGTACTCTGTTCCTGTATTCTGACCCGGCTTCCTGACCCTGCTTATGTCTCCAATCCTGACCTTGGCTAGTTTGACCCAGCTCTGTTACCTGCCTGATTGCCTGTTGCCAAGACCCAGCCTGGACTCTGACTATTCTCTGCTTGCCGTTTCTGCTGTATTCCCTGATGTGTATGACCCGGCTCGTCTGACTCCGCTACTGTCTGCAAACCTGCATCTGCTGATCTGCAAACCTGCATCTGCTAACCTGCATCCGCTGCTCTGCAAAACTGCACCTGCTGACCTGCATCCGCTGCTCTGCAAACCTGCATCTGCTAACCTGCATCTGCTGCTCTGCAAACCTGCACCTGCCGACCTGCATCCGCTGCTCTGCAAACCTGCACCTGCTGAACTGCATCCGTTGCTCTGCAAACCTGCACCTGCTGACCTGCATCCGCTGCTCTGCAAACCTGCATCTGCTGACCTGTATCCGCTGCTCTGCAAACCTGCACCTACTGACCTGCATCCGCGACCACTTCAAGCAGTAAGGACTCAGGCACCTTTACCTCACTGTGCTCTTACCGCCACTGTTCCCACTCCAGTGGTCTCCGAGCCAGGGTGGTACAGGAGGTCTCCCTCCACACGTCAGGCTCACATCCCAGGTACGTTACACCTTTGATATCAAAAAAGGAACGAGGCAGCGATAGTGATTGAATCACTGGCCATAGCCATCAAGACAATTTCTGATATAAAAGGAGTTAAATGCAGCCAAGAACAACATAAGTGTGCCCTCTTTGCAGATGACATGCTATTATTCCTAACATCACCGCTAATCTCTACCCCCCAATGTTTTCCGGCTACTTAAGGAATTTGGGTATATTTCCGTTAAGTAAACGTAACCAAATCAATAGCCCTAAACATATCCGTCCAACTGAAACTAATAGACCAACTCAAACAACACTTTTTCTTCTCATGGGCAAAGGAAGCAATCCCCTATCTTGGAATCAAACTGACCAAAAGTGTTAGTACCCTATACACAGCCAACTATCCACCCATGTTCCTATCTCTTGAAGCAGAGCTGAAAATGGAGTCGAAGAGTGGCCTATCCTGGCTGGGCAGGTTGAATGCCGTGAAGATGACATTACTACCCCGTCTACTATACCTCTTTCATTCCTTCCCCATCCCTATTAAAAAATCCACTTTGACTAAGCTTTTATCCAAGATTGTCAGCTTTGTCTGGGGATACAGGAGTCACTGATTTGCGAAAGAGATCCTACTCCGACTCAAAACCCAAGGCGGACTGGGACTCCTAAACCTATGGCTTTACTATGAAGCAGCCCAACTGGCCCAAGTTTCCATCATATATTCCAAGGGCAAAAAACCAGACTGGGTCTCCCTAGAAAGACAGGCAGTCCCCCACCATCGACTTTCTACTCTGGAGACCAGCAAAACACAGACCGGCTATCCTAGCTCCCACGCTATCCCACTCCCTAGCACTATGTGATACAATACTTAAACACACACAACTGATATCTCCCCTGAGACCACTCTCATACTTATTTCACAACCCTGATTTTCCCACAGGGATGAATATATATGCATTTCGCTGATGGCTGAACAAGAGGCTTTTCAGGATAGGACACTTCTTTACATCAAATGACCCTTTATCATTAGGGCACTGCCTGAGCAAACTGGACATGCCAGTTTCCAAAAAGTTCAGACTTTCCCAGATCAGGCACTTCCTCCACACACTTTGAACTGACAAGTCAGGCCCTCCCAAAGCAACTATTTACAAACAATGGTGTTCCAGCATAGGATCTTAAAAGGGCAGCATCTCCATTATATACGCTTCCCTGGCAGACAAGACGGACTCCCCGGCATATGCTGGATCCTGGGAAGCAGATATTGACATCTAGCTGGACCCTGACAAGTGGTTTCAAGCCTTCTGCAGATTGTTTAACGGTATCTTAAACATCTCACTGATAGAAGCTAACTTTAAAGTGTTCACGAGATGGTACTTTGTCCCCACTAGACTATCCAAGATATATACAGACGCCTCCCCTTTCTGCTATAGAGGATGCGGGCATGTAGGCACGATGCTCCATATATGGTGGACTTGCCCCCGTATAAGAAGCTACTAGAATAAATTCCTCCATGTATTACGAAAGGTAACAGAGACCCAAGTTCTTCAGGACCCCACATACATTCTCTTGAACCGCAGGGTGCACAACACCCCTAAGTGCACACAACAACTTTTCTTCTTCATGTGCTTGGGAGCCAAGATTACCTTGGCAAAAGCCTGGAAAAAACCGACAGTATCAATCTTGGCTGCCAAGCGTAAAATATCCTGGATCATGACCCAGGAACAGACTGTTGCAAAGCTGCTGGACACGGTCCAGAGCTTTGAGATTGTCTGGGAACCATGGGCCACACATATCTAGATCCCGCTTTACCCGGGTCACCTACATACATGATGGAATTTCCAGAGGGACCACATACCTATTCCCCCTCCCCTATCTCTTTTCTTTCCTCCTAATCTCCCCTGCTTTCTCTCTTAACTCTTTCTCATGGTACATATCACCAGACTTGTTATCGGCATGTTACGAGCTTAACACTTAGCTATTCACAAGACAACTTACCACTGGAGCAGAGGATAGATAGCTACGCTTTTGATTGAGATTGACCTAACCCTAAGTGAACAACTCCCTCCTCCCTATTTTGAGGACTGTTGTGACCCGGGAGACTGCCGGGACAGGCATCCCCTGGGAGGGGAGTGAGGTAACGGACAGGGCTCATCATCGGGCTGGGACCGCGGGCTCTATTGCTCCACAGTGTGAACCCATAGGGGTGGAGTGATTATCCTGGAGTCCCCTGGCGCGATGTGACCCTAACCAATTCTTATGCATCAGGACCATTCTCCACTGTGGATCTGATCAACCAGCTCACTTAAGTATGCAGTGATTATAAAGGTCTAGATAAACACATTATACTTAGATAATTGATAGTCCTAAGGACAGATAAACCAAATATACTACCTACACAAAATATACATGTTAGGTGCCAAATGTTTATAGGAGCTTCTTGCCCCCCCCCCCATGGGACCTCCACATTTTATGACAACATGTAATTACTGTTACTATTGTTATATGTTTCCAATAGAAAAAATTTAAACTGAGATGATATCACAAAACATTATACTGATAGCTCATATACGATTACTAAGTTACGCATAGAGATGTACACACAGCTATATGCCAAGCATTAAATGTTGGATATTTGACCCTTACATGTTTGACACTCTCATCAGGCTATGTTGGCCTGTAGAAGGGGGCATTATCTGTATTGTTACTTTTGTATCTGAACTGAAAATCTCAATAAATATATTGAAACAAAAAAATTCAAACAGAAAAAAATAACAAAAGTTATAGCGTCTGAAAACCATGGGAAAGATTTTTGGCATTTTTATTTTTTTTAATTTTTTTAATTTTTTTTTTACTAGTAATGGCGGTGATCTGGGATTTTTAGTGGTACTGTGACCCTGTGATGGACAGATTGGAGACTTTTGACACTTTTTTGGGACCATTGGCATTTATACAACGATCAGTGCTATAAAAATGCACTGATTACTGTGTAAATGTCACTGGCAGGGAAGGGGTTAACACTAGGGGGCGATCAAGAGGTTAATTGTGTGTTTCCTCAGTGTGTTCTAACTGTATGGGGATAGGATTGACTAGGAGAGGAAACATATCGTTTTTCCTACTTAGTAGGAACGAACGATATGGCTCCTCTCCTCTGACAACACAGGGATTTGTGTGCTTACACACACAAATCCCCGTGCTGGCGCTCGTGCACGTGATTGCATGTGGCCGGCGGACGTACGGGACTTACGGACGAAGGACGTACCCGTATGGGATTTCGCCCAGAAGAGCCATTGTGCTGCAGTATATTTGTGTGACATAGTCAGGAACTGGTTAAGAAGTAGACCCTCATCATAGTGCCACCTTACATCAGGTATTCCCAGCAGCATGCCCCCTTATATCAGGTGTCTCCATCAGAGAGCCAAACAAAACCAAAAAAAAATTCCCAGCTATTATCTGCAGTCCTAACTCTTTACATTTTTGAGAGCTTCCATAGTAAAACCACATGCATTATAATAGATAGATAGAGGGCAGGTGAGCCTGGAGGGAGCCCACCTCTCCTTAAATGCACAGAGGCACACTGGACACCCAGCATATAGCACAATGGCAGGACTTGCAGTACAAGTGGTTTAAAGGGGCATGGATAGATAAAACCTGAGTCTACACTGCTCTGGGTCAAGCAAGGTAGGGGGTGATCATACGTGGGCAGAGTAGATGTTAGTAGGTATCTTCTGAGGGTCTCCAGGAAAAGGAAGAGCCAACAGACTCAACAGACTCTCCTATAAGCTCCCCTACTCCTATGAAAAACTGTGGGATTTGGGGCTGGAGGCCAACAGTCAGATGTGGGGTGCTGGTGCTAGGTGGAGTCTCCACAGAGATATCAGGGGTCAGGTGTTGATTTGCACCCAGCATGTTTTCTCCCTACCTCCTTGCTCCTACAGAAAAGGAGGGAGGGTGTTAGGTGTGGAGTAAAATTAGGGATGTCCTGCATGTAGGTGTAACCGTCCTCCTGAACCATACAAGTTAAACTTGAGGGGTACCCCTGGTATCTCCACTGGACCAGGGTTGTGGGGGTCTGCGGGTTGAGGGGACTTTTGGAATCTGGAACACCCTTTAACAAAAAGGGGGCACCCAGATACCACTGCCCATGTAAACGAGTTAGAGGTACATAGTATCCCTACTCATTTACACAAAAAAAGAAAGCAGTAAATAAAGACACAACAAACAGACATGTCTGATCCTGTTGTAAACTCTCCTGGGCCCTGCTGCTAAAAGTTAACAAAAGGGCAGCGTCCCCTGGGTGACATCAGTGACCAATTATGGCCATGTGGATTCCTAGTCAGTAAATGAATGGGACCGGGGGAATTCAATGGTTGCTATGGACACAGCACCTGTCACTTCCTTAGCAACCAGTGACAGATAGGAATTGGAAACTATCATGTAGCGTAGCTGCTATATATGTTATCTGAACAGCTGAACTTGTGTTCGGAACAAAACTTGAGCTCATCACTGTTCATCATTTCTGTTAAAAACTTTTGCCTTCTGTTATAAGTCCAGTTTGTTTCATTGCTATTCACCAGAACTTCTTTAAGCCAGCTACACTTTAAACTACTAGTCATGAACTCCAGTGTTAACTATACAGTGCCTTGAAAAAGTTTTCATACCTGTCGACATTTTCCACATTTTGTCATGTTACAACCAAAAATGTACATTTATTTTATTGGGATTTTATGTGATAGACCAACACAAAGTGGCACATAATTGTGAAGTGAAGGGAAAATAATAAATGGTTTTCAAAATGTTTTACAAATAAATATCTGAAAAGTGTGGTGTGCATTTGTATTCAGTCCCCCTGGGTCAATACGTTGTAGAACCACTTTCCGCTGCAATTACAGCTGCAAGCCTTTTTGGGTTTGTCTCTACCAGCTTTGCACATCTAGAGAGTGACATTTGTGCCTATTCTTCTTTTCAAAATAGCTCAAGCTCTGACAGATTGAATGGAGAGGATCTCTGAACAGCAATTTTAAAGTCTTGCCACAAATCCTCAATTGGATTTAGGTCTGGACTTTGACTGGGCCATTCTAACACATGAAAATGCTTTAATCTAAACCATTCCATTGTAGCTCTGGGTGTATGTTTAGGGCTGTTGCTCTGCCGGAAAGTGAACCTTCGCCACAGTCTCACGTCTTTTGCAGACTTTAACAGGTTTTCTTCTAAGATTGCCTCTGACCAGCTTCCCTGTCCCTGCAGAAGAAAAGCATCCCCACAACATGATGCTGCCACCACCATGTTTCACGGGGGGGGGGGTTGGTGTGTTCAAGGTGATGTGCAGTGTTAGTTTTCCGCTACACATAGCATTTTGCTTTTGGGACAAAAATTTCAATTTTGGTCTCATCTGACAAAGGCACCGTCTTCTACATGTTTGCTGTATCCTCACTATAGCTTCTCGCAAACTGGAAACGGGACTTATTATGACTTTCTTTAAACAATGGCTTTTGTCTTGTCACTTTTCCATAAAGGCCAGATTTGTGAAGTGCACGACTAATAGTTGTCCTGTGGACAGATTCTACCACCTAAACTGTGGATCTCTTCAGCTCCTCCAGAGTTACCATGGGCCTCTTGGCTGCTTCTCTGCTTAATGCTTGACATTTGTAGGACTTAAGCCCAGTATCCTGATCACACTTTTTATCCCCAAACCCCCCCCCCCCTCCAAATCTTTCACAAATGTCTTGACCAGGTTTTGGAGTAAATGGCCTTGACGGCCTTTTTATTAACAACTTACAAAATTCAATAAATAACATCTTCATAAATAACCATTAAACTTTAATATACTTTTTAGTGTCATAAAGGGAAACAACATACCACTGGTCACTGCGAACAACTTCTTTTAAACCTTAGGCCTCCAGTCGGAAACCCCTGACTCGGAGGCGGTACCCAACCTTCGCAGTGACCTACCCTTTTTAACCCTTCCAGGTTAACCCCTCGTAACCTGAAAGTACCAAAAACAATCCCTATCCCATGGATGGGTACCAGAAACAACCCCCATCCTTTCAAGTATGGGTACCAGAAACAACCCCCATCCCATGGATGGGTACCAGAAACAACCCCCATCCTTTCATGGATGGGTACCAGAAACAACCCCCATCCCATGGATGGGTACCAGAAACAACCCTCATCCTTTCATGGATGGGTACCAGAAACAACCTCCATCCCATGGATGGGTACCAGAAACAACCCCCATTCCATGGATGGGTACCACATGTTCCATACATGTAACCTCTATCTTCTTCTCCAGCGAACCAACACTGCCGGGTCATCCTGACCTGTCCCTTACCCCCTTTTTAACCAACTCAGGGCGGGTGGGTTGGAATCGCTTCCTCCTCCGCTCTACAACTGACGTCGCTTCCCCTCTCCTTTCTTCTCTTCGGCTCTGAGCGCCGCCTTCTCCCAGACCCTTCTCCTTTTCTAAAAGGAGAAACACCGCTCTTAAAACGGCAACTGTGCTGTCCAGCACTGTCATGCCGTCCCTGCGCCTATTTCTCTCCTGTCCTTAGCTCGGGGACACACTTGACATTTGTAGGACTTAAGCCCAGTATCCTGATCACACCTTTTATCCCCAAAACTTCCCCCCCTCCAAACCCTTCACAAATGACTTGAACCAAGTTTTGGTATAAATAGCCTTGACGGCCTTTTTATTAACAACTTATAAAATTCAATAAATAACATCTTCATAAATAACCATTAAACTTTAATATACTTTTTAGTGTCATAAAGGGAAACAACACACCACTGGTCACTGCGAACAACTTCTTTTAAACCTTAGGCCTCCAGTCGGAAACCCCTGACTCTGAGGTGGTACCCAACCTTCGCAGTGACCTACCCTTTTTAACCCTTCCAGGTTAACCCTTCGTAACCTGAAAGTACCAGAAACAATCCCTATCCCATGGATGGGTACCAGAAACTACTCCCATCCTTTCATGGACGGGTAGCAGAAACAACCCCCATCCTTTCATGGATGGGTACCAGAAACAACCCCCATCCCATGGATGGGTACCAGAAACAACCCCCATCCTTTCATGGATGGGTACCAGAAACAACCCCCATCCCATGGATGGGTACCAGAAACAACCCCCATCCTATGGATGGGTACCACATGTTCCATACATGTAACCTCTATCTTCCCCTTCTCCAGGGAACCAACACTGCCGGGTCATCCTGACCTGTCCCTTACCCACTTTTTAACCAACTGAGGGCGGGTGGGTGGGAATCGCTTCCTCCTCCGCTCTACAACTGACGTCGCTTCCCCTCTCCTTTCTTCTCTTCGGCTCTGAGCGCCGCCTTCTCCCAGACCCTTCTCCTTTTCTAAAAGGAGAAACACCGCTCTTAAAACGGCAACTGTGCTGTCCAGCACTGTCATGCCGTCCCTGCGCCTATTTCTCTCCTGTCCTTAGCTCGGGGACACACTTGACATTTGTAGGACTTAAGCCCAGTATCCTGATCACACCTTTTATCCCCAAAACTTCCCCCCCTCCAAACCCTTCACAAATGACTTGAACCAAGTTTTGGTATAAATAGCCTTGACGGCCTTTTTATTAACAACTTATAAAATTCAATAAATAACATCTTCATAAATAACCATTAAACTTTAATATACTTTTTAGTGTCATAAAGGGAAACAACACACCACTGGTCACTGCGAACAACTTCTTTTAAACCTTAGGCCTCCAGTCGGAAACCCCTGACTCTGAGGTGGTACCCAACCTTCGCAGTGACCTACCTTTTTTAACCCTTCCAGGTTAACCCTTCGTAACCTGAAAGTACCAGAAACAATCCCTATCCCATGGATGGGTACCAGAAACTACTCCCATCCTTTCATGGACGGGTAGCAGAAACAACCCCCATCCTTTCATGGATGGGTACCAGAAACAACCCCCATCCCATGGATGGGTACCAGAAACAACCCCCATCCTTTCATGGATGGGTACCAGAAACAACCCCCATCCCATGGATGGGTATCAGAAACAACCCCCATCCTATGGATGGGTACCACATGTTCCATACATGTAACCTCTATCTTCCCCTTCTCCAGGGAACCAACACTGCCGGGTCATCCTGACCTGTCCCTTACCCACTTTTTAACCAACTGAGGGCGGGTGGGTGGGAATCGCTTCCTCCTCCGCTCTACAACTGACGTCGCTTCCCCTCTCCTTTCTTCTCTTCGGCTCTGAGCGCCGCCTTCTCCCAGACCCTTCTCCTTTTCTAAAAGGGGAAACACCGCTCTTAAAACGGCAACTGTGCTGTCCAGCACTGTCATGCCGTCCCTGCGCCCATTTCTCTCCTGTCCTTAGCTCCGGGACTCTTTTGACATTTGTAGGACTTAAGCCCAGTATCCTGATCACACCTTTTATCCCAAAAACTCCCCCCCCCTCCAAATCCTTCACAAATGACTTGACCAGGTTTTGGAGTAAATGGCCTTGACGGCCTTTTTATTACCAACTTATATAATTCAATAAACAACATCTTCATAAAAAACCATTAAACTTTAATATACTTTTTAATGTCATAAAGGGAAATAACATACCACTGGTCACTGCGAACAACTTCTTTTAAACTTTAGGCCTCCAGTCAGAAACCCCTGACTTGGAGACGGTACCCAACCTTCGCAATGACCTACCCTTTTTAACAATTCCAGGTTAACCCCTCGTAACCTAAAAGTACCAGAAACAATCCCCATCCCATGGATGGGTACCAGAAACAACCTCCATCCTTTCATAGATGGGTGCCAGAAACAACCCCCATCCTTTCATGGATGGGTACCAGAAACAACCCCCATCTTTTCATGGATGGGTACCAGAAACAACCCCCATCCCATGGATGGGTACCAGAAACAACCTCCATCCTTTCATAGATGGGTACCAGAAACAACCCCCATCCTTTCATGGATGGGTACCAGAAACAACCCCCATCTTTTCATGGATGGGTACAAGAAACAACCCCCATCACATGGATGGGTACCAGGAACAACCCCCATCCTTTCATGGATGGGTACCAGAAACAACCCCCATCCCATGGATGGGTACCAGAAACAACCCCCATATCATGGATGGGTACCACATGTTCCATACATGTAACCTCTATCTTCTCCTTCTCCAGCGACCCAACACTGCCACAGCACAAATGGGGTAACCCCTTACCCTTGCGTGCACCCCCACACCCTCAGCCCTCACTGTATGCCTTCCAGTGCCAACAAAACCATCCCAACATCATTCAGATGTACCCCATCACTCTGCAGATACCTCCATGTATCCACCTCCAGCTCTCTGTGGCATATGGCCAACCCCCGTTTTAGATGAAAAACCTGCTCACCTCCTTATACAGGCCCTGTCCACCTTCTTAGCTGACCGTGCCCACTGCCTTTACATCCTGCCTACCATAGCAGAACATACTATAACCATACCTGGGTAAGCCACTCATAAACATAAATTCATATGTTTACATCACGAATGAGGTCCCTCATAGATCTGGCTCCCATACCGTTTCCCCCACATGTAACAGCAAAACCTCCGGGCCCTGTACAAACGGGAGAACCTGCGTACTTCCCCCAACACCCAGTTCCACCGCCTTTCTTGGGACCCCAATGCACCTGACCTGAGCCTCCAGCCTGAGGAAACATGACTGCCTACCGTTCGGCCAAACCTCCGCTCTTCTGACCCCCCAATAAACTTAGGAGTGACTAAGTATACAAACTAGGCTCACCTCGCGACCTGTGAACAAAAATAAATGACAGCACAAACCACCTAAACTAGCAATCACCAATACATTATAACAACAGCCCAAAGTCCTGTGAGATATATTACCGCATCAGCTGTGAGCGAATGCACCACTTACATCTATCCGAGTCCTACCTACCAATGCGCCATACTGCGTCCTTTCTCAGACCCCCCCTGGACGCCTCTGTGGCTGCCCCCATCCGAAAGGAATGAGCAGAGAAACTTTTCGGGTCATACCCAGCTGCTGACACCCACCTTCTGACCCCGCTACACGCTGCAACTTTGATAAGGACGCACTTGTCCTCATGTAACAGAAAGGAATCTGCGGTGCCCAGGCCGCATGTCCCGACCAAAGAAAGCTAGTGCAAATGCTGCCCGCAATAAAGCCCATGCATAAAGAGAGCTGTAGACCTTTTCCAAACTAGAATACAAAACCTGTAACATCTCAAAAGAGACCGGGCGCCTCCCAACCCTTTTCTTGTGCCCATCCTGTACCCTTACACCATCTGTTTTCCCAAAACTCTTTGTTATGGTACCGTTGCCCTTGCCACTTAAAAAAAAGGCCAAACCTGCCAACTTGCGGTCAATGGCAGCTGCCCAGATACCCCATTCTGATACCATATTAATAAAATAGAGAACTGCATCGACTACGGCATGACCTTCTGGGGCCATCCAATCCTGTTAAGCAAGCAAACCATTCCTGCCATACCTTTGGAGTATGCATACCAAGTAGCCTTACTCCCAAGTTGCTTGAACCTCTTTGCTGCAGTCCCAAAGTGATGCCCGCTTCTGATGCCAATTCCCGGACCTTGTCCCACTGAAATACTAGACAAAGCGTCAGCCAAAGTGTTATCAATCCCGCATAAGTGTACAGCGTAGATGAATCCATCCCTTGTAAGCAGCGCAGTACCCAATAGCACAACACCCTGACTCCCGGCACGGATGCTGCTGTCAGTCGATTAACCACCTGTACCACCCCCAGATCGTCCCCAGTTACAACAGACCTTTTGGTTGCGGAAGTATTCCACCCCAAATTTTCAAGGCTACAACAATTGGAACAATTTCACAAGAAACCAGATTCTGCATAAACCCGGCCTCGCAACTGGGGTCCACCGAGCAGCGCTCAATAGTCTCCTGAAAGAAGGCACCAAACCCGTGGAGCCTGCAGCATCCGTGAATAATTACAAGTCACAATCGCTAATGGGACATGACATCCAAAAGCACGCCCGCTGAACTATTCTAGGAAATGCTGCCACACCCGCAAGTACTCCCTGTACCCCTTATTAAGGCCCACAAAGTGAGTGGGAGCCCGTATACCCACAGTTGCTACCGCCAGCCGAAGGCAAATTGAATCATACCCATGGGGATTATGCGGCAAGCAACATTCAATTTCCCCAGCAAATATTGTAGTTGACGTACCTTGCGTACTCTAAAGGTCCCTTAACCTCGTCTTTTAGCCTCTCTAGCTATGTCCCTCGGCAGCCTGAATTCCATCCCAAGAGGATCCGTTTCAATTCTCAGGAATGTAATGTTTGCCGTGGGGCCCTCTTTTATCCCCGGAGTTAAAGTAACTACCGAAACGTTCCGCCAGATGTTGTAACGTCCCCAACAGGACAGCGCAGATATTGGAAACCGCCGGGCCAACACATCCAAACCCAATCAGGTAATGCATGACCGAGTCGATACCCGAAACATCCCGGACTGCCCATTCTAAGAAGGAGCTGAACGTTTTGAAGAAGGCCCACTAGATGGGGCAACCCATCAGCAGTCAATGATCCACATACTATGGCCCATTCATGTGCAGCCCATCGAACGAAAGCTCGCCGGATGCACCAGCAATATCCAGAAGGCCAATTCAATGTCTAATTTGGCCACAAATGACCCTTACCCATACCGCCGCACCCATGCAACTGCTGCATCGAAAGAAGTGTACGTTACCCCCCCACTTCAGGAGCAATTGATTCACTGACCGACCCACCTTTCGGAAAGGCCAGGTGATGAATAATCCGAACTTGTTGGGCTCTTTCTAGGGAACCACTTCCAGTGGAGAGACCACCCATTCCAAGAGCGGCCTACTAAAAGGGGGGGAGGCTGGTCATGAACCCTAAAGTAAACTCCTTCCCCAGTTTTTCAAAACCACTGCTGGATGAAGCAGAGCTGCCCAAAAAATCTCAGCCTCGAGTGGGACCGTTGTCAATGAACCAGTTATTATAAAACCGTTGCCAGTGAAAACTGGCCCCTAACATGTGTGCCGCTGCTCGGTCAGGGTATCTAATAAGTAAAGAAGGCATCCTTTCCAAACGCACCGGCGTAGTCCCTCTTACTCCCCAGACCCTCCGACACGTACTTTTCCTCTCTTAAAACCCTTGGACAGTGAATGGGATCCCGCTCCGCCTGAACACATGTGTTTGACTCGACAGTTTGTCCCAAATTTACAATTGCCTGAAAAAACGTATTAGGAGCCCTGCGACTTTGTAATCAGCTTCATCCACCGGCTGATATCCTTATGGGCCCAGCGTAGGGACGGTCGGACGGCCATCCGTTGTCAAAACTATTCATCATACCTTAGCCAAGCCACACCGCCATAAGTCCTGTGTGCACCACTAATGGCCTACAAGTAAACAAACCAAGCCGCACAGTGTTCGGGGGTCTTTTCCCCTATTACGCTCGCCAACCGGCAAACGCCTGTAGCCGATTGGCAAAGGTACGAGGAATCAACCAATATCTCCATTGTTCATAGTCCTCCTTCTTGCTCCCTTCTGGCTTCAACCTGGCCAGGTTGAACTTCTCTGAAGGCGATAACGTGAATATCTCTACTCATTCACCTTTCCAAATTTCCTATTATTTCTATCTGCACATGGGGCTCCCAGGGGGCCCTCAAAACATATGTATACTTCACTATCCGCCAACCTGACCAAGTCTGCTTTTCCATCCCCTGTCTTGCCCTGGCTATCCGGAGCCTATGCGATAAACCGGGGGACTAATCTACCGCCGTAGCCATCCCCGTTGCTGTCGCAGCATTATCACCTGCAACCTTGGGGGCGCCCGCTGCCGGAGGTGTGGCATGCGTCGGTGTCCATGCCTGCCCCCGACTACTTCCTGTGCCTGGCTCAAAGCACTGCACCAACTCCTTGAGCCCAACCGCTAACTCACCTAGCCCCCACGGTTCCTGTCTGGAGTCCTGTCTCATTTGGCGGTACGGGAGTAGACCTGTCCCCCCTGGCTACCGCAATTATCCTTAAACCTGATGGCCCCGGTCTACCACCCTGACCCAACAGACTATGCAAGTAGAAATAAAAGTAAAGATTCACTCACCAGGCTGCCCAGGCCAGGGCCCACCAGTCGTCACTACGGGAACCACCGTCGCTGGATGTCCTAGTTCATCGCCACCCTCCGACCCGGACAGTTCACCTTCAGATCTCTCGCTGTCCATTTCCATCCGACTGACCGCCGGCTGCATCCCCGATGGACCCACTCTGTTTGCCGTGAGTCTGCGGTGATGCTCTCACCCTACTCTCCGACCCGTCCCGCCAGATCCCGCTCGTTGTCCCTCGTGACGGGCTCCTGCGCCTACTGCTTGGCTGGGTCCTCGTCGCCCGACCCCTGTGCTCTTCGTGGACCCTCTTCCGGGCCACATGTGGGCCGTGCTGGCTGTCTGGCCCCCATCCTGAAGTTCGGCGTTCCCTTGCTGGGCCGGCTGGCTGCCCCGATCTTCCCCCGCAGCCCCGGCCACCTGCACTGTGTGTCTGTAACAAGCCATGGGAGCAGAGCCGTACACTGTACCGGGCTCCCCCCCCGCGCCCCAGCCTGTCTGCCGGGTCCCTCTCTTCTCCCTGCATTTGGTCCTCTGGCTCCACTGTGCTCTGGGGTCGGGGGTTCACTCCCCTCTGCTTCTTGCTGCCTCTTATGTGAGCCTACAGAGCCTGCAGCCGGGTTGAACCCCCCCTTTTCTAAAAGGGCAAACACCGCTCTTAAAACGGCAACTGTGCTGTCCAGCACTGTAATGCCATCCCTGCGCCCATTTCTCTCCTGTCCTTAGCTCAGGGACTCTCTCTCCTTGCCCTACAGCTGTATTTAAAATTAGATTAAGTTATACACAGGCGGACTAATTAGGTGACTTCTGAGGCAATTGGTTCCACTAGATTTTATTGTGTATTCTCCCGCTCGCACCCCCCCCCCCTCTAGCAGGATCAGAGCTGGCTTTCCAGCCACTGCTGTGTTGCTCCAAGTGTAAAGTCCCCCATTTGCTTCTTCTAACCCCCAAATTTCCGGCAGCAAGGCAGTGGACCTATCAGGGACAAAGGAAGAGGATTATGGGACATGTAGTCCCCAGGGTGCACAGTAGAATGCAAGGCTAATAGGAGGCTAATGGGCTGTATAGCCCGTTAATACTGACAATTAGGTGCCAATAACTTTATAGCCACCACAGGGGTACCCTTTTGTCACAAATGCATACACCCACCCACTATTGGGGCTGTATGTGTAGTGTGCACATGTGGACCTTTTTTTTTTGGGGATAGGTAATGCCGATACTCTTAACCCTATTAGCATCTGTTATAATTTGGTTTAGCATCACAACAGTTCAGATGATTGCCATCATATGTGTCAGTCTAGTATAGTATCTTTAAAGTGATAATAAAAGCGATCATTAAAAAAAAAAATAACAAACAGGTGATACTTACCGGCTATGTGCAGCAGTTTTGCACAGAGCAGCCCCAACCCTCATCTTCTCGGGTCCCCTGCCTGCGCTCCTGGCCCCTCCCTTCTGCCGAGTGCCCCCAGAGCAAGCAGCTTGCAATGGGGCACCCAAGCAGGCGTGCTCCCGAGTCGCTGCTCTACATATCCATTCACACACAGAGCCGCAGCTCAAGCCCATCCCCTCTCTCTCCTCATTGGGTCACTGGCTCTGAATGACAGCAATGGGAGCCAATAGCTCCCACTTCTGTCTCAGCCAATGAGGAGGGAGAGACCTAGCAGAGCCGAGACTCCTGTGCACAGCGCTGGAGAAAAATCAGGTTCAGGTAAGTATGGGGGAGGGGGCTGGGGGCTGCTGCAAAGAGAAGTTTTTGTATGAAGGTAAAAGACCTTGAGCCTTTAGATCCACATAAAGCCTGTTCAGTTGCTTGTTTTAACATAATACATCCTTTCAGTCTACCATCCAGTTGCTTGTGGCCTATTTTCTATGCAGTATTACAGAGTGGTAGCATACTAAAGTTAAGTTACACAGGTGTATCAGTAGGGACCAAGTTCCTTTAATCTAACATCCTCTGTTGCCTGCAACATTTGTTTAACCACTTGCCGACTGGCTCACACCGATATACGTCAGCAAAGTGGCACACAAATCCCTGTTCTGTCAGGGGAGAGGTGACATATTGTTTGTTCCTAGTAAGTAGGAACAGCGATATGTCTCCTCCCCCAGTCAGTCCTATCCCCATACAGTTAGAAACACTAACTAGGAAACACATATATCCCCTTGATTGCCCCCTAGTATTAACCCCTTCCCTGCCAGTGACATTTACACAGTAATCAGTGCATTTTTATAGCACTGATCGCTGTATAAATGTCAATGGTCCCAAAAATGTGTCAAAAGTGCCTGATCTGTCCACCGTAATGTTGCAGTACCGCTAAAAATCACTGATCACCATCATTACTAGTAATAAATAAATAAATAAATAAATATGCCATAAAAATGCCATAAAACTTTCCCATAATCTATAGATGCTATAACTTTTGCGCAAACCAATCAATATACGCTTATTGCAATTTTTTACCAGTAGGGAAGACCCTCACCATGCCAACATCCAAAATATATATTCAAGGATTGACCAAGTCAAAAAATTACACACAGCGGTAAGCGGTCACAAATTCCACACACAGCAAGGAACGCCGTCCACAGGGGTGTAGCACCAAAAGGGGCACACTTTTCCCCTATGTATGCGGTAATACCAACTTGAGCTCCAACAAAAGGTCTCCCCCTATGTGATAAGCACAGTTTTAACACATTCAGATATTTCATTTGCCTCTATACTTTTGTAGCAATAACTCACGGTGGAGCTGCTGGTTTAAGCGGGCCTGTCCTCTTTGCTCTACACCCTTCTTAAATTGTTCACTCCCCTTGACACAACTGTACTGCAGTGTTGTAACAATATGAGCATTAACTTTAACCCACAATATACACTTACAATTATGGTTACCTCTGCCTGGGTGCTGGTAACTTTACCTGTAGGAGAAATGACAACACTGCACGCAAACTTCAATAACGACCAAAAATAACTTCTTTCTTTGAGTATGTAATATATTTATATAAAGAGCTATTTCAATGAATATACTATCATACCAACGTAGTGTGATAGTATAAGGAATGATAATGACAGTCAATAACAATCACAGAAATATATATATATATATATATATATATATATATATACAGTGGTATAAGCCTATACCCGAGAGCTCCCCCTGCTCTAGCCCTTAAAGTCACTATACTAAAAATGCAGGTCCCTGCAATGAAAGAGGTAGTCCAGACGTCTTCAGTCTTCGCTAGCTCTTATGATTGTAATCCGCAAAGGGTTGCTCCTGGGGGTTTCGCAGTGTAGTATAACACACTAAACAATTGTAATCCAAATGAGTGACTAGGTGTCTTTATATGAAGAAACAAACATCTAACATGCGCTCTTGAACGCTGAAGTCTATTTGGATGTAATACTCTCAGACTTAACTTATTCCGTGGGACTATCAGTCCCAGCAACACTCTGTACAGTTCTAAAGATGTATGTGTAATACTCAATTAAACTTCCGGGTGTCAACCCTCTCACCACACGAATTCCAGGCAGGTGGATGTCTCCGGTCCAGCAGTTCTCAGTTCCGTATAGAGGCACCACCACGCCGTCACACTGTTCCGTCCACAAACGACCAGGAGTCCTCGGTTAACTCCCCATGGGTCCTCTGGAACAATTACGTCTCTTGTCCAGCTCACTGCGATGCGATGGCAGGATACTGCAGTTGCTCCGCTCCTCCGCACGGTAGGCCACAACCCTGTGGGACACACAAACCCATAGAGTCCTGCTGGCAGGCCACGCGTGCCAGGAACAAGAGAGCTAAAATGGCCGCTGCTTACCCTTTTATATCCTCCCACAATGCAGTTCAGTTCTGACTTTGTCCAGGAGCACTGTGGGTGGGTCAGAGCTACAGTTCCAAAGTAAACAATGAATCACTTCCATGTCACTGAGGCCTGAGACGTAAACTTACCGTACTATATCAATTGTCTACAAGATGGCACTAATACAACTATTGTACTGAATAATATACATAAAGCTAGAAACAACAGTTGTCAGCGCTACATACTCCCCTTGCTCTAAATCTTTGGTCCCCAAAGATATGTAAGACCTTGTTTCTGCTACACATCTTAGCCTCTAAACGAGAACACAAGACCAACAGAGGAGCCTCCCACCAATTTTCAGGTGTTGGAAAGCTACCCTGTGTACCCACAACTGTTACTTTAGTATCAGATACAGGTGTGCCAAGGGGTGAAGCAGGGCTCTCATTATCCAGATTGACTGAGGAGGAACTAGGCTCATCAATGTTCCTTCTACTGGTAGCCTTTGTGGTTTCCGAACACTCACCCAATGTATCGTATGTTAGTCTCTTAGGTGGGCGAATGTTCCTCTTTTCCCTTTGTTCTTTTGGTGTGTCCCCTATTTCTGGCTGGACACCATTTTCTTCTATTTCAGTAGGAGATGAACACTTTCCAGTTCGTTCCGACAATGGCACAAACTCTGGAGCTTCTGGCCTGAGGGCCTCACTACTCTCCTCGGCTGTGGGTGATGAAACACTCGCTTCAGTTTCAGGTGTATTAGACGACTACAACCAGCTAATGTCCATCTCTCCCTCCTCACTGTCTGCAGTTGCCGAAGTTCCAGACTGGGACCTAGTTACAGACCGTTGTGCAACTTCTGATGTGGATGATGATTCCTCTTCGGGGATTATCCTGACTGCATCAGTAAGGGGCAAAAGTTGATTCCAATGCCAAGTTTTAGTTGGTCCAGCACTTCCCTCTGGCCTGATCTCAAATACTGGGAGCCCTGGGAGCTGTTTACACACAACGTATGGCTGTGACCTCCATCGATTTGCCAACTTGTGTTTTCCAGGAATACCCAAATTCCTTAGTAAGACTCGGTCACCGGGTTGAAGATCTTGGACCCTTACTTTAAGGTCAAAGTTTCTTTTATTCCTGCCCCCTCCATTTTCTGACATGGTCCGGGCCTTCTCATAAGCAACCTTTAGACTCTTCCTCAGCCTGTTTGCATATCCGCGGTGGGAAGCTTCTGATGTGTGATCCAGAGAAGTTCCAAAGGCCAGATCCACTGGTAACCTAGCCTCACGCCCAAACATCAGCCGATAAGGTGAATATCCTGTGATGTCACTCTTGGTGCTGTTGTATGCATGTACTAGAGCGGCAACATGCTTACTCCAGTTGGGCTTTTGTTCGGAGGTTAATGTCCCCAACATATTAAGAAGAGTTCTATTAAACTTCTTCAGCTGAGGGTCTCCTTGCGGATGATAGGGTGTAGTTCTGGATTTTTTAATCCCCAGTAGATCCAACAACCTCCTGATGAGTGTACTCTCAAAATCCCTTCCTTGATCTGAGTGGATCCTCTGTGGTAAGCCGTAATGGACGAAGAACTACTCCACCAATGTCTTAGCCAGTGTGACTGCCTTCTGGTCTTTCGTGGAGAAAGCTTGAGCATATCTGGTGAAATATTTCCTTGTCCACTCAGGTCAGATTCTAGGCACAGGAAGTCTATACACACTAGATCCATGGGACCATGGCTTGATAAGTGTCCCATTGGGGCTGCCTGTTGTGGCAGAGTCTTTCTCTGTATACACCTATGGCAGGAGTGACAGTAACTCTCCACTTCTTTTCTTGTGTAAGGCCAGTAGAATCTATCTCTTATCAATTGAAGAGTCCTTTCTGACCCCAAATGTCCATGACAATCATGTAAAGCGATCAACACTGTCTCTCTGTGCTTCTCTGGTAGTAACAGTTGCCACTTCTCCTCAGGATCTTCAGAGGGGCCCCTTCGGTAGACCACCCCTTGCAACAACTGCAACCGATCCCACTCTTTGTGTAACAACAGAGCTTCTTTTCAGGCGCTTTTCAAAAGTAGGTGAGGGTGTTTTCCCTCCAGAGCTTCCAATACCAGGCTGCAGAGTGGATCCTCTTGTTGATCTTTCCTAAGATCTTTCCTTGATAATTTAGGTAAACCCTCGGCAGCAATCTGGGAGACATTGCAGTAATACCTGGGTACTCCTGCTGTAGTCACTCCAATCTCTTCAGCTCTGGCTCCACCTTTCTCCTGCTTAACGGCTCCTTCACAAAGGGCTCTTACCCCATCTGGGGCAAGTTGAGTCCAAACCTCTTGGGAGCTCAGTGGACTGTGGGGTCTTCTTGACAGCGCATCTGCATCTCTGTTGCCCGCTCCCGGTCTGTATTTCAGGCTGAAGGAGAATGTTGAGAGGGCAGCCAACCACCTATGGCCTGTGGCGCCCAATTTTGCGGTGGTGAATAAGTATGTGAGGGGGTTGTTATCTGTTTTCACTACAAATTAGGCACCATAAAGATAATCCCTCAGCTTGTCTACCACAACCCACTTCAAGGCCAGAAACTCAAGTTTATGAGTTGGGTAGTTCTTCTCAGCAGGAGACAAGCTTCGGCTCACATGAGCAACAGGCCTTTATTGTCCATTGTGATCCTGATAGAGCACTCCACCCAGCCCATCTCGGCTGGCATCCACGTGCAGTTCATAAGGCTTGGTAGGATCTGCATAGGCTAACACTGGAGCAGTTGTAAGACTCTTCTTCAATAGACTGAATGTCTCCTCACATTCCTGAGTCCACTGATCCAGAATAGATTCCTTTTTCTTCCGGGGCCCTTCTTTTTGTCTCCCAGGTTTCTCCGAATCCACCTCAGCCTCTTCCTGATTCTTTAGTAGTTCTGTGAGTGGGTGAGCTATTTTTGCGAACCCCTCCACAAACCTCCAGTAGTAGGAACAGAATCCTAGGAAGGACCTGAGCTCAGTTACATTTGTGGGCCTTGGCGATGAGGTAACAGCTCCCAATTTCTCAGGATCAGTTGCTATCCCTTCTTCAGACACAATGTGCCCCAGATAGTTCACTGAAGATTGGTAGAATTGACACTTCTCCATTGAAAGTTTCAAAGCCTCTTCATGTAACCTCTTTAGAACTTTTTCCAGTCGCTCTTCAAGCTCTTCAATAGTTTGGCCAAACACAAATGATATAGTCTAAGTATACTAAGACCTCAATCAAATTCATGTCGCCGACTGTCTTCTCCATGAGCCGCTGGAAAGTTGCTGGGGCCCCAGACAGACGTTGTGGCATTGTTGAATTCATAGAACCCCACGGGGGTGATGAAAGCAGTCTTCTCCTTATCCTCAGGACTCATGGGGATCTGATAATAGCCACTCTTCAGATCTAATACACTGAACCACTTCATCCCTGACAAGCTCTGTAGGGCATCTTCTATACGGGGGGTAGTGTATTGATCTGGGATGATCCGTCGGTTCAGAGTCCTGTAGTCGATACACAGCCGGAGTGACCCATTTTTCTTCCTCACCACCACTATCGGAGAGGCGTATGGACTCCTGGACTCTTTGCTAATCCCAGTCCTTTTTAGCTCAGCCAGCTGTTCTCGGAGGTCTTCAAGGTCTCCCAATGGGATTCTCCTTACCCTTTCCCGGAAGGGTTTGTCTTCTTCCAGCCGGATCTTGTGCTCTGCACTTTTGGCATACCCCACGTCAAACTCACTCTTTGAAAAAACTTCCTTCCATCTCATGAGCTGGGCTTTGGCCCTCTCCATCCAAGCAGGCGTAAGAGAGGTGTTTTTTGGGTAGACATTCTCTATGGGAATCTCTTCTTCGGAGCTCCTTGTTACATCTCTTGGCGAAACTGGGGTTGCTTGATTCGCCTGCCCAAGCAGCATTCTTGCTGGTATCTTCACAGGCAAGGCTGTCGTGTTCTGAACACTGACTGAGACTCTCCCCCTGCTTCTCCTAAGTGCCTTAGTCGATAACACTTTTGGAAGTATCTCCAGACCCACATTCTCTTCCTGGGTGTCCGTTTCCAAGAAAATGAAAGGACCAGGTCGCTTCCAACTCAACTTAACAGAGGCCCTTATGCACACCACTTCACCTGAGTGTAGCAGTTGTTTACCTTGGTCTAAACGCCAGACTTTTCCCACTCCTTCTGCTGGGGTCTTCTGCTCATGTACTATGTCCTTGTACACTTGGGTTAGCATGGGATGTACCTTCATGGCCGGGGCAATTTCCTTCTGTACAAGGGGTATCAGGAGTCTTCTGACCAGATCAGTGTTTGTTCCGATGATGAGGGAACTTTTGTGGGCCCCAGGGGGCCGGGGACACACAACTGCCAGGGTGTCGAAAGCCTCCGACTTTCCAGCCACATTTGGGTCAAAGGTGAGTTTGATAGGGATATACCCATTATAAGGAAAGTGCTGGGTACCTAGATCCCATATCTCCAAGTCTTCTAACTTTTGCATGGGCAGATGCTTGAGATGCTTCATGAGAAGTCTTTGTATAATAAGGTCACTTGAGCTCCGGTATCTAGCAGTGCCTTGGCATAGATTCCTTCTATCTGGATTGGGATAATCGGAGAGGGTCCCACCAAGTTGCGGGGAAACTCACCCTTAGTGTTCAACTTCTTCTACCTACCAGAGTGCAGCTTGACTCCTCGTTTCCATGGACGCTTTCTCAACTTCATTCTTCCCCTGTCTCTCAAAACTTTGGGAACTTGGGTTTCGTTGGAGTTGACGGCAGTTACAGGGCGCCCAGTTGACTCCTTCACTGGGGCCCTCTGAAGTTTTCCGCCGGCTTCTGACGTTTTATGGCTGCTCTCGGACTTGGACACACATTCCCGAAATGTCCAACCCCTCCACAGTTGAAACAACATCCAGATCGGCTCCTGAAGGTGGAGTCTGGTACCTTCTTCAATTTTTCTGTCCCTTCATTAGGCGGGTTTGGGGGTCTCGTGGTCAGTAAAGCCATCATTTCCATTAACTGAGCCACCTGAGTCTTGAGAAGCTCAATCTGGGGATCATCCTCCATCACATTAACTGTTCGGACTCCAACAGTGTGCTTTGGTTCTTGGATGTTCTCCTACTTTCTCTCCAGAATAGCTTCTTCTTCCCGCACAATCCGAATCAGGTCTGGGTATTTCAGTATGCCTCCATCTTGGCGGGTTCTTAACTGGAGGGTGATGGGGTCCAAAGGCTGGGCACCCCTTAGGACTTGTTTGGCTCGAATCTCATCCACCTTACATGGATCTATTCCCTTCTTCAGTAATATCTGGTGAATGACCTTGTCCAGCCGCCTCACATATTCTGATAACTTCTCTCCAGTTTCCTGATAGGTGTGTTCTAATTGGTAAATTAGGTTGGAAACCTTTCAGTACGTCCAAACACATCTTGCAGGATATCTAGATAGTCTTGGGCTACACAGTTTTGTTTACTGAGTTTTAAATTTCGAATGGCCTCGGAAGCAGGCCCCTTGAGACTGTCAGTGATCCGCTGCTTCTTCTGTGTTTCAGGGATGTCCCACTCATCCAGCACCTGTGTGGTCTGCTCCAACCATTCTTCAAAAGTATCTCCTCCTTTGGGTACAGGCTGTTGGCCCGAGAAGATGCCCAGTTTCGGTACCCAATCCCTGAATAGGTTGAGTTCCCCTTCTGACATTGGGATACCAAGGTTCCAAGGGCTGTGATGAGTTCGGGTTCAATTGCAGTCAGTGCTGCCTGCGATGGACCCCTTGCTCTTGGTAAACTCATCTGAGAGAAGGTGGCAGAATCCTCCCCCTGCTCTCTTGGGTGGGTCAGGTAAAATTTTGTTTTGTCAGCAAGTTCAACACTATCATCCTTGAGGTTTTCCGGAACTCCCTTCCTCCATTCTAATAAGGCATAGGTGCGGCATGTCCCATGGTCAGGTCTTACTGCGACCACCTTGGCTCTTTGACCTGGGGATAGTGTTTTCACCACTTGATTAATGTGTTCCTTCTCCCAGATATCTCCCCAGAGTTCCATGGCTACGCTCGCTTCTGAGCGGACGCCTTCCGTCTCACACCACTGTGCTGCAGTGAGGGGATCCATTTTAGGGTTATTAAGAGGGTGTTCTGCTTTAGAGTGACAGTGATCCCGGACGAACCCCCACATGTAGCAATAACTCACGGTGGAGCTGCTGGTTTAAGTGGGCCTGTCCTCTTTGCACTACACCCTTCTTAAATTGTTCACTCCCCTTGACACAACTGTAGTGCAGTGTTGTAACAATATGAGCATTAACTTTAACCCACAATATACACTTACAATTATGGTTACCTCTGCCTGGGTGCTGGTAACTCCACCTGTAGGAGAAATGACAACACTGCACGCAAACTTCAAAAATGACCAAAAATAACTTCTTTCTTTGAGTAAGTAATATATTTATCTAAAGAGTTATTTCAATGAATATACTATCACACCAATGTAGTGTGATAGTATAAGGAATGATAATAACAGTCAATAACAATCACAGAAAAAAAAAAAATATATATATATATATATATATATATATATATATATATATATATATATATATATATTTATATATACATACATACAGTGGTATAAGCCTATACCCGGGAGCTCCACCTGCTCTAGACCTTAAAGTCACTATACTAAAAATGCAGGGCCCTGCAATAAAAGAGGTAGTCCAGACGTCTTCAGTCTTCGCTAGCTCTTATGATTGTAATCCACAAAAGGTTCCTCCTGGGGGTTTCGCAGTGTAGTATAACACACTAAACAATTGTAATCCAAATGAGTGACTAGGTGTCTTTATATGAAGAAACAAACATCTAACATGCGCTCTTGAACGCTGAAGTCTATTTGGATGTAATACTCTCAGACTTAACTTGTTGCGTGGGACTATCAGTCCCAGCAACACTCTGTACAGTTCTAAAGATGTGTATGTAATACTCAATTAAACTTCCAGGTGTCAACCCTCTCACCACACGAAATCCAGGCAGGTGGATGTTTCCGGTTCAGCATGTCTCAGTTTCGTATAGAGGCACCACCACGCCATCACACTGTTTCGTCCACAAACGACCAGGAGTCCTCGTTAACTCCCCAAGGGTCCTCCGGAACAATCACGTCTCTTGTCCAGCTCACTGCGATGCAATGGCAGGATACTGCAGCTGCTCCGCTCCTCCGCAAGGTAGGCTGCAACCCTGTGGGACACACACACCCACAGAGTCCTGCTGGCAGGCCATGCGTCCCAGGAACAAGAGAGCTAAAATGGCCGCTGCTTACCCTTTTATATCCTCCCACAATGCAGTTCAGTTCTGACTTTGTCCAGGAGCATTGTGGGTGGGTCAGAGCTACAGTTCCGAAGTAAACAATGAAACACTTCCATGTCACTGAGGCCTGAGACGTAAACTTACTGCACTATATCAATTGTGCACAAGATGGCACTAACACAACTATTGTACTGATTAATATACATAAAGCTAGAAACCACAATTGACAGCGCTACACTTTTATAACAAAAAAAACGAATTTTACATTATTCAGCTGCATTAAATACAAATAACAACCTTTGGAATTTTTTTTTTTTTACTCACCTTTTCAGGTCTGTTGCTAGGGGTTCCTTTGTAATCTGCCTCTTCCTCTCCAAGGCGCCTGACGTCATTTCCCTCGGCGCCCGTGCTTGCTAGTGCTCCTGGGAGATGTCTGTCATCATTTCCCAGGAGTCACTGGGCAGTGCCGAGGGCTTCGTTGCCATCACAACGGGGGCAGGCACTTCCAGTGATGCCGCACGTTTTGATGGCAACAACAGAAGTGTACGGCGCTGCGCCATACATACTGAGTAGGGTTATCCCGATACCGATACTAGTATCGGTATCGGCACCGATACCGAGCATTTGCCCAAGTACTTGTACTCGGGCAAATGCTCCTGATGCTTCCCCCGATACCTGGAAGTCAGCTGTGATCGGCGCATGGGGGAGTTACAAGATTCTCCCCAGCGGCTTTCAGCGGCTTTCAGCGGCTTTAGTGACATACAGCGGTGATCGGTCACCGCTGACTGTCACTGCATCCACCTCCATGCCCCCTCCGTTCCTCTGTCCCCCTCCGCTGTCCCCCTCCATTCCGCCCTTCCTCTCTCCTTCTCTGTCCCCCTCCGCTGTCCCCTCCGTTCTGCTGCCCCCCTCTCCTTCCCTGTCCCCTCCGTTCTGCTGCCCCCCTCTCCTTCTCTGCCCCGTTCATTCTGCTGCCCCCTCAGCTGACTCTGTCCATTCACATAACTGAAACATTGTAATCTCCTGTGATTACGATGTCTCAGTTTATGAATGGAGAGGAGCCGCTGTCTTCTCTCCATTCATTCTCAGTGCAGCTGAGGCTGCAGAGAAAGGGACTGGGGAATCTCTATCCTCTGTCTCTTTCTCTGTCTCAAGGGGGAGATATCAGAGGTCTGTTAAGACCCCTGATATCTCACCAAAGCCCCCCAACAGGGCTGATTAAAACAAAACAAAACAAAAAACACATATTGCAATAAAGAATTTAAAAAAAAATATTATTGTAAAAAATAAAAATTGTAAATAAAAAAAAACCACACACACATACACCGTTCACCCCCCCCCCCCCCCCCCGAAAAAAAAGAAAGCACTGTTAAAAAAAAAACATTGTCACGTGACATTAAAAAAAAAGTATCGGTAATCGGTATCGGCGAGTACTTGAAAAAAGTATTGGTACTTGTACTCGGTCCTAAAAAAGTGGTATCGGGACAACTCTAATACTGAGTATGTGCGAGAACAGGCGGTGCATGCTGGTCGCTCAGCTGCACCAGAGTCTGGAAGATAGTGCTTGTGGGCTTCACATGCCCACAAGCAAGATGGTAATATACAAGAACAAAGAAAAAAGGGATCTTTCTAAATTAAATCGGCAATCGACCACTGTTTGAACAGAGACACGTGAGTGCTAGTAACAACTTTTTAAGTATTAAGATATTCATCCTAAAAAAAATTTTTTTCACAGTTGGAACTCCGCTTTAAGGGGACTGTATACTTACCCATCTAGTCACTTGGTCCGGTATCCATCGGCAATCTCTTAGTACTATTCATATTGTATTGAACACGTTTATAGTGGAAATTTGTGACCACTTACCGCTGTGTGTGATTTATACTCAAATACCTATACATGATTACCATGATTACTATATACCAGTGGTATTTTCTATAGACCACATGATATATGGTGTATCCCATTACTTTAGACACACATATGCAATTTCGTTTTTTTTTCGGCTGTTTGTCAGTTTGGTCAAGTTCTCCCACACCTTGAGCCACAAGTTTACCAGCACCTACCCAGTATCTGTCCTGAGGAAGCTAATATTTTAGTGAAACACGTCGACGAGCAAGTTTTTGGAGGCATTACTGGATCAGAAATTTTTCTTTACCTTGATACAGTATTAAATTAATCTTTGTACCATATGTCCATTCCTCTATAACTGCATTATTGGGTAACTGGTAACTGTGTCCATATAGGGTGTTGTTTGTATGTTGGTTTATATGTTTTTTAACTATGTTGTAATAAAATTTATACTTTTTTACTGATTCTCTCTCTCTTTATGTGCCCACAAAGTCTGTTATTTTTTTTTTATATGACTTTGATTTTTTTTACCAAAAATATGTCGAAACATATATGTTGGCTTAAACCGATGAAGAAATTAGTTTTTTAACAAAACATTTTTGGGGATATTTATTATAGCAAAAAGTAAAAAATATTGTTTTTTTTTCCAAAATTCTCACTATGTTTTTGTTTATAGCACAAAAAATAAAAACTGGAGAGGTGATAAAATACCACCAAAAGAAAGCTCTGTTTGTGGGGAAAAAAAGACGCAAATTTTATTTGGGTACAGCATTGCATGACCGTGCAATTGTCAGTTAAAGCAAAGCAGTGCCAAATCGTAAAAAGTGCTCTGGTCAAGAAAGGGGTAAAATCTTCCAAGGCTGAAGTGGTTAAAAGAGAAGTTTGGGAATATAAAAGAACGAAAAAATTGTAACGCTATCAGTAACCAGTCCTGACACATTTGGCTCTACTGATCTCCAATAGATACATGTGAATACCCCAGACCCACTTTCTTCGTGATACATGTCCCAGGCACATTCCTTCTCAGGGTGAAAGTCCTTTTTTCCCGTGGTGGTGGATTAATTAAGGGCGCAAGTCATTTTGAATACATTTTAGATGTTTTAATAATGAACATGCATGAAGAGTGGGAAGAAGGGTGGAGGGAACACAGGATACCTGAAAGTTCCATTAACAATACACAGTCTCTAGTCCCATACATGGTCTTCTCACTAATATCAGTCCTTCTGTAACGAACTTTGCTGGATGGAATACATCTCATAAATGTGGCTTCTTGTCAACTGAGGTTCCTGCATATTCTCAGTCTTAGAATACAAGGCAGGACAGCAGTAGGAAGGTTCATGTGGTGCTTCCCAGCTCGGTCGGTCACTCACCATTCCTGTGGTAGGACAACTGCAGCCTTGCTTCCCCAAACGGCCAGTAGTACTTCATCTCAGCCAGCAGCTTAGGGACACCTCCCATGACAGGAGATCCCTCAACACTACATACCTCTAGGCCCTAAGGCCTGAGGCCTAGATAAGTGGATCACACAGACATCCTCTCAAGGGAAATCCCTGGAGGGTAAGAAAAAGAGCAGGAAGTGACTCAGATATTTAATAGCTCTCCCAGCATGCACAGAAAGCTCCCCAGGCCTGCTGATTGGTCAGGTAATAAATATCTATAATGTGCAGTGATATCTCTAGCACACAATGCTGGAGAACACTCACACAGCATGTCACTGAGAATAATCACTGGACACTTAGAGTGCACAGCCAGCACACAGCTAAGCTGACTAACCCTAAACTAACAGATCCAGGGCTTTTTTTCAGCTGGAACTTGGTGGAACTCAGTTCCACCACCTCTGGCTAAGTCCCTCTGCTCACCACTATCACTTGCAATCACAGAAGTCCGGCTTCTGTGTTTGCAAGTGACAGCTTGTCTCCCAACAACTCCCACAGATCTGATCTCTTGCATGGGTCCCACTGAGTGCAGGATGGGGACAAGGGAGACGCAGATGCTCGGGGTGCAGTGCAGATCCTGACCCTCCCACTGGATGATCTCCCTGCAAGTGAGAGAGGCAGAGCCACCTACAATGTGCAGGGAGGTACTAGAGCCTGATGGATGGTGGAGCTTTAAGCAGGAAGAGTGAAGATGGGGGCAGTGGAAGGGGGGGGGGGGGTTGCATGCAGAGGTCGGAGCTGAAGAGGGGTGAGATGTGGATGGGGGGTGCAGAGGTAAACAGCTGTGGAAGAAGGCTGAACTCTGCACTCTGTGTGCAGCGCACCCCTGAATTCTGCACATAGCACACCCCCGAACTCTACATGTAGTGCACCTCTGAACTTTTCACTCTGTGTGTAACACTTCCCCCCTTAACTCTGCAATCTGTAGGTAATGCACCCCTGGTATTAATTGCCCCTTTAGGACCCTTCCACTGGTTGTCCAAAAATGTAACCACACCTACTATTTGATGCACTTTGGAGGGTGTGTGTGTGGTGGGACCATGGTTGAGTTCCTGCACCTTTTTTCTGAGAAAAAAAGCCCTGAACAGATCACAATACACAGCAAAAAGAATTTAGGAAATCACTACATCCCTACAAAATCATACTTGCCTAGATGACTGCAGCACCAATCCCAGCTGCTGCTGTCCCCCACCGCCTCTAAGACCGTGAACTGAGCAATCATATAAGAGCTGCTGTGAAACACATTGATCTACTCTAGGTCAACAATAGGTGCTGATGCAGGGAAAAAGTCTGACTGCTTGATGCCTATGACCCCTCTGTATCATCAACTTTTCCAGCCTAATCTACAATTATTCTAATTGAATGTGCTGTTTGATTGATATGTAATGTGCTGGGGTTCCTAAATTGCACAGGGGGTTTTGTAGGAAACACTAAGAAAAGGTAACTCTTTAACACCCCAATGTTAATAAAAGAGAATATGCCTAAGGAGGATGTACCGTACTTGCAGCATAAGAAAATTAGCCAAGAACTGCTTCAAAGGTAGTGGCAATCATTCTGTCTTCATGGACAGAGATGTCATCTCTTTCATCTTATCAACTAACACGCAATTATTAATCACAATCCAAGATGAAATTCTAAAAAGTTTAAATCCTGTACCTTGCATTACACAGTTGTAATGATTAAAGCAAGAATGATGGCTCATCGAGAATTAAAAAGAGTGTCCTGAAAAACTTTAAAATATAGGAGAGTTGTTAATAACTTCTGTCTTGCTGAGAACATAAGGGTCCTAATTTCCATATTTGGTCTTTAAACATCGATAAATAAAAGACAAATTAGTTAAGCATAGTTATTAATTTTGCATTATGTAACAGTACAGTTATGTGGGTTTAAATTACGATTGAACCTTTGTATAGTTCTCCTTTAATAAGTTCCCACCACCCCTCTAAATGCCATCCACTAAAAAAAAAAAAATATCTTCTGGCCCATTCCAGTGATCTTCACTGTGTGGCCCCACTTGGAGCTACACAGTCTTTCTCTGGAAAATGTCTGCTTTGAAATGTACATACGCAGTGCAGCAAGCAATTCACCTGAGGCCACCATGAATACAGTTTTTTCATATGAAAAAATGAGCTCATGGCATGCACAGCACAAAGCAGCAATTTTCCAGAGCAGGGTCACATTTTTTGCTAGTGTAGCGCTGCCCTCTTGAGGGTCGTAAGTTATATCAGCACCCCCCTGGTTGCCCTGACCCTGCGAGTCCTCTGCCACCTCTGACACCCTGGGTTCATATATTTTCTCTTTTTAAATGACAACAAGAAGGAAGTAAATACACCAGAATTGATTAAACCAGTAACTTGCTTACTTAATGAGATGAAAATGAATGTAGAGAATCAACTCAAGTTTACACTTCGAAATGCTATTTCCTGTAGGAATGTTATCAGTAACTAAATGACAATCACCTATCAGATTTAATCATTTAACAGTAAATATAATAATTTCTGTACACAACAAAGCACATTCAATGCCTATGTGACCAGGCTACAGGAGAGCAGAGGAATGGCCCTTATGAGTGTCAGACCCCTCTCTACTAATCCTTCACACATAAATGCAGAACAGTAAATAACAAGTTTAACTTTTAGTAATGAGAAAATTGCATTGGAATTCAACTTACTCTGTCAGAGAGTTCTTGGTGAATTATAGCTCTATGAGCTTCAGCAAAACAAATCCCTGAAGTGGGGAAGGAGGTGAAAAGTAGTCCTGTGTTGCTGTGCGGCAGTCCAGTTGATCTTCAGCTAGCCCTTGATGTTTAATTGCATGCAAGGAGTTTTTGAATGACAAAGCAAAGCAAACTAAATCAATAAGTTGTGAATAAACAGAAAACAATCTTCCTGTGTAAATCAAACTAACTGGATTCACAGTGATCACTGACTTAAAGATGTTGCTCTCTGTGGAACTACAAGTAGCAGCAGGCAATAGGAGGTAAAGATGTCTGTATATAGTGTCTATTATGTTTGGCCTAGATCCTTGGCACTAAAGATGATAAGTTGTGCAGAAGACGATGCTGTCTATAAGGTTGGGCTATTGCCTGCTCACCACACTGGAACAAGAGATGATTATACATGATGGATGATGATGATGACTGCTGTCCCTCAGGAATGTAGCTAAGGGGATGGCATCCGGCCTCTGCCGCACCTCTCTACGGCTCACCCGAATCTGGTTTTACTGCAAGATGAATGGAATATTAGCGGCCTCCAGGCTGCCACCTAACAGCTAAGGGCTGTCCGCAGATGTCCCTCTGAATATCCACTGGATGGTTGTGCTGGTGCAGGCCATGACTCAGCTGCAGCTCACACTATTACAGAATCCGTGCACACAGATCCACGCCAAGCCCCAAGAGAGTGTACTAGGCCTCAATACATCCCTTTTATAGTCTCTCCCAGCGGTCTGTTCTTCTCCATCAGCCAGCTAGTAGTTGTAGTTCCTGATAATTCAGCCAGAGGGCAAATCCCATCCATAGGGACTACATATCCCAAGATGCTTTGCTCTACCTTGTCTTTGAATAAGAAGGTAACAGGTCAGCATCACACTCAGCACAAGAGGGAAACGGCTCTCCCTACAGCAACGCCACACAGTGTCTCCTGATGGCAGGAAAATGTATATATCCAGCTCCTGGTTACATCCTCCCCCCACGTAAAGTCTTTGGTCCCCATAGAGGCAGGGATATTTATCAACAATTTCTAGAAAGAAACGAATAAGTCAACACTAACCATTATTCCAATTCAACAAATATTGATATACCGTATTTATCGGCGTATAACACGCACAGGCGTATAACACGCACCTTCATTTTAAGAGGGAAGTTTCAGGGAAAAAAAACTTAAATTTTAAATAAGGAACTTTGAAGCAAAATAAGGGTCAGTGCCCATCTGCAGCCTCACAAGTGCCATCAATGCAGCCTGATCAGTCCACATCAATGCAGCCTGATCAATGCCCATCTGGAGCCTCACAAGTGCCATCAATGCAGCCTCATCAGTCCACTTCAATGCAACCTCACAATCGCCATCAATGCAGCAGCCTCACCATTGCCATCAATGCATTAGCCTCACCATTGCCATCAGTGCAGCCTGATCGATGCCCATCTGCAGCCTAGAGGGGACAGGGAAGAAGGCGGGATGAGCGCCGACAGATTACATACAGTGAGAATCCCCTATGATAGACAGAACAATGGTCCAATGGTGGCCCAGGAGATGGGACTTCCTATTACAGAGGCCGCCAAGTAAACAGGAGATTCTCACTGTATTTAATCTGACGACGCTCGTCCCAACCCCCTCCCTGTCCCCTCCGAGGGAGCTAAAATTGAAGTATTGGCGTATAACACGCACACGCTATTTGCACACGATTTTCTTGGTGAAAAAGTGAGTGTTATACGCAAATAAATACAGTACTTCTGGATTCTGCTGAAACCACTTGTATACATTTTCAGTTAACTCATAGTTTTCTGACAGGCCAGGGCAATAGCCATTTTGCACTCAATGGTGTCAGAGGTTACAGCAGGGTTTTCTTCTAACCAATTGATGGTAGCAGAGTCGAGCATGGGGACTGGCCTTTGAATAGTAGGAATCTATTTATCAGAGCTCTCTCCCATATCATAGGTAAGTCTTCTAGGAGGATGTATATTTTTCCTCAGTCTGACAGGAGAATGAGCTTCTGGCCTTGGTGTAAGGTTTCTTTCAGGACTTTTTACTGATGTAAAGTTCCCTTCAGGGCTTTTTACTGGTGAAGGGTTCCTTTCAGGGCTTTTCACAAATGTAGAGTTCATCTCGGGACTTTTCATATTGATAAGGTCATGAGTCACTGACAGTAAGTCTGTGCATGGGTGGAGGGACCCGATTAAAGAATGGTAAGACCAGCTTCATCAACAGCTTCAGAGTTTAGCACATTGCTCCCACCTTTTTCTTCATCTTACAATGACGATTCCTTCTCCATATGGCTTTCTGGCTCCAGCACGGGTAAATCTCTATCGGTAAAGCTATTTCCTTCAGCCTGATTCAGCATTGGACCAGTACTCCCAGTTTCAATAGCATCCATTCTCCTAGGCAGTGGTGAGGTATTCACTTCCCGATCAGGTGACTTTTCCACCTCTTTTAGTGGTCTTTCTCTAGTCCAATTACTGATTCCTGCATCAACGTCGGTAGTTGAAGGCCACAACTAGCAAGGCACCATCTCCTCATCCTCACTCTCATATTGTACCGGCACCACAGGGCACATAGGAAGTCTTCGACGAGAGCGAGTTCTGGGTGGACTCAGTTCCAATGAAGGTGGAGAAGAAACAGGAGGCACTCGAACAGCATCTGATAAAGGAAGCAGATGGTTACGATGCCACATTTTGAAAGGCCCTAGCTTTCCTTCAGGTTTAATTTGGTAAACTGTAATCCTGGAAGCTGCTTGCAGGTGATATAGGGTTAAAGCCTCCAGCGGTCAGCCAATTTATGTTTTCCAGGCACACCCAAATTCTTTAGCAGCACTCATTCTCCTGGCTGTAGATCTTGCACCTTCACCTTGAGCAACTTGCACAACTGATGTATTAGTCGACTTTCAAAATCTCTTCCTTGATTGGAATTAATCCTGACAGGTAGTCCGTAATGAATGAAGAACTTTTCCACAAGGACCTTTGCCACAGTAGTAGCCTGTTGATCTTTGGTAGGGTAAGCCTGGGCATACCAAGCGAAATGGTCAGTCACCACGAGAATATGACTTCTTCCACCTGCATCAGGTTCCAGGCACAGGAAATCAATACACACCAACGCCATGGGCCCCTGACTCTGCAGATGTCCCATGGAAGTGCTGAAAACAGTTTTTCTCTGAATGCAGGATAAACAGGAATGACAATAGCTTTCTACCTCCCGTCTCATGTCAGGTTAATAGAACCTATCCCTGACTAAGCGAAAGGTTCTTTCTATGCCTAAAAGTCAATGTTCCTCATGCAGGGCTACCAACACTGATGTGAGATGCTTTTGAGGAAGGAAAAGTTGCCATGTTTCCTCTGACTCCTCAGAACGGCCCTCCTATACAGCAAATCGTCTCTCAGTTGCAGTCTATTCCACTCTCTGTGTAGTATCTTAGCGCCAACCACAGGACTCTTCAATAGCAACACTGGATCTTGCTTAGGCAAAGCTTCAATGACCGAGTGGCATTGGGGATCCTGATCTTGATCAGTTTTCAAGTCTCTTTTTGATAGCCGAGGAAGACCCTCACCCCGCACTTGTGTCAACCCACAGTAAAACTGAGGCACCCCAGAAGGAGGGACTCCTATGGATTCAGCTCATACAGTTCCTTTCAGCCGTTGGACCAGGCCTCTGCACAAAGCTTGTACAAAAAGGTGGTTACTGCCCCCACCTGTAACTGGTCACGGCTCAACTTACTGACTAGCCTGCGACCAACCGAATTGACCTGTCGAGCAGCATGCACAAAGTTTGCACTCCTTCTGTAGGCACAAAAGTCCATTCTCTGGGTTCTTCTACTGGCCAGCTCCAGGCCGAAACTTCAAACTAAACTGAAATCCAGCCAGTGCAGAATTTAGCCACAAACATTCGGTAATAGGAGCAAAACCCCAGAAAGGATCTTAATTCCATTACAGTCTCTGGTCTAGGCCATGCAGTGACTGCTTCCAACTTCTTCGGATCTGTAGCTTTTTCCCTGGCAGAGACAACATGGCCTAATTAGGTGACTGAAGTTGTGTAAAACTGACACTTTTCCAGTGATAGTTTAAGCCCTTCCTCATGTAGTCTTTCAAAGACCTTCTCTAACCGCACCTCATGTTCTTCTAGGGTCTGTCCAAACATTATGATGTAATCCAGGTATACCAGAACTGAAAATCAAATTCATGTCTTCCATGGTTTTCTCCATTAATCATTGAAATTTCACTGGTGCCCCCGAAAGTCCTTGTGGCATCCAATTAAATTTAAAAAACCCAAGCAGACAGATGAAGGCAGTCTTCTCTTTATCTTCAGGGATTTATTTATTTATTTCCTGTGGGGAAATTCCATGCCGTTTTAAATCAATGAACTTTTATGTGTGTTGTCGGACCGACAATTCATTAATAGCCGCGAGTAGTTTTAAATGACTTTTTTCCTTTGAAATGCCATTTTGCTGTCAGAATGTTCTAAACACGGGAAACATGCTCCCCTTTACAGACATATAAAGACACCCCCCCGGTACGAAATTTAAAGGAATATTACACTTTTATTGTTTCACTTTAAGCATTATTAAAATCACTGCTCCTGAAAAAACGTCCATTTTTAAAACTTTTTTTTTGCATTGATCCATGTCCCCTGGGGCAGGACCCAGGTCCCCAAACACTTTTTATGACAATAGCTTGCATATAAGCCTTTAAAATTAGCACTTTTGATTATTCATGTTCGAATCCCATAGACTTTAACGGTGTTCGCGTGTTCGAACAAATTTTTTGTCTGTTCGCATGTTCTGGTGCGAACCGAACAGGGGGGGTGTTCGGCTCATCCCTATTCCTCAGAGGAAGGTCCAGGAGATCCAGTCTCAGACAAAGCAGTGATGGTCAGGCCTTCTATGATGCTGAAGGAATGCATGCAGTATCTGGGGGTTCTATCAGCCACAGTTCCAGTAGTCCCGTGGGTCAGTTGGCACAGAAGGAGGTTTCAATACAACTTTCTTCTTCAGTGGGATCGTCTGCCAATTCCGATAATCTAGTCCCTGGTTTGGTGGTCAGTAGCTCGCAATCTTTCCCGCGGAGTTCCATTGAAGGTGTCATGAAAGACGTCCTGTTAGCACAGTTGTGGGCGGAAGATCGATGCACAGAACTCCTGTTGTTAGAGCCAGCTAGCGCGAATGGACACATGCGGGCAAGATATTTGGGGGGCACACTCTAAAAAATGCATTAAAGATGGTGCAGCCATACGACCATACAGTAGAAGAAAATATTACAGCGCACACATGCAAAAAAGACATTTACCTCAAGCAAGGCTAGTTTAAAACACCTAAGCATTTCTAGAAAAACATTTTCAAAAAATATGGGGATTTGGTCACACCATATTGCTATATGGTGCTAAGCCCACTTACTGCGACAAAGTACCCCATAATAGTGTAGGACCCACTGATTATGGGGTACTTTGTCGCAGTAAGTGGGCTTAGCACCATATAGCAATATGGTGTGACCAAATCCCCATATTTTTTGAAAATGTTTTTCTAGAAATGCTTAGGTGTTTTAAACTAGCCTTGCTTGAGGTAAATGTCTTTTTTGCATGTGTGTGCGCTGTAATATTTTCTTCTATTGGACACATGCGGGGGCGCGCTAGCGCGAATGGGCGTATGCGGGTGTGTGATGGCGCGAGCGGGCACGTATGATCGGTGCTCGGGTGTGCACAGACGTGCAGTGTGACAGTGTTTGGCGCCAATGGGCTTATTTAAAGGAGCCTGTCAGCATGCTTTCTTGCTGTCCGGTCTATAGTGTTCCCTGTGACCTTAAGCTATCAGTATACCTGTCTACTTGATTCCTGTTACCCGGCCTGCTCCTGACTACTCCTGTTTGCTGCCAGTCCCCGACCCCGGCTTGTCTGACTATTCTTCTGCTTCCTCCTACGGTTGTTCGCTGCCTGTCTGTTGTCGACCGGTCCATACCCCGACTACAATTCTGCCTCTGTCTGGTGCCTACTCTGCCCGCCAGTGTTGACCTGGCCTGTCTGACCCCCCTTGCATTCGGGTTGAACTACAGAACACCTCCCTGCTGCCTGCTGCTCCTGAGTTCCTGACAGCTATGGCACTTCTCTGCACAGTCAGCTGTTCCAGTGTTCCTGCTAGCCCTCCTTCAACTGCACCAGAGGTCCGGATCAGCTCTACATCTGCTACTTGCCGAGCACTTGTGGCCCCCTGTGCTCTTGAGTCCCTGTTTTCTCTATCAGGGGTTCTCGAGCCAGAAGCACACGAGAGGCTACTCCCTGCACTCTGGGATCCGCCACCAGGTACCTGACAGAAGGCCTCAGAAACAATAGTGGTGTCGAGCAATGCCAGTCTGGCAGGCTGCGGGGCACACTGCCTGGGACAGCAGGTTCAAGGCCAATGGAACCTTTGTGGGGCGAAGAGTTAAAATTTCCTGGGATTGGATGCTGTCAGACGCGCTCTTAATGTTCCAACCTATGTTGCGAGGTCGAGCTGACAAGATTCTTTTGGACAACAAAACTAAACTACAGTGGCTTATGTGTCAAGGGGGCACAAGAAGTCACCCTTTCCTTCAGATGGCATGTCAATCTTCCTATGCACAGAGAAGAATCTCGGCTCTCTTACAGCATCTTAACTCCCAGGGCCTGGCAATGTTTTAGCAGATCGCTTGAGTCGAGGCTTCGGGGATCACAACAAATGGGGCCTCAACCCCAAGTACCTACGCAAGATTTTCAGGGTCTGGGGGACGCCTTTGATAGATCTTATGGCATTGGAGGAGAATTGTCAACTGCCTTGCTTCTTCTCCCGGACCTAGCATCCACAGGAATTGGGTAAGGGTGCTCTGTCCAGGTCTTGGAATTTCCCCTTGGTGTATGTGTTCCCACCGCTTCCATTGGCTCTCAAAATCCTGCTGAAGATTCAGCGAGAAAGGGTCACAGCAATAGTAGTCCTACCTTACTGACTCAGGGAGCTGTGGTTCCCTCTGGCTTGGAGGATAAAGTTGGGCTCACCAATCCCTCTGCCTCCTTGTCAAAATCTCCTTCTGCAGAGTGGGGCCTGACACCCGAACCGCAGGAGGATAAAGTTAATGACATTATTACAGGCTCGTCAGGACGAATGTAACCTATCACCGGTGCTGGAATACTACGGAAAGGGGTTGGGACCTTGGATCTCCTTCAGTATCTAACATTTTGGAGTTTCTGCAGAGTAGTCTCCAAGGTTTAGCAGGGTCAAATCCCTGCCTTGTTGGCTATGTCGTGTACAAGATATGCTCTACATCTGTTGGTGATCTGATTTTTAGGGGCAGCCATAGAAATCAGACCTCCATTGAAATGTTTTTTTTCCAAAAGAGGACTTAACACTAGTCTTGGGAACATTGCTGGTTCCTCAGTTTGATCAAGCTTTCTCTTGTTCATTATTTCTTTTAACAGGTTTTTGTTTTTTAATAGCCGTGGCCTCGGCCAGAGGAGACTCCGAATTGTGCGCCTTCTCATCTAAAGAACCATATTGTTTGGTGCTCCCAGACAGGATAGTCCTTAGGCCGATACGGAGCTTTCTACCTAAGGTGGCCACATAATTTCGTATGAACTGGGAGGTCATTCTCCCAGCCATTCCAGAGGATACAGCTGATGATGAGTGGAGTAGGTTAGACCTGGTCTCTGCGGTTTCAACCTACCTGAAATTGACTAAAAGCTTTGGAAAACAAGATCAGCTGTAGGTTTTCCCAATGGGGCCTAAAAAGGGTATGCTAGCAACATCCAGAGTTGTGTCTTCCTGGTTTGTCAAGACCATGCATATTGCTTACAAAACGCTGGGCCTTCCTCCTCCTTCAGAGATCAAAGCACATTTGACGAGGGGTATGGCAACATCCTGGGCATAAGCGAAGGTAGCCCCTGAGGTAGTTTGCAGAGCAGCAAGCTGGAGCGCGCCTAACACCTTTTATTAGGCATTACAGGCTTAATGTGGCTTGTCCGCCTGAGGAAACATTTGGCTCTACGGTTATTATGGCGGCTGTTGCCCATTAAAAATTTGGAGTAGCATTGCATTAAGGGTTTGACTTATTTTTTATTTTTTGTGTTCCCTCCCTTCTTATTATTGCTTAGTACATCCCATAGTAGGTTGGCATGGGGAGGTCCAGGAATAAGGAAAATTGTTATCCATACTTACCATAATTTTCCTTTTCTGGATCCTCCCCATGTCAGCCGGAGGATTCCCACCCAGTTTATCCCTCGCGAGGCGGGTTTTCTTTTTAACACTGGTGTGGGCAGACAGCCACCCTTTTATGGTCTAGAAAAGAGGTGGTCCTGGAGGGGTCAGAGGGGGCGGAGCTGACCCATAGTAGGCTGACATGGGGAGGATCCAGGAAAGGAAATTTACAGTAAGTATGGATAACAATTTACCTTAATTTTCCACCATAATTTGCAAATAAATTCTTTCCAAATCAGACAATGTGATTGTCTGGATTTGTTTCCACATTTTGTCTCTCATAGTTGAGGTATACCTGTGATGACAATTACAGGCCTCTCTCATCTTTTTAAGTGGGAGAACTTGCACAATTGGTGGCTGACTAAATACTTTTTTGCCCTTACGGTAAATTACACTAAATATTGGGTGTGGCTTTAAAATTCTGATTACAATCAACAAAAACAATCTGGGATCCCAAAGTAAATTTACCCACTGCACACAGTGCCCCCCAAGTCTCCTTGTACCTATAAAATCATGTATTCTTTGTTTACTGTGTCTTACAGACACATATAAACTTCAGTACAATTAAAAATGAAATGCTCCCTTTACATATGATTTTGGAGACACTGAAAATAGATACAGAACTTACACTTTGTCTGAGACTACATTAAAGAAGAACTTAATTAAAGTAGCCAGGGTCTGCTTAGCAACCCACAACTGTTGAGGCAATGAACACTTTGGTGAGAAGCACCAGAGCAATATAGTTTATAGAGTGTAGGGGTCAGGAGTACATAATGCACAGAGAGCTGCAGTCAGTGCTGGGTTTAGAAGTACATAACACACAGAGAGTAAGGGTGTGGAGTATGTAATGCACACTGTGGGTCAGCATTGCAAAGCGAAAAGAGTGCAGGAGTCAGGGGTGTGTAACACAGTGTAGGGGTCAGGAGAGTGCAAAATTCCCCCAGCAAGCAATACTCTCCCCCATTTTACCCTTTAAGCACTGCCCCCTCCAGTATTATTCTGCATGCTCACCCATCCCAGCACAAATCTTTGAGGCCCCCACCCCACCAAATAAACCTCCCCCCAAGCAATATTCCTCTCCTCCCAGTACAAATCCTCCATTACCCCCCCAATCCCTTCTCTCACAACAATTCCTCTTCCCTGTCCCCATCCCATCCCAATTCCCCCTCCCAGTACAAATTCTCTTTCCTTTTGCCAAATACCAGAACTTATTCTGACATTGGGCTCCAGGAAATAACCTGCATGAGGGAGGGATTTTATTGAAATCCTGGGACTGTCCCACAGGATCAGAGACAATTGGGATGTACAGTATGTCTACATTCCCACAGAAGCCAAAAGTCTACAAAAAAATAAAAACAGCAGACAAGTTTTTGACAAATCCTTTATTAAAAAATAGAAAAGTTTGAACTGTGTCACTCTTTCTTGCAACAACATCAATGTATGCACCACCCTGTGATGAAAATTAGTGTTCAGTATACTCAATCCAGCAAATATTCCAAAATATGTGAAGAGCTGTGCTCCCACCACAGACAAACTCCAGCGCCCCTACAAACGTGTCTGCTCACCTTCAATCTAGACCTTCTCAACAAAGGTCAAATTTGTGTGTTAAAAAAAATCAGGTAAGTATCAGAAGTATTCCAGACCACACACAGCCTCGGCCCAGATCATTTATCTCTCAAAGGTCTCATGAATCAAACAGCCAGTCCAGCCCAAAGGGAATTAATCCCACCTATCATCTAAAAGGGAAAACACTTGTATGTACAATCCTTTGTGATACAACACTTCTTAATGCAATGGATGATACACATTAAAAACACACGTAGGCAGGTGCAGTCGACTTTCTCCACTGTAGGTGGTGCTCGTCTGCATCGGCATTGCAGTTGTAGAGGAAGTCAAGAGGAACATGGTTCCTCCATGGTTTCCTAGGTCTCTGGGTAAGCTATCTGAATGGATGCTGCCACCCCATGTGACCCTGGCAGCCATCTTGGTTCAGGCAGAGCCTGTGTAATGTCTAGTACACACGATCAAAAAATCGGCCGAAAAATACAGCTTTCAAATATATCGTAGGATAATATGATCGCTAGTGCACAGCTTTCGAGAGCTGATCACGACAGTTCATGCAAAATAATCCGAAGGGACAAACACAAAAATTTTTCTTCTACGATACCAAAATTAACGATTTTCATTTAGTCGGTACAGTATTGCTCCTGAAAAAAAATCAGAAAACCAGGATCATGCATGTTCAGAAATGAAAGAATAAATTACTATACAATACAACACATTACATCACTTCCGAAGTTGTATTCTGTCATACGAGAATTTTCATAACTTTAGTAACCTATCGGTTTTTGGTGTGAGACTAACATGAAAAAAAATTAACGATCATTCATTCAATATGCTCATCGTGTCTGTACAAGGCTTTAGGTTCTGGCTTCCAGGCTTGGCATGCATTTCACATGTGGGAAGTGTAGGGACAGGTCACCTGTCTGACAGAGACAGTGATTAGCATCAGGGAGAGGTTCCAGACGGGTAGGGAAAGAACAGGGACACCCCATCCTTTCTGAACACCTCCCCATTTGGGTACAGACCAGCCAGGCCGCATTCTGCCCCTCAAGACAGGCGCAGTCGGCACAACAAGACCTGCTCTGCTTCACATTGCTACTGCATTCTGTGAGAGTTCCCAGTCGGCGCCTTCCCGCCAGGTTTGTTGTAGACTGCTGACTCTGGGTGTTTAGTGCTGCTGCACCACGATGTATCTCCCCACATTTGGCTTAGTTGGCAGGATATGTCTCTTCTTACAGCGGGTGCAGAAAGAGGAGCATGTACAATCATGGCACTGCTAGGATCAGTCCTGGCTCTAGTGCCCAAGTTTAATGGCTAAAGTAACTCGGCTGTACCGAGCTTCCACAAGAACTAAAGGACTAAAGAGATATTGATTATCAGAGCAGAAAAGTTTCCTTATTATGATTATCTGTAGATCATGCTGTTGTTTGATCTCTTAGCCATTGGACAACCATGAGCCTTTGACAAGCTAGCCATTTTGTGTTCCCAGCCCCGGAATCCACAAAAAGCTCCTTAATTATGAGGGCCAGATCTAATGAGACAGCTCCTGGCTCCTATCACCTCTAAGTGAGACTCTTCATCAGAGTGTGTGCACCCTATGTTGCTGTTAATGTACCAGCATGTAGTTCAAGAACAGAAGGGCTCAGATAAGGAAAGGGAATGTTATGGTGGCTGGAGAAGAGAGAGATGGCCTATTTCCAAACCTCAATGAAGCCTGAACCAACCAGGGTCTTATGTTGTATTACAGATATACCTAAATGTAGAAAAAGACTCCAAGATAGAGTTATTCCCCAAAATTAGCTTTATGAGAGCACTGCAAAAGGCCCAAGGAAAAGTACCAGTCAAAGTTTGCAACACCATGGACTCTCCAATTATGGGAATGTTGCTTGGGCAGGTGAGCCCCGCTACCTCCATCTCTTATATTTCTCCAGAATTCTTCTATCCAGCAAATACTTCAATACCATCAGAGTGAAAGAATAGACTTCAGGTTCAGCTTCTAAGAGGGCAAGAGTTGCCCTCGGAGAATGATTTTGATAAGGGATTTGCAGATAGTACTCAGAATCGCATATGGAAGATTTAGGGGTCCAGTAAGGGTGGGTCACCACTGGGAAGGGCTAGAAAACCCAACAAACTAGATGCTCCTCAGGAAGTCATAGCTACAGGCACATCAGTACGCTAAACAACAGTTCCAGATGTCCTCGCTATATATGTGAGATTGTACCCAGCACAGCCCAAAAAAGCTACCAGTCTGCGCTGGGAACAGGTTGAGCAGATCAAACAGTCTACTTAATAGCCAGGGAGCTAAAAAAAATATATATATATGTAGCACTTACCCCCGAAGGAGCGGCTGATCAATTGTTATATCTGTAATTCACGTTTACCACCTAACCCATCGCAGCACATAAATCCAAAAACACAGTCCATATTGCATTTTTCTCTTGCTTTATTAAATAACATGAACTGGGATGGGAAAAGGGTTTCTTTTGAGATGCTCTTTTGTTGCTTTATCATCTTTTCTCTGCCTCTCATGCAAGAACCTAGAATAATTGCGGGTAATAGGAAATCACTTTGTGTGATTTCTTCATCGGGGAAGATGGAAGTAGATTTGATAGAGAATAATTGATAAAGAGTCACTCTGAATAACTTCTTCATCTGCAGAACTTCTTAAGAACAGTCTGTATCTCTATATGTGTGCTTGCAGCTTTACCGCTACCTCTTTACCACTACTTCCCATCTGCATGGTACTTTCAAGTTGAGCTAAAGAAAAGTGGCTCTGAATAACTCCTCCCGCTTGACCTGTTTGAAATCCCGGGACATTGCTGAACCCAAAGTCACAGACCATCACCGCCTGTCTCACTGACTTGCGTACCAAAATCCCTCAGCCTCTGGCAGTACCCTTCCTTTGGGCTTTCACTCACGTGATCAATAGTCCATGTGCCACTCATAAACGATCGATAGCTTAGTTTCCTTCCGCTTTGTTGCTACTTCTTCCGCAATGATTCTTTGTTCCCTTTCCGCTTTTCTGGCTCGCTCCCTTCCCCGCAGGGGCGGCCAACAACACCAGCAACTACATGCTGTACAGTGTCATCTCTTCATCTATGGAGGCCAGTTCCCCACCCTTCTTGAAAGGGGGGCTCCATTGGCTCCCCGGAGGGGGGACCTCTCCCATCCGGGAACCAGGCTGGCTTCTCCTAGCTCGAACAGGAACTCCAAAAAAAACCCTCTGACTGACCATGTGACTCGGCTTTTATATGGGAGTCCCGGGGCATTTCCAAACAAGTTATTGATTGGCCGGGACTCGCATACAAACCACCTGCCACTCAAATCCAAATGAACAAACAGGCCTACTGTAATTGCACAACCCTGCCTAAATTTTCCTGAAACTATAATCTAACAAAAAAGGTCACATACTTTAAAGTAAGTGCCCGCTACATATATATCTATATATAGATATATATATATATATCTATATATAGATATATAGCTATATACACACACACACTGTATATATATACATATTTATATATACTTCTCATATCCGTGACACAAAGAGCTTATCTCTCTGTTTACATGATCAGTATTTTGAAGAAGGAAATTGTACTGCTATACGTTTAAAACTTTAATTTGTAGTGCAGTGACAAAATTGGTAAATTTATCAGTAGATTTTAGAGCAGAAATAACAGTATTATTTTCTATTCTAAAGCCAGGAGAATACAGTGTACAAAAGGACTGGCCATTAAAAGCTTCATGGAAATGCAGCCTTCCACTGATCTTTGCCAATCCAATGTTTACCATCTGTACACTTCACAGCATGAATAGAATGTTTCCTAAAATGTGTTAAAAATTAATTTCACCCAACTAAATTGGGCTATAGCAAACAGGCCAAATTTTAGAAAACTAATTAATTTTTGCTCATGCAGACATATTTAAATATGACTTAAAGTGACTCTGTCACTAAAATGTTAGTACTTACAGTAACTGCAGTGTTGGGTATCAGAATTTGGTACAGTTGTTCTTTCATTACTTGCCCCCCTAAGACTTTTCTTCCTGCTAGATAGACTCCTCCTGCCTCTGAGGGTTAACTTTTCACTGCCCAACAGAAAATGCACTCTGTACTGGCAGCTATTATTATGGCAAACTTTTTCATAGCTCACAAATAGTCTAGCAACCCTCTCCTGTTATACACACTGTAAGCCAGACAGTCCACAGAAAAACCTCCAATTCACAAACTTCTGTCAGTTGATATGTGCAACAGCAGAATGTACCACAGGGATGTCCCGACTGACAGGCCCCCACATGTAGCGCTTACCCCTGGAGGGGCCGCTGACCCAGGTTTCCCTTGCTAGTACAGAGGCCACCTACCACAGACAGAGTTCCATGTACACCAACAATACAGTCTCAGTCTAGGGGATGTCTTTTCAGAGGTCATTGCTGAGTAACTTTCAACAGGAGAGGAGTTTGGATCATAGGATACTCCAAAACAAAAATAGCAATCGATGGGAGGACAATCTTCAATCCTTATCACTGCAGTCACAGTGTCCCAAGAGCTGACCACCACCCAACTTCCACCAGTGAGGGGGATTAAAGATCCTTCTCCTGAAAACCTCTATGCAGTCTTCTTTAGGCCCTTAGCCTAAAAACTTGGTCCTAACCTTGCTTATTAAAATTGTCCTGCTGCTAACCAATGCTGCTGTGTCATGCGTGGTGTGGCCTTTTTAGTACAGTTCAGCTAATTCTCCGTCTTCAGCCTCTTAGGTCCCTTTCACATGGGTGGACCGAACAGGTCCACCTGGCAGTTTTTTGGTCGAACTCGATTGGACCCCCCAGTCTCCTCTATGGAGCAGTGGGTGTCAACAGCTATGTGTTTGTTGACGCCCACCAACATCTGATCCTGTCCACTAAAAACAGGCAGATGGGGATCTGTTCCCCATCTATCTGGTGGATCAGATCAGATGGCAGATGGCAGATGACAGGCAGGTGGTTAGTTTACATACAACCGCCCATAGAGGAGAAGGGCTTTGTCTCTGTCCACTCTGCATAAGTGGAGCAGACACAGACCAGCCATCTGCCTGCTCAGCTGGGATTAGTGGACAGATTCCCCACTGAGCAGGTGAACTCCAACGGAGCCCGCCCAATGTGTAAGGGGCCCTAATCCTTAATGAGTTTGATAGAAAATGTCCAGCAAAGGTACCATTTTGCCTCAGCAAAAACAGAGACAGCCACAGCAAACTACTGCCTAATTTATATTTGCCAGTCAAAGTTGGTTTATTAGCGCTTAATGATGTAGCAAGGTCTCTGGCCTTGTCCAGTCTAATGAGAACTTTCCAAGCCAGAGATAGCTGACATCCTTCAATATGTAGTGGGTTGTGAGGCATAGTGGGTGCAAAGATAGTGAAAGTCATTGGGTGCCAGACACTTCTTGGATGTAAAAGAGGTTTTATTTCTCTTAACAGTCCTTTTCGTATTTTTGGGGGACAGAGGGTTAGGGCCAGGACACCCTTAAGTAGTTGTAAATTCAATTGCCAGACTCTGAGACTTCAACAGGACAGCCGTGCAGGGAAAGGCCCCAGCAAGGCGCCACTTCTGCACATGCAGGAATGCTGTCTCCTATGGCAACAGTCTTCAACGGTTCCCAACTCAAACGTAACAGTACTTTCAGCTTCACTACAACTGCCTCTTGTAGTTCTTCAACACTGAGCTCCCGGTCTTTCACTAGGCCCTCTGATTCACTGACTCTGAATCCCTTGAGCTCCTCCAATCTTTGCGGTGGTATCTCCCTCAAGTGTCACCTACTCTTCCCTGCTGGGTCCCTAGATTGGCACTCCAGATACTTCTCAAGCTTCACCCCTGCTAACAAGGCTACTCTGCAAGCATCACCTCCGCTGGCTGGGTCCCTGACTTGATCACCGCCTGAAGTTTCCCGATTCTCCACCATGCCCGTTTGGTGAGAACGCTGCTCCGGCATTTGCCCCAGCCAATCACTGTGGTCCCCGCAAAGGTGACAGGTCCCTTTGTGGTGACAGCTTCCCCTCTACCTCCGACCACTGACAGGCTCCCCGGCTGGCAGAACCGTCACTCCCAGCCGGTCTGCAAGCCGCAGTCCCAACCATGCGTGGCTCTCCTGCCCCTGGACAGGCCCTCAGACAGACCAGCAGCCAGATGCCCCAGGACAGGCCCAATCTCTGGCATGGCAGCCTGGGGCATACAACACATGTCCACCCAGACAGCCGTTTAGGTGGAGCAGAACACAGATCACCTGACTCCACCCAAATATATAGGTGCTCCCAGCAGGCCAAGGGATTCAAGAAAACCCCTACCCATTGGCTGAGATACTCCATATACCCATAACCTGACCTTGGGTTGCCCTTCTCATATCTAGTACCACCAAGTACCCGGCCACCTAGTGCTAGAAGAGAAAAGTGCAACAAGGCCAAACTTTGAGAGAAATCAACAGATCTCTATCAATCAACCAGGATACCTACTCCTGGCAAGTAAATTTGTGAGGCGCTCCCAGCCTAAGCTACAGGGTGCTACATCCTCGCCCTGCCCAAAAAACTACATCTCAGAGTTTGCAGAAAAGGTCATTTTTCAGCCCTCAAGCCTGAGAGCGTATGTTCTGACAAAAACTAGGATAGGTGGGGAAACAGGGAAAGATTAACAAATACCTTGTATCCACCTATCCACCTTGTTGGGATATAATCCCTCTGTCCTCCCTTATTCTAAGGGCATTATCATTAACCCCTGTTCATTTCCTTCCCAGTATGTTACTTCACAATACTCCTAATGAATGGCTGTAATGCCAGGAAACGCGTTGAATGCCACTAGATGCCAACAGTTATTTATCTCTATTACATATGTTTTTCAATCGATCTATTATACCATATATATTTGCCATGTCTATTTTCTATCTGTATTGCATGCTATGAGCAGCATATTTAGTGTAAGTCTTGTGACTACCTATCTATTTGATAAAAAATATCTGATATGTATTCTAGATTGTAATAAATAAATCATGTACTGTAACTTAATTTCTGTTGTTGTTTTCTCCTGACATGGCGTTCCCTCATTTAAAGTCCCACAAACTCTTCCTTTCTACCTACCAAATCAGGGATGTAGTCCGCCACGTGTTTTATACAGTGTGTGTGTCAGGTCACGTCCATTTACTGAATAACCAATAAGAGTGTATGTGGCATACCACATGAAATAAATATGGTATTAAACACATGAGAGAATAGATCACATATGACAAGGAAATATCAAAAATAGTTATGTACAGCTTTAAAAGTAAACAGGAACAATTGTATTAAGATTAGGTTGTCATTAGGTTAGATCCCTGTCTCTACTTAGCCAAGGAAGACGCGCCAACTCAGCAACACCGAAAAGAGAGTAAACAGCAATGCAAATGCATTCTATCCTATGGTAACATGGTGCAGTATATACATACGCGATTAAGCAAGTTTGTCCTCAGCCAAAGAAAGCATAGTAGTGTAAATACGCTCTATAGAATATTGCATTATTTCCTTTTTTTTGAAGCAGATCCAATCCCATCCTCCATAGTTAATACCACCTTCTTCCCATTGATCAACAAACTTACAGTACATCATGTGAATAAAATTCACTCACTAGAAACAGTCAAGACATATGGTTCAGTCCATTATTCACATGCATTGTGGGAATTGACCCTTCTATTATAGCCTAATCTAACTAACTAACTAACACTGATGCCGCGTACACACGGTCGGATTTTCCGACGGGAAATGTTCGATGGGAGCTTGTTGTCGGAAATTACGACCGTGTGTACACAATTCCGACGCACAAAGTTCCACGCGTGCTCTGAATCAAGCAGAAGAGCCGCACCAGCTATTGAACTTCATTTTTCTCGGCTCCTCGTACGTGTTGTACGTCACCGCGTTCTTGACGTTCGGCATTTCCGACAAGATTTGTGTGACCATGTGTATGCAAGACAAGTTTGTGCCAACATCCGTCGGAAAAAAAACATGGATTTTGTTGTCGGAATGTGCGATCATGTGTACGCGGCATTAGAGTCCAAGGCATGCTACAGATTATCGATTTCCTTCTGGATGAACTACATTTCCCAGCAGTTTTCCTTCTTCTCCAGGGACAACTCTGGGCACAAAGGCACAGCTGCATTTCAGGCAACAAGCAGCCAGGTCTTAATTCACACTTCGGGACACATGCCCCCTTGCAAAAACATCTTCAGTCTGTCTGCACGACAGCCAAAGACAAAGAGACATTCTTCATCATTTGCCACCAATAATCTGCTGAAGTCCACAGATCGCTCTTCAGGGTGGAACACTCCAACAACTTAAATTCTAGCCAACGTGGCTCAGATGATAATTTCTTGTAATTGCCGGTAGCATCCAGTCCAGCACAGTTCTGGCAATACAGCTTTCTGAGGTGTTCCCCATTAACAACACTTTAAATGGGTGTGCAAGGTGGTTGTCAGCATAGAGTCCTTGACATCACACAACCCATATTTGTAATCCACAAGGTCATGGTATCACTTTGATGTTGTTTCACCAGTAGTAACCGGGGTCGGGTAGAATAACAGTCTCTCCTGTGCATTTACTGTGGTGACAAACCACTTTAGATCCCTTTTATCTGGCCAGCGGAAGATTACACCATCCGTGTTGATCTTCCTGCCATAACCCCAAGTATTCAATACTGACAGGTACTTTCCAGACATTTTAGACGACAACTTCAAAAAGTCTGTCTTAAGAGGGATCTGAAGGAACCCACGCACTGCTTCGTCCACCCATTGCATTTTCTTCTCAGAGATCTCCTCTTCTAGATGAGAAGGAATGTAGGGGTATAAATACCCGTAGTCTTCTGCCACTGTTTGATTATAATTCTCTGTATATTGGACAGCCGAGGCAGAGTCTTAGAGTCTCCATATCCAGGTGGGACCCGAGTGTCCTATCAGGCTTATGGTCTGGTTTACGACTAGGCATGGGCATAATAGGACAGGCTTTGGGGACACATTGAGCTCCATGGTCCTCCTCACAGGACCTGGCTACGCTGATCAGCGGAACTGCACTGGCTGACAGCATAATCTGCACACTTGCAATAGAAGTAGCAGGTGTTTTGTCCTCCTGCACATTACTGGTTAACTCTTCATCGCTCTCTCCCCACTTCCCTGAGTAAGACAAAGGGGGTTATTTACTAAAGGCAAATCCACTTTGCACTACAAGTGCAAAGTGCACTTGAAATTGCACTGAAAGTGCACTTGGAAATGCAGTCGCTGTAGATGCAAGGAGAATAAAAAGCAGCATTTTAGCTTGCACATGATTGAATAATAAAATCAGCAGAGCTTCCCCACATTTCAGATCTACCCCTCAGATTTACAGCGACTGCACTTTCAAGTGCACTTTCAATGCAATTTCAAGTGCACTTTGCACTTGTAGTTTGCACTTGTAGTGCAAAGTGGATTTGCCTTTCGTAAATAACCCCCAAAGTGTCTGAGAAGAGTTCCGAGTCCATCAGACGGAATGTCAGAATCTGAGATGTCATGCCAGGATATAATTGCGCTAGGTTCGCGCCTTGACTGGCACCTCTATGACATCCCCCTTCACGGCCACTGGTATCACTTCCCCCACAGCACTCACTTTTCACTGACTTACTCAGCCCCGTTGCTTTTCTCACGGGTAGCTCAGACATCAGTGTGAGTAGTTGGGCCCGACCTCCACCTCTAGGAGCGATCGACTTGTAGGATCCACGGAGGTAGAGTTGGAGGGATGACCTCAAACAGATGCTCTCCACAGTGTCCACAGACAATCCAAGGCCTCAACTACATGGTCAGGCTAGAACATTTTCCACAAATCAGTCCTAGAGACTCGTAGCCTCTAGCCGTATACAGGGCAAGCTTGCCCTTCATTTTGTACCCCACTCCGGTGTCAGTCAGGACAGGTTTTCCATCACTCAGACCAAAACAGACACTTTCACCACTTTCACCAATCCGCCATCTCACGTACTGCGCTGTATCTCCTTCACTAACTCACAATCAGACATACATGGCTGCACTTCCTTATCCTCCTCTGCAGAGCGGGGATTCCTCCCACTGCCAACGGATTGGTGCGAAAGTTCTTTGGGAACTCTGGCGCCCGCCTTCTTCTTGTCGCGGCATGCCAAAACTGTAATGGAGTCCATTTTGAAGCCTGTATTAACCCTCACATCGCTGGCAGGAAGTGCCAAAAGACCAGGCTGATCTTTTCCCCCGAGCAATGAGACTCAGTGGTTCTTCCCCATGTTGATAGTACACATGTCAACACAGTCTACAGTATTACTGCGCTCAAAGGAGGTGAATTATTGATGGGGGTTCCCATTTAGCCTGACGGCCTCTAGGAATGGCAGAACAGCAACTTTAGGTACTAAAGACGACCTGCAGTTTTTTGTTGAAACAATGGATCTTCCACTAGTAGACTTTACAGACTGGAGGACATACAAAGCAGGGACCCCCCTACAACGGCCAGAACAGTGGCAACAAGTGTCACATAAGGGTCAGTGCAGAAATCGTCAAGGGAGGCATAAACCCACATAAAAGATTAGATGTTCTAACAGATGGTTTATTGAATGAGAAAGAAGAGGAGCTTCCCCTAAGCTAGGAAGGAAGGAAGGAAGGAAGGAAGGAAGGAAGGAAGGAAGGAAGGAAGGAAGGAAGGAAGGAAGGAAGGAAGGAAGGAAAGAGGGAAGGAAGGAAGGAAGGAAGGAAGGGGGACTTTTTTCCCTTTTTTTTTCTGGTTTTTGATATATGTTATATGTGTTATAAATGTAAATATATGCAGGTGGAAGAAACTGCTTGATAATGTGGGGGGAAACACGTATCTGGGCCATTATCATAAGCTACAATAAGGGGGGAGGATGTAGGGGGCATTTTAATCTCAAAAGGGTTTTTTGGAGGTTACAGCTAGAAAGCGCAGATACTGGGAGAATATAAGAGAATGGCGCATGGGGGGGAGGGAATTAGAGTGGGGTACTTAGGGTTACTCTGTCTCTTTAGGACGGTCCCAATATAATGGGATTGGTTGAACTGGTATCAGTGAGGGGGTGGAGAGGACCGGATACAGGGTGTGTGCACAGACCCCTCTACCAGTTAGTTGGGATGCTCCGAGGGGAAGATATACTTGGAGTATCTTTGGGGGAGAGGGGGAGGGGAGGGAGGGGGTGGTATAGAGGTTTTTCCAGGGGGTCTCTTTTTTTTTTTTTTTTTTTTTTTTTTTTTCTTTTTGGTCAAGAGCAAAGAGTACAACAGGATATGGTTGGCATTTTGAGAGATGGCTACACTATTAAAAATTATATCATATAATGTGAGGGGACTGTGTTCACAGCATAAAAGGGGCCATCTCTGGCAAGAACTACACCACTATGCTGTGGACATAGCTTTTTTACAAGAAATGCATTTCAGGGAGGGGTCTATACCTAATATGCCTGGAGACATGTTCAACCATTGGTACAATGCAACATCGCCTATTGCTAGAGCAAGGGGGGTCACTATTGCTTTTAAGGTTGCTTCCTGTTTGTTAAAGGTACAATACATAGTCAGCGATATACATTTGCTGCAATTTATGAACCAAACACAGGGACAAATAATTTTCTTACCAGAATGTTGGAGAAATTTAGGGAAGGTTGTTTGATCCTGGGCGGAGATTTCAATATTGTGCTGGATCCAGGTTTGCACATAACATCAGGGAAAACATTTCTATCATTTAGAGCCCTAAAACACTTAAAACAACTTTTACGCACCCAACACCTGGTAGACAGCTGGCGGGTAACGCACAATGGAGTAAAAGACTACAGTTATTACTCTAAAATACATAAAATGTACTCGCGTATCGATGGATTTATGGTAGATCAATTTTATTTGGAAAAGGTCCGAAACTGTATCATTGAGACCATAACCATCTCAGACCATGCCCCAATAATGTTGACACTCTCTCCGATCCAAGCAGGATATATAGAACGTACATGGCGACTGAACGAATCAATATTAGATAATAAAAAGATAGCCGAGGAACTGTCAGTTAAAAAAAGGGATTATTTTGAGAGGAATACACCAGGCGAGGTGTCAAACTAGGCTGTGTGGGAGGCCAATAAAACGGTCATAAGAGGAGAATTAATAGCTTATGGCTCCTACATTAAGAAAGAAAGAAAGAAAGAAAGAAAGAGGGAAGTAACAGAGCTACTAGAGAAAATCAATGCACTTGAGATTAAACATAAAAAAAATCTTGACCCCTTACATAGCCAACAACTAGAGAATCTTCAAGCAGAACTTGCACAATGTATAGACCGAAAAATTAATAATAAATGTAGATACTTTGCTCATAGGTTCTATGAGCAAGGGAACAAATGTGGGCAGTTATTGGCTAAACAACTTAAAAAGCAACAAGAATCTAGACATGACCATAATTTACTAATACAAAACAAAAAGATAGTGGAAACCCAGGCCAGAGCGACAGAATTTCACAGATTCTATGAAACCTTATATAACATTCAGACATCTGAGACCTCACAATTAGAAGACAGGAAGGACCAAAGAAGGGAAGAGATACAAGATTACATTAGGGAATCATCAATGCCCACCATATCAGAGACAATCACAGCAGAAATGGAACAACCAATTACAGTGGAAGAGTTGAGCAGAGTAATAGCAACCTTACCGACAGGGAAAAGTCCCGGCCCAGATGGCCTGACAAATATTTACTATAAAAAAATTTCCTCTGAGTTGATGGGACCACTATGTAATTATTTTAATACAATTAATACAGCTAATCCGTTGCCTCCAGAAGCCCTATTGACATACATTACTGTACTCCCAAAGGAAGGGAAAGACCCTCAGTATTGTGCTAATTATAGGCCTATTTCTCTGCTCAACTCTGATACTAAATTGCTGGCCAAAATCCTAGCTCTGAGACTGCAAGAACATATTGGGGAGTTAGTGCACCCAGACCAGACAGGTTTTATGAAAGGACGTGAGGCAAGGGACAACACTATTCGGGCACTTCACCTCCTTCACTGAATGTAACATGGCCCAGAGAGAGCCCCAAAGATTATACTCAATCAATGGACGCTGAAAAAGCCTTCGATAGGGTGAACTGGGGCTTTATGAGTGAAGTCTTGAGGGGGGTGGGTCTGGGCGACCGCATGATGGGATGGGTAACGGCTCTCTATGCGGGCCCAAGAGCAAGGGTCAAAGTAAATGGTACAGTGTCGGACTAAATAAATATATACGAAATGGAACTAGGCAGGGGTGCCCTCTTTCACCATTAATATTGGCTATAATAATGGAGCCAGTTCTCTGTAAAATTAGAAGCAATGGGAAGATAGTAGGGACATGTATCGGGGGCTGTGGAACATAAAGTATCGGCCTACGCTGATGATTTATTATTCTATCTATCAACACCACAGATATCTTTGATAGCCCTTATGCAGGAAGTGGACAGATATCCAATTTTAAAATTAATTTTGAAAAATCAATACTTTTACCCATCCATGTCCCTCAAGAGATAGCGAGGACGCTCAGGAGGGCGTACCCCTTTGTATGGAAGAAAGGACTCCTTGTTCTACCTGGGGGTATATATCTCCTCAGATCAAAAAATGTTATACTACCTTAATTATGCCTCCATAATAGCTGGGATAATGGGGGGCTTGAAGAAATGGACAAGACAATATCTAACATGGTTTGGAAGAGTGAGCGCTATTAAAATGTGCAGACATTTACATTATCAATGTACTACAAGGGAATGTCGCTGGTTCGAATACTTAACTGGTGCCACGACTCCTCTAGTAAAATGTCAGTCCAATTAGAAAAAACAATGGCAGGGAGGAATTTAGCAGGGGCCCCATGGATCCTGAGTACATCAAGAGGACTCTCGAAGTGGACATCTCCCTTGACATGGAATTCTTTGTCAGTATGGGACAATTTGAATAAAACAGGAGAGGACTCCCCCCCGGGTGTCCCGCTTAGCTCCACTGGAGGGATTCCCATGGTTCCCACTGGGGGAGGGAGGGGGTTTTCTGGGGCATGGGGTTGGGATGGAGATATGACGTGTGTTAAATTTGCCCCGCTTGGGACCCTAGTAACCTACCCGGAATTGATTACAACTCTAGGGAATATACCCACATCAGGATGGAGATATTATCAAATGACAGATTTCTTTAATAAGATAAAACCCTTAGTAAGACCATTAAATTCAATTACGTTGTTTGAGGGCCAGTGTGTACGTTTGAGAGATGCTAGACATCTGTTGTCTCAGATGTACAGATTGATAATTGGCGCCCAAAAGAGTACAGTTCCATATTTCATCAGGGAATGGGAAAGAGAACTAAATAAGGACCTGTGAGACACACAAATTAAAAAAAATATTAAATCAACTTACTCAACATCCATAAGTTCGTATGTGCAGGAAATGGCCTATAAATTCATGACAAGGTGGTATAGGACACCAGTAAGACTAGCTCAGATGTACCCAGCGGCAGATGCCCGGTGTTGGAGAGGGTGTGAGCAAAGGGGTACATTTCTCCATCTGTGGTGGGAATGCCCCAGGATTAAATCATTTTGGGTAGCAATTGCACCATGGATTGAGAAATTGACCCTTAGACCTATGGAGTTTACGCTTCCATGCTTCCTATTCCATGTAACGCCTGGTTCCATTAAAGCCTATGGGAAGACCATCACACCACACCTATTGAATGCGGCTAAAATATTAATCCCCAGATATTGGAAACAGACTGCCTGCCCAACATTAGAGTATTGGAAAAAGGAGGTAAATCATATAATGGAAGCTGAGAGGTGGACTCAAGTAGTGAAAGATCAAAAAGGGGAATTTGAGAAGACATGGGCAGGATGGATATAGTGTGAAACTGAGCTGGGCTGAAAGAGAAGAGACATGGAATGGGAGGGCACGGGGTGTAGTAGACCTATGGGAACCCTAGTATAGTTGCTTGTGGTTCTAGCCATAGATGAATAAAGAGTCAATTATGAACCTTGAATAGGATTGACCAATTTTGTTTTTGTTTTTTTTTCTTTTTCTTTTTTGGTACTCTGACAGAGTGGAGTAAAACGTCTTCCCCAAATGAGAGAAGAGAGAGAGTGAGTCAAGTCAAAGCAGTGAGGGGAGGGATGGGAAGGGGGGGAGGATATGGACTAGGGAGATCACGGGTAGACCACAGGAGAGGAGGGAATTAAAATTCAAAATGGAAAAATGATAGAGATTGTATATGTCACCATAAGGAATTACACACTTTTTTTTCTTTGGTTGAGTTATGGGGGTGTCACTTAAAGTTGGGGGAGGAGTAAGAGGCTTGTCTACATATAAATACAGTTGATAATATTTTAACACATGATACAACTATTATATATTTTTTTGTTTTGTTTTGACAAAATGGCCATTAGTGGCCTTTTATATTACACAAGATTTTGGTAGAGAGGGAATCAACACCCAGGGTTGTTTACATGTAAATACAGTTGATAACATTTTAACACACGATACAATTTTTTTGGGGGTTTTTTTTTATCTTATTTTGACATAATGGCCATTAGTGGCCTCTTATATTACACAAGGTTTTGGTAGAGAGGGAAACAACACTTTTTTTTTTCTTTCTTTCTCCTTGTGACACAGAAGGGCACAGTAGGACTGTACAGGACTCAACGTAGAAGGAATGGAGTGGGAGGGGGAAAGGGATGGAGTAGATCTAACCCAGGGATGGTTGAGAGGAGGGAGGAGGAGGAGAAAGGAACTGAAGAGTACTTTATTCTTTTTTCTTTTTTTTTTTCTTTGTTTTGTTTTGTCTCTTTAGGGAGGGAGGAAGGTAGTATAATTGGTAAATTTTTGACAAGATAATTTAGTATTCAGTCTTTTCTTGCAAGGTGTTTATTTGGGTGTTCTTAATGTAAAATATGGAATACAAGAATGTATAATATTGAATGGAAATGTTGAAGTCTATAATAAAAATAAAAATTTGATTATAAAAACACAGTCTACAGTATAATGCCCCGTACACACGATCGGACATTGATCGGACATTCCGACAACAAAATCCATGGATTTTTTCCGACGGATGTTGGCTCAAACTTGTTTTGCGTACACACGGTTTCTAGTCTCGTATGACGAGACTAGAAAAGGCCAGTTCAGAACCAAGCGAGGCACCCTTTGGGCTCCTTTTGTTATTCTCGTGTTAGTAAAAGTTTGGTGAGAGACAATTCGCGCTTTTTCAGACTCGTGGTTTTCAGATCGTTTTCTGCTGTTCAGTTTGTGCTTGTGGGTTTGTATCTGCTCTTCAGTGCGTGCAGCAAGCTACACGTGACTCAGTCATTGTGTTCTTGTTCGTTCGTTACTGTTTTTCAGGTCGCTCTTCACAGGCCTTGCTGTTCTTCAGTGCATTCTGTTACTTCGTTCTGAGCAGCCAACCGTTTTCTAGCCATGTTGCCTATACGTATTCCTCGTAGAGTTCGTGCTGTGCGGGGGCTTGGTGTTGGGGTCCTTACCTTGACACAAGCCCAGTCCATGAACAGGGTGGGGAGGAGTTCATGGACCAAGAATTGGTTGCTTCAGCGTGACCAGTTCTGTCATATGCCTTTGCTCCATGAGATCCGTGAGAATAATCCTGATGATTTCAGGAACTTTCTCAGGATGACGGACCCCGTATTTCACCGTTTGTTGGCTTTGCTGACCCCCTATATCAGCAGGCAGGATACCTGCATGAGGCACGCCATCACTCCGGAGCAGAGGTTAGTCGCCACCCTGCGGTACTTGGCGACAGGGAGAAGTCTGCAGGACTTGAAGTTCTCGACAGGCATCTCCCCCCAGGCTCTGGGGATCATTATCCCAGAGACCTGTTCTGCCATCATCTAGGTCCTGCAGAAGGAGTATATTAAGGTAAGATTTTTATCCTTTAATATCACATTTTATTGTATTTATTGTTTGCTAATATATTGTATTTCTTTCCTCATTCCCTCATTACCATGATTGTAATATGCTGTGAATGTCCCCTTTGTCCTCATGTATGCTGGATTTTTATGTAATTATTTTTGTTGTCCTTCATACATATTTGCCTTCACTTTCCTCCCCAGCATGGTCTCCTGGCCCTATATTCACCTCATGTAGTCACTTAACAATGTATTTTGTCAGCTCCATAGTAGTGCTTTACCCTAAACACCCCCTAAAATGTTTTGAAATGTGATTTGTGCTTTAAATTCAGGCAGAGTGCCAGAGGCTTTTTTTTGGGTGTCTTAAAATCATTTGGAACCCTCCCTCCCCCCAATTGCTAAGTCAGCTGATAACAATTCTCTATTTATCCTCAATCATCTATCTGCTGACTTTGCCAAACCCTTACACACTATACCCATCTCTTTTGTGCTCAGATGTATGGAAGAATTCCCCAAAGCATGTAGTGCAAGGGCCTGCCTGTATACTTTCAAATGGTACTGTTTAAAGTTTTTGTATCCTATTATTATCTTGATAGGTAATAGCAGAATGTCCAAATGTACTAAAATGTGTACAGTGTGTATTCATATCTTTGTATTATGACACTTCTTACTTGTCCAGTGGGCTGCCAATAGTGTAACTAAGGAGGGGCTGGCCAAAATAAGACCCATTATTTAGGCATTCATCTCTCAATGAAGTGGAGAGGGTTACCTGTCCAAGAGCCCCCCCCCCCCTATAATGTTAGAAATGGCCCATGAGGGGGGGGGGGGAATCTGATAGTTGTATCTTATACTTTGGTCTTTAAAAACTCCCTCCAAAAAATGTTATCTTGATGTTGGCCAAGAATGTTCGTGTGTAATCTGCTTTCCCTGTTTATGTGCAAAATGACTAATTTTTTTTTTTTGTTTAGACTCCACAGTTTCCTTCCACGCCACAGGAATGGCAGACTGTGGCCTCCACTTTGCCCAGCGGTGGGACTTTCCTAAGTGATGGGAAACACGTCCACATCGTCCCACCACCCAACTCGGGGTCGTACTATTACAACTACAAGGGGTTCAATAGTATTGTGATGTTGGCGGTGGTGTCGGCTACTTATGAGTTCCTGTATGTGGACGTGGGGAAGAATGGCCGGATGTCCGATGGTGGAGTCATCGCCCAGACAGAGTTCTACAGGCGTCTCCAGAATGGCAGCTTGGACTTGCCACCTCCAGAAGACAATGTGGAAGGACTCCCATTCGTCTTCGTTGCGGATAAAGCATTTGCGCTGGAGGACCATCTTATGCGGTAATTCCCGATGAGGACCCTCACCCTGGACCAGAGGGTTTTTAATTACCGGCTGGCCAGAGCCAGAAGAGTGGTGGAGAACAAGTTTGGAATCATGGCCAGCCGGTTCCGCCTATTTCTTACACCCATACATATGGCGGAGTACAAACTGAATCACATTATCCTGGCATGCTGTGTTCTACACAACTTTTTACGGCAACATTCTGCCAACTATGCTGGCTCAGTTGGGCCTGATGCCGGAATTCAAAATGAACCAACCCTGACGGCGCTTGAAAGTGGCCGTCCTGGCTTGCCCCCCCCGAGTGCCCGTGATGTCCGGCTAACATACCTTGAATTCTTTGCGGGTAGGGGGGCTATCAATATGCCAGACAATGTCTAAAACCTTTTTTAAATATAAAAATTCAAAAATAATCAAATCTTTTGGGACATTTACTGCTTGTGTTTGTTTTAGCTGACCCTGAGAGAAATATGGTGAGTCCTGAAAATGGCGTGATTGTGTAACATTACAAAGCACTGTTGGGTGTTATTTACTAAAGGCAAAGACACTTTGCACTACAAGTGCACTTGAAACTGCACTTGTAGTGCAAAGTGGATTTGCCCTTAGGAAATAACACCCATTGTCAAAGAAAACAGCAATTAGAGCACCACAAAGTGTTGTAGCGTTGAGACAATAATCCACACATTCTTGATTAACAATCTTTTTAATACCAGCGCAAACACATGTGCATTTAGAAAAGGTTTTTAAAACAAACCAACATGTTTGTTGTATAACAATTTTTGGGGTCACATTAGAAAAAGTAGAAATGTATTTACAAACTGTGTTTGATATTGCGTTCAGATGGGGTGAAGTCACCCCTGGAAAAGCCAAATTTTGAAGATGCACACAAATAGCCCAATGCCAACATGTGCTAGCTGCCATCATGGGGGATCAAGGGATGTGTTTTGGGGGTGCAACTCCTTCCTCTCAGCTACTTTATTATTGAGGAAGGGGTTGCACCCCCAAAACGCATCCCTTGATCTCCCGTGATGGCAGATAGCACATTTTGACACACTGTGTGCATCTTCAAAATTTGGCTTTTCTTCAATTTGTCAAAAAATGTAAAAACATTGTAGCACACCAAAAAACAAAGGGATTTGGAGGGGTTTTAAACTCTCCCTAAAACATCAATGATGTTCTTATTTTTTTGAAGAACACCATTGATGTTTTTCTTGATGTTTTCCAAGTCCCTATTACACCCCGTGATCTCCCCGATCAGGATCTGTGCACTTTCCGAGGTGAAAGGATCTGGATCCACAACATCACGATCACCTAAAAAGATAGAAACCAAAAAAAAACATGTATTATAAATATGCCAGCATCCATCTCTTACCCGAGCCTGTGGTCGCAGACACTCACCTATTGTGGTGCCAATTTCCACCATGTCTTCCTCCTCCTGCTCTGTTTGTCTTGGGTGGATTTCCCCTTCTTCCAGAGGTGGTGGGGTCTCTGGTTTCCTCGGATGAGGGGTGTCCTCCAAGTCTTTTCTCCCCTATGTAAAAAAAATGGTATACTTAGCACACAGATATTTGATGTCAGAACTATAAATATGAAACATTGTTTGGAAATGGGGTACAATATTTTTTGTGGGCAGAGTTCCAAGATGTAGCATTTTTCTTGTCCTTTGTCAAGCTTGAATACTTTACCTGTTTTGTACAAGCTTCACAGATGGAGACACCCCTAAAGTATACACTGGAGCACCTGTGTAGGCCCCCTAATAAAAAGGGTGTTCTTGTGTCCCACACTAGTGCTCCAGCGTCCAGATGTGAAAACTGCTGCTGAGTGTCCTCTCCTTACACAGAATATAGTTTGCATTTCATTCTAGTTACAAACCCATCTACACAACCAAATTATTTTCATACAAGTAGGCCCTAAAAAATGTGGCCAAATGCATATGGCCAAAACCATGGTGTTTTCTAGGCCGAACGAACAATGTTTCATACGAACGAATAATGTGCCCATGAACATGACATTTGCCATTTTAAGCTGGACAACAGTTAAGAAAAGCACATGGAGCAGCACGAACGTAATAAAAATAAAGAATAGGAACACAGCACAACTACTTACTTTTTTGCAGCACTCTCCGGATCTTTCTGTACTGCTCATGCTCTCTTAATTTGAGGTCCGACCACCGCTTCCTGAGCTGATCATTTGATCACTTTCGCCATGATCTTGGCCTTTCGGACATTGGGGTTGGGGTAAGGTCCATACTTCCCGTCATAGTTGGCCCTCTTCATTATGTCGACCATCTCCAACATCTCCCCAAAGGACATATTTGATGCCTTAAATCGTCTCCTTCTGGATCGGGACGTTTCAGTCTCCGGGCTTTCCTCCTCCTCGTTGGTGTAATTATAAGACACCTGCTCTGTCTCCGCCATGTGCTCTTCCCCACTGCGACGAAAGAGAAGGGGCGGGGAATAGACTAGAAAGAATGTCAGGGGCGGGCGAAGTTTCACGCATGCGCAGTGTCTATAAAGCGTAACACGCGTGCGTAGTACGTACGATCTGTGAAGGAGTAACGGAGGGGCCGATCGTGATAGCGAAGGTAAGATTTAACATTGGGCCTATACTGCTTCTAGATTGAGGCCTGTTTTTGCACAAGTTTAGTACACTTTAGGCTGACATTAGGGTTTGTTTTGTGTTGTGTCTTGCAGTGAAAATGGATATCTTGAAAGATAAGGACTTTGTGCCAATCTTCATTGATATGTTCAGGGAGCTGCCTTGTCTGTGGCAGATAAACCACCCGGAATATAAGAACCAAACAAAGAGGAAGGCAGAGCTCGATAATTTGCTGCAATTTGTGAAGTCCGTGATCCCCACAGCAGACATCATCGATTTGAAGGTTCTAATTAGTGGCCTGAGGAGCACTTATCTAAGGGAGCACAAGAAGGTCCAGGATTCCCAGAGATCAGGAGCTGCAGATGACATTTATGTCCCCAGGCTCTGGTACTATGACAGGCTGCATTTTCTGGCAGGTCAGACTGAACCCAGGCCAGCACTCTCCACTCTTCCTTCCACGCTTCCTTCCCACCCAGCTGAGGCTTCTGACGCCCAACCTGGGCCTTCCAGGCAGCAACATGTGGAGCCAGGTATAGCATTCCTCTAAATATTTCTGGTTGTCCAATCAATGATGTTAACTAGATGTTAGATTGGAGTACTAATAATTTCTGAATGTGATTGATGAAGCAAAAACTAAAACCATGTCCCTTTTTCATACACAGGGAAGTCTCAGCCAGGAGGTGGCCGGGCCAAGCAGGCTGCCTGATACCCAGGTCCTGGAAAATAATTGATGTGTGCCCTGGGGGTCAAAGGCTTCGCCAATTTCTGCTGTTTCTCCAGCGTTGCCTCCCTCTTTGTTTGGTTCTGAGCCCTTAATAAAGGAATTTTTTTTTCAATTATACTTGCCTATGTGTGTTTTCCTTTAAAAAGGACAGTTTGTTTGTGTGGAGGCAGGTAAATTTCAAAAATACAATGTGAAATTAACAAGAGACACCAACACCAAGCAACCTCCTTGAGATTAAATAATACAAGATAATAATGGTGTTGTGGTAACTTGACACACAAAATACACACACAAATATTATGGAATAAAACACAAAATAAAACAATTAAAAAACAGCCTTGAAAAAAATACAAACCCAAAAAACAAAAAAAAACAGCCTTGAAAAAAAAAAAATTAAAAACAACCAAAAAGAAATTTGGTCAGATGTGACAAATCAAAATATATTGAGGGAATCCTGATAAATAATAAAGAAATAAGTTTGTGAGAAGTCTGTGTGAATATGAGCAGCAAAACTACTTCCATCTCGGAATTTCTTCTGAGCATGCGTGGCACTTTGTGCGTCAGAACTGGCCACACACGGTCGGAATTGACGCGATCAAATTTTGTTGTCGGAAAATTTTATAGCCTGCCTCTCAAACTTTGTGTGTCGGAAAATCAGATGGAAAAAGCCCGATGGAGCTCACGCACAGTCGGAATGACCGACAACACGCTCCGATCGCACATTTTCCGTTGGAAAATCTGACCGTGTGTACGGGGCATAAAAAGGGTAAATGTTACTGGCCATGTTCCCACAGAGCCAGACGAAATCCCGATGGAGCTGAAGCCGGTTGCTATTGGCGACTGCTGCAATGACAACACCTTAGCCCCACATTGGGCGCCAAATGTAGCAAGGTCTCTGGCCTTGTTCAGTCCAATGAGAACTTTCCAAGCCAGAGATAGCTGACATCCTTCAATATGTAGTGGGTTGAGAGGCATAGTAGGTGCAAATATGGTGAAAGTCATTGGGCGCCAGATACTTCTTGGTTGTAAAAGAGGTTTTATTTCTCTTAACAGTCCTTTTTGTATTTTTGGGGGAAAGAGGGTTAGGGCCAGGACACCCTTAAGTAGTTGTAAATTCAATTGGCAGACTCCGAGACTTCAACAGGAGGAGAGTCGTGCAGGGAAAGGCCCCAGCAAGGCGCCACTTGTGCACATGCAGGAATGCTGTCTGCTCTGGCAACAGTCTTCAGCAGTTCCCAACTCAAACATAACAGTTCCTTCAGCTTCATTACAACTGCCTCTTGTAGTTCTTCAACACTGAGCTCCTGGACTTCACTAGACCCTCTGATTCACTGACTCTGAATCCCTTGAGCTCCTCCAATCTTTGCAGTGGCATCTTCCTGATGCATCACCCATGCTTCCCTGCTGGGTCCCTAGCTTGGCACTCCAGATACTTCTCAAGCTTCACCCCTGCTAACCGGCTCAGTCCCTGGCTTCACTCACAAGGCTGCTCTGCAAGCATCAGTCCCGCTGGCTGGGTCCCAGACTTGATCACTGCCTGAAGTTTCCTGATTCTCCACTGTGCCCATTCGGTGAGAACGCTGCTCCGGCACTTGCCCCAGCCACTCACTGTGGTCCTCGGCAAAGGGGGCCAGTCCCTTTGTGGTGACAGCTTCTCCTCTACCTCTGACAGGCTCCCCGGTCAGCAGAACCGGCACTCCCGGCCGGACTGCAAGTCCAAACCCCGTGCCGCTCTCCCGCCTCTGGACAGGCCCTCAAACAGCCCAGCAGCCAGATGCCCCCGGGACAGGCCCAATCTTCGGTCCAGCAGCCTGGGGCGTATGACACACGTTCACCCAGACAGCCGTTCAAGTGGCACAGAACACTGATCACCTGACTCCACCAAAATATATAGGTGCTCCCAGCAGGCCAAGGGACTCAAGAAAACCCCTGCCCATTGGCTGAGATACCCCATATACCCGTAACCTGACTTTGGGTTGCCCTTCTCATATCTAGTACCACCATGTACCCAGACACCTAGTGGTAGAAGAGAAAAGTGCAACAAGGCCAAACTTAGGGAGAAATCAATGGATCTCTATCAATCAACCAGGATAACTACTCTTGGCAAGTAAATTTGTGAGGAGCACCCTGCATAATCTAAAGGGTGCTACATTGAAAACAGCATGTGCCGCTGTTCAAGGTACCTAATGATAACCTTTTTTTTTTTCAAACTGAGATGAATTAGATTGGGATACTGCAGCTTTATGTAAGCCAAGCTAATTGTAAAAGAGGGACGGCTGTACTGCCTAAACTGCTGACACCAATCCTTTTGTGGCTCTCTCTGCAGTGCTGCTGGCTCCTCCTTTTCTCCCTCCCTCCAGCTGCAGGGGGATCCATTCATGTATCTGTGCCCCCACCCGCCTGCTGTCTGGCCCCCCTGTGTGTGACCTACCCTCTGTCCGGGGCCCCCCAGATCTGCCAGCTTTCCTTGTCTCCTCTCTTGCTGGCAGCAGCTGAGGGCACACATAGAGTTGCCACCTCATCCCTTTAAAAGCGAACACATATTAATTACGCAGGTTCTGTGGGTGATTAAGGCACACAGGAGAGTAATTTCAGGATGGGGATTGTGTGTGTGGGGTGGGGGGTGTAAATATGTACTATTTACTAGCCTCTTCCTTTCCTGAATAAAGACAGTACCAATCGCTCAATGTGTCCATTCATCACTAAAGCATAGTAAACTAATATTAAACCAACCCCCTCAAGGGTGTGGGGGGTGCATTATGGAGGGGGGGGGGCAAAATGTACCTTCTCCTGTGTAGAAAAAAATCATTGCACCAATCCTGACTGTCCAAAAAACTAGTACTGTTTTATAACACATTTACAGCTTTAGGATATCCTCTAAGAATGTTATTTAAAGGATTTATGTATTTTCAATGCGGCCCTCAAAGGCTCATCCTCTATCTGTTGTATCATATTTATATATCTATATATTTGCAATAGCACACGTTCCCCATGGCAGTGCTCAGCTTCCCATGTCTTTTTTGACAGTAGTTTGCATATTAACCCTTAAAAGACAGTATTTAACACCATTATAAACCCCCTTAAGCTCTAAAGGGATTTGCGTCTAAACTCAGGTTCTCCTTATTTCGAACAAGATTCGCCAAACCTTTGTCAAATCGAACCCTGGATTTTTGGACCATCACCACTCGTGATTGATATTAAGTTGCTCTATACAAAAAACTGTTTGTGCACCAGTTTTTAGGGTAAGACCCCATACACACTATTAGATTTTCTGTAGATTTTTGGTTTCAGATTTACCAAAACCATGTAGTGCAAGGGCCTGCCTGATTGCATACAAATTTAAACTCTTAAGGTTTGACCTCATAATATATAGTTTTGGTAAATCTGAACACAAAAATCTGCAGGGAAACGAATAGTGTGTATGGGGTCTGAGTGAGCTTTTAGACATTTCAACATTTAAACAGGTAACTGAAACCATAATAGTCAGGAGATTCTCAAACGAAGGCCATAGGAAGCTGGGCACTGCTCTGGAGTGCATGTACCAGTTTAAAAAAATATTCAGCAGGGAGTGAAACTTTAAAAATGCAAAATTGCTTTAAATAACATGCTTGGGGATGCTTTAAACCAGCCTGTGAAGTTGCACACATGTAGGATGTACTGCAGCAAAACTGACATTTTTGAAAGGAGAAAAAATGCTATTCCTGGGAAATTACACTATGCTGCTGGCTTGTTTTGTTTTTTTTAGGGTTTTTTTGTTTGTCAGGTTCTCTGCTCCTTTCTCAACCCTTTTTGAGGCCTTAACCTCACTGACGTCACCAACTATACCTTATTAACCAATGTATAATGGTACCTTCTATGCACGTTAAGGGCACACAAGAATTAGACTTGCAACTCTATGGTAAATATCAAATAGTATTGACAGGTTGAGGTCAATCAAGATAAAGCATAACAATGGAGAACAAGATCAGGTACACAATGTATACAGGGTTCCTTGCAGTGATTTCAAATCACAGCTTGCATTGTAACCCCAACAGCATAAACTATAGCTCTCTTCATAACATGAGCCTCAACAAGTAACACAGGCAGATAATAATTTTGGATCAAGGTCATTTCGGAGCTCTCACAAATAAGCCTAGGCCTGTGGTTAAGACGTAAGCTCATATGCATATTATCTGCAGATCAAGTAACCTAAATACAGTCCTTAGAGTTACTCTTCTGCTGGCTAAGTTAAGGCCATTGAAAATGTTGGTGCCTGTGAATAGGCTATGTTTATGGTGTAGGCAGTTTTAGTCCCGTACCCATTGAGATGGTCTGAAGGATTGTAGGAATCTTTAAGACACTATTGCAATAAGTTAAATAATGAATAATGAAGCAAAAAAAGAAAGGCCAGTTTGGGCCTAGTTCAGCAGAACAGCAGGGAGTTAGGGCAATTGTGTGTACTGAATAGGAAGCACACATTCCTTAAAAGAAGAACAGTATAAACAATGTCAGTATCCAGAATAACTGTGGGTCCAAGACCCTCTCGCTACTCTCTCTTAGAGTCTCCTCATTGGAGGGGCCCCTCTTTAATGTCCTTAAGCTGTTTGTCAGGCAGAATGGTACAGGATGTGGTGGTAGGATACCTCACTCGTTCCTGCAGCACACGTTAGCAGCAGGCTGTCTGAATCGCTAGGCATTGCTGTACAGGCGAAATACCGCAGCAGCAAGTTGATATTACAGGTTATCACCGGAGCAGCCAACAGTGCAGAACTCCATCCAGATCCGTCCAGCAGCCTATGAAGGGATCCTGTGAAGTATCAGTCCACCGGCAATTTCCAGCATCGAACTGTGCTTTTCACTCCAAAGCAGATCTCCACTCCAGTTGGCGGAAATCTCCAACTCCCCCTGCTCTCCTCCTGGGCTTTCCAGTTATACCACCCCCTTAGTTTTCTCCTCCTGCTCCCAGGTACTTTTGGGTCTAGTAGTTCTTCATACTACTAGTCCAAACTACATTTCCCAGCATTCTGTGGTTGAAAAAAAAATCAGGGATAGTTGGGAGCTGTGCCACCAACATATTTTTGAAAACACAATTTGATAGAGACTAAACATGATATAAATTGGATACACACATTGCCTAGGAGATGTATTGTGACTAATTTATTTGTTGTATATTATATAGCTAGGTGCTGAACTACAGAAATATGGAGGAGAAGATATGTTCCCCTTTATAATCAGTTTACGTTCACTTTCTACTGGGATACTGATGTTATGCTGCATTATTCTCCTCTTGCCAGCAGGGCTAGAGCTAAAGCCCATAGACTTCTATGCAGCACCCTAACAATCCTGGGAGTTGTAGTTTGGGATGACAGCCATATTTTGGGACACACAGGGGGTTATTTACCAAAGGCAAATAGACTTTGCACTTCAAGGGGCACTGCAAGTGCCCTTGGAAGTGCAGTCACTGTAGATCTGAGGGGGACATGCAAGGAAAATAAAAAACAGTATTTTTGCCTGCACATCATTGGATGATAAAATTAGCAGAGCTTCCCTCATTTCAGAGCTTCCCCTCAGATTTACAGCGATCTACAGTGACTGCACTTCCAAGTGCACTTTCAAGTCCACTTGCAGTGCATTTGTAGTGCAAAGTGGATTTGCCTTTGGTAAATAACCCCCATAGACTTTTTAAACTTCAAATTTCATAGACATTGTGCAGTAGGAGAGTGGATTTTTTTCTGAACTACCCAGAGAAACTGCTTTCTCTTGGCATTGAGGCGTTAGAGAGAGAGGACCTCTGTCTGAGTGTTCACCTGCCAGTGGGGATGTGAACCTGAGACTGGAAGTGAGGTCACCTGGGGGCAGCGCAGCACCGACGACATCATAGCTCCTGTACCGCTGCCACTCACTCTCTGCTTCCCACTGCTGATTACCAGAGGCTTTCAGGGGCAGTCTGAGGGGGCCCATTTTTACTTTTTTTGCTTAAATCCTTTTTTATTGAAAAAATTCACATTAAAAACAAGGGATCCAAACATGAACCAGGACTGACATATCCAGTGTCTGCACAGTCCTTAAGTTTATCACATTTGTACAGTAAACCACATAGAATGCAAAGAAAATGATCGTCCATAAAATGCCCTCCTTTATCAAAGAAATGTTCGAAAGTTTTTCCCTTTTTCCCCCTTACCCCCCCCCTACCCCCACCTATACAACCCCCTCCCTTCCCCCCAATTCTCCTATACCTCATTCTCCCACACCGCCATTCATTCTATGCTCCTCCCACATCACCCAAAGCCTCCATATTTTCTCCAATTTTTTATAATTGCTTCTTTTCTTATATATATATTTCTCTCTACTGACTTCCTCCTTTACTTCTTTCACCCATTCCTCGAACGTCGGGGGTTCTTTACTCTGCCAGTTCTTAGCTATAAGCTTTTTCCCTTGAAACAGGCACCTAACTATTGCGGTTTGTATATCCCTCGCGGGCTGTTGATCCTCCATTAGGCCCAAAAGACAGGTCCTGGCGCCCATGCTCAGTGATGTCTTGAAAACGGCATTAATCCTGTCCACTATACGTTTCCAGTATCTGTACAATTTGGGGCAACGCCAGAACATATGAAGCAGATCTTCCCTCTCACCTCCACACCTCTGGCACCCCGCGTCCGCCCTCCTCCCCATCCTAAACATCTTTAGGGGTGTAAAATACGCCCTATATATCAGATATAAATGAGACACTGCCTGTGATGGAGAGAGGGAGACCCTAGGTACGGATGATAAAACATACTCCCATTGCCTGTCCGACATTGACCCAACCTCCTCCTCCCATTTCTTCCTATTTTTGTCTGCCGCCCTGACCCCCTGGACCGAACCTCTCAGACTATTGTACATATCTGAAATTAAGCCTTTTGTGGAATCTGCATCAACCAGCTTTCTCAGAGAGATCATATCTCTCCATAATGGCTCCTTGCCGTTAAATTGTGCGTCTAGGGCATGCCTTAATTGCAAGTATCTGTAGAATGATCGATTGGGGATCGCAAATTCAACCACTAGCTCCTGGAATGTTTTTAATTTCCCAGCTTTATACAGCTGTGATAGAAAATGGATGCCCTGCCGATCCCATTCCTCAATCTTCCCCATTGTTTTTAACTCATTAAGCTTGCTATTTTCCCACAATGGGGAAAACTCAGAGAAATCCACATATCCCAATGTTTTTTTAACCTTAGTCCAACTCTTAACCATCAACCGGGTGGTGGGACATCTAGTATCAAAGGAGTCCGCCTCCAGCGCTTCTACTATAGTATCATGGTTAGTGTTGTTTAATAGTACACTGTTCCCCGCTACCCATTTCCTGGGCCTGTTACAACCTCCTATATGCTGGACCTGTGATGCCAAAAAGTAGCATCCCGGATCCGGCACTCTCCTCTTGCCAGCAGGGCTAGAGCTAAAGCCCATAGACTTCTATGCAGCACCCTAACAATCCTGGGAGTTGTAGTTTGGGATGACAGCCATATTTTGGGACACATAGGGGGTTATTTACCAAAGGCAAATAGACTTTGCACTTCAAGTGCACTGGAAGTGCCCTTGGAAGTGCAGTCACTGTAGATCTGAGGGGGACATGCAAGGAAAATAAAAAACAGTATTTTTGCCTGCACATCATTGGATGATAAAATTAGCAGAGCTTCCCTCATTTCAGAGCTTCCCCTCAGATCTACAGCGATCTACAGTGACTGCACTTCCAAGTGCACTTTCAAGTCCACTTGCAGTGCATTTGTAGTGCAAAGTGGATTTGCCTTTGGTAAATAACCCCCATAGACTTTTTAAACTTCAAATTTCATAGACATTGTGCAGTAGGAGAGTGGATTTTTTTCTGAACTACCCAGAGAAACTGCTTTCTCTTGGCATTGAGGAGTTAGAGAGAGAGGACCTCTGTCTGAGTATTCACCTGCCAGTGGGGATATGAACCTGAGACTGGAAGTAAGGTCACCTGGGGGCAGCGCAGCACCGACGACATCATAGCTCCTGTACCGCTGCCACTCACTCTCTGCTTCCCACTGCTGATTACCAGAGGCTTTCAGGGGCAGTCTGAGGGGGCCCCTTTTTACAGTGAGCATCCACAACAGCATCCTGGGAACTGGTGAGAGGGCTATCCACCCATTATTAACACTGCTAACAGAGACTGAGCCACTAAGAGCTGGACACCAAGTGCATTCAAACCATCCTGCATCTATATCAGCCCTATACTGTACTTTTATCAAACCTATACTGCAGTTATACCAAACTGCCACTGCATTTGACCTGCATCTAGACTGCACCCGTACCACACCTAAACTGCCCCCTGACTGCATCTCTACTGCAACTATACTGCATGCTGGTTTACCAAAACTGCCTTTATGTGTACCACCACTACCTAAAGGGTCCCAAAAAATAATCAGCAGAACAATAACCCTCCAGCAAAACATCCTGCAAGTCACTTTTAAACTATTCTCCCCTTTCTTTTATTCTTACGAACAGTACATATCCAGTCAGTCTAGGCCTAGCATAGTCACCAATAGTGCACTTGTGTCTCCTGTATTCCGTAAATCAAGCTTAACGATCGCCCACTGCTGCACTTTAGGTGACTTTGCTACCATTTATGCTGATCTGGACGTCATCCTATGCCTAGTCCTTATTATTAATCACTCTGTATGCTATAGGGGTGGTTTGTCAGTACACTGACTTGCCAGACTTTTGCTAACTACAGATAGTGTTACTGCTAGAAATTTTAATGGCTATTTTACAATAGGCTTCAGTAAGGCTCCATTCACACCTGGCGATTTGAATTGGAATCTCAGTTTGGGATTTTTCACATTATCATCATACTGTGCACCTTATGAAGTTGCATGGAAGGAATTGCAAGTTCCTTTCCTTGACTGACTCCTGCTGGCTCTACCTGCTAGGACAGCCTATCCACATTACCATGAGTATTTCCCTTCTTGTGCTGTGTTGCTGAAGAATCAGGCTCCAATGGAGGGGCTTGCTATTTTTTCTAGCAGTTTATCCAGTTAAGAGGGTTGTAGTCAGTGACTATGCGACGACTATACAAGTAGTGATGCAGCTTCTGCAGGACCCACACAATTGAAAGCACTCCCTCTCGATGGTGGCATATGTCATCTCCCTGGGGAGTAGCTTCCTGTTCTGGCAGAGGATGGGATGTTTCTCTCCTGACTGATCCACCTGGCTCAGGGCCACCCCTAAGCCATAGTTAGAGGCACTGGTTTGCACCAGATTCTAAAGGTGAAATCTGGAGACTGTAGCACAGGAGCATTGGCCAGCACCTCATTCAAGGCCTGGAGGACACTTCTCACACAAGTCAGTCAACGGTGTAACCTAGTAGCTACTGTAATTTCAATCAAATTTCCTATAGTAAAAAATGAGTATAAAGGTGCTGTGCTTATTATAACAAACCTAATATCAATAGTGTAAAATAAAATATTAATATTGTGAAATGAACGTGAATGGCTCTGTGTGTCACTAACAGATAATAGTCAATAAAGAATATAATAATGTAACCAAAATTCACAAATACACAAAGTATTATTATCAAAATAATGTCAGTGGTGCAAAACAAACATAGTCACTGACCTCACATGCATGTCTTCCCACTGCAGCCGATGAGTGAGCATAGCAGCAGTTTTCGAAACGCTTGTTTTTGAATATCCATAAAGTCCATATGCATTTGTTTTTATTAAAACCAGTATGTCAGAGAGCACCATGGATTGTGCTTTGTTGGAGGCTGAGTTCACACATATGCGTCCAGTGTGGTTCTGTTCACCGGTTCAGGTGCGATTCAGTTACAAATTTTTACCTGAAATTTCACCTAAACCGGACCCAAAATCACAGAGGACACTTTTTAAAGCTGCACCATGGTCACCCCACACATGTGTGAACCGGCTTTATTAAAGCCGGTCCAATTCACAGGTTATACAAACTGGATGCTGATAAAAATTCATCCAATCGCATATATGTGAATCGAACCTTATTGAGCTCAAGATCTGGATAATCACTGGGGATTGAAATCCTTATTGTACACTAAGGATGAGCTCCGGCGTGTTTGCACACCCCACGTGACAGAGCCCGCCAGGAAGTCGGCACTGCGATGTGCTAACCACAGGCAGTGAGACATTTCCCAATCTCTGCAGCCGTGCATCGGGACAATGTCTCACTGCCTGTGATTAGCGCAGCGCAGTGCCGATTTCCTGGCGGGCTCCGCACGTGGGCTGTGTTGGGCTATTTCATGCGATTTTGACCTATGCAGTTAGGGTCAGATGGCCAGGTGAGAGCACACCTTTGGGGGATTGAATGCACTTTTTCTCAGCATCCTTCTGGTTTGCGTTTTAATTGTGTTTCTATGGACTTTGAACACATCTTTTTCATGGACTTTAAGCACATTTGTGTGTATTTCATTTTTTAGTTATCAATTGTTGTGGTCAGTGACTATTGATGTTTGTTTTGCAACTGTAGCTCTACTAACTTCAGGCCCTCAGGTCTCCCACCTGAGGCCGCATGGCAGCAGGTGCCAGGGGAGGCAGCAGCCTCTCCTCTGGCTGGTACAATCCACTCCTGGGTAAGAACTCATGGTCAGTGCATCCAAAAAATAAATACCCTCTCCCAGCATCCCTCAGGGCCACCCTCCTTGGGATTGGCATTCATTTCCATGCTGTGTTCTGCATAGGGTCCACCTATTCATCCAGAACCTTCCCAGGTTGCTTGGATACAGAGGAGGCCAGAGCAGAACCTAACAGCAGCTGAGCACACTGAGCAGGCTACAACTGCAGCTTCTCTGTTAAACAGAGAGATAAATACATTTCCCTAGCAGTTCTCCTGTTAGGCAAGGGAACAAAACTACATTACACTAGTCCTACCAATCCTGGCACCTACCTATAAGGATGCTACACAACACTGACACTTTTATTTAATAACATTAATACTTTGTGTATTTGTGATCTTTGATCACATTATTACATTGTTTATTCATTATTATCTGTAAGTGGCACACAGAGATATTTGCGTGCATTTCACAATATTGATATTTTATTTTGTATTATTGATATTAGGTTTTGTTATAATAAGTGCAGCACCTTTACATTCAGTTTTGCTTTTGCATCATTTTGTGCTAGCAGCTAATTGTATATTGACTGTTACTGTAGCGCAATCTATATATAAATTTCCTATAGTAGTTGGCTGTTCCCAGAAATTACTGTATTTATTGGCGTATAACACTCACTTTTTCACCCTAAAAATTGGGTGCAAATAGCATGTGCGTGTTATACGCCAATACTTCAATTTTAGATGCCTCGGAGGGGACAGGGAGGGGGGCGGGATGAGCTCTGTCAGATTACATACAGTGAGAATCTCCTGTTTACTTGGCGGCCTCTGTAATAGGAAGTCCCGTCTCCTGGGCCACCATTGGACCACTGTTCTGTCTATCATAGGAGATTCTCACTGTATATAATCTTTTGGCGCTTGACCCGCCCCCCTCCCTATCCACTCTAGGCTGCAAATGGGCAACGATCAGGCTGCACTGATGGCAATGCTGAGGCTGCTGCATTGATGTGGACTGATGAGGTCGCATTGATGGCACTTGTGAGACTGCAGATGGGCATTGATGGGGCTGCATTGGTGGCAATGGTGAGACTGCAGATGGGCACTGACCCTTATTTTGCTTCAAAGTTCCTTATTTAAAATTTTTTTTTTTTCCCTGAAACTTCCCTCTTAAAATTAATGTGCGTGTTATACACCTGTGCGTGTTATACGCCGATAAATACGGTACATAACATGCTTTTTTGCTTTGAGAGGTAGGCCAGGCAATGATGGCCTGATGGCCTTGCACATTTCATGTCTCAGGTCCCAAGGTGCCTCCTCCTATTTGGTGTACTGGACTTCTGTCATGTCTATCTGTCACTTATTGGGTTTGAGTGTCAGATTAGCTTTTGCCAGTTTTTCCAGGACTTGTCTTGGATATGTGATTAAATGTGCCTAGTTAAAAAAAACATCCTCTCTGCAGCCTTCCTCGGAGGTTGGGCCTCTGGTGGTGTACTTGGGGCAGGAGGAGGAGGAGTGGCTTCATCTGCCAGATAGGTTGTAGCAGGAATCTCCCCTCTCAAGCCCTTCTGATAGGCCTGAAAAATCAAACCCTCACAGAGGAGGCGTTGCCCCTTTTCCAATTCCAGCAATCTGCTGGCTATATAGGTCCCATACGCCTCCTCTGCATTGGGTGGTGTGCTCAGGATTTGGCTTGCTTCACGTATGAGGGCTAGGGATTCCTCCTCAGTTTGGGCCATTCTCCTGGGCCTTTTGGTGAGAATGCGGAGGGGAGGCACCTGACACTCCGTGCGGCTTCTACTCGGCCCAGCCACAGCCTCTTCCTCTCTCCCACTGGGCAAGGTCTCCTCCTCTCTCCCACTGGTCAAGGCCTCCTCCTGGCTGAGGTCATCCTGTGTCAAAAAAAGGGACATAGTTGTAATTTTGTGTTACGCAATCACACACAATTTTCAGCTCATGACTTTCAAATATAATTCTCAACAAATAGTAAAGGCTATCTATTTGACATCACCATTATTCCAGCTGATCAACAATTTCTGAAGTACATAGGCATGCGCACAGGGTGTGCCAGGTGTGCCTGGGCACACCCTAATCGCCTTTTGTGGTGCATATTCCCCCCTGTTTAGACCACTGATATTTCATCCCCAAAAAAAATGTTACAAAAGAAAATAATTTTTTTTTAAATAAAATAAACAAAATTACACTGTCCACTGCCCTACTGACACCATCAGTACATATACACATGCATATGTATTTGAGCTTTGGGGTGCACACCCTAATGCAAGAGGCTGCGCACACCTATGCAGAAGTATATTTTTGGCCACTACTGTCTAGTGATATGTCTACATATTAATATTTGTGATGAAGTCATTTTTTATGAAGCACTTAAAAATTTGACACGTTATCAAGGATGAAAAGGCCCAGTTCTTCCTGGGACTCCTCAGCTGGGGTGGAGGTGGATGGAAGGCTGGAGGGAAGAGTGGGGGGAAGGCTGGAGGGAAGGCTGGAGGGAAGGGTGGGGGGAAGGGTTGGGGGAAGGGTCGAAAGTGATTGCCTGGCTTCTGTTTGGTCATCCAGGAATCGCATTTTGTGGTAGTACCACAACTTGGGTACATAAACTTGGTCGGCTGCTCCTCCGGATCTGAGCGACTCCTGGATTTTATTGTGTTCCCGCTTATACATGTTTCGCAAGATACCAATTTTCTTGTCCACAAACTTGAGGTCTGCCTGGGGGACTCGAGTCTTCACAAATTCTAAAAGTGTGCCCAGTGTTGCCTTCCTTACAGCTCGATTGAAATATAGTGGGTGTTTGACCTCCCACAGGTTTTTGTTTTCCTGATATAAGTCGATAAATCTCAATAAAAAATCTGCCTCTTTAAAGGGATTTATTGTTGCTGAAAGACAAGACACAAGATAAAAACTATAATGTCAGTCAGAACTCCCAGGATTATTTTGTGAAGAATCTAGGGGACACATATACACACACACACACACACACCCACGTTTTATTTTACTTTCGTTTCTGACGCTCGCTACTTCCGCACGGACATACGTAGGCCATCGTAATAGCTTTATATACACTGCGCATGTGTCCTGCTCCGCCTGCGTCGCCCTCTCCTGACGTTCTTTAGTATGATTTGTCCCCGCCCCTTCACTTTTCATTGCGCAGTGGGAGTAGATAGAGAAAGATGGCGGAGATATTAACTGGAAGTAGCGTGGAGGAAAGCCCGGAGCCACAACCATCCACATCCCGGAGGAGATATAAGGCCACCAACATGGCTTTTGAAGAGATGGTGGAGATGGTGTCCATATTGAGAAGGGAGGACTACGATGGGAAAAAAGGACCGTACACACGACCGAATATGCGTAAGGACAAAATAATGTCCTCAGTTGTCACCACTCTAGAAGCTAAATTTGGCACTAAATGTTCTAAAGAACAATTGAGGAAGGGGTGGTCTGACATCAAAAGTAGGGAGCCAGAACAATATTGGCGAATAAAGAAGCTGCTTAAAAAAGGTAAGTACTTGTTGTGTGTTCCTATTGAGATACTTAACTTGCATGCTGATCCATATTTTTTTCGTTTATACAGCATCGTTCGTAAACACCGTTCTTTGTAAAATACATATGATACTTTAGAAAATGACGTTATTTTTTTCGCCAAATACGATGGTACAGGGTTGAACATACATTTAGGTCTTGAGAATTTGTCGTATTCCCAAAATTTGTTGATGTGGTGTAGATGTGTTGAAAAATATAATGCTTCTTCAAAAATGATTCAGTGTAATGTAAGGACAGGACACAGCAGCTGGTTCCACATCTGGACTCAGGAGCACTAGTGTACTATGTGACCATAACTAAATTTTTGAGAGGTAGTACACATAGGAGATCATTGAGGTGTCTGTATCTGTGAAACTTGCATGAAAATGTGTATTGTTTAGAATTGTTGTTCAGAGGGAATGTTCATCCTGTCTTCAAAATTTTTGAGGACAAAAAAAAGCAATTGTACACAACTCAACGTTTCATATTAATTAGAAAGATATAAAATATCACTGTGTTTTAACTATACCTTTTGTTGAATTATCATAGGGGAGAAAAGACTAATGCCGCGTACACACGAGCGGACTTTACGGCGGACTTTGCCCGGCGGACTTTTCGACGTACTTTCCGACGGACTTTCTGAATGAACGGACTTGCCTACACACAATCCACCAAAGTCCGTCGAATTCGTACGTGATGACGTACGACCAGACTAAAACAAGGAAGTTCATAGCCAGTAGCCAATAGCTGCCCTAGCGTGGCTTTTTTGTCCGTCGAACTAGCATACAGACGGCGGACTTTTCGACCGGACTCGATTTCAACGGATAAATTTGAAACAAGTTTCAAATCTAAGTCCGTCCAACTTTTGAGAAAACAAAGTCCGCTGGAGCCCACACACATCGAATTGTCCATCGAAATCCAGTCCGCCGGGCAAAGTCCGCCGTAAAGTCCGCTCGTGTGTACGCGGCATCAGACAACAGTCCAAGGATCCCAGGACCCCCCCAAGTCACCAGCCTGAGGCTGAAGATACTCCAAGCCCCAGCCCAAGACCACACCCACCCGACGAGCTGGAGGAAGGAGAGGTGGAGGAAGTGTGCGAGCTTTCAACCCCACCAAGTGAGTGACTGACACCCCAGCTTAAGGTAATGTATTTAGGCGTGCATATTTTAACACATTTTTTTTTACACACATTTTAGGTGAGCTTCTGGTTGTGGAAGGCCAAGCAGAAGAGCCATTCAGCCCAGACAGTGCCCAAAGACTGATTGGCCAGATAATGTTGTGGAATGGCCAAATTGATCAAATGCGTGACCAAATTCACAGCATGAAACTTCGCCTGGACTCCATGCAACAGGAAATGAAGAACATGATTGATGTTTTGGGCAGAATATAATAACGCTTTGCCTAAAAACATCAATCATGTTCTTCATTTCCTTGTGAAGTTTGTTTCTTCTTCCAATTTTGTTGTATTTCTTTCATTCAAAAATATTTTTGATGATGCACACGGTGTGTCATCATGTGCTATCTTCCATCAGGGGATATCAATGTACTTGTTTTGTGTTTGCAACCCCTTCGTCCTCCAAATTTTGTTGTGGTGAGAGAAACAAAGGGATTGCACACACAAAACACGTACATTGCTCCCCCATGATGGGAGATAGCACATGTTGACTTGACACTTTTTTAATGCTCAATTTTGAGCATCTTAAAAATTACCGATTTACAAGGGTGACATCACCAGCACCATTATTAAAATGTTGAACTTTGTAAGTTCTTTTATTTTTTTGTATGTTTTTCAAAACACTGTTGTGAATTTTAATATTTGAAACAAGGTCTATTTTTGTTAAAATATGCCTTTAACCACTTGCCAACTGCCTCACGCCTATATACGTGAGCAGAATGGCACCGGCAGGCAAAATCACGTACCCATACGTGATTGCCTTCCTCCCGGTGCCAGCGGCGGTCGGCATTTGTCTGGGAGCGCTGAGAGGCGAGGGGGAGGCCATCCGATCGTGGCCCCCCCTCGCGATCACTCCCAGCCAATGAGAGACATCCCCTGCCTGTGTATAGTACACACAGGCAGAGGATGTGATGTCATCTCTCCTCGGCTCGGCAGTTTCCGTTCCGGCGCAGAGGAGAGAAGACATCTGAGTAAGTGTAACACACACACAGTAGAACATGCCAGGCATACATTACACCCCCGATCCCCCCCTGATCGCCCCCCGATCCCCCCCAATCACCCCTCCCTGTCACACTGACACCAAGCAGGTTTTTTTTTTTTTTCCTGATTACTGCATGGTGTCAGTTTGTTACAGTTAGAAGTGTTAGGGCAGTTAGGGTTAGCCCCCTGTAGGTCTAGGGTACCCCCCTAACCACCTCTAATAAAGTTTTAACCCCTTGATCACCCCCCTTCACCAGTGTCACTAAGCGATCATTTTTCTGATCGCTGTATTAGTGTCACTGGTTCCGCTAGTTAGGGACGTAAATATTTAGGTTCGCCGTCAGCGTTTTATAGCGACAGGGGCCCCCATATACTATCTAATAAATGTTTTAACCCCTTGATTGCCCTCTAGTTAACTCTTTCACCACTGATCACCGTATAACCGTTACGGGTGACGCTGGTTAGTTTGTTTATTTTTTATAGTGTCAGGGCACCCGCTGTTTATTACCGAATAAAGGTTTAGCCCCCTGATCGCCAGTACCGCTAACACCCACGCACGCAGCATACGCCTCCCTTAGTGGTATAGTATCTGAACGGATCAATATCTGATCCGATCAGATCTATACTAGCGTCCCCAGCAGTTTAGGGTTCCCGTTTTGCCCCTCCGCCCCAGCCCAGCCCAGCCCACCCAAGTGCAGTATCGATCGATCACTGTCACTTACAAAACACTAAAGGCATAACTGCAGCGTTCGCAGAGTCAGGCCTGATCCCTGCGATCGCTAACAGTTTTTTTGGTAGCGTTTTGGTGAACTGGCAAGCACCAGCCCCAGGCAGCGTCAGGTTAGCGCCAGTACCGCTAACACCCACGCACGCACCGTACACCTCCCTTAGTGGTATAGTATCTGATCGGATCAATATCTGATCCGATCAGGTCTATACTAGCGTCCCCAGCAGTTTAGGGTTCCCAAAAACGCAGTGTTAGCGGGATCAGCCCAGATACCTGCTAGCACCTGCGTTTTGCCCCTCCGCCCGGCCCAGCCCAGCCCACCCAAGTGCAGTATCGATTGATCACTGTCACTTACAAAACACTAAACGCATAACTGCAGCATTCGCAGAGTCAGGCCTGATCCCTGCGATCGCTAACAGTTTTTTTTTGTAGCGTTTTGGTGAACTGGCAAGCACCAGCGGCCTAGTACACCCTGGTCGTAGTCAAACCAGCACTGCAGTAACACATGGTGACGTGGCGAGTCCCATAAGTGCAGTTCAAGCTGGTGAGTAGGGATGAGCTTCGTGTTCGAGTCGAACCCATGTTCGACTCGAACATCGGCTGTTCGGTCGTTCGCCGAATTGCGAACGATATGGGCCGTTCGCGCCAAATTCATGTGGCGCGTCACGGCCCATAATTCACTGCGGCATCGCAGTGCATTGCTTGCTGATGATTGGCCAAGCATGCACTATGACCCGCATGCTTGGCCAATCACAGCGCCGCCTGAACAGAGAGCCGTAATTGGCCAAAGCCAAGTAGGCTTTGGCCAATTATGGCTCAGGGGATTTAGTACACGCCCCACACTATATAAGGCCGCCTGCACGGCGGCCCTGTGTAGTGTGTGTTCCGGCGTTGAAAGAGATAGACAGAGAGACAGTGTTTGATTTGAGTTAGATAGATTAGGCAGAACAGTCAGTCAGTTAGCTGCACTTACAGTGTATTGTGTATATATATGCATCCCAGGTGTTGCATATATATATATATACACTGTACTCAGTTTAGCTAGATCCGTTCCTGTTATCTTCTAGACTATTTACATTTAGTGCAGTGCGTCCTGCTCACAGTGTTCAGCTAGATCCGTTCCTGTTATCTTCTAGACTATTTACATTTAGTGCAGTGCGTTCTGCTCACAGTGTTCAGCTAGATCCGTTCCTGTTATCTTCTAGACTATTTACATTTAGTGCAGTGCGTCCTGCTCACAGTGTTCAGCTAGATCCGTTCCTGTTATCTTCCTACTGACAGGCAGGCTTGTCTTGTTACAGTATTTACAGCTACCTAAAGAAAATTACTGGTGTTCTTTTGATCCTATTAGTACCACGGTCAGGCAGCTAGACTATTTACATTTAGTGCAGTGCGTCCTGCTCACAGTGTTCAGCTAGATCAGTTCCTGTTATCTTCTAGACTATTTACATTTAGTGCAGTGCGTCCTGCTCACAGTGTTCAGCTAGATCCGTTCCTGTTATCTTCTAGACTATTTATATTTAGTGCAGTGCGTCCTGCTCACAGTGTTCAGCTAGATCCGTTCCTGTTATCTTCTAGACTATTTACATTTAGTGCAGTGCGTCCTGCTCACAGTGTTCAGCTAGATCCGTTCCTGTTATCTTCCTACTGACAGGCAGGCTTGTCTTGTTACAGTATTTACAGCTACCTAAAGAAAATTACTGGTGTTTTTTTGATCCTATTAGTACCACGGTCAGGCAGCTAGACTATTTACATTTAGTGCAGTGCGTCCTGCTCACAGTGTTCAGCTAGATCTGTTCCTGTTATCTTCTAGACTATTTACATTTAGTGCAGTGCGTCCTGCTCACAGTGTTCAGCTAGATCCGTTCCTGTTATCTTCCTACTGACAGGCAGGCTTGTCTTGTTACAGTATTTACAGCTACCTGAAGAAAATTACTGGTGTTCTTTTGATCCTTTTAGTACCACGGTCAGGCAGCTAGACTATTTACATTTAGTGCAGTGCGTCCTGCTCACAGTGTTCAGCTAAACCTACAAGTTAGTGGGGTGCGTCCACCTCACAGTGTTCAGCTAAAGCTACCTGTAGAAGGTTGGTGGTGTTCTCATACTACAGGCAGGTAGTTGATTTTGCTAGCTGCAGTATATATATATATATATATATATATATCCCAGCTTAGTGCAGCTACAGGCCATTAGTATGTCTGGAAGGCCAAGAAGGAGAGGCAGACAGTCACAAGCGAATAAGAGAGGGCAAGCAGGCTCTGTGTCTAGTGCTGGTCGTGGAGACGGTGCATCCTCATCAGCACGTGGCCATGGGACACGCTTGGCCTTTTTTTCGGCAGCTGGCCGTGTTGAGCCGCAACATGCGGAAGACTTAGGCGAGTGGATGACCAAGCCGTCCTCATCCTCCTCATCCTCTCTCACCCATGCCCAGGGTGCTTTGTCTGGCAAAGCAGCGGCCTCTTCCCTCGGCTCAATGTCATCAGTGACTCCTTCCCTAGCTCCACCATGTCCTCCTGAGGAGTCCCTCGAACTGTTTGACCACAGTGTTGGGTACATGCTCCAGGAGGATGCCCGGCTTTTGGAAGGCTCTGATGATGATACTGAGCTCGATGAAGGCAGTAACATGAGCACGGACAGAGGGGGTGCCCAAGAAGGACAGCAATCTGGCAGTCATGCTCCCCCTGCAGCAGCATACTGCCGGGTTTGCTCCAGTGATGAGGAGGGAGGGGATGATGAGGTCACTGACTCAACGTGGGTGCCTGATAGGAGAGAGGAGGAGGAGGAGGAGGAGGAGCAGGCGGCACATTACCAACGAGGCAGGATGCCCTCCAGGGGCCAGCCTAAGGGCAGCACATTGACTGCATCACATGTGCAGGGCGCTGCAGTCTCTGCGCGTTATTCAAAAAGTTCTTTGGTGTGGGCCTTTTTTGAGACGAGTGCATCAGATCGCACCGCTGCTATTTGCAACATATGTCTCAAGCGTATCTCACGTGGCCAAAACATCTCCCGCTTGGGTACCACATGCTTGACCAGACATATGTTGACCTGCCATGCAGTTCGTTGGCAAGCGCATCTAAAAGACCCACACCAAAGAACAAAGAGGACCTCTCCTTGCTCCTCATCAGCTGAGATTTCCAACCCCACTAGACCTTCAGTCCTCTCTGAGACCTGCACTGAGAGGAATGAAGGTGTAGAATTAGGTGTGTCACAGCCAAGTACTTGTGGGCAATCTGCTTTTGGTACACCGACGTCAGATTGTACCAGGCAAATTTCCCTGCCCCAGCTGCTGCACCGCCAAAAGAAGTTTGCTCCCAGCCATCCACATGCCCAGCGGTTGAATGCTAGCTTGGCAAAATTGCTGGCACTTCAACTGCTGCCTTTTCAGTTGGTAGACTCTGCCCCCTTCCGTGAGTTTGTGGAATGTGCGGTTCCTCAGTGGCAGGTACCCAAACGCCACTTTTTCTCACGGAAGGCGATTCCGGCTCTCTACCGGCATGTGGAAGGCAATGTCCATGCCTCGCTGGACAGGGCAGTCAGCGGTAAGGTGCATATTACCGCTGACTCATGGTCCAGCAGGCATGGACAGGGACGTTACCTAAGTTTCCACGGCGCATTGGGTGACTCTGCTGGCAGCTGGGAAGGATGCAGGACAAGGTGCAGTAGTGTTGGAGGTTGTTCCGCCACCACGCCTCCAATCTCAGATCCCTTCAAAGACTGCCTATGCTGATGCTGAGTGACTATCCCTGAGAAATTATCCTCTTCCTCCTCAATCATCATGCTGATAGCTTGTAAGAACATTTTTGGTTCTGGGCGCCACCACCAGTGCCTAAGGCACAATTTTTCAGCCCCTGTTTAACAGGGGCATGTAATTACATATTTTGATGCAATACTTTGCAGCAGGGCTCGTTTCTGCGTTACAACTAGAGTGTCTGTGAGGGGTTGCAGTGTTCTGGCACCAGCACCAGTGCCCAAGGCCCAATTTTTCTGCTCCTGTCTAACAGGGGCGTGTAATTACAATTTTTGATGCAATACTTTGCAGCAGGGCTCGTTCCTGCGTTCCAACTAGAGTGTCTGTAAGGGGTTGCAGTGTTGTGGCACCAGCACCAGTGCCTAAGGCCTAATTTTTCAGCTTCTGTTCAACAGGGGCATGTAATTACAATTCTTGATCTAATATTTCACAGCAGGGCCCTGCGAGGGCTTACAGTGTTGTGGCCACAGCAACACCTAAGGCCCAAATTTCTGCTGAGTATATAGGGCAGGACCCTACTTTCAAACATCTAACTTACAAACGACTCCTACTTGCAAACAGAAGGAGACAACAGGAAGTGAGATGAAATCTACCCCTAGGAAGGGAAATTCTCTCCTGTAAGAGTTAATATGGGAAAAAAAATTCTCCTTTCCACTGATGCTTTCCAATCCTTGTTCCACAAAAAAACCCAAATTTTCAAAAAACATTTTTCATTGGGACAAAAAGTGAGGTGAAAACTTCTGAAGAGGAGGAAAGACAGCAAAACAAATGTCACAGGGGTGATAACCCTTCCCTATGTTTTCCAAAAAGCTTAAAAAAGATTTTTTGGCTGGAGCTAAACACGTTAAAAATGTACCCGTTCAAAATTACAAAGAGATTCTACTTAACAACAAACCTACAGTCCCTGTCTTGTTTGCACCGCCTGTATACTGCTGTTCAGAGTATATAGGGCCTGGTGGCCCCACACCTTTCCTTATTTTAATTTGGGTGTGGGGTTCCCCTTAATATCCATACAAGACCCAAAGGGCCTGGTAATGGACTGGGGGGTACCCATGCCGTTTGTCTCATTGATTTTCATCCATATTGCCATGACCCGACATTACATTAAACCCGCAAGCAGTTTTAAATGAGATTTTTTCCTTTAAAAATGACATTTGGTGCAGGGACTGTTCTAAACACGGGAAACACGCGTCACTTTACAGGCATACTATAGACACCCCCCAGGTACGATATTTAAAGGAATATTTCACTTTTTTTTTTTACTTTAAGCATCATTAAAATCACTGCTCCCGAAAAAACGGCCGTTTTTAAAAGTTTTTTTTGCATTGATACATGTCTCCTGGGGTAGGACCCGGGTCCCCAAACCATTTTTAGGACAATACCGTGCAAATTAGCCTTTAAAATGAGCACTTTTGATTTCGAACGTTCGAGTCCCATAGACGTCAATGGGGTTCTAACGTTCGTGCGAACTTTCGGTCCGTTCGCAGGTTCTGGTGCGAACTGAACCGGGGGGTGTTCGGCTCATCCCTACTGGTGAGGTGGCAAGCACAAGTAGTGTCCCGCTGCCACCAAAAAGACAAACACAGGTCGTCGTGCCCATAGTGCCCTTCCTGCTGCATTCACCAATCCTAATTGGGAACCCACCACTTCTGCAGCGCCCGTACTTCCCCCATTCACATCCCCAACCAAATGCAGTCGGCTGCATAAGAGGCATTTTCTTTATGTCCTCCCGAGTACCCCTACCCAACGAACCCCCCAAAAAAGATGTCGTGTCTGCAGCAAGCGCGGATATAGGCGTGACACCCGCTATTATTGTCCCTCCTGTCCTGACAATCCTGGTCTTTGCATTGGTGAATGTTTTGAACGCTACCATGCACTAGTTGAGTATTAGCGTAGGGTACAGCATTGCACAGACTAGGACACACTTTCACAGGGTCTCCCAAGATGCCATCGCATTTTGAGAGACCCGAACCTGGAACCGCTTACAGTTATAAAAGTTACAGTTACAAAAAAAAAGTGTAAAAAATAAAAAAAAACACAAACAAAAATATAAAATCAAAAAAAAATAGTTGTTGTTTTATTGTTCTCTCTCTCTCTATTCTCTCTCTATTGTTCTGCTCTTTTTTACTGTATTCTATTCCGCAATGTTTTATTGTTATTATGTTTTATCATGTTTGCTTTTCAGGTATGCAATTTTTTATACTGTTTACTGTGTTTTATTGTTAACCATTTTTTTGTCTTCAGGTACGCCATTCACGACTTTGAGTGGTTATACCAGAATGATGCCTGCAGGTTTAGGTATCATCTTGGTATAATTATTTTCAGCTAGCGGTCGGCTTTCATGTAAAAGCAATCCTAGCAGCTAATTAGCCTCTAGACTGCTTTTACAAGCCGTGGGAGGGAATGCCCCCCCCCCACCGTCTTCCGTGTTTTTCTCTGGCTCTCCTGTCTCAACAGGGAACCTGAGAATGCAGCTGGTGATTCAGACAGCTGACCATAGAGCTGATCAGAGACCAGAGTGGCTCCAAACATCTCTATGGCTTAAGAAACCGGAAGCTACGAGCATTTTATGACTTAGATTTCGCCGGATGTAAACAGCACCATTGGGAAAATGGGGAAGCATTTTATCACACCGATCTTGGTGTGGTCAGATGCTTTGAGGGCAGAGGAGAGATCTAGGGTCTAATAGACCCCAATTTTTTCAAAAAAGAGTACCTGTCACTACCTATTGCTATCATAGGGGATATTTACATTCCCTGAGATAACAATAAAAATGATTTTTTTTTTAAAAAATGAAAGGAACAGTTTAAAAATAAGATAAAAAAGAAAAAAAATAATAAAGAAAAAAAAAAAAAGCACCCCTGTCCCCCCTGCTCTCGCACTAAGGCGATCGCAAGCGTCGATCTGGCGTCAAATGTAAACAGCAATTGCACCATGCATGTGAGGTATCACCGCGAAGGTCAGATCGAGGGAAGTAATTTTAGCAGTAGTAGCAGTAGACCTCCTCTGTAAATCTAAAGTGGTAACCTGTAAAGGCTTTTAAAGGCTTTTAAAAATGTATTAATTTTGTTGCCACTGCACGTTTGTGCGCAATTTTAAAGCATGTCATGTTTGGTATCTATGTACTCGGCCTAAGATCATCTTTTTTATTTCATCAAACATTTGGGCAATATAGTGTGTTTTAGTGCATTAAAATTTTAAAAAGTGTGTTTTTTCCACAAAAAATGCGTTTGAAAAATCGTTTCGCAAATACTGTGTGAAAAAAAAAAATGAAACACCCACCATTTTAATCTGTAGGGCATTTGCTTTAAAAAAATATATAATGTTTCGGGGTTCAAAGTAATTTTCTTGCAAAAAAAAAAAATTTTTTCATGTAATCAAAAAGTGTCAGAAAGGGCTTTGTCTTCAAGTGGTTAGAAGAGTGGGTGATGTGTGACATAAGCTTCTAAATGTTGTGCATAAAATGCCAAGACAGTTCAAAACCCCCCAAATGACCCCATTTTGGAAAGTAGACACCCCAAGCTATTTGCTGAGAGGCATGTCGAGTCCATGGAATATTTTATATTGTGACACAAGTTGCGGGAAAGAGACAAATTTTTTTTTTTTTTTTTGCACAAAGTTGTCACTAAATGATATATTGCTCAAACATGCCATGGGGATATGTGAAATTACACCCCAAAATAAATTCTGTTGCTTCTCCTGAGTACAGGGATACCACATGTGTGGGACTTTTTGGGAGCCTAGCCGCGTACGGGACCCCGAAAACCAAGCACCGCCTTCAGGCTTCTAACGGCGTAAATTTTTGATTTCACCCTTCACTGCCTATCACAGTTTCGGAGGCCATGGAATGCCCAGGTGGCACAAAACCCCCCCAAATGACCCCATTTAGGAAAGTAGACACCCCAAGCTATTTGCTGAGAGGTATAGTGAGTATTTTGCAGACCTCACTTTTTGTCACAAAGTTTTGAAAATTGAAAAAAGAAAAAAAAAATTTTTCTGGACTTTCTTCATTTTCAAAAACAAATGAGAGCTGCAAAATACTCACCATGCCTCTCAGCAAATAGCTTGGGGTGTCTACTTTCCAAAATGGGGTCATTTGGGGGGGGTTTGTGCCATCTTGGCATTTTATGGCCTTCAAAACTGTGATAGGTAGTGAGGAGTGAAATCAAAAATGTATGCCCTTAGAAATCCTGAAGGCGGTGCTTGGTTTTCGGGGCCCCGTACGCGGCTAGGCTCCCAAAAAGACCCACACATGTGGTATCCCCGTACTCAGGAGAAGCAGCTGAATGTATTTTGGGGTGCAATTCCACATATGCCCATGGCCTGTGTGAGCAATATATCATTTAGTGACAACTTTTTGTAAATTTTTTTTTTTTGTCATTATTCAATCACTTGGGACAAATAAAATAAATATTCAATGGGCTCAACATGCCTCTCAGCAATTTCCTTGGGGTGTCTACTTTCCAAAATGGGGTCATTTGGGGGGGGGGGTTTGTACTGCCCTGCCATTTTAGCACCTCAAGAAATGACATAGGCAGTCATAAACTAAAAGCTGTGCAAATTCCAGAAAATGTACCCTAGTTTGTAGACGCTATAACTTTTGCGCAAACCAATAAATATACGCTTATTGACATTTTTTTTTACCAAAGACATGTGGCCTGAATACATTTTGGCCTAAATGTATGACTAAAATTGAGTTTATTGGATTTTTTTTATAACAAAAAGTAGAAAATATCATTTTTTTTCAAAATTTTCGGTCTTTTTCCGTTTATAGCGCAAAAAATAAAAATGGCAGAGGTGATAAAATACCATCAAAAGAAAGCTCTATTTGTGGGAAGAAAAGGACGCAAATTTTGTTTGGGTACAGCATTGCATGACCGCGCAATTAGCAGTTAAAGCGACGCAGTGCCAAATTGTAAAAAGTGCTCTGGTCAGGAAGGGGGTAAATCCTTCCGGGGCTGAAGTGGTTAATAACCTTAAAAAATATATATTTTTTTTTTGCTAAAAATAAAAAAATAAAAATACCAAAAAAATAAATAAATAAATAAATAAATACCAAAAAATAAAAAATAAAAATACCAAAAGAAACAAAAAAGAACAAAAAATGTTTCAAAAAATGCACCTTTCAATGTGCACACAGTAAAATGTTTTTACTACTACAATGTGTGTGGCTGATTATTTCTCAATAATATGTTTTGCAAATTTTTGTGTGGTTACAGTGACAAGGGGGCCTTATTAACTAAAGGTAAATGCACTTGCCACTACTACAAGTGCACTAGGAGACAGACCAAACTAAATGAAAACAAGAAGAAAAACAAGATATTTTATCCAAAAAAAATTTTTTTAATTTTTTGTAAAAATTAAAGCTCTTGCTGAATAGCAATGGCCCCCCGACCATTAAAATAATTCACATATTGCTCACGCACTTGACGTGTGGTTTGGGGGGCCAAGCCAATACGGCCAATTTCCAGGCCTGTCAGTGTTGGATCTTGTACAAGTCCGGCCTCAGGCCCAACAGAGGTAATATATGTAGCCGAATGTCTTCGTAAAAAGTTATGGAGTATGCAGCAAGCCAGTATGACGTGATTCATTTTATAGTCCGCCAGATTTATGGCTGAAAGGAACAAACGGAACCGGCTGGCCAGAATCCCAAAGGCATTCTCCACAACTCTTCTTGCTCTGGCCAGCCGGTAATTAAATACCCTCCTCTCAGGGGTGAGTGTCCTTTGGGGGAACGACCTCATCAAGTGCTCACCGAGAGCAAATGCTTCATCAGCGATAAAAACTGAGGGGAGTCCATCCACATTCTGGTCATCAGGTGGCAATCCCAGGCCACCAGTCTGGAGACGCTGGCACAGCTCGGTCTGTGCAAACACTCCTCCGTCAGACATCCGGCCGTTCTTCCCCACGTTCACAAACAGAAAGTCCAAATGTGCCGAGACCACTGCCATCAAAAGTACACTATGGAACCCCTTGTAGTTATAGAAATAAGACCCCGAATGCGGTGGTGGCACAATGCGGACATGCTTCCCATCAATCGCCCCGACACAGTTGGGAAAGTCCCAACGGTCAGCGAACTGGGAGGTCACAGTCTGCCATTCCTGTGTACTGGAAGGAAACTGTGGAGTGAAAAAAATAAAAAAAATTAAGATAAGTACTTTTAAATATAACTTGGATATCAGATTACACAAAAACATTGAACAACAGCAGTCAAACATTATTAATATGTGTGTTTGTAATTTTAATTATAAAAAACATAAGGCCCACTTATAAGATTAATCACCCCCTCTGATGGCCCATTGATCAACTTGAATGTGAGGGTAGGGGTACTAATTAGGTTAATAAACACACCTGACAGTTTCAAACATTTGATGGGGTGGGTGAGGGGTTCTAATTAGGGTCAAAAACACACCTGACAGTTTCAAACATTTGAGGGGGTGGGGGAGGGGTACTAATTAGGGTCAAAAACACACCTGACAGTTTCAAACATTTGACGGGGTGGGGGAGGGGTTCTAATTAGGGTCAAAAACACACCTGACAGTTTCAAACATTTGAGGGGGTGGGGGAGGGGTACTAATTAGGGTTAAAAACACACCTGACAGTTTCAAACATTTGAGGGGGTGGGGGAGGGGTTCTAATTAGGGTCAAAACACACCTGACAGTTTAAAACATTTGAGGGGTAGGGAAGGGGTACTAATTAGGTTAATAAACACACCTGACAGTTTCAAGCATTTGAGGGGGTGGGGGAGGGGTACTAATTAGGGTCAAAAACACACCTGACAGTTTCAAACATTTGAGGGGGTGGGGGAGGGTCAAACAGTACAATGGAGCTGACAATATACATTGTTCAAGGGACTATAGGCTAGAGATATAAATGGACCCAGGATTTCATGGTGGGGAGGTTATTGGATGTAAATATGCATGTAGGGCAATAAATGATTAATGTCCAAAAACAGGCATGCATGAAGATAAAGGGGACATTCACAGCATATTCCAAGCATGATAATTAGGTAAGGAGGACATTTAGACTATACATTAGCAAACATTTAATACATATCATGTAATGTTAAAGGATAAAACTTACCTTCATATAGCCCTTCTGCAGGACCTGAATGATGGCAGAACAAGTCTCTGGGATTATTATCCCCAGAGCCTGGGGGGAGATGCCTGTCGAGAACTTCAAGCCCTAAAGACTTCTCCCGGTCGCCAAGTAACGTAAAGTGGCAACTAGCCTCTGCTCCGCACTGATGGCTTGCCTCAGGCAGGTATCCTGCCTGCTGATATAGGGGGTCAGCATAGCCAGCAGACGCTCAAAAACGGGGTCCATCATCCGGAGATAATTCCTGAAATCCTCAAGATTATTCTCACGGAGCTCACGGAGCAAAGGCATATGCGAGAATTGGTCACGCTGGCGCAACCAATTCTTCATCCATAAACTCCTCCTCGCCCTCTTCATGGACTGGACTCGGGTCAAAGTATTAACCCCAACACCAAGTCCCCACGCAGCACGAACTCGAGAACGAGTACGTCCACGCGACATGGCTTCAAAACGGTCAGCTGGTCAAACAAACAAACTTATAACAAACACATTGAAGAACAGCAAGGCCTATGAAGAACGACCTGAAGATCAGGAACAAGCAGACCAGAAGGCCTGCCAGGCAGGTTACGAACTGACCAACATGCACTGAAAAGCAGATACAAACCTCACAAGCACAAACTGAACCACAGAAAACGATCGAAATAAAAGTGAAGTGTGAAAAGCGCGAATCATCTCTAACCAAACTTCTACTAACACGAGATAAACACGAGATTAGCAGAAAGAGCCCAAAGGGTGCCGTAGAGGGGCCTGAACTTCCTTTTTATAGTCCCGTCGCACGTGCTGTACGTCACCGCGTTCCAAACCAGCGGACTTTTGCAGTGATCGTGTGTGTCCAAGTCCGTCCCTTTTTAAGTCCGGCGCAAGGAGCCGACAAAGTCCGGCGTAAAGTCCGCCGAGCAAAGTCTGCCGTAAAGTACGCTCGTGTGTACGCGGCATTAGGTTTTTTTGGGGGGGGGGGTTGTTTTTTGATTTGTTGGTTTTTTTATTTATCAGGAATTTATCAACGATGTCCTCCGAGATTTGCTGCAGCTATGTGTGGTGGTTTATCTCGAAGATATCCTCATATTTTCCAAATCCCCCAGACAGCCACCACACAGATGTCTGTTGTGTGCTTCAGAGGCTGAGAAATATAACCTGTATTGTAAAGTGGAGAAATGCGAGTTTCATCGTGAACAGGTTAAATTCCTGGGTTATATCATTTCCACTGTTGGTTTTTCGATGGACCCAGAGAAACATTCGGCAGTTCTACAGTGGCCCCGACCCATGGGTCTAAGTCCTATGCAATGTTTTCTTGGCTTTGCCAATTATTATCAGAAGTTTATTCGTAACTTCTCGTCTCTGGTCAAACCCCTGACTGACATGACCAGAAAAGACAGTAACCCACAGAATTGGTCTCTGGATTCCATTAACGCCTTTGAGAGTCTAAAGGCTTCCTTTGTTTCAGCTCCTGTGCTGGTACATCCTGATCCTACGATACTTTTCATCCTTGAGGTTGATGCATCTGAGACTGGAGTTGGTGCCCTGCTGTATCTACGTCCTACCTCTGACAGCGCTATGCATCCTTGTGGCTAGTTTTCCAAGAAATTGTCTCCTGCGAAATTCAATTATGAGATTGGGGACAAGAAGTTATTAGCGATCATTTTAGCCCTTAAAGAATGGAGGCATCTCCTCAAAGGTACCACTGTGACAGTTCTTATTCTAACTGACCATAAGAATCTCACATTCTTGTCTGAGGCTAAACGCCTCTCTCCCAGAAGGGCGCAATGGGCTCTTTTCTTGTCAAGCTTCAATTACAGTTTCTTTCTTACCTGGTACTAAGAATGTAAGGGGCGATGCATTGTTGCAACAGTTTTCCTCTGCTTCCAAGATGGAGTCGGTTCCTGTTCCTGTGACTCCTCCTGATTGTATTCTGGCTACGGTTCACTTCACCTGTGTGACAGAATTCTTGCCTCTCAGATCCATTCTCTTCTGGAGAAACCTTGTGACCGCTGCTTTGTCCCTGAGAGTCTCTGCACTGCCGTGCTCCAGATTTACCATTCTCCCAAAGCTGCTGGCCACCCAGGGAAAAATCAACTCATTTGGGCTATTTCCCAACAATTCTGGTGGCCTAGTCCACGCGTTGATGTAGCTGCCTTCATAGCTGCTTCTTCCGTGTGTACTCAGAGTAAGACACTACGACAGCTTCCAGTGGGCCCCCTACAACCTATACCCAATGGAGAGAGGCCTTGGACCCACCCGTCTATGTTTTCTTATTGTGGAGTTACCCAGCTCTCGGGGCAACACAGTTATGCTTATGGTGGTTGACTGGTTTTTGAAAATATCTCATTGTATTCCTCTTAAGAAGTTGCCCACATCCTGAGAACTGGCTTCCATTTTTGCTTGGGAGATCTTTCACGTATATGGGCTACCCAAGCTCGGATAGGGGTAGCCAGTTTGTGTCCAGGTTTTGGTGAGACTTTTGTTCACAGTTGGGAATTCAGATTTCTTTCTCCTCTGCGTATCACCCGCAGTCCAATGGGGCCGCAGAACGAGCCAACCAGTCCTTGGAGCAGTTTTTACGTTGCTACATTTCTGACCACCATAACAACTAGTCAGACCTCTTACCTTGGGTGGAGTTTGCTCACAATTGTGCCAGCAATACCGCTTCCAGATTGTCTCCATTCATGGTGAATTATGGTTTCCAACCACCCATGTTGCCTGATTTATTTAATCCTCAGAGCATTCCTGCATTGTAGGAGGATCTCCGTGGTCTTCGTTCCACTTGGGTACAGGTCCGAGAGTCCCTGCAACGTGCCAATGATAGGTACAGACTCTATACTGACCACAGACGCCTACCTGCGCCTCCCTATCAAGTTGGGGACAGGGTCTGGCTGTAATCTCGCAACCTCTGACTCCGTGTTCCCTCCATGTTAAAACAGGCACCACGGTTTATTGGGCCTTTCCGTATACTCCGTAAGATCAACCTAGTGGCTTACACTTTAGACCTTCCTTCTAATACGCATATTTCAAATATATTTCATGTCTCCTTATTAAAACCTTAGGTATGCAATCGCTTCACCACCTCGGTACCATGTCCTCACCCTATTCAGGTTGAGAACCATAAGGAGTATGGGATACAATCTATCATTGATTCCCATAGGTTCTGTGGGCGCATACAGTACCTGGTTCAATGGAAAGGGTACAGTCCGGAGGCTCTTGGGTCTCATCCTTAGACGTACATGCTCCTGTCCTCCTTTGTGCTTTCCATAGACCTTTTCCTCTCAAACCTGGTAGTCCTCCGAGTTGGAGGGGTCGTTGAGAAGGGGGTACTGTCAGGGCTGGGCTCAGCCCTTTCTTCTTAGAGCTCTGTGCTCAGTTGTCGGTTAATTGCCAGCACTCTTCATATCACAGTGACTCACCTTTTCTTTATTTCCTGCTCGTCAGCTAGCTCTGCTAGCTATTTAAACTGCATGGATCAGATCTTCTGTGCCTTCGCCTTGGTCAACATATCCAGACTCTCTCTGCTGGGTTTTCCTGTGAAAAACTTTTGCTTGGCTGACTTCCCTTCCCTCGTGGGCGCCCGACGATGTCCGCCGGGCACCGACAATCAGTCGTGAAAGAGCAGGAACATGGATATGTGTGTGCAAACGCACAAATCCACGTCCTGTCTGGGGAGAGGAGACCGATCGTGTGTTCCTAGTATGTAGGAACACCGATCGGTCTCCTCCCCCAGTCAGTCCCATCCCCCCACAGTTAGAATCACTCCCTAGGTAACACATTTAACCCCTTGACCGCCCCCTAGTGTTAACTCCTTCCCTGCCAGTGACATTAATACAGTAATCAGTGCATATATATAGCAATGATCGCTGTATAAATGTCAAAGGTCCCATACATATCGGTCTAAACTGAGGAAAAAATTGGGGTTTTTTGTAAAAAAAAAATTGGGATATTTATTACAGCAAAAGGTAAAAGATATTGTGTTTTTTTCAAAATTTTCGCTCTTTTTTTGTTTATAGCGCAAAAAATAAAAACTGCAGGGGTGATCAAATACCACCAAAAGAAAGCTATATTTGAGGGGAAAATTTAAAAGCCTTTACAGGTTACCAGTTTAGAATTACCCAGGAGGTTTGGTGCTAGAATTATTGCTCTCACTCTGACGTTGGTAGTGATACCTCACATGTGTGTTGCGATCAACGTTTACATATGCATGTGCAACTTACATATGCATTCACGTTTACACGTGAGCACCATTATTATTATTTTTTATTATTTATTTTATTCAAAACTTTTTTTTCTTGTCTATAACTTTTTTTATCAACTTTATTGCTTTCACAAGGGATGAACAATCAATCGACTAATCCTTCCTTCAATCGATCGACCGACCCTTCCTGCGATTGATCGACTGATCCCTCCTTACTTTAATCCTTCCTGCGATCGACAGACCGATTCTTCCTGCGATCGGCCAACCAATCCTTCCTTCCTATCTTTGATTCTTCCCTCATTATTTTTGTGCTAATAATTTTTTGTAATGTTATTTATCCTTTTCCGTATAGTATAATACCTGGTTGATCCTGCCTGTTGCTGTGTTCCTGTCATTAACTGACTTTCCATCATCCGTGGTCTGTGTGAAGGAAGGGAGGGGGATGAGTCATAAGAGGGCCAATCAGAGCTGCAGAGCTGGAGGTGTGCCTCTGTGTGTCTGTGTAAATCCAGGAAGAACAGGCAGCAGCTTCAGCTGCCCACATTAAAAATGGCTACAGCCAGACTTAGTGGAAGGAGATTTCTGCAGCATATTTGGCAAGTACAGAATCACAGTATATTTAAAATAATATAAGTGGTCAGAGGGAAGCTTCAGAATGGCAAAGATTTTTTTATTACAAATTATGTGAGCAGACTGCAGTTCCTCTTCAACAATGTACAGTCTCCAACCTACCTTTTAGGTGGAAGGGGGAGGGTGGAGCAGGGAAGCACCTTGCCATCCTAAGCTTAGAGGATGTGTGTTTCTGTTGATGCACACAGTGTAGTGATACATAACTCTAGTCCCTGCATGCAAGGGTGGCTCCTTAAGAGACTGCAAGACAAAGGAGCCACCTGAAACAGGAAACCTTGGGCAGCTATCATGGCATGTCTTAAACAATAATGTAGGCAGGGATTAAAAGATAAAGAAGTGATTAACCACTTCAATAAAGGGCACTTTTACTCCCTTCCCGCCCAGGCCAATTTTCAGCTTTTAGATTTAAATGACTTTACTTTAAATGACAATTGCGCTGTCATGCGACACTGTACCTATATAAAATTTTTATCTTTTTTCCCCCACAAATAGAGCTTTCTTTTGATGGTATTTGATCACCACAGACTTTTTTATTTTTTGCGCTACAAATAAAAAAAGACCGATTTTTTTAATTTTTTTTTTAAAGTTTTTATTTGTTTCTGTTGCTTCACTGACTGCACTGATGAGGCAGCACCAATGGGCACTGATGAGGCAGGACTGATGAGGCAGCACAGATGAGGTGGCACTGAAGGACACTGATGAGGAGGCACTAATATGCAGAACTGATGGGCACTGATAGGCGGCACTGATATGCAGCACTGATGGGCACTGTTAGGCAGCACTAAAGGGCACTGATGGGCACTGATAGGAGGCACTGATGGGCACTCATGGATGGGCGGCACTGATAGATGGTACTGATAGGCAGGACTGATAAGGAGGTACTAACAGGCATTACTAATGGGCACTGACTGGCATTACTGATGGGCACTGATTGGCATCCCTGATGGGCACTGATTGGCATCACATGTGGGTACAGGTGGCCACTGATTGTCATTACTGACAAACACTGGTGGGCATCACTGGTGGGGCACTGAAGGACATCACTGGCAGGCATCGCTGATGGGTCTGCACGGATAATCAATGCGCTGATTATCAGCACAGCCCACCTGTCAGGAACGCGACTGATCGGCTCTCCTCTACCCGCGCCTTGTCAGCACGAATGGAGGAAAGCCGATAAACTGCACTTTCTGGTTACCATATGATCAGCTGTGATTGGACACAGCTGATCATGTGGTAAAGAGTCTACGTCATAGGCTCTTTACTTAGATTGGAGATGCGGTGTGTCGCATGAGCGACTTATCCTGCTGGATGTCATATGACGCCCAGTCAGGATAACTGATCCCAGCTGCTGCTTTCAGCCAGACGGGATGTGGTTAAATCAGCTTCTAAAAGGGTTTAATATCACTTTAGGGAAACTTGCAAACCAGCATTTCTCCATAAATACAATCAGCAACAGGTGTAAAAACAAAACCTATTTTTTTTAACCTGTTCAGGTCTGCCCCATAGCTGTTTTACTGCTACAGAGCGGCAGCTATGCACTGGATCTTGTATATATATATGTGATATGGCTCAGACTAGATGTCCGCCGGCACATTCCGATCCTTCGGTATACAGGCAGCACGGCAGTCAGTGCATATTTTTTAGCAGTAATCACTGTAATAATTTCACTGGTCCCCTAAAAGTATCAGTTAGTGTCCAAATTGACCGCGGCAATATTGCAGTCCAGCTATAAGTCATTGATTACCGCCATTACTAGTAAAAACTAAATAAAAATGTCCCATAATTTGCAGAAGCTATAACTTTTGTGGAAACCAATCAATATAAGCTAATTGGGATTTTTTTTACCAAAAATATGTTGCAGAATACATATTGGCCTAAATTTATGAAGAAATTAGATTTTTTACAATTTTTTTTATTGGATATGCTTTATAGCAATAAGTAAAAAAATTTTTTTTTTTTTTTCAAAATTGGCGGTCTTTTTTTGGTTATAGCACAAAAAATAAAAAACGCAGAGGTGATCCAATACCACCAAAAGAAAGCTTGTAGGAAAAAAAAGGACATACATTTAATTTGGGTACAGCGTTGCACGACCGCGCAATTGACAATTAAAGTAACGCTGTGCTGTAGCGCACAAAATGGCCTGGTCAGAAAGGGGGGTAAATCCCTGGAGGTCAAGTGGTTTAAAAACATTTATACAAAATTAGATGGGGTATTGCAGACTTCAAATAATTATTTTGATTTTTCATGTAGTTATGTGATGCCTATAGTAAGAGATTTAGTAACATTCACCCAAGGAATAACACTCCCATTAATGTATAGGATGCAGTATGGTTTCTAAGCATGATTTAAAATTTACCAAGCTTAACCAATGCAATTGATGAGAGAATTGGAACCAAAAAAAGCTTCTGGCAAGAAACTATTGTCACAAATGAAAATCCAGGCACCGCAAAGCAATCCCATTCCTAAGTGATATGTTTTAAATGGCTATACTATATATTCATGTATACAAGAACCCAAATCACCCAGTATAAAAAATGATTGGTCCTGACAATTCTTTCTTAAAGTGAACTTGTATTATTTTCTGTACAGGCCAGCTTTAATGCATTCTGACAGACTTTAAATATTTTAAATCATTTCTGAAGTTGGCATTTGGAAACACACCACATACTAACCCACAGAAAGGACCGAGCTGGGGCACTCATAACCTCAGAGAGAACAAGGTGCTAATGCTCTAAAAATACTAAGTAGATTCTAGTATTCTATTCTTCTCTTAACCACCCCCGCCCAGTTTTCCTTCCTATCCTTTTGCCCCCCTTTTATATACAATTCCATTCATCCTTTTTCAAAATGGTTATTACCTGCCCACGAAAGGTTCTCAGCCTACAAGAAGTCAAGATAAACCATATTTACTATAAAGGTTTCTTATTTCTTCCTCTTTTTTTGTATTATTGTTATTTACTTTGATTGCTGTTTTATTATTTTATGTACCCTGAAATTTATTTGAATAAAGAGTTATTTGACCCATAAATAAAGCATATCCAAACCCAAAAACAAAAATGTGATATGTTGCAGGTTATCCAGATAAGCTGGTAAAATGTATTTACAGAAAGCGCTCTTATCCTTAAAAAAAGGTATATATAGAATGGAATGGTACAAGACATGGGAACTTTAGTCTGATCATTTTCATGAACAAATTGTCACTATATTGTGAGAGAAATCCTTTGTTGTCAAGCTCCCAGGAGATGTGCAGTAAAAGGAATGGCTCGTCAGGGCCCCCGCCACAGGGTTTGCATTTCATTGTGGCCCTTAGGTTTGCAACACTCCCATTTTGTCATTGCCAGACAAATAAAGAAAGCAAAGTAACAACGTAAAAAAGCAAAAGACTAATCTAAAACATTCTGAGCTTAGAGTAGGTAGTGTACTGGCAAGGTAGCTATGCTACTACTGGTCAAGGTAGGCAGCAGACAGATGAATGACAAAATCTAAGAGACAGGCCATGGATGCAACCAGAAAAGCAGCAAGAATTCAAATTGGCTTTCTGAGACCACAAAGTACCACAAGGAAACATTTGTCTCAGTTTACTGAACAGAAATTATATTTCCTACTTGAATGCGCTTGAGCTGCTTTCTCTATTTAGGCCATCAGGGCAAACATTAAAAGCGGCATTCCCAATCCAGAAGGGAAGATACTAGAAGCTGGCTGCAGGAGGCATGAAGCAGCAGTAATGTTCGACTGTGAGAACCTCATAGCCATGATTATACTGAAAGTATATGGTATTAACATATGTTTTTTTTTCCTAATTTAGCCAAGTAATGTGTGTGTTTTTTTATACTGTGTATATATCTATCATTATATATTACAGAACATACAGTATCAACTCACATTGGACAAGCATTTAGTAGACACGTTGTTTGCTATGTGCAGGAAAAGCAAAATAAATTATGTGTAAGGGTTTAGAAAAAGGAATGAAACTACTATGTAAAATTGATTTTGTGTTAAAATACTTTGGGGATTACAAAGCAACCACTGTAAATTTATTTAGAGCAAAGCAATTCCATGAAAAGTATATACAGAATGAAAAGAGTGCCTACATTTTCTTAAGTGGCATGATCAATTATAAAAAGTGCCAGGGTTAAAACAAGGACAACATCTAAGAGGGTATTCTTGTGAATTTTTAAAGCTACATAAAGAGGAACTTCACCGTTAACCTATAAAATGACAACGAAGGCACCTTTAGGAATGTTTAGAAATGGCAATCTACAAAGAGCTACTTCTACATAAGTGCAGCCTTTTTATTCTATGCATACCTTATTTTTACCACTTAGGCTGCTTTCACACTGAAAGCGCCGGCCGTTAGCGGTAAAGTGCTACTTGGTTTAGCGCTGCTTTACTGCTGTTTAAGCAGCACTTTTGTGCCGTTTTTTGTCCGCTAGCGGGGCGTTTTTAACCCCAAAAAAGGGGTTAAAAACTCCCGTGTTGCTGCGCTTCTGAATCGCTTTTCAGGCGCTTCGGCAGGGCTGCCTATTCATTTCAATGGGCAGGGGCGTTTTGGGAGCGTTGTATACTGCGCTCTCAAACCGCCCCAAAGATGCTGCTTGCAGGACTTTTTCTAACGTCCCGCAAGCGCACTGCCCAGGACGTTAGAAAAAAGCGCACCACTCCTATTCCACTAGTGGGGGCTGAGCTCACCATAAGTGGTCGGGTCGGCTGCCCACAGAGGAGATGGAGGAACATCTGTTCCCTGATCTCATCTATGATGAATGAAGCTGGAAGCAACAAGGGTTTAGACAGTTTCGGTTTCAGTGCTGTGTTTTCTTGGACAGTACAGCCAAGAAAGCGACTGACCAAACACATCTCTGTTTAATCAGCTGCCTTGGAAGGCAGAGAAAGGATCAGGGGTCTAATGGTCTTTTCTGTCCCTGCCCTACACTATGACGAGTGGTGTTGTTCACAACTTGTGATAGAAATAAAGATGAAAAGAAGTATAAAAAAATGCAATGCGCAAATGCAAATGCACACATAGGTCTGGCATGCATATGTAAATAGTGATTGCACCATACATGTGAGGTATCACCGTGAACACTGCAGTGAATACAATCATTTTAACCACTTGCCACCTGCAAAATGGTTTTATAGCTGAAGATATCAGTACTGTATTTTGTCAGCAGGAGGACGGCTTTCTCACGAAACCAGTCCGAGCGGACTAAAAAAGTGTATATTGTTTGGGGGTTATAAGTCATTTTCTAGCAAAAACTTAAAAATTAATTAAATTTGTAAAACAAAAACAAAAAGTGTAAACAAAAAGTACCAGAAAAAGCCTGGTCTTAAAGTGTTTAATATCAGAGCTCACTCTAAATTGATCATCTGTAAAGGCTTTTAAAGCGTTGCCTAAGGATAATTTTAGGTAAGGTAGTTTGTCTCCATTTCACGCAATTCAAAATCTTGACATTTTTGGTATGTATTTACTCAAAACAACGTAATTTTTTTTTTTACCAGAAATGAATATTATATTGTGTTTTTGTGCACTAAAATTAATTTAAAGTGATTGTAAGGGGTTTTTTAAAAAAAATAACAAACATATCATACTTACCTCCACTGTGCAGTTCGTTTTGCACAGAGTGGCCCTGAACCTCGTCTTCTGGGGTCCCCCGGTGGCTCTCGCGGCTCCTCCCCACATCAAATAACCCCCTAGGAGAAGCGCTCTCCCGAGGGGGTTAACTTTCAGGCAGGCTCCCGTGTCCTGCATTCGGTGTCCATAGACGCTAAATGTATGACTCGGCCACGCCACCGAGTCATCGGATTTGATTGACAACAGCGGGAGCCAATGGCTGCGCTGCTATCAATCTATCCAATCAAGAGCCCAGAACCCCGGGCAGAGAGACAGAGCATCGCCGCCGGGTCAAGTTCCAGGCTCAGGTGAGTAAAACAGGGGGCTGGGGGGTCGGTCACTGCCAGGTGTTTTTTCCCCTTAATGCATAGGATGCATTAAGGGGAAAAAACACGAAGGTTTACAACCCCTTTAAGTGTATTTTTCTCCTGAACATTTACGTCTGATAACCAGGCCTCCGCTTTTAAAAAATATATGATGTTTGGGAGTTCCAAGCAATTTTCTAGCAAAAAAAAAAATGTTTTAACATGTATGTGATAAATGTCAGATATGTAACTACTATAAGTAGTTAAAATCGGAATACAGGGCTGTATGCTGGTGTGATTTTTAATGAATAGGGGGAAAGATTCACCTTAAGAGCCAATTTAACACGCATTGCATCATGTGTTATTATATATTGTGTTAAGGCAACCAATTTAGCTACCAAAACATTGCAACAAATAAAAAAATAAAAAAAATAAAAAAAACACATGACGGCACAGTTCACCACAATCCATGGTATGTCTTTTGTGGTTTGCTGCCGTGCACTGCCCCCCACTGTGCAGTGCACTGAATAGGTGTGAATAGGCTCTTGAGTCAAACACAGTAAACCACTGGGACAGGAACCCAATTTCCTAAATTGTTTTACAGTTTCTGATCAAACTCCATACAACCCTAATTCTAATTTGGATCCTGCTAGTCAGATTTCATCCAAAAGTCAGGGCAGCTGTTTCCATGAAATTAGTAGCGATAACAATAACCACATTTAAGCATGCAGTTTAGAGCAGAAACTGTTATAACATTAAATAATAGATCAATGATTAGTAAGATATTTTTAAAAATTGCATATTGCCAAAAATATATTAATTTGAGCTAAGAGATGACCTGTGTAGGTTACCTGGTAATAAACAGGCATTATATTTGGGACCATGATGAGTTTATTAGTATACAACGCATGTTCCACCAGCTTACCAAGGGACTGTTTACTGCACCTCCTTGTAACATGAAGCTAGTACAATTACGGCCTTTCAAACTAGAAAACAGAACCACTTTTGAAAAGTATTCTCCCTTTAGATCAGTTACCGTTTAATGAGATTCTTTACCTCTTAGTCGATTTGACAGATTATTATTACTTCTATATTACTCACTAAAAACGTCTCTCCCAAGGCTCCTCTGGTGAAAATAGAAAACTGTTCTCAAAACACCTGCATGAAGTGTCATGAATTCTGTTGCACTGTGTGTATTTTAAGATGCAGAAAAAAATATAAAAATACAGAAACACCCTTTAAGTAACAATAACATTTTATTGGTTGATGCTGGGTAAAATAACTTAAGATCAACTCAAATTTGGCTTATTTTATTGCATTTTTTTATTATCCAAAATTGATATTCAGCAAAAGACAACACAGGGGTTAATAATATTTAGCTCCATATAACATGATGGTATGATGATGTTTTCAAGCAATCTTATCAAGAACTGCTCCTTTTTTCTGCATCCTTTGTGGCTAAAGAAATACAGTATGAGGTTCTATTATATAAAAAAAAACAGCAGGGCCATTTAAAGCAAGCCTTTTGTGCTCGTAATGGATTCGTGCTGTGAACCCATCTGCTCATTCTAGACACCTCCTCTGTGCCATCCATAATTTATATACAAGATATGTGTCTTAATTTATCAGGACCCAAGTAAGATGCGTTTCTGGCTTTATAGCCAAGAAAAGGAAAATGCCTCAATTCAGAAATATCCAGCTGTTTGCCATTTGAAATGCGGACAAATATAACAAAGCATTAACCCTAACTAACAATGGAGGCACATTTCAAAAAAAGAGCATCGAGATTAGACAAAAAAGTAGCCCTTAAAGCATGTCTTTTTGTACATGCTATCGTCCCAGAAATTCTTACTGCTTGGGGTTCAGTATCAAAACTAGTAAAGAGTTAGTGGTTCACAGCTGTATCTAATGTATATACAGTGTGTATATATATATATATATATATATATATATATATATATATATATGTGTGTGTGTGTGTGTGTGTGTATATTATTGTCAAAAGTATTGGGACACCTGCCCTTACACACACATGAACTTTAATGGCATCCCAGTCTTAGTCCGTAGGGTTCAATGTTGAGTTGGCTCACCCTTTGCAGCTATAACAGCTTCAACTCTTCTGGGAAGGCTGTCCACAAGGAGTGTGTCTATGGGAATGTTTGACCATTCTTCCAGAAACACATTTGTGAGGTCAGGCACTGATGTTGGATAAGAAGGCCTAAATTGCAGTCTCTAATTTATCCCAAAGGTGTTCTATTGGTTTGAGCTCAGGACCGTCAAGTTCCTCCACCACAAACTCACTCATCCATGACATTATGGACCTTACTTTCTGCACTGGTGCGCAATCATGTTGGAACAGGAAGGGGCCATCCCCAAACTGTTCCCACAATGTTGGGAGCATGAAATTGTCTGAAATGTCTTGGTATGCTCACGCCTTAAGAGTTCCTTTCACTGGAACTAGGGGGCCAAGCCCAACCCCTGAAAAGCAACCCCACACCATAATCCCCCCTCCACCAAATGATTTGGAGGGGTGGCCCAATACTTTTGGAAATACACTGTGGAGGAACCTGACTGGCCTGCACAGAGTCCTGACCTTAGAGCAGAGACTGCAAACCAGGCCTGACCTCAGAAATGCGCTTCTGGAAGAATGGTCAAACATTCCCATAGACACAATCCTAAACCTTGTGGACAGCCTTCCCAGAAGAGTTGAAGATGTTGTAGCTGCAAAGGGTTGTCCAACTCAATATTGAACCCTACTAAGATTGGGATGCCATTAAAATTCATGTGTGTGTAAAGGCAGGCGTCACAATACATTTGAGTGTAATATAGTGTGCATATGTATATATATATATATATATACACAGTATGTATTGTATGCACACATTCATCTCTTAATACATCGACAAAATTACACTACAAAATCTTCTAGGAGCTTGTCATGTAAAATTTAGGGAAAACATTCTACTTGATGATTTAAGATCAAAACAAAAGAGAGAAGCAGGAACATGACATATTAGTTTTCAAGGGCCATAAAAATGAATAATTGCTTCCTTTTTTCGCCGTAGACTTCAATTTTATCTGTGGTTCACCTTTCTTCCTCCAGGTTATCAGTATGTGCGGGTTGATTGTATCCATCAGTCATAATGTATTACCAGACATGGAAGCTTGGCTGTAACAAGCACTGACACTGTGAGAGCACATAGTGAAAAGTGAAAGACTGCACCAGAAATACCCATCAAGTGTTCCCTATTGAGTATTGAACAAATGACTGCCACTTCCCTATAACACTGTGAGAATAAATGTGAGAATGGAACAAATGTACTGCTTTTACGGCACATTGACTGATCAAAAATGTAATAAGTAAAAGTATGTAATTTGCAGCCAGTTGACATGTTTTCAGTAACTTACAGTGCACCTTTATTAAAGTCTAGAAGTAGAGCAATAAGCTGTAATACCTTAAAGTGGTGCTAAAGGCAAAATTGAAAATGACATATATAATGCAGTCTGTCACTAGCATTAACAAAGCCATCACAGTTTTTTCTTAATCTCCCCTGTAACTTCGTTTTTAGCTGTTTTTCTTAGCTATTATTTTTCAACTTCCTTTAACAGACCAAACTGTGCAGCAAACGTGTCAGTTTAAAGGTTGAGACAAATGACTTACAGTGGTCAACATTTGCTCATTTAGTTAAGTGATTGTAAGCCTCAGACATGAAATATGAAAAAGCACATCCTTCTACAATGTGTACTTGTCTCTAACCAAAGCTCTCAGTGTCATTTCTCTCTGTTGCCTTGTTCTTCAGCATAAGTCACTTCTGGACTTCTGACTTTATATAACTAAAGGACAAATTTGTGCGGAAACTGCAATTATTTTTCAACATACTCCTCTGCTACATTTATACACTTATCCGAGCATTTAACTAATGCCTGGAATGCTTCGGGAGTGAAAGATTTGTCAGTACGCCTGAACATCCTAGGACAGCCTGCTTCACTTTGTCATCAGTACTGAAATTAAAGATTTGCCTCTTGTGCAATTTCACAACAGGTTATACGTCGATTATCCACGATCAGGCGTTCCACGCGTTAAATGTTCATAGGAATGACTTCTATGGGCTGGAAACCACGGGTAGAACTGTCACTGATGGACATACGGCTATCTTTACACCATTCAAATCTCTTAAGGCAGCTGAGCGTCACATCACCGTATACTGTGTGGAGAACCCTCTAGTGTGCTAGAAGTGGTAGTGATTAGGTTTTCTTTTGTTAGTGTAGGTACATTTCAGCCCTGGCTAGCAACCAGGCCTGTTTGTTTTGATCTGGGTTGGGAATGACTTAGGCAGAGCTAGGTGACTCACAGGCAGCATCACCTATACCTCCCACTTCTTTCCTGAATGCTCTAGAATCTTCTGGAAAGGGAGAAGAAGAGGAGAGGTGGAGCTGCCTAGGGTATTCTGAGGAATTCTGACCAATCCCCAACTTGGATTGGCAGGGGGCAGGCCTCCTTAAATACCCAAGGTCAGCCCAGCTGGGGAGGTGTTTTTAGGAGTGGAAGCTGGAGATGGAGTCTGTAGGGGGTGACCTTGGGCCTGGGCTTGGGTGTGGTCCTCTGAGAATACGTGGAGGTGTCCGGGACAGGAGGAACGGGAGCAAGGAGAGGACAGCAGGAGAGAGCACTGCCAGGCAAGTCTCCAGGGAGGTACAACAGGTCACAGCCAAGAGGGCTTGTGAGTGACACACAGTCAGTAGGACTGGGAGGCACGTCTGAGAGGACTGGGAGATTGCAGTCTGGGATGGGTGCAGAGCCAGTGGAGTGGACTGTGGTGGCATGGGCAGTGGAGAGAGGCAGCTGCAGCCAGGAGGGCTGGCAGGGCCTGAAGGTGTGGTACTGGACTCAGTAGCCGCTTGGACAGCTAGCACTGTGACTACCTACTTTTTGCTACACCGTTGGGGCCTGTGGTCCCTGCCTGTAAAGGGCATCTGCTCTAGGCCTGGCTGAGTCAGTGTCACTCCTATCTATCAATGCTAGCTGGTCCTGAAGAATGAGATCAAGAGTCAAGTAAAGTGCAGGAGAGTGAGATCAAGATCTGTGCAGGAGCTGGAAGTAAAGAGGTTGTATATACCAGAGTTGTATATAGTTGGTCCCATATATATTTTCTGCAATCAGTTGGGCATCTCATGAGTATCCCATCCCCATCCAAGTTAAATCCTCTCAATAAAAATATAAAACAAAGTTCAAGGGCTGCTTTTCTGCCTTAGGGTGAATGAGTACTGTGTGCCTGGCTGGGCAGGGTGACGGACAGACTACAACACTCAGCAGCCCCTATGTGGGTACCGCTACATGTGCTTGAAGTCTTCTGTAGATATCTACAGGTTTTACACCTTCGTTCACACCTTCGAAAATCGACCAATCCTGATGTACTGACGGCCTATCTGACAGTTCAAATATTCCCCAAATTCCCCAAATGACCTCTTTTTGGAAAGCAGACAGTCCAAGGTATTTAGTAAGAGTGAGTTATTTGTAGTTGTATTTTTTTTGTCACAATTTTTTTGAAAATTAAGACATTTTATTTTGATTAATTTTTTTGGGGGGGGAGGATGCCATATCACGTCCATCCAGAATGGCAAATGTTCCACCCAGCCTATAGTAAAATGACGTGTGATGTTAATGGTTTTAAACCCTAACCAAAATATACTTATCTTTTCTGGAGTGCTTTCAAGGTTCTGTGCCAAATGTCCTGCTGCATAAACAGCATATTTTATAATGCTTACTGCTTTTATTAAAACCATCTCTGTATCTAACTATAATCTGACTTCTTCTAGCCCTCTTTATGCTAGAAAAATGAACAGTCTGTGGTAGAGTGCAGCATGGCAGTGAAGACACAGAGTCCGGTTGCACTATACAGAACTTGGGGCTCAGGTAAGTAAGTATTGGGGGGGGGGCTGCTGCATAGAGAAAGTTTTTTACCTTCATACACAGAATGCCTGAAGGTAAAAAGCCTTGCGACTTTAGAACCACTTTAGGACAGAAACAGATCATCAGTTGTCTATGGGAGCTGTGCCTAACCATTACACAATGATGTCCGAGAGCAACAACTTGTTCCAATTGCTATTGCTCTTTTTTCTTCTTCTCTTTATAATTATTTTAACGCTTGACCAAGAGGACATACAAATTGTTGGAGCACTCTGATGGCCTGGCCTGCAGCACTGTAATATGCCGATCAACATTCCTCTAAGGCCTAAGGCAAAAACTAAACTGGGAAAATTTATTCTATGGAGCAAACAAAGCCAACTGGCCCTTTAATGACGGGGCCAGATTTCTGTATGCTAAAAATAGTGTACTATGCAAAGTGTGCCATGGTGTTACATTGGTGTTACATTGATTGGTGGTCATTGTGAAAGGTGGGTGTTCCTAGAGGACAACTAAAGGTTTATTGTGACACTGATGTGTCACATCTTCAAACATCAGTTTCTTGGCAACTCCTGGCTTCTGTCACCTGGCACATGACATCTCAAAGTCACAAAAAAGTTCAAGAAGACATTTGACCAGACACTGAAAAAAAGGGAACAGGTAGCTCTATAACCCCTAGTAGCTGTCACAAACTGTGGGGCCCATTCTTATGGTCTTATGGTCTGGATAATGAAATACCTCCACTCAGGACCACTCTGACACACCTCATTCGCAGTGGCCCAGGGGGCAAATGCCCCCCAGTTCTCACCTGGTCTATAGGAAGCTTAAAAAACCCCATAAAAATAGATATAATATATTGTGTCTTTTTTTTTTTACAGCAACCAAGGGGGCTCTTTCATCTTTTAGTCCCATTTCTCTCACTGTAGTAGTACCCTCAGAGAAGGAATGTAGCTTAGCTACAGATATATTAGAAAAAAGTTGAGTAACATTTTTGTTGTTAAAGTGGGTGCCTGATCTACAATCAAGATGGTTTGTCCTTGTCAGAGTGGTTACCTGGTTGGGCGCTGGGGCGCGCCGGGGCGCGTTGGCACTCGTGTCCCTGTGGGTGCTGGGGCGCGTGTCCCTGGGGGCGCCGGCGTGTCTGGGCTGACCGGTCATGGCGTGCGGGGTGGCGTCCGGGCGTTCGTGCGTACGCGCGTTCGCACTAGCGCGCGTCCGCCTGCGGGCGTTGCCTTTGACATGCCCGGTAGTGTGGGCGTGCACGCCGGTGTCGGGGGCACGCTCGGGCGCGTCGCGCCTTGGCGAATCAGCGCGTGCATGAGCACAGCGTTTTGGCGCCAATCAGTCTATTTGAAGCCCGCCTCTACACTGACTCGGTGCTGCCTGATCAAACAGCTCTATGTCTTGTTCCGTGATCATCCTGTGTTCCTGTATCTTCGTAGTGTTTACCCGTTGTGACCCGGCTTGCCTTTGGACTATCCTTGACTGCTGCCTGAACCCGACCCCGGCTCGTCTGACCTTGTTTCTGCCTTATCCCTTGTACCGTTGCCGCCAGCCCGTTGCCGACCTCTGCCTGTGTGTGACCAGTCTGATCCTGCTCAGCATCTGCTCTATCAAGCCTGAAGCTCCCCCGGTTGCTTGCCAGACCACCGTGCTCCAGGACCCTAACTTCAGGCCCTCATACCACTCCGCATTCGCGGGCCTCCTGTCTACTCTACCAGGGGCCCCGAATCGGATACGTAAGGGAGCCTACCCTCTGCCCAAGTGGACTCATCTGTCTGGTAAGTGTGGGACCTGACAGTATCAGGCAGCCATGACTGAGTCCGGGCAGGGGGCCTCCCCCATGGATGAACTGTGCAGGCACCTAGCGGGCCTTACGCAAGCTGTTAAGAGCCTACAGGAAGGCTACACCCCTACTGGAAGGGCAGGTCCAGGCCCTCTCAGCCTCTCCTCCAGGAGCAGTCTCCACCAACCCTGCCTCAGCGCCTTCTGTAGTGATGCTTCCACCAGAGCCCAGGGTGCCAACACCCGAGAAGTTTTCCGGAGAACGTAGCAAGTTCCGGGCGTTCTGTAACGCATGCGAACTATACTTTGCCTTACAACCCTGTACGTTCTCCCTGGAGGCTACTAAAGTGGGGTTCGTCATATCCTTGCTGACTGGCGAGCCTCAAACCTGGGCCCACCATCTACTGGAACAAAAGGCTCAATCTATTGACTCCTTGAGTGACTTTTTCCTAGCTATGTCTCAGCTGTATGAGGACCCTCAGCTGACAGCCACGGCAGAAGCCGCCTTGTATTCCCTCCAACAAGGTCGCAGAGCGGCCGAAGATTACGCCGTGGAGTTTAGGCGATGGAGCTCGGATACAGAGTGGAATGACGCAGCCTTGCGTCACCAATATCGGCTGGGGTTGTCAGATCCCCTAAAGGATGAATTAGCACGAGTGGGGGTACCTCAGACACTAGAGGAGCTAATCAACCTGTCAATTCAAATTGACCGCCGCCTCAGGGAGAGACGCTCTGAGAGATCTGTTGGTCACCCACGCCTTACCTGGATGTTGCCCAGGGCCCCTAGTGCCCCGAACCAAGCTCCGCTTGTCTCGTCTACTCCAGCCCAGGAGGTTCCTGAGCCCATGCAGTTGGGACTGCTCCGTCCCTCCCTGACTCCTGAGGAGAAGACACAAAGACGCACACTCAACCTGTGCTTGTACTGTGGAGAGCCTGGTCACTTTGCAAGAGCATGTCCCAATAAAAGACGTAAGTGTCTGCCGTCTTCCTCGTTGTGTGCACCTGTCCTACTTAGTGACGGTAACCATTTAACATTCTCCATTGTATTACAGTTACCTGGAAGGAGCATCCCAGTACCGGTCATCATTGATTCGGGAGCATGCAGTGGATTCATTGACCGGACCTTCGTCGAAACTCATCATATCCCCACTCAAAATAAAGCCCAAGGACTGGCAGTTTTTCTAGCGGACGGTTCCTCCCTCCGCTCCGGACCCGTTACCCAAGAAACGGTTCCTCTATTGGCCACCATTGGCCCGGAACATCAGGAACTGTTACGTCTAGATGTCATCTCCTCTCCTCTCTTCCCAATTATCCTAGGAATACCTTGGCTACAGGCTCACAATCCTAGTATCAACTGGTCTACGGGCAAGATCCAGTTTTCTTCTGAATATTGCAGACAACACTGCTTACGGGGGACCCCATTAACTTCCTCCCAATGCCTGTGCATGGACTCAGAAACTAAGTCCTACCAAGATCTTCCCGAACCTTACCGGGATTTCCTGGATGTGTTCAGTAAAAAGGGGGCAGAAACCCTTCCAGTACATAGATCCTATGATTGCCCAATAGAACTTTTACCGTGTACCGAAGTTCCTTTCGGGAGGATCTTCCCTCTAACTGAGCAGGAGCTGGGCACCTTGAAAACCTATATAGATGAAAACCTGAAGAAAGGGTTCATCCGTCCTTCCACGTCTCCAGCTGGGGCAGGCATCTTTTTCGTGGAGAAGAAAGATCACTCCTTACGTCCCTGCATTGATTATCGGGAGCTTAATAAAATCACTATAAAGAACAGATACCCGCTACCCTTGGTTCCTGAATTATTTTAGAGATTAGGATCTGCTAAAGTTTTTACTAAGCTTGACCTCCGTGGAGCCTATAATTTGATCCACATAAGAGAAGGAGACGAGTGGAAGACAGCCTTTCGTACTCGTTTCGGACATTACGAGTATCTCGTCATGCCTTTTGGTCTGTGCAACGCACCGGCGACATTCCAGCATTTTGTCAACGATATCTTTCATGACTTACTGGACTTATATGTCATCGTTTACCTGGACGATATCTTGGTCTTCTCTGCCTCCCTGATGGAACACCGCAAACACGTACGCAATGTACTCTCCCGGCTGAGAAAACATGGGCTTTACGCCAAACTTGAAAAATGTGAATTTGAGCTCCAATCTATCCAGTTCTTAGGCTTGATCATTTCTCCTGACGGCATTAAAATGGATCCACAGAAAGTATCCGCTATCCTGGATTGGCCTGCACCGACTGACAAGAAAGGAGTACAGCGTTTTATTGGCTTCGCCAATTTCTATAGGAAATTTATTAAGGGATTTTCCTCAATCATAACTCCCATTACAGAACTTATTAAACAAGGATGCCGGTTCTGCTGGACCTCTAAGGCACAAGAGGCCTTTGAAAGACTCAAGGCGCTGTTCACGTCAGCCACCATTCTTAAGCATCCCAACCCTGCCTTGCCTTTCGTCCTGGAGGTGGACGCTTCCGAGGTTGCAGTTGGAGCTGTACTTTCACAGAGACAGAGTGCCAAAGCACTCCTGTACCCCGTGGGATTCTTCTCACGTAAACTCTCTCCTTCCGAGAAAAATTATGATGTGGGTGATCGGGAACTTCTAGCCATTAAAGCAGCCCTGGAGGAATGGCGTTATCTCCTGGAAGGTGCAGCACACCCCATTTTGGTCTACACAGACCATAAGAACTTAGAATACCTAAGCAGCCAAGAGATTAAAACCCCGGCAGGCCAGATGGGCACTTTTTTTTTCTCGATTTATTTTCCACATTACTTACAGACCCGGATCCAAGAATGTCAAATCCGACGCCCTTTCCCGAATGTTCCTTAATTCTGAAAGAACCCTGTCCCCAGACACCATCCTCCCCTCTGGAAATTTCCTAATCCTACAGGAGGACTTAATTTCTCAAATCAGATGAGCCTCTATGGGAATGTCTCCACCTGCTGAAGCCTGTACCGAGGATGGACTGTTCTGGTTCAAGAATAAAATTGTGGTCCCTGAGGAGCTAAAAGTACGAGTGTTAAGCTTGTGCCATGACCACAAACTTGCTGGTCACTTCGGCACACGGAAAACAACTGACCTTGTCCAACGCACCTTTTGGTGGCCTCGCCTTACTAAGGATTGCAAGGAATATGTGGAGTCCTGTAACACGTGTGCCAGAAACAAGACTAGCCGGACAAGAGCATGGGGCCTGTTGAAACCATTACCAGTCCCAGGGAGACCATGGGCCATGATTTCAATGGACTTTATTGTTGAACTCCCACCATCAGAAGGTTTTTCGTCCATTTTTGTTGTGGTAGACAGGCTGTCTAAAATGGCCCATTTTCTCCCCATGAAGGGCACCCCTTCAGCCATAGAGACCGCTTCCATCTTTATTAAGGAGATCGTCAGACTACATGGAGTCCCGACCAATATAGTTTCAGACAGAGGCGTCCAGTTCACCTCCAGATTCTGGAGGGCCCTTTGTGGCGCCCTTGAAATCGAGTTGTCATTTTCTTCGGCCTACCATCCTCAGTCAAATGGACAAACCGAGAGGACGAACCAAACCTTGGAGCAATACATCCGCTGTTTTTCTGCATTCTCCCAAGATGACTGGGCCTCCCTGCTCCCCATCGCAGAGTTCTCCTATAATAACTCACTATATTCAGCTACTAATCAGTCTCCGTTTTATGCCAATTATGGTTTCCACCCATCCTTCTTGCCTGGAGTATTTCCCGAGTGCCCTGTTCCTGCAGTATCCGAAACTTTGGATTTTTTTTCTAACAACAACAAATTGCTGCAGGAAACCATGACCAAGGCTCAGGAAGATTACAAGAAGATCTTTGACAGGAAGAGACGGGGGGAACTTGTTCTAGAACCTGGCAATTCTGTCTGGTTGTCTACCGCTAACCTCAAGTTGGCCTGCCCATCCAGGAAACTGGGCCCCAAATACCTGGGTCCTTTCTTGATCAAAAGGAAGATCAACAATGTGGCATACAAACTGGACCTTCCTAACTCCCTGAGGATACATCCAGTATTCCACGTGTCCCTCCTGAAGCCGGTCACTTCCAACTTCTTTCCTGGTCGCAGCATTGGCCCACCCAAACCTAATATGGTTGATGGCGAAGAGGAGTTCGAAGTGGAGGCAATCCTGGACTGCAGAAGAAGGCGCAATCAGGTGCAATATCTGGTAAAATGGAAGGGCTATGGACCCGAAGATAATTCGTGGGAGCCGGAAAGCAATTTACATGCTAAAGAACTTCTGCAATCCTTTAAAACCTCTCATTCCTCAAAGATGGCCCAGCTGGGCATCCGGAGTCTGCCCTTGAGGAGGGGGCACTGTCAGAGAGGTTACCTGGTTGGGCGCCGGGGCGCGCCGGGGCGCATTGGTGCTCGTGTCCCCGTGGGTGCTGGGGCGCGTGTCCCTGGGGGCGCCGGCGTGTCTGGGCTGACCGGTCGTGGCGTGCGGGGTGGCGTCCGGGCGTTCGCGCGTCCGCGTTAGCGCGTGTCCGCCTGCGGGCGTTGCCTTTGACATGCCCGGTAGTGTGGGCATGCACACCGGTGTCGGGGGCGCGCCCGGGCGCGTGCGGGAGCGCGGCGCGCCTTGGCGAATCGGCGCGTGCACGAGCACGGCATTTTGGCGCCAATCAGTCTATTTGAAGCCCGCCTCTACACTGACTCGGTGCTGCCTGATCAAACAGCTCTGTGTCTTGTTCCGTGATCATCCTGTGTTCCTGTATCTTCGTAGTGTTTACCCGTTGTGACCCGGCTTGCCTTTGGACTATCCTTGACTGCTGCCTGAACCCGACCCCGGCTCGTCTGACCTTGTTTCTGCCTTATCCCTTGTACCGTTGCCGCCAGCCCGTTGCCGACCTCTGCCTGTGTGTGACCAGTCTGATTAGCTCCTGCTCAGCATCTGCTCTATCAAGCCTGAAGCTCCCCCGGTTGCTTGCCAGACCACCGTGCTCCAGGACCCTAACTTCAGGCCCTCATACCACTCCGCATTCGCGGGCCTCCTGTCTACTCTACCAGGGGCCCCGAATCGGATACGTAAGGGAGCCTACCCTCTGCCCAAGTGGACTCATCTGTCTGGTAAGTGTGGGACCTGACAGTCCTGCTATAACAAGAGTTTAGTAATTGTTTGCAGCATAAAGTGAAGTGGGTGTGTGTCTTATGTCCAGCGGTGTTATCAAAGAACTTATGCTCTGGGAAGTGAAGTTATTACCAGTTGGGGAATGGCACTAGAGCAAGTACCTTGACTAAGCACTATCGTGCATAGAAGCAACCACAGGATGGATACACTGTGAGAGGATAGTGTGTCTCACAGGTCTAGTGCCCGGTATGAGAAGTCACAAAGGAGTAGACACCTGGAAAAGTAGGCAAGAGGACTCCCATGATGACAAAGGAGACCAAGAAATTTGAGTGGGATGAAGCATTCAATCATGTGGCCAGGTCTTATGAGAGACCTGCAGGATGTGTGTGTGTGTGTGTGAGCTCATGTGCACAGCCATTATAAGCTAGCCCATTTTAGCAGCGCAGTGCTCCAGCTAGGGGACAGGTGTGCTCCACCTGGGAGCACAGGAGTCAGGTGGGCTCCTAGCGAGAGTTCAGGGTGTGGGTCTACGCAGCACAAAGTTAGGAGTAAGAGAACCAAGGAAGCAGTTAGAGAGATGCAGAACCTGCTTTCAGTGAGACAGGGTGTCTCAAGGCAGTAGCCTGTACAGCCAATTGGCATTTTTGTTTGCTGGAAAGTTAAAGAAGAATGCATAGTGAGTACTAAGCAGAGAATGACTTAGAACTGCATAACCCCTATAGTGTTCTTTCTGAGCTAGAAGCAGATACAAAGGCTGCAAACATAGCTGCTTGTGAGATTGGCAACGCTTCTCTGCACAGGAAGAAAAAAAATAAAATTCCAAAAGTAACTGTTTTATCTGAGGTTGCAAACTAGGCGGGTGTTGTGGATAAGGCTCCTAAAAGGAGAAGTCATCTTCTTGTTGGTGATTCAATTGTAAGAGGTGTTGCTTTAGGAAATCATGTGGAAGTGTCAAAGTATATAGGTGTTTGCCTGGTGCTACTGTTAACCACTTCAGCCCCGGAAGGTTTTACCCCCTTCCTGACCAGAGCAATTTTTACAATTTGGCACTGCGTCGCTTTAACTGCTAATTGCAATGCAATGCTGTACCCAAACGAAATTTGCGTCCTTTTGTTCCCACAAATAGAGCTTTCTTTTGATGGTATTTGATCACCTCTGCATTTTTTTTTTTTTTGCGCTATAAACGGAAAAAGACCGAAAATTTTGAAAAAGAATATTTTCTACTTTTTGTTATAAAAAAATCCAAAAAAATCAATTTTAGTCATACATTTAGTCCAAAATGTATTCAGCCATATGTCTTTGGTAAAAAAAATGTCAATAAGCGTATATTTATTGGTTTGCACAAAAGTTATAGTGTCTACAAACTAGGGTACATTTTCTGGAATTTACACAGCTTTTAGTTTATGACGGCCTATCTCATTTCTTGAGGTGCTAAAATGGCAGGGCAGTACAAACCCCCCCCCCCATGACCCCATTTTAGAAAGTAGACACCCCAAGGCAATTGCTGAGAGGCATGTTGAGCCCATTGAATATTAATTTTTTTTGTCCCAAGTGATTGAATAATAACAAAAAATACATTTATAAAAAGGTGTCACTAAATGATATATTGCTCACACAGGCCATGGGCATATGTGGAATAGCACCTCAAAATACATTCTGCTGATTCTCCTGAGTACAGGGATACCACATGTGTGGGACTTTTTGGGAACCTAGTCGCATACGGGGCCCCGAAAACCCAAGCACCGTCTTCGGGTTTTTAAGGACGTAAATTTTTTATTTCACTCCTTACTACCTATCACAGTTTTGAAGGCCATAAAATGCCAGGACAGTTCAACCCCCCCCCCCTCAAATGACCCCATTTTGGAAAGTAGACACCCCAAGCTATTTGCTGAGAGGCTTGTTGAGTCCATGGAATATTTTATATTTTGCCACAAGTTGCGGGAAAATTACAAACTTTTTTTTTTGCACAAAGTTGTCACGATATATTGCTCAAACATGCCATGGACATATGTGGAATTACACCCCAAAATACATTCTGCTGCTTCTCCTGAGTATGGGGATACCACATTTGTGGGACTTTTCGGGAGCCTAACTGCGTACGGGGCCCCGAAAACCAATCACCGCCTTCAGGATTTCTAAGAGCGTACATTTTTGATTTCACTCCTCACTACCTATCACAGTTTCGAAGGCCATAAAATGCCAAGATGGAACAACCCCCCCCCCCCCCCCAAATGACCCCATTTTGGAAAGTACACACCCCAAGCTATTTGCTGAGAGGCATGGTGAGTATTTTGCAGCTCTCATTTGTTTTTGAAAATGAAGAAAGAAAAGAAACATGTATTTTTTTTTCTTTTTTCAATTTTCAAAACTTTGTGACAAAAAGCGAGGTCTGCAAAATACTCACCATACCTCTCAGCGAATAGCTTGGGGTGTCTACTTTCCAAATCCTGGGCATTCCATGACCTCCGAAACTGTGATAGGCAGTGAGGAGTGAAATCAAAAATTTACACCCTTAGAAAGCCTGAAGGCGGTGTTTGGTTTTCGGGGTCCCGTACGCGGCTAGGCTCCCAAAAAGTCTCACACATGTGGTATCCCCATACTCAGGAGAAGCAACAGAATGTATTTTGAGGTGTAATTCCACATATGCCCATGGCATGTTTGAGCAAAATATCATTTAGTGACAACTTTGTGCAAAAATTTTTTTTTAAATTGTCTTTTTCCCGCAACTTGTGTCACGATATAAAATATTCCATGGACTCAACATGCCTCTCAGCAAATAGCTTGGGGTGTCTACTTTTCCAAAATGTCATTTGGGTCATTTGGGGGGGGGGGGTTGAACTGTCCTGGCATTTTATGCACAACATTTAGAAGCTTATGTCACACATCACCCACTCTTCTAACCACTTGAAGACAAAGCCCTTTCTGACACTTTTGTTTACATGAAAAAATTATATTTTTTTGCAAGAAAATTACTTTGAACCCCCAAACATTATATATTTTTTTAAAGCAAATGCCCCACAGATTAAAATGGTGGGTGTTTCATTTTTTTTTCACACAAAATTTGCGCAACGATTTTTCAAACGCATTTTTTGGGGAAAAAAGACACTTTTTTAAATTTTAATGCACTAAAACACATTATATTGTCCAAATGTTTGATGAAATAAAAAAGATGATCTTAGGCCGAGTACATGGATACCAAACATGACATGCTTTAAAATTGCGCACAAACGTGCAGTGGCGACAAACTACATACATTTTTAAAGGCCTTTAAAAGCCTTTACAGGTTACCACTTTAGATTTCCTGAGGAGGTCTACTGCTAAAATTACTTCCCTTGATCTGACCTTCACAGTGATACCTCACATGCATGGTGCAATTGCTGTTTACATTTGACGCCAGACCAACGCTTGCGTTCACCTTAGCGCGAGAGCAGGGGGGACAGGGGTGCTTTTTTTTTTGTCTTTATTTTTTTTTTTGCTTTTTTATCTTATTTTTAAACTGTTCCTTTCATTTTTTTTATAATTTTATTGTTATGTCAGTGAAATGTAAATATCCCATATTATAGCAATAGGTAGTGACAGGTACTCTTTTTTGAAAAAAATGGGGTCTATTAGACCCTAGATCTCTCCTCTGCCCTCAAAGCATCTGACCACACCAAGATCGGTGTGATAAAATGCTTTCCCAATTTCCCAATGGCGCTGTTTGCATCCAGCGAAATCAGTCATAAGTCATAAAATGCTCGTAGCTTCTGGTTTCTTAGGCCATAGAGATGATTGGAGCCATTCTGGTCTCTGATCAGCTCTATGGTCAGCTGGCCGAATTACCGGCTGCATTCTCAGGTTCCCTGTTGGTACAGGAGAGCCAGAGTAAAACTCTTTAAAAAAAAAATTGTGATCAATTAGACCCTAGATCTCTCCTCTGCCCTCAAAGCATCTGACCACACCAAGATCGGTGTGATAAAATTATTTCCCAATTTCCCAATGGCGCTGTTTATATCCGGCAAAACCTAAGTCATGAAATGCTCATAGCTTCCGGTTTCTTAGGCCATAGAGATGATTGGAGCCATTCTTTTCTCTGATCAGCTCTATGGTCAGCTGGCGGAACCACCGGCTGCATTCTCAGGTACCCTGTTGGGACAGGAGAGCCCGAGAAAACCATGGAAGACGGTGGGGGGGGGCATTTCCTCCCACTGCTTGTAAAAGCATTCTAGAGGCTAATTAGCTGATAGGATTGCTTTTACATGAAAGCCGACTGCTGGCTGAAAAGAATGATACCAAGATGATACCTAAACCTGCAGGCATTATTCTGGTATAACCATTTAAAGTCCAGCAACATACCAGTACGTTGCTGGTCCTTGTTGGGAATATATTGTAATCTTTTTTTATGCAGCCTGTAGGCTGTGGGTGTGCCCACCATTAGAATACCTCCCTTCATCCACCCACTTCTAATTATGGGCATACATGCACCATTTATATATGTCTTAGCATGGGGGCATCCGCCCCAAAAGTTAGGAGCAAATCGCTCCTCCGCCCCTGCTGCCCCCATGCTTCGGCATATATTACCTCCGACAGTGCTGGAGTCATGGCTTTATGTATTGTGGGAGCAAACGCTGTTGCTGTCAAGATAAATAAATCCATGCTGCAGCTGAATGGCGTACCTGAAAACAAAAAAATGGTTAACAATAAAACACAGTAAACAGTAAAGTATAAAAAATTGCATACCCGAAAAGCAAACATGATAAAACATAATAACAATAAAACATTGCAGAATAGAATACAGTAAAAAAGAGCAGAACAATAGAGAGAGAATATAAAGAGAGAGAGAGAGCAATAAAACGACAACTATTTTTGTTTTTTTTATTTTATATATTTTTATTTTTTTTTTACACTTTTTTTTGTAACTGTAACTTTTATAACTGTAACCGGTTTCAGGTTAGGGTCTGTCAAAATGAGATGGCATCTTGGGAGACCCTGTGAAAGTGTGCCTAGTCTGTGCAATGCAATACTCAACTAGTGTATGGTGGCGTTCAAAACATTCACCAATGCAAAGACCAGGATTGTCAGGACAGGATGGACAATAATAACGGATGTCACACCTATATCCGTGCTTGCTGCAGACGCCACATCTTTTTTGGGGGGTTCGTTGGGTAGGGGTACTCGGGAGGACATAAAGAAAATGTCTCTCATGCAGCCGACTGCATTTGTTGGGGATGTGAATGGGGGAAGTACGGGTGCTGCAGAAGTGGTGGGTTCCCAATTAGGATTGGTGAATGCAGCAGGAAGGGCACTATGGGCACGACGGGCCTGTGTTTGTCTTCTTTTTGGTGCCAGCGGGACACTACTTGTGCTTGCCACCTCACCAGCTTGAACTGCACTTATGGGACTCGCCACATCACCAAGTGTTACTGCAGTGCTGGATGTACAACCAGGGTGTACTAGGCCGCTGGTGCTTGCCAGTTCACCAGAAGGAAAAGCGGCACTAGTACTGCTCTGCTCCATACGAGGGACCTGCGGTTCCTGCACCTCAACAACAGCAGAAGAAGATTGGGGTCGGGTACGCCTGACTTTGTCAGGGACCACAACTCTGTCGTCAGAGCTATCTGTCATGGAGCCGCTGTTGTCTACAGGATCGTATTCTGAGCCTGAATTTGACAGATGAGTGACTTGCTCTTCACTATCTGTCATGCTCAGAAATGTGTAGGCCTCTTCACTAATGTACCTTCGATTTGCCATTTTGGGCTCTAAATTTAGTGGTACACTAGTGAGACTCACAGGTAAAAAAGCTCCTGACTGTTAGCGACTGATTCAAATGCTACCAAAAAAACTGTTAGCGATCGCAGGGATCAGGCCTGACTCTGCGAACGCTGCAGTTATGTGTTTAGTGTTTTGTAAGTGACAGTGATCGATCGATACTGCACTTGGGTGGGCTGGGCCGGGCGGAGGGGCAAAACACAGGTGCTAGCAGGTATCTGGGCTGATCCCGCTAACACTGCATTTTTGGGAACCCTAAACTGCTGGGGACACTAGCATAGATCTGATCAGATCAGCTATTGATCCGTTCAGATACTATACCACTAATGGAGGTGTATGCTGCGTGCCTGGGTGTTAGCGGTACTGGCACTAACCTGACGCTGCCTGGGGCGATGCAGACCCTATCTGACCCTGAAACCTAACTTGTATCCCCCGCCGGGTGATCAGAAGGTTAAACCTCTATTAGGTAATAAACGGCGGGTGCCCTGACACTATAAAAAATAAACTAACTAACCAGCGTCACCCGTAACAGTTATACTGGTTACCAGCGTCACCCGTAACAGTTACTGGTGAAAGGGTTAACTAGGGGGCAATCAGGGGGTTAAAACCTTTTATTAGGTAACCACTTCAGCCCCGGAAGATTAGGCTGCTCATTGACCAGAGCACTTTTTAAAATTTGGCACTACGCTACTTTAACTGGTAATTTCACGGTCATGCAATGTTGTACCCAAACTAAATTTGCGTCCTTTTTTTCCTACAAATAGAGATTTCTTTTGATGGTATTTGATTGCCTCTGCGATTTTTATTTTTTGCGATATAAATGGAAAAAGACCGAAAATGTTGAAAAAAATTATGTTTTCTACATTTTGTTATAAGAAAAATCCAATAAACTCAACTTTAGTCATACATTTAACCAAAAATGTATTCAGCCACATGTCTTCGGTAAAAAAAAATGTCAATAAGTGAATACTTATTGGTTTGCGCAAAAGTTATAGTATCTACAAACTATGGTGCATTTTCGGGAATTTACGCAGCTTTTAGTTTATGACTGCCTTTCTCATTTGTTGAGGTGCTAAAATGGCAGGGCAGTACAAACCTCCCCCCCCAAATTACCCTATTTTGGAAAGTAGACACCCCAAGGAAATTGCTGAGAAGCTTGTTGAGACCATTGAATATTTTATTTTTTTGTCCCAAGTGATTGAATAATGACAAAAAAAAATAAAAATTACACAAAGTTGTCACTAAATGATAAATTGCTCACACATGCCATGGTTATATGTGGAATTAGCACCCCCCCCCCCCCAATGACCCCATTTTAGAAAGTAGACACCCCAAGTTATTTGCTGAGAGGCATTTTGAGTCCATGGAAAATGTTATATTTTGCCACAAGTTGCAGGAAAATGACAAACTTTTTTTTTTTTTGCTCAAAGTTGTCACTAAATGATATATTGCTCAAACATGCCATGGCATATTTGTAATTATACCCCAAAACACATTCTTCTGCTTCTCCTGAGTACAGGGATACTACATGTGTGAGACTTTTTGGGAGCTTAGCCACGTACAGGACCCTGAAAACCAATTACCGCCTTCAGGATTTCTAAGCGCGTAAATATTTGATTTCACTCCTAACTGCCTATCACAGTTTCGAAGGCCATAAAATGCCAAGATAGCACAAACCCCCCCCAAATGACCCATTTTGTAAAGTAGACACCCCAAGCTATTTGCTGAGAGGCATGTTGAGTCTTATGGAATATTTTATATTTTTCCACAAGTTGCGGGGAAATGTAAAAATTTTATTTATTTTTTTACACAAAGTTGTCACTAAATGATATATTGCTCAAACATGCCATGGTTATATATGGAATTACACCCCAAAATACATTCTGCTGCTTCTCCTGAGTATGGGGATACCACATGTATGAGACTTTTTGGGAGCCTAACCGCTTACAGAACCAATCACCGCCTTCAGGCTTTCTAAGGGTGTAAAATGGTGATTTTACTCTTCACTACCTATCACAGTTTCAGAGGTCCTTTAATGTCCAGATAGCACAACCCCCCTCAAATGACCCCATTTTGGAAAGTAGATACCCCAAGGTATTTTCTAAGAGGCATGGTGAGTATTCAGCTCTCATTTGTTTTTGAAAATGAAGAAAGAAAATAAAAATTTTTTTTCTTATTTCAATTTTCAAAACTTTGTGACAAAAATCTAGATCTGCAAAATACTCAACATGCCTCTCAGCAAATAGTTTGGGGTGTCTACTTTCCAAAATGGGGTCATTTAGGGGGGGGTTGTGCTATCTGGGCATTTCATGGCCTCCGAAACTGTGATAGGCAGTTAGGAGTGAAATCAAAACTTACGCCCTTAGAAAGCTTGAAGGCGGTGATTGATTTTCGGCGTCCTGTACGCGGTTAGGCTCCCAAAAAGTCTCACATGTGGTATCCCCGTACTCCAGAGAAGCAACAGAATGTATTTTGGGGTGTAATTTCACATATGCCCATGGCATGTTTGAGCAGTACATCATTTAGTGACAACTTTCTGTAAAAAAATAAATAAATAATTTTCCCGAAACTTGTGGCAAAATATAAAATATTCCAAGGACTCAACATGCCTCTCAGCAAATAGCTTGAAGTGTCTTATTTCCAAAATGGGGTCATTTGGGGGGGTTTGTGCTATCTTGACATTTCATGGCCTCTGAAACTCTGATAGGTAGTGAGGAAGTGAAATCACCATTTTAATCCCTTAGAAAGCCTAAAGGCGGTGCTTGGTTTTTGGGGTCCTGTACACGGCTAGGCCCCCAAAAAGTCTCACACATGCGGTATCCTCATACTCAGTTGAAGCAGCAGAATGTATTTTGGGGTGTAATTTCACATATGCCCATGGCATGTTTGAGTAATATATCATTTAGTGACGACTTTGTGCAAATGTGTGATTTTTCAAGCGCAATTTTTTTGGAAAAAACACACTTTTTTTCATTTTAATGCACTAAAACACACTATATTGCCCAAATGTTTGATGAAATATAAAAGATGATCTTATGCTGAGTACATGGATACCAAACACAGCATGCTTTAAAATTGCGCACAAACGTGCAACGGCGACAAACTACATACATTTTTAAAAGCCTTTAAAAGCCTTTACAGGTTACCACTTTAGATATACAGAGGAGGTCTACTGCTAAAATGACTGACCTCGATCTGACCTTCGCGGTGATACCTCACATGTATGGTGCAATTGCTGTTTACTTATGACACCAGACCGACGCTTACGTTCCCCTTTGCGCGTAAGCACGGAGGGACAGGGGTGCTTTTTTTTTTTTTTTTTTTTTTTTTGCTTTTTTATTTTATTTTTAAACTGTTCCTTTCATTTTATTATTTTTAATAATTTTTATTGCTATCTCAGGGAATGTAAACATCCCCTATGATAGCAATAGGTAGTGACAGGTACTCTTTTAAAAAAAAATTGTGATCAATTAGACCCTAGATCTCTCCTCTGCCCTCAAAGCATCTGACCACACCAAGATCGGTGTGATAAAATTATTTCCCAATTTCCCAATGGCGCTGTTTATATCCGGCAAAACCTAAGTCATGAAATGCTCATAGCTTCCCGTTTCTTAGGCCATAGAGATGATTGGAGCCATTCTTGTCTCTGATCAGCTCTATGGTCAGCTGGCGGAACCACCGGCTGCATTCTCAGGTACCCTGTTGGGACAGGAGAGCCCGAGAAAACCATGGAAGACGGTGGGGAGGGGACGTTCCCTCCCACTGCTTGTAAAAGCAGTCTAGAGGCTAATTAGCCACTAGGATTGCTTGTACATGAAAGCCGACTGCTGGCTGAAAAGAATGATACCAAGATGATACCTAAACCTGCAGGCATCATTCTGGTATAATCACTCAAAGTCCAGAAACATACCAATACGTTGCTGGTCCTTGTTGGGCATTCATTGTAATGTTCTTTTTTTCATGCAGCCTGTGGGCTGAACGAAAAAAAGAGATTGATTGGTGGGTATGCCCACCATTAGAATACCATCCTTCATCCACTCACTTCTAATGATGGGCATACATGCACCATTTTTGATTGGTGAAATCACCTCCTACAGCGCTGGAGTCGCTGATTTATGTATTGTGGGAGCAAACGCTGTTGCTGTCAAGATGGATAAATCAGTGCTGCAGCTGAATGGCGTACCTGTTAAGCAAATAATGGTTAACAATACAACAAAATAACATTACAGTATAACAATAAGACATACCATACCTGCAAAGCAAATACAATAAAACATAGTAAAAATAAAACATTTTTTAATGCAATCTGTGCCTAAAAAATATATGCCGAAGGATGGGGGCAATCTGCCCCTAATGTTAGGAGCAAATCGCTCCTCCACCCCTGCCCCCATGCTTCGGCATATGTGCTCTTTTTTTTAACTGTGGTGGTGAAATCACCTCTGACAGTGCTGGAGTCACGGCTTTACGTATCATGGGAGAAAACGCTGTTGCTGTCAGAATAAATAAACCTGTGCTGCAGCTGAATGGCGTACCTGCTAAGCAAATGATGGTTAATAATAAAAGTAACATTACAGTATAACAGTAAGACATACCATACCTGCAAAGCAAATACAATAAAATATAGTAAAAATACAACATTACAGTTCTAAAATACAGTAACAACAGAGAAAGAACAATAGATATAGAACAATAGTGAGCGAACAATAGAGCGGACAGGAGAGAGCGAACATAAGAGAGAGAATAGAGAGAGAGAAGAAAAATAAAACCACAAATATTTTTGGCTTTTTTATTTTATTTTTTTTGTGTTTTTGTGTGTGTGGTTTGTTTTTTTTTTTCACTTTTTTAAAAACTGTAAACTGAACATTCCAGATTAGGGTCTCTCAAAATGTGATGGTCAATTCATCTTTCGAGACCCTATGTTAATGTGCCCTAGGACTGTGTAGTGCTGTACTCTACGCAAATACTCCACTAGTGTGTGGTAGCGTTTGAAACAGTCACCGATGAGGAGACCGGATTGGTCAGGACAGGAGGGACAATAAAAGCGAGTATCATGCCTAAATTTTCTGCAGACACGACATCTTCTTAGGGGTGTTCCTTGGGTAGGGGTACCAGGGAGGACAAACGGAAAATGCTTCTCATGCAGCCGGCTCACTGCATTTGCGTTGCGAAGGTGGGCCATAGCACCGTCTGGAAACAGAAGGGCTGTGACGATCTCTTCCTGGAATTTCAGGAAGGATCCAGTTCGTCCTGAAGCTTTGTATAGCACAAAAGCATTCAGCAGAGCCAGTTGGAATAAGTGTACAGACACTGTACCAGCATCTGGCCTTATGGGCAATTAGGTACGGCGCCAACAACTGGTCGTTGAGGTCCACCCGACCCATGTTAAGTTTGTTATCATGGATACAGAGGGGTTTCTCCACAACACCAAGTTGCCTTAGTAATTTGGACTGCCGTATCTGCGTGAAGAGAGGACAGAATGAAAACATTTTGTGAATCCCTCCACTTCACTGCTAACAAATTATTACATTTTAAGCAGGCTCTCTCCCCCCGTCTAAGTTGGGATTCTACAAGCCATTGGGGGAAGCCCCGGCTATTAGATCGCATGGTGCCACATACGACAATTCCATAATCAAAAAGGTGACTAAAAAGTGGCACGCTTGTGTAATAATTTTCCACATACAAGTGGTACCCCTTTCCGAATAAGGGTGACACCAAGTCCCACACAATCTTACCAGCACTCCCTATGTAGTCTGGGCAGTTCTCCGTCTCTACGTGACTATCTTTTCCCTCGTAAACCATAAAATTATATGTATAGCCTGCTGCCCTGTCACAGAGCTTATACAGCTTATCCCTATATCTGGCACGCTTGCTGGGAAGATACTGTTTGATAGACAAGTGAACAGAAAACTTAATCAGGGACTCATCAATGCAGACATCTTGATTGGGAGTAAATAAGGCTGCAAACTGTTCATTGAAGTGGTTTATGAGGGGCCGAATTTTGTAGAGCCGATCAAATCCAAGGTCACCCCGAGGACGACAGAGTTCATTATCATTGAAGTGCTATAAAAATGCACTGATTACTGTGTAAATGACACTGGCAGGGAAGGGGTTAAACACTAGGGGGCAATCAAGGGGTTAAGTGTGTCCTAAGAGGTGATTCTAACTGTGGGGGGGATTGGCTACTACTCACATGACAGCGATCACTGTTCCGATCACTGGGAGCAGTAGATCCCTGTAATGTCTTTAGGCAGAACAGGGAAATGCCTTGTTTACATAGGCATCTCCCCGTTCTGCCTCTCTGTGCCAGGATCGCGGGCCACCGGTGGACATCGAGTCAGCGGGACCTGCGGACACGCTCCCGCAGCGAGCGTGTGGTGGGCGCGCATCGCCGGTGATGTGTGCGCGCACCTCCTAGCCTGCGATGACGGAAGGATGTATGGGTATGCCCATTTATGCAGCCGTGTCATTCTGCCGATGTACATCATCGTGCAGCGGTAGGCAAGCAATTAAGATTCTAAGCAAACAAAGTTTGTCTTCTCAATACCAATCATAAACCCTGGAGTCCCACACCATGTGAAGGTGAGAAACCTAGGTGATGCATACACATGATCCTGCTAGTCAGTGCTTCACAATGCATACATCAACAAGAATTGCTTGCATGATCATTGCATGGCTGCCTAACTGAATTCCTTCCTGCAATCTTGTAGAATGCTGCATAAAACTTGAGGTGACAGTTTACCCACTAATTACAAAAAAATGATTTATAAAAGTAAAAGTTAAGTTTCATACTTACAAATGCAGAGTTTTGCCCATTGGGACATTAGATGAAGTGCCACACAGCCAGTAATAAAAACATAGTACAGGTTTATTAAGTATATGCCAGCATGTGCGCCGTCAATAAATTTGTTTAGTTTCCTTCCGTTTTGTACGAAAAACAATTTGTATTTTGTAATTCGTGTCCGAAATTCAATTTGGATTCGTACGAAATACGAATTTTCGTTAGATTCGAAACTTTTCGCAAAATAACAAAAGTTCGTTATGATGAATTTATCATTATGAGGGGCTCCCACCATCCCTGTGCTATGCTGACTTCCTGGGTTGTTAACCTTTAGGTTCGTTAACTTTTCTTAAAAATAATGAATGTCCGTTATGATGAATTTATCATTATGAGGGGTTCCCACCATCCCTGTGCTGGGCTGACTTCCTCTGATTGGTGAACAAAACACCAGTCACATTTCTGTTGTAACGGAATTTGGATCCGAAATTCCGAAATTCGTTAACGAAATTTTGTATTTCGTATAAAATTTGTAAGCATAGAAATTCCCATAGGGTTCCCGCCATCCCTGTGCTGAGTTCCCAGGTCTGTACACCTGCTGTGTCCATTATGAGGGGTTCCCACCATCCTTGTGCTGAGTTCCCAGGTCTGTACACCTGCTGTGTCCATTATGAGGGGTTAATTTTGTTTATTGAAAAATCTTACAAACAACAACTTATATACAATAAAACCATAATAAATAAATAAAACATATTTACAAAATAATTGAATATGATTATACAAAACAAGAAAATAATAAATGGTAGAAACCAAATTGCGCACAACACAATCCCTACGGAAGAGCCAGACTAAGGAACATCACCGTCACCATGCATGTAGCCTTTTATCAAAAATATATTTGATTATGAGGGGTTCTCACCATCCCTGTTCTGAGTTCCCGGGTCTGAGTGTACACCGCTGTGCCCATTATGAGGGGTTCCCACCATCCCTGTGCTGTGCTAACTTCCTCTGATTGCTGAACCAGTCACGTTTCTATTAATTTAGATCCGAAATTCCGAAACTCGTTAACAAAATTTCGTATTTCGTATAAAATTCGTAAGCATAGAAATTCCCATAGGGTTCCCACCATCCCTGTGCTGAGTTCCCAGGTCTGTACACCTGCTGCGTCCATTATGAGGGGTTTCCACCAACTCTGTGCTGAGTTTCCGGGTCTGAGTGTACACCCACTGTGCCCATTATGAGGGGTTCTCACCATCCCTGTGCTGACTTCCTTGTTTTTTAACTTTTAGGTTCGTTAACTTTTTGTAACAATTACGAATTTTCGTTATGATGAATTTATCATTATGAGGGGTTCCCACCATCCCTGTGCTGACTTCCTGGGTTTTTAACTTTTAGGTTTGTTAACTTTTCATAACAATTACGAATGTTCGTTATGAATTTGGATCTTAAATTCGTAAACAAAACTTCGTACTTCGTACAGAATTCGTATGCTTAAAAATTTGCATTTCGGATTCGTACGAAACTTCGATTCGTACGAAACTAATCCCACATGTCTAGCCAGCAAAAGAACTGGGAAGGATGTCATAATGCCAAACAGGTAAATATATAAATCCATTACAAGGTTACATACAGTAATCAACTAGTCCATGGTAAATGTGTCATAGCATCTATGGTGAACTAACTCGTTTCGTGAGTTCAGTCTCACTCTTCAGGGGTTGATGTATAGACATAATCTATAAAGTAAAATGGTTAAAAAACATAACATAGTAATGAACATGGACATGTATCAAGTAGATTGAAATGTGGGAATCAAACTAACGGATCCATACTTACAGGAATGCAGGATGCTGCATGCCAAAGTCGCATTGGCAGCCATCGGAGACATCTGACCTGGGAGCTGTGGGTAAAGGATCCAAAATGGGCCAGCAGCACAAGCCAGGACAGAGGGAAAAAAGGCAAACAGAACCATCCAACATGGCCTGCCAGGATGGTGGCTGTAAAAAAGTGTATATGGGTGATAGTGTGCACAATAAATTAAGAATGAAAATAAATAAATAAATAAAAATAAAATGATGAAAAGATAAAAAAATGGTGAAAAAATATTAGTGGTGATTAAATGGCCAAAAATAACCACATGGTACAATTGGAAATGGTGAGGGTGACCTGCACAGCTGAATTGAATGAGAATCAACATGTGAAACTGTGACGCCAGTCTATGCAATCCCTCCCAGGTGGTTGGTCACTCGATTTTTGGTCAGCATTATTTTGATCCTGGTAGGTACAAACCCTCCCCCTCCCCTATTTGTCACACATATTTACTTTTTTGACACAATTTGACCTTGCGCCATTAGGGTATTTCCATGCACTGGTGTCACTGCCTCACCAAGTCGCATTTTATACTTTATAACACATATACTTAGTTTCACGTGTTGCTTCTCATTCAATTCAGCTGTACGGGTCGCCCTCTCCATTCCCAATTGTACCATGTGGTTGTTTTTGGCCATTTAATCATTACTTTAATATTTTTCACCATTTTTTATCTTTTCATCATTTTTTTTTTTCATTCCTAATTTATTGTGCACACTATCACCCATATACACTTTTTTATAGCCACCATCCCGGCAGGCCACGTTGGATGGTTCTGTTTCCGTTTTTTCATCTGTCCTGTTTTGCGCTGCTGGCCCATTTTGGATCCTTTACCCACATCTCCAGGGTCAGGCGTCTCCGGTGGCTGCCGGTACGGCTTTGGCATGCACCATTCTACATTTTGTTTACTTAGTTTGATTCCCACATTTCAATCTACTTAATACAATTCCATGTTCATTACTATGTTATATTTTTAACCATTTTACTTTAACCACTTCCGGACCCCGCACACCAATTAACGTCCTTACTTTGAAGGGGGATATCGTTGTTATGGCAGCAGCTAGCTCTTGTTGGGCCGGCGGCCGGTTTCCGATAATAGTGGTCTCTGCGGTGGATTCGACGCAAGATCACTTTTATCGATGCCCTCCGCTGCTTACCGGTGCCGTCAGCAGTGGCGGAGACGAACGGATCTTCACCCTTGCTGGGCATAGAGATGAGTGAGGGGAAGATGGCCCCAACCCATCATAACGTCATTTCTGCCCATAGCTCTTAAAGGGACTTTTTTTAAATTATTATTGCATTTAAGTGTAAATATGAGATCTGAGGTCTTTTTGACCCCAGATCTCATATTTGGGATGTTTACATTCCTTGTAATAGGAATAAAAGTGCCACATTTTTTTTTTAAACAGTGTAAAAATAAAAAATAAAAGGTAAAATAAATAAGAAATTTTTTTTTTTAATGCGTCCCGCCGAGCTCGCGTGCAGAAGCGAACGCATACATGAGTAGCGCCCGCATATGAAAATTCAAACCACACATGTGAGGTATCGCCGCGATCGGTGGAGCAGGAACAATAATTCTAGCCATAGACCTCCTCTGTAACTTAAAATATGCAACCTGTAGAATTTTTTAAACGTCGCCTATGGTCATAAGGGTAAAAGTTTGTCGCCATTACATGAGCGGGCGCAATTTTGAAGCGTGACATGTTGGGTATCAATTTACTCAGCATAACTTTATCTTTCTCAATATAAAAAAAAAATGGGCTAACTTTACTGTTGTCTTATTTTTGAATTCAAAAAAGTGTATTTTTTCCAAAAAAAGTGCGCTTTAAGGCTGCTGCTCAAATACGGTGTGACAGAAAGTATTGCAACGACCGCCATTTTATTCTCTAGGGTGTTAAAAAAAAATGTATAATGTTTGGGGGTTCTAAGAAAACACATCTCAAAAAGAGGCTCGGTCCTTAAGTGCTATGCATCCACCCCTGAAGAGTGAGACTTAACCCATGAAATGCGTTGGGTCCCCATAGATGCTATGACACATTTACCATGGACTATTTGATTACTGTATGTAACCATGTAATGGACTTATATATTTGGCCAACTGTTTGGCATTATAACGTCTTTCCCAGTTCTATTGCTGGCATATACTCAATAAACCTGTACTGTTTTTATTACTGGCTGCGTGGCGCTTCATCTAATGTCCCAATGGGCAAAACTCTGCATTTGTTTGTATAATGGGGATGGAGGCGCCTCGCAGGGTACTACCAACCATATTTTGTTCGTTAAGTTTCATACTTTGCTTTGAAAAATCACTCTCCAAACTCTCCTCTCTCCTATGTCCAGAAATGGCAACAGGATGGTTATTGTTTTCTAGAGCAGAAGGACTAGGGCAAAGTCTGGTCTTGCATAACGAAATGTTATTTCAGTATTATTATTCAGCTTAGTCAGCTCTAGTCTGAACCTAATTTTTAATTTTTTTTTTGGACTAGAATTTCTGGTCTTATCCAGACCCTGTTTAATACTGTTGTTCCGCTTAACCCATGGGTGACTCTTTTATATTATACCATTCCAGGACTATGCCTCACAAAATAAATTGGTCACTTCTTTATTTTTGGCCACTAAGCAAACTCAAGCCAAAGCCTGGAAGAGGGCTAAGGTTAAAATGTAACTTAAAGAGCATATATACATGATGTTCATCATTGAAAAGCTGTCTACCCACCCTAGTGGGCCAAATTTCTTAAAAAGTGTGAACCTTGGCTTAATTATGCTCTTCCCTCTTAAAATAATTTTAGACATAATTATTTCTAGCTTTGTATCCTATCTTTGATATTGAGTCCATGTAGGAGGCATTCTGTCTTCCTTTATCTTGCCCACCCTCTCATTTTTACAGCCCCCTTCACCCATTCTTGCCACTTCTCTTTTCATTCTCCTGTTGAATGACTTCCCCTCACCTATACCTTTTCTTCCCCTATCTTCCTTTCTCCTTTTTATTCCCTGGGGGACCATCTAGGTTACCACACCACATAATACTGTATGATTTCCTATATTAGTTTTTTTAGACCATTTATTGTATTTTACTGTTTTCACCCCTGTCTGTCTGTTCTGTTGCCCCTGTGGAGGCGTTACTGTTGCTACTCCTCTCTGGAAAATCAATAAAATGTTTGAAAGGGAAAAAGAGTGCCATGTTTCTTACTTTTGTAGTATAATCCGATATCTGTATTATTTTCTCTCTCTTTTCTTCTTTTTCAATATCCAGTTCCAAAAAGTCTGGAGCCTGAAAACTGACTTCATGTACATTTTAATGTTAAATAGGATAATGGTAAATCCTGACCAGCATGAAAGCCAGAAGCTAGCATTTTGTGACGCAAAGATTAGCAGTGGCAATCTCTCAGTACACTTTTTTTATATATGTATCCCTCTGGGGCCACTTTCTCTTGCTCTAGAAAGAATCACAATTGTACATGTACATATGCCTGCATATGTACATATGCCTGCATGCTACTTGTGCATTTGCATGCTGTCACATAACATGTAATACGTATAATATGGTACTGAACTGAGGACAGGAGAGACAGTAGATATGATTTTAGTTAACCATCCTTCATGTACCCCTTTTTCTATCTCAAAAGCCAGTTTAGGAGCAAACACTCAAAGGATCACGAGAATGCTAAATCAAAATTATTTGTTCTTACACATATTCTTACACATATCACAGTTAAAAATGTAGTGAATAGATATTCATGAGTTTCCCCATAAAGCTTGGTAATTTGACATTAACTCTTACAGAAACATAACATATTTTAGCAACTTATAAGTTTCAGGTGATTGTAACCATTTCAGTGCACTTGCAACAAGAACAATTGAGTACTGTCTGTGGTACCTTTTTTATTTGCACTAACATCCAAATTTTCAGGACAAACATTCAGGGTGTACCAACTTCTTCAAGGTCCAAGCAGTGCTAAAGTATTAGCAGCAGTGACGGCCTGTCCATAAGGGGTGCGGGGGCACCGCCCCCCCCCCCCAAGTTTGCATGCGAGGCGTCGGACTAATGGCTTTCTTTAAGGTCTGTCAGTTTTTTACAAGCACGTGATTAGAGCCTGAGGCTCTAATTGACTTGTAAAAGGTTGTCCTCAGGGCGAAGAGCACTGGGCCCCAAATCTTCCCACTTGTGATACTGGCAAATCCAGCTGGTAGCAGTTGAAAACAGGGAGTGGAGTAACATCCCAGGAGGAGAGCGCAGATTTAAGAGACCAGGTGAGAGCCAGATCGGCGTGATCATGGCGTGGCTGCAACGAGTTGCCTGGAGGCGGTGATAGAGACTGTAAAAAAAACTTCTGGATAATGATTTAGAAATTATTTAGTCCATTATCTTTTGTGTCAAATAGAGTTATCATTGTTAGTTCAAAAGTTTTTCTTTACTGAGTAGTTTTGAAGTTCCCTTTAGAAACAAAAACATTAATGTCTTCCATAGTGTCTAGTTTTGAGAAATAATGCCCCACAGGTGTGCAGAAATCATCTTCCTTAGGTTTCGTAATGGTATGTTTGCGTAAGTTAATTACTGTTTGCAATTTCTGTCCCATTTTGAGAAAGGTAAGATCCTTTGTTGCATTTTTTGCATTGGATGAAGTACACAACATTACTGGCAGTACAGGTGTGTGTGTGTGTGACACTTTTTAATGAACTGATTTGGCTGCACAGCTTTCAGCGTTTTTTTTTTTTTTTTTATTGCAGGGTTTGGTTTCTTTATTTGTGACTTTATAGTCAGAATAAAGTTTCCTGCTGATTAGTTTATGTCTGAGGTTGGGTGGTTGCCTGAAAGCCAGCATTGGGAGTTGTTATGATGGGTTGCAATCTTTGATTTCCCTTTTAGTGCTGGATTATATGTGGTGACTAGAGGTACATGGTTATTTATTTTTTTCTCTTTGTTTTGGATGAGATTTGCTCTTTCAGTTTTCAGGGCTGTGTTTATGCTTGTATTGATGATTTTGTCCTGCTTTTGTGGCGGTTGCTTGGCCTGAGAAGAGTGCAGAATCTTTGTTTGCAGTGCTTATGTTGGTTACAAATAGGTATGTTGGTTTTTTTTTTGGGGGGGGGGGTGCATAGTGCCCAAAGCACAACCCACTAAGACTGTGGTTGGATAATTGCTTTATGTGTTTGCTAGTATAGTTTTGCATTAAGGCCCTCAAAAGTGTGTTTTTGTGGGCATGATTTCCAAATTGTGTCTTTGTCTAGTCTGACTATGTGTGATTTTGTTTGTGTGCTGCCTTTTTTGCTTTCCTATTAATTTTGTCTGTTTTTGCTTATGATGCTGCAATTGAACTTTTTAGGGGTTTGGGGCAAGGAGTTCTGATCATCAAAAAGTTTTTTCTGCTTTTCTACCTTGTAGATTGTAAGTGCGTTTGAGCGGTGCCCCTGTTAACTATATTGTCAAATGCTGGCGCATCATTTCCATACCTTAAATTTTGAGCACTAGCCGCCACTGGTAGGGGTACAATGTACCTGATACCCATTCACATGGGGGAGTCGGATCTGGGGGCACCCTTGTTAAAGGGGGCTTCCAGATTCTGATAAGCCATCTGCCCACAGATCCTGACAACCACCGGCCAGGGTTGTCGGGAAGAGGCCTTTGTTCCCATCAACATGGGGACAAGGTGCTTTGGGGTGGGGGGGCACAGAGTCCCCCCTGCCCCAAAGCACCCACCCCCCCATGTTGAGGGCATGTGGCCTGGTATGGTTCAGGAGGTGGGGCTCGCTCACTTGTCCCCACCTATCCTGACCTGCCAGGCTTCATGCTCGGATAAGGGTCTGACATGGATTTTGGGGTGGATCCCACGCCAATTTAATTTTGGTATTTAGCTCCTCTTCCATCCCCAAAGGGCTCGGTATGGACTGGAGGGGGGGGACCCTACGCTATTTTTTTTTTTCATCTATATTGCCAGGAGTCAGCAATACATTACAGCCGCAAGCAAGTTTCAATGACATTTGTTCCTTTAGAAATGTCATTATTGCTGCGACATGTTCTACACATCGCACAGATGCGCCACTTTACAGGCAGACTAAGGGGACCCCCAGGCACGAAAGGAATATTTAATTTTTATTGTTTCACATCATCGTGAAAATCACTGCTCCTTTAAAAACAATTGTTTTAAAACCTTTTTTTTGCATTGATACATGCCCCCTTGGCCAGTACCCAGGTCCCCATACACTTTGTATGGTAATAACTTGCATATAAGCCTTTAAAATGAGAACTTTGGGTTTTTCATGTTCCTGTCCCATAGACTTGAATAGAGCTCGCATCTTTGCTAAAATAGGCGAATGCCTAATAGCCAATGCCACATCCCCATGAGCATGGTTGTTTTAAAAAAAATGCCTCAAATGCAAAACATTATTGTATAGAATTAAAAAAATCAAACACTAGTAAAGTATGTATGATTGTGCTCAGCTCAGTAGCCTAGTGGACTGCACTCCTACCTTGAACAACTCAGTCCATGGGTTCAAATCCCACACATGGTATCACCTGCTGAAAATAGGTGAGTGCCTATTAGCCAATGCACGTCAGTTTGGTTGAATCCATAATATTAACTCTTAAAATGCATGCAATGGTATGTAAATATTCAATAATATCATTGTGTGGAATTTCAAAAATCACACACTAGTTAATGTGCAGGGTGGAAGGCTCCATTCACACAGTTTTTAGCTTGTAAAACACCAGAAAAAACACCCAACAAGCAAAATCCCATTTCATTTAAATGGTCCTTGTTCACATCTGAGCATTTTGTAGCCTGAAGCTCAAAAAAGTACATGAGCTTCTTTTTGGGCAGTATACAGGCGTTTTTCTGCTTTTTTACATTGGTGACCTTTTGACCTGTGCAAAAACGCGGCAAAAACCGCAGTAAAAATTGCGGTAAAATCACGTGAATTTCTGCCTGAAAACTAAACGCTCAGGTGTGAATGCAGCCTAAGGCCCCTTTCACACTTGTACGACAAGACAGTCGTATGACTGTGGATCCGACTTTGCCCTGCGACTTGAAGTCCGATATGCGTCCGACTTTAATGAACAGGGATCCGACGTTGATCCCCGACAATATCAGGCACTGTCTGGTATGAATCTTTAGGGGAACTCCACGCACAGTGTAAAAATAAAACGGCATGGGTTCCCCCTCCAAGAGCATACCAGGCCCTTCAGTCTGGTATGGATTTTAAGAGGAACCCCCACGCCGAAAAAACTGTGTGGGGGTCCCCCTCAAATTCCATACCAGAGCCTTATCTGAGCACACAGCCCAGCAGGTCAGGAAAGGGGGTGGTTACGAGCAAGCGCCTCCTCCGCTGATGTCTTCTGCCTCTGCCAGTTCTTCTCCCTTCTCCGGGTCTTCTTCACTGATGTCTTCTAGCCCTCTGTCTGCTTTCTTCTGCCTCTGCCGGGTCTTCTCCGATGTCTTCTCGCTTTTTTGCTGGGTCGTCTCCGCTGTCTCCTTGCTCTGTTCCTCTTCCGATGTTGACTGAATGCTCTCTCCCGCTCTAATGCTGGGTGCGTTGTGTGCCACTTCTTATATTGTCATGGGACGGGGTCACCAAGTGACGTCATCCTGAGGCCCGCCCCTTATTATGTCACCACCCAGGGCATAATGGACGGTGACGTCATAAGGGGCGGGCCTCCAGTGACCCCGCCCCATGCCAATATAAGTGGTGGCACACTGCGCACCCAGCATTAGAGCTGGAGAGAGCGTTGAGTCAACATTGGAAGAAGAACGGAGGGAGAAGAGAGTGGAGAAGACCTGGCAAAGGAGCGAGAAGACAGCAGAGGAGACCCGGCAGAGGCAGAAGACAGCGGACAGAGGGAAAAGATAAAAGGGGAGAACACAGGAAGTGCCACCTAAGTGTAGTATTAAGATCAATGTTTTAATGACACAGTACATATGAACACTCACAAGAGATAAAAGAATATAGGCTCATCTGTTATCCATTGGTCCGAGAGGCTCCTGGTGTCTAGGAAGGGCTCCAGTGCGTTGCTGTATGGGCTGTGTGTCCTCAGCACGTCCTGTGGCCACAGGAAGGCAAAAGGAACCAGCGTGGAATGCACACATGTGACGTCACGGACAGCAGGATAACATCCAGGGGAGCTGTGGCTATGGAGAATGATGGGATAGCAGGCTACGCGCTCGGAGCATCGGCTCCTTCTATAGGCCTGGGGTGGCAGTGCCTTCAGGCTTCTATTTATGTAACTGTGCTGTGGGACAGCAGATCCCAGTGTGGACACTGGTTAAAATTAACCGCACAAGGGGATTAACAGTAATGGTGGTTTGGATAAGTAAACCAGGTTCAGTTTATGATAGAGTTATTGCATATATACAGTATCTCACAAAAATGAGTACACCCCTCACATTTTTGTAAATATTTTATTATATCTTTTCATGTGACAACGCTGAAGAAATAACAATTTGCTACAATGTAAAGTAGTGAGTGTACAGCTTGTAAAACAGTGTCAATTTGCTGTCCCCCCAAAATAACTCAACATACAGCCATTAATGTCTAAACCGCTGGCAACAAAAGTGAGTACACCCCTAAGTGAAAATGTCAAAATTGGTCCCAATTAGCCATTTGCCTTCCCCGGCATCATGTGACTCATTAGTGTTACAAGGTATCAGGTATGAATGGGGAGCAAGTGTGTTAAATTTGGTACAACAACCAAACTAATGAGAGAGAGCCTAGGCTAACTCCATAGGACTGGGATTTTTAAAGGAGACCATCATATATGTATAATAAGGTAAGCACAAAGTCATTGACTCAAATTAAAAATTGTTTAATTTAATCAATACAATATACAAAAGTACAATATCTATTACATATAAAATCACAAAATTCGCGAAATGCATTGTAGTGGTAAGCACAAAGTCATTGACTCAAATTAAAAATTGTTTAATTTAATCAATACAATATACAAAAGTACAATATCTATTACATATAAAATCACAAAATTCGCGAAATGCATTGTAGTGACTCACCAGGGAAAGTGATCGCACCATACTAGCGGGCGGATGGTTCCCCGCTATTGAGCCGCACCATATCAATATCCTGAACAGATCAATGACATTGTCTACACCTGTATGACATTTTGGCCGCTGTGTGGTCCGACAGCCCACTTTCCAACCCCTTGGATCTGGCCTCCTCTGGGTAATAATCTTGGCTGGCTGATGTTATTAACTGAGTCCTGTGTGTAAGTTTTTGCCATACATGGTCTATAGTGGGCACCGAGAACCTTCAAGAGGATAAATCCATAGATGCATGCAACGCCCTCGAAGAAGCAGGATACTGCGAAACATGTTGGCTTTCTGCATATCCAAGCATCTTATGTGAAAATATATCCCAGAATCAACCACCACAATGCATTTTGCGAATTTTGTGATTTTATATGTAATAGATATTGTACTTTTGTATATTGTATTGATTAAATTAAACAATTTTTAATTTGAGTCAATGACTTTGTGCTTACCTTATTATACAGATATGATGGTCTCCTTTAAAAATCCCAGTCCTATGGAGTTAGCCTAGGCTCTCTCTCATTAGTTTGGTTGTTGAACATTATTAGGGATTGGGGACACTATCTGTATCTGGAAATAATCCAACATTACTTATCTCTTTATGTGTTAATTTTGGTGTTATCGCTCTCACTCTCCCATACTGGTCACTGGAAGTTCAACATGGCATCTCATGGCAAAGAACTCTCTGAGGATCTGAAAAAAACTTACTCTACATAAAGATGGCCTAGGCTATAAGAAGATTGCCAAGACCCTGAAACTGAACTGCAGCGTGGTGGCCAGACCATACAGCGGTTTAACAGGACAGGTTCCACTCAGAACAGGCCTCGCCATGGTCAACCAAAGAAGTTGAGTACACGTGCTCAGCGTCATATCCAGAGGTTATCTTTGGGAAATAGTTGTATGAGTGCTGCCATCATTGCTGCAGAGGTTGAAGGGGTGGGGGGGTCGGCCTGTCAGTGCTCAGACCATACGCCACACCCTGCATCGAATTCGTCTGCATGGCTGTAATCCCAGAAGGAAGCCTCTTCTAAAGATGCTGCACAAGAAAGCTCGCAAACAGTTTGCTGAAGACAAGCAGACTAAAGACATGGATTACTGAACCATGTCCTGTGGTCTGATGAGACCAAAATAAACTTAATTGGTTCAGATGGTGTCAAGCATGTGTGGCGGTATCCAGGTGAGGAGTACAAAGACAAGTGTGTCTTGCCTACAGTCAAGCATGGTGGTGGGAGTGTCATAGTCTGGGGCTGCCTGAGTGCTGCCAGCACTGAGGAGCTACAGTTCATTGAGGGAACCATTAATGTCAACATGTACTGTGACATACTGAAGCCGAGTATGATCCCCTCCCTTCGGAGACTGCGCTGCAGGGCAGTATTACAAAATGATAACGACCCCAAACACACCTCCAAGACGATCACTGCCTTGCTAAAGAAGCTGAGGATAAAGGTGATGGACTAGCTATGCATGTCTCCAGACCTAAACCCCATTGAGCATCTGTGGGGCATCCTCAAATGGAAGGTAGAGGAGCGCAAGGTCTCTAACATCCACCAGGTCCGTGATATTGTCATGGAGGAGTGGAAGAGGACTCCGGTGGCAACCTGTGAAGCTCTGGTGAACTCCATGCCCAAGAGGGTTAAGGCAGTTCTGGAAAATAATGGTGGCCACACAAAATATTGACACTTTGGGCTCAATTTGGACATTTTCAATTAGGGGTGTACTCACTTTTGTTGCCAGCGGTTTAAACATTAATGGTTGTGTGTTGAGTTATTTTTAGGGGACAGCAAATTTACACTGTTATACAAGCTGTACATTCACTACTTTACATTGTAGCAAAGTGTCATTTTTTCAGTGTTGTCACATGAAAAGATATAATAAAATATTTACAAAAATGTGAGGGGTGTACTCATTTTGGTTAGATACTGTTTATCAATAAAATACGTTTTGAAAGTCAGATACATTTCAGATGAGAGGAGTGACTATTTTTTTTTAACTTTCATAAGCTTCAAAACACTTTGAAAAGGCTTAGAAAAACAATAAAAATAAAAATAATATTAAAAACAATAATAAAAACGGATTACAAGATAACAATATTAATTAGTTAAAAACTGGACTCGTATAAAGAGGTATTAATACAACCACACGCATAGAATATATACAAAGTATGTAACATGCAATATACACTTAATACAAATATATTATATCATACATTATACAAAATACATAAAGTATACCAGTGTGGGGAGGGGATGGCCTGCAAATTTGTAAAAAATTCCTCTTTCCATAAAAATCCTCTATAGAAACCTTTTATAAAAAGAAACATTTTTTAATAAAAACTTTGTACATATATATGGAATAGATAATTAAATGAGTACGTCCATAAGAGCTATAAAAGGTACCCGTATGCAAGTGGGGACAGTGGGTTCTAAGAATGCACAATCGTGCATGTACCCAGGGGTACACACACGGGGTCAAAGTTACACTTGTGTTGTGTCCGACATACCCAACTGGACCGATACATACGACCTGCGCAAGTCCATGGCTTGCGGAGTGCGTGGCGGGTGAGGTAAGAAGGATTATATACATATATCTACACATACACACACATGCATGTGAAATACACATATATACACATATATGCATGCATTCAGTGGGGGATATGTGAATGGGTAAGACCATTAGTAAGAAACGTAAATAGAACGTATAGGGTACCACTATTATAAAGACCATATGGGCCTGGAACATACTATACTTACTATGATTGTAAGTCATGGGTGTGACGTGGATGACGAGACCATAAGTGTCTGCTATAAGAAAAGAACACAAAAAATGTTATTAGAGTAAGTGCTTGAATTATAGAGGGGGTCTCATGGGGCAGAAGAGGCTCACAGGACAGTGTGTATCTCAATGTCCTCATTAAACCCTCCTGGTGTCAAAGTGCCTAAAGAATAAATCCAAAATGTTTCCTGCTGGCACAGACGTTTATAGCATTCGGCCGCAGGAAATGACCCAGGGATAAACTTATCGACCCACACCCTAAGACCAGCTGTAGATTTCTTATGATGCACTAAAAAATGAGGACCAGAGGTACTGAGGTAGATGGAGTGGGCTTGATCTTACTAGGAGCGATTTTGCTTTTAATGTTTCTGGCTTTCCTATATGCTATTTTGGGTTTGGTGGCCACTGTATTCTTCAGATGAGGATCTTCAAGCAGTATTGACCAATGTGCAACTAGGATTTTTTCAATTGTTTTGTATTTAGTGTGAAATTGTGTAATGAATCGTGTAGGTTGTTTGACAGCGGAAGATAAGGATGCACAAGAACCAGTGGGAAGGCTGCGATATTTGTCGAATGCCTCCTCTACTAGAGAGATAGGGTAACCTTTGTCAAGGAATTTCTGTTAAAGGAATTGGCCATTAGTGTCATAGTCTGTGTCCCTGGTACAATTTCTGCGAAGACGGCAGAATTGACTACGTGGTATATTACTGACCCATTTGGGGTGATGGCAACTGTTAAAGTGTATGAAAGAATTTTACTGCAGTGGGTTTTATAAATTTTTTGGCAAATATGGCTCCATTGTCAAGGCACAGTTCCAAGTCTAGAAAAGCTAAAGAGTTGGGATCGGAAACATGGGTAAAGGATAGGCCCAAGGAGTTTTGGTTACAATATTGCACAAAGGTGTTGATTTCCTGAAGTGTACCGTCCCATATGATTACTAAGTCATCAATATAACATCCATAGTATATCACATGGGTGGCAAAAGGGTGATTGGTGGTGAGATACATGTGTTCCCAAAAATCCATTGTGAGGTTGGCATAGCTGGGGGCAAAATTAGCCCCATAGCTGTGCCATTAATCTGAAAAAAAATGGGTCCCATTTGATTCAAAGTAGTTATGTTTGAGGCAAAACTGTAGGGCCTCCAGGATGAAACGAGCTGGCCGGGGGTTGGTGTGGGGGTCATTGGCCAAAAAATGTTTAACCGCCTGTATCATCACATCATGGGGGATTGAAGTGTACAGGGATGTACAGGGCTTAAGCATGTCTAGTAGATGGGATCCATCCCAAATATACGAGGGTAGGTGCTGTGTTAGAGGCTGGAGAAATTGATCGATGTAAACCGAGAATCCACTTGTTACGCTATCCATGGCTGCCACTATAGGGCGGCCTGGGGGGTTTGTAAGATCTTTGTGGATTTTGGAAAGGTGAGAGAAATATGGAGTTTTATAAAAGTTTTTCTTAAGAAAAGATGCTTCTGTTTTGGAAATTATCTCATCTTCAAGGGCCCTTTGAATGAGCGTGTTGGCTTCCAAGGAGAATTGGGATGAAGGGTCACATGGGAGAACTTGGTATGTATTGGTATCCGACAGTAGCCTACGTGATTCCAGTTTGTAACCAGCCTTGTCCTGAACCACTATACTGCCTCCCTTATCGGCTGGTTTAATGACAATGGACTCATTCTGGGTTAACTGTTCGAGTGCCTTGTGTTTCAAGGGGCGAAGGTTGGATTTAGGATAGGTATGAGTTGATGACTCAGATTTGCACATTTGTATTGGGTCAGAGTAGACCACCTGTTAGAAGGTCTAAAGATACGGGCCCTTGTTGTGTGTGGGGTTAAAAATAGATTTGGGAAGTAATGTGGTATGCTTGATAGGAGGGGAAGCGGGACAGTGCTGGGTCAGCCAGTCTACGTCTGCATAGCAATTCTCTGCATATAGCTCCTCTAGATGAGCGAGTATAGGAAGGTCTGTGTCATCCAATGGAGTGGCTTCAAAGGAGGGATGGGCAGGACTATCAAGCTCCAAGGATGGTGCATTCTTGGAAGCTTGGATGTTAAAAAACCTCTGGATCGTGAGGTCCCTGACAAAGTTGTTGAGGTCCTTGAACAAAGTGAAAGGGTTGGGCTGTGTGGTTGGGGCAAAGATTAGGCCTCTACTGAGGAGGGAAACATCATGGGTGGTTAGTGTGGTACGAGAAAGATTATACATTTTTACAGTTTCCGCATTTTTCCTCTTATTCCTTCCTCTGCCCCCCCTCCTCTTCTCCGTGTTTTCTTTTTGTGAGATTTGGTGGGGGGCTTGCTACTAAAAAATCATTGTCAAGAATCTGAGCTAGGCTACTGGGAGTTGTATAAATAGTGTTAAGGAGCTCAGGTGATGGTAGGAGGATTGAAGATTGTGATACAATCAGGAGTTGCGAAGACTGGTCTAGAATGCTGGTTGATCCCGAGGGATCACAACTCAGGGTGTGGGTCATTCACTGGGTCCAGCTTCAGAACAGAGACTGAAGCTAGGCTTGGAATGTTATTACTAGATGGTCCCTGGCCAGAGGGACAGAGGGACAAATTCAATTTTTTTTCAATTTTTGTATTTTATATGTTTTATAGCAGAAAGTCAAAAATATTATCGGTCTTTTTTTGTTTATAGCATAAAATTACATACATTTTTTTGGGGTACCACGTTGCATAACCACGTAATTGTCAGTTAAATTAACGCAGTGCCATATCGCAAAAAATGGCCTGGTCATGAAGGGGGTAAATCTTTCAGAGGTCAAGTGGTCAATCTGAGTAAGCAAGTTTGTAAACCTAATTTGTGAAGATCCCAACACATTTATTCTCTTTAATTCTGTGACACATATTCACTGCCCTGTGGGTAGGCACTGCTGTGTCACATATTTCACAGAGCCTGCCTTCTGATCTACAGAGGTACTGAGAGGAGGAGCTTCAGGAGGGGAAGTCAGTGCAGGAAACGCTGCTTGCAGGCAAAAAAGTACCATAGGATATGCAGTACTTAGAAATAAACATCAGAGGAGTAGCTGGAAGGTATGCAGGGAATGCAGGAAGTTGTGGAAAGAGATGGCCAGCAGACAGGCAACATGCATAACGTGAAAGAAGACTTTTCAAGTAAGCTTATATTGGACTGTAAAAGATAACTATTGTTTGTATTGCTATTACAATGCTGATGTTATAAAATTGAAGAGTATGCTGTGACCATAGAGCTTATTTATGTTATATGTAAACCCCATCGACAAAATCTCATATTTGCTTTAAAGTGATATTAACCACTTCCCGACCAGCCGCCGCAGTTATACTGCGGCAGGTTGGCTCCCCTGCACGAGCTTTCGTAGCTGTATGTCAGCTCTTTAAGATACTGTAGCAGGCTCATGACAGAGCGCGAACCGGGATCTATGTGTGTAAACACCCAAATCCCGGTTCTGCCAGGGGAGAGGAGACAGATCATGTGTTCCTACTAAGTAGGAACAACTATCTCTCTCCTTTTCTAGTCAGCCACATTCCCCCCACACTTAGAACACACATAGGGAACACAGTTAACCCCTTGATCGTCCCCTAGTGTTAACCCCTTCCCTGCCAGTGACATTTATACAGTAATCAGTGGCTATTTATACCACTGATCGCTGTATAAATGTGAATGGTCCCAAAAAAGTGTCAAAAGTGTTCAATTTGCCTGCCGCAATGTCTCAGTCCTGATAAAAATCGCAGATCGCCGCCATTACTAATAAGAAAAAAAACAAAAATAATAAAAATGCCATAAATCTATCCCCTCTTTTGTAGACGCTATAAATGGTTGTGCAAACCAATCAATATACGCCTATTGCGATTTTTTTTTTTTTTTTACCAAAGATATGTAGAAGAATATATATCGGCCTAGACTGATGAAGAAATGTGTTTTTTTTTATTTTTTGGGGGATATTTATTATAGCAAAAAGTACAAAATATTGTGTTTTTTTTCAAAATTATCGCTTTTTTTTTTGTTTACAGCGCAAAAAATAAACACATCAGATGTGATCAAATACCACCAAAAGAAAGCTCTATATGTGGGGAAAAAAAGGACATACATTTTGTTTGGGTACAATGTCGCAAGACCACGCAATTGTCAGTTAAAATTACGCAGTGCCGTATCGCAAAAAATGGCCTGGTCATTAAGGGGGAAAATCTTCTGGAGCTGAAGTGGTAAGAAAAAATTGTGCATACTAGCATATGATGACAGACTTAACTATCAAACAGAGCCCTCCAGCAGTGTGCTGTCACTGCTCTGGCTACTCCCAGGCGCTTCCATCTTTGCCCGGTTTGTGTCTCTGAAGCTGCTTGATTAGTTATGCCGTGATGACGTCACTCCTGCACATGTGCACGGGAGTCACATCATGACAGCATAGAGCTGTAAATGTGGTCCCACAAGAGTCTCTTCTTCTCTAAAAACCCTGCCTGTCAGTGACTTGAATACCGTTTTAACATGGAGTGCATGCATGTAGATAGGAGGTAGTTGCAATATTAAAATGCAACAGAGGATAAAAATAGGGTTAAAGCAAGTATTGTGTATAATACACTGTTCAGTAAATGTCATCCAATTAGCTTTTACATTTACCCTGAATTACCCTTAAAAATATTTGAGAGAGAATAACAAAAAGCTAAATCTAGAAAAAAAACGAGTAAAACACATCTGAGATCCATCCAGTATAAACTCTTTTAATTTATGTAGTGGCATGGGCAGTGCTAATTAACAATCTTTCAGCACCCTTTCAAATGGATATCTTCATCCCTGGATTATTCTGAGTATAATATGCACCACAGCCAATGGTTGGCTAGAGTTGTGGGAAAAAACAAAACTGTTTAGCTGGAATCTGTCAGCAGACATGTGGAAAAGCAGAACAGAGGAATCTGTCAGCAATTAGCAAGCTTCTGGTGGCATCCATAATGTACAGAATCTTTGCAAAAGTGAGATGTTGCTGATTTAATAATGTATATCATCAATCTGTTTAATTAAACTTAATTATAAACACCTCTGAAGTAAATATTGCAGCACTGAACTAATTAGTTATATAGATAGAGTTCTTTGAAAAGTATTTGATCCTAAGGACACTGATATATAGTAAATAACATGACAAGTTTACTTGCCGGGTGATTACTTGCTGGCAGCTGCTCATGTTAATAGAGACTCATTTTACATTTATCAGGGGAAAAGGGTTATACGGGATTTTAGCATGATACTGTTATCATAAAATCTATTTCTGTTAGCATCACACTTACTAATTAAATCAATCAAGTCCATGACCACCACCAAACACCCACATGCATGGGAGCTCATTGACTTCTTATGACCACATAAATAAGTTGGTCATATAAAAATTATGTAAGGGTGCACTCACACTGGTAGTTTTATCAGAGCCTGGGCACAGTTCACCTCCTTGGTCCAGTTCTTTTATGGTAATATGAGTTTGCCGAACTGTGCTCTGGAACAGTTAAAGTGGTTGTAAAGGTTGAAAGTTTTTTACCTTCATGCATATGCATGAAGGTAAAAAACCTTCTGTGTGCTTCTTGCCCTACAGCCCCCCAATAGCTAGCTAGCTCCCTCACGATCCAGTTATGTGCACAAGAGCATTGGCTGTCTTGGGACTCCCTCTCCTCATTGGCTGAGACAGCAGCGTGAGCCTTTGGCTCCTACTGCGGTGAATTACAGCCAGTGAGCCAATGAGGAGAGACCGGGAGCGGGACCGAGCCAGGGCTCTATGTGTCTTATGGACGCATAGAGCAGGGCTCCCATACCAAGCACCCAGCGGGGGACCCGAGAAGAAAAGAATCGGGGCTGCTCTGTGCCAAACCATTGCACAGAGCAGGTAAGTATAACGTGTTTGGTTTTTTTTTTTAATTTTTAAAACGCCAAACCTTTAATACAACTTTAAAGGATAAGTTCACCTTTTAAAAAAAAATAATAAATGTACATATTTTTTGCAGGTAAAAAATGTGCATTTATTTTTTTACTAGAAGCCTGGAAAGAATTGCACTCCTGATCAGCTGATCGCGGGTGTCATGGAGGACTCCTGCAGACTGTCAGTGTATCTGTCTGCTCATACATCCTACACACTGACAGGAAGAGACAATGAACTACCTAGAGTCCTCATCAGCGCTCTGGTAGTTCATTGAGAACTACAAGCTAACAGTCACAAAGGCTGTTAGTACTTGAAGTTTCCCATTCACAGAAGAAGATCCATCCCTTGCTGTTATTAGATGCAGCAGATCAGGAGATGCTGCAGAAGTGGGAAAATGCTACATGGTCCCAAAGGTGAACTTATCCTTTAAGTGTACTGTGCCTCAGACAACTTGGCAGAGGTGACCCGGTATGGCTTACTTCAGTGTGAGTGCAAACTGTGTCTGAGCACAGAACTCCCTGTAGATCACTGAGCACAGAAACAGGAATCACTGTGGTCTGGTTGGCAGAGGTGATGATGTAAATGTGCCCAGGAACACTTGCTTATAGCCCAGTGTGAGTGCAGATCAGTGGGGGATTGAAGGGGGGACAAACAAACTCCGCCATTGTTCAGTTCAGTTTAAACATGCCCTGTGGGAGTGCACCCTAATGCCGCGTACACACGAGCGGATTTTACTGCAGACTTTGCCCGGCGGACGAGATTTCCTCGGACAATTCGATCGTGTGTGGGCTCCAGCGGACTTTGTTTTCTCAAAAGTTGGACAGACTTAGATTTGAAACATGTTTTAAATCTATCCGTCGAAAAGTCCGCTCGTCTGTATGCTAGTTAGACTGACAAAAAGCCACGCTAGGGCAGCTATTGGCTACTGGCTATGAACTTCCTTGTTTTAGTCCGGTCGTACGTCATCACGTACGAATTCGACGGACTTTGGTGGATTGCATGTAGGCAAGTCCATTCATTCGGAAAGTCCGTCATAAAGTCCGTCGATAAGTCCACCGAGCAAAGTCTGCCGTAAAGTCCGCTCATGTGTACGCGGCATTAGACTCCTTAACCCACTAATGGGTCTTCTTCCATCCACCTCTGGAACAGTGTATTGTATTGGATTCTGATCATCAATTCTGTAGCTCCTAATAGAGTCTGTATAGAATACAACATGTTGAGCGTTTACAAGTGGCAAGTTTTGAAAAAAATGACTTTACACAATTTGATCATAGGGCAGCACAATGGCTAAGTTAGCACCTAGCAGCACTAGGGTTGTTGGTTCAAATCCCAACCATGGCACCCCTGGAGTCTGCATTTTCACTCCAAAGACACGCTGGTAGGTCCTGTCTAAATTGAACCTAGTATATGAATGTGATGTAGGGACCTTAGATTGTAAGCTCCTTGAGGGCAGGGACTGATGTGAATGTAAAAAAAATATATGTAAAGCGTTGGATAAATTCACGGTGCTATATAAGTGCATGTAATAAATAAATAATTCACATGTAACCTACTCCACTTATGCTGTTGTGGTAGTGAATGGAAGAAGACTCCAGGGAAGGACTCATCGGCAGATTCGCCGCGAGATCACTTTTATTGGTGGCGGGAGAGGGCCCCCCCTCCCGCCGCGATCCGGTGCCCTCCGCCGCTTACCGGAGCCGTCAGTAGCAGCGGAGGCGATCGCGTCTGTGCCCTTGTTGTGCCTGGAGACGAGTGAGGGGAAGATGGCGCCCACTCGTCTCCATGACACTGCAGGACGGAAGCAACGTCAAAACGTCACTTCCGCCCATATGTCTTAAAGGCACATTTTTTTTAAATGTCATTTTTTCAAATGACTTTTTTTTTTTTTTTTTGCATTTTAGTGTAAATATGAGATCTGAGGTCTTTTTGACCCCAGATCTCATATTTAAGAGGTCCTGTCATGCTTTTTTCTATTACAAGGGATGTTTACATTCCCTTTAATAGGAATAAAAGTGACACATTTTTTTTTAAACAGTGTAAAAATAAATAAAATCATGTAAAATAAATAAGAAAAATAAATTTATTTTTTTTTAAACCCCCCATCCCACTGAGTTAGCACGCAGAAGCGAACACACACGTGAGTAGCGCCCGCATATGAAAACGGTGGTCAAACCACACATGTGAGGTATCGCCGCAATCGTTAGGGCAAGAGCAATAATTCTAGCCCCAGACCTCCTCTGTAACGCAAAACATGCAACCTGTAGAATTTTTTAAACACCGCCTATGGAGATTCTTGAGGGTAAAAGTTTGACACCATTCCACAAGCGGGCGCAATTTTGAAGCGTGACATGTTGGGTGTCAATTTACTCGGCGTAACATTATCTTTCACAATATAAAAAAAAATGGGCTAACTTTACTGTTGTCTTATTTTTTTATTTAAAAAAGTGAATTTTTTCCAAAAAAAGCGCGCTTGTAAGACCGCTGCGCAAATACGGTATAAAAAAAAAAGTATTGCAATGACCGCCATTTTATTCTCTAGGGTGTTAGAAAAAAAACAATATATAATGTTTGAGGGTTCTAAGTAATTTTCTAGAAAAAAAAACAGTTTTAAACATGTAAACACCTAAATTCCAAAATGAGGCTAGTCCTTAAGTGGTTAAGAAGTATTATAAGTGGGCCATATAACCAACATGTATTCATAGACAAAAGTTGTCGGTAAATATCCCTATCGTTCTTTGAAATTACTTGTTAAAAATAACCCTGTAACAAGCCCGCGTAATTAAAACTTATGAAGAAAAAAAGAGCAACTTCTATAAAAAACAAGTATATTAAAATAGTCAAGGATCCAGAAATATAGATTGTTGAACTGTGACATTTTATGTAAAACTCTTGCTTGGCTTAACCCCCTGAAACTCAAGCTTTCCTATTGGTCATTTAGTGTGATGAGCAATAGGCTGACCAATAGGGAGTCTTTTTATTCTAGTGAATAGCTTTCTACACTTTAATTTTCACAATGTTTGCATGCTGTATGTGCAGGGCAACAGAGCGTTAGCCGATGACACAAAAGCACATTATCTAAGTGGATGTAAATTTTCTGTTTACTCAATGGAAATTCATAATCCCTAATGTCAATAATCTTTAAAAGGCGTAACATCTTAAAAATACTTTGAATAAACTTTTAAAATCCTCTACACGGAATACCATCTGTCCCTGTAGAAAAAATTCTGAAAACCTTTTTAATAATGTCCCAAAAGTATGTGTTGCCCTTTGAGCTGCCAGGCATCAATTAGAAGGCACAAGGACTTGGAAGGTTTTCTATAATCATTCTTCTTGTTGTTTCCTCTGCGTTGCTGACTGCTTCTGTTTACATGTGTGTAAAAGCAGAAGCGAATAAAGAACTACTGATGTAGAACAGCTTCAATTCTCTGTTAAGCGCTTGAAAGCAACGACAAGGTAGTATTATGTTTGCTGTTTGTGTTGACACATCGAGAAGTCGAGGTTTTACCCAGGGCCAGAGCAAATAATAATAATGAGGAAAGGAATTATATTAGACAGTCAAATTTAAATGCAAATTGGGGCACCACAGAGGCTTGGATGCAAATAAATTTAAATGAATATTAAACGGGCTTCATAAATTGATATGCTAACATTGTGTGGTGTGCAGGGCATCTAGTTTAATTTCCAAGTTACACAAAGTCGATTCATGGGTGCTTTATTGTTTAGCGATCAAATCTCAGACAGCAAAACCACAGAGCAGACACCGAGACTATGTATAACCCTTTCAATGTCAGAGATATTTACGGGATGATTCTCAATTCCAGGATTTAATGAGGTTCCAATTAGCCAAGATGAGCAAATTACAGAAGTCCTTTAGGACATAAACAAGTGTGCCATAGGAGAGATGCGGGCACACCATAACACATGGACTGATTTAAGAAAACTGAAGCATATCAGCCAATCAAGTTTTCGTTTTAAATCTATGACCTACAGTGAGAAATGAATTATAGGCTTTTCTTGGTTCTCGAGGACCAGAGATTATAGATTTAATAGGAATCAAACAAGTCCAAGAGTCCACACATGGTTGTCCCTTACATAAAAAAAATATATGGTGTAAGTTTTTCTCCTTGCTGTAATTAGATTATATGCAATTTATGAAGGATACATGATAGAACTTCATTAGCATCTGAAGCATCTTGACAGCACTTAAAAGTGTAAGGATTGCTTGAAAACAATGGGTTAGCTAAAGAGACTGTACAGAGCATCATGCTTTGAGGCACAATTTGTAACCCAGATACATTTTTCAGGCACGTTTTGCAGTGCGTTTTGCTTTTTAAACCTGCGTTTTTTATGCGTTTTTGCATGCAATTTTCATGTATTTTGTGTTTTACATTTTTTTCTTCCTCTTTTAACGCACTGTAAACACACTGTATATAGCTAGTTGCTAAGGAGGGGCCAGGAAGCCGGCCACCGTGTTCTTGACAACCGATGAGTCATCAGCTGTCAGTGTGCTTCTCGCTAAAAGCTAAATGAAAAAAAAAATTGCCGCCAAAAAATCACAAAAAAATGTCGTGGGGTCCCCCCCCCAGGTCTATACCAGGCCTTTCGGGTCTAGTATGGATTCGAATTTTTTTTTTAATAATGGTGTGGGGTCCCCCCAAAACCCCCCCAAACCCTTATCCGAGCATGTCGCCCAGTAGGTCAGAAAAAGGAAGGGGACCATACTATACCAGGCCACATGCCCTCAACATGGGGGGTTGGGTGCACCTTGCCCTCATTTTAATGAGGACAAGGGCCTCTTCCCGACAACCCTGGCCAGTGGTTGTCAGGGTCTGCAGGCGGGGGCTTATCGGAATCTGAAAGCCCCCATTAACAAGGGGCCTCCAGATCCCGCCCCTCCCCCATGTGATTGGGTAGGGGTACATCGTACCCCTACCCATTCACCAACAAAACAGTGAAATGTTAACAAACTACAAGAGCCGGTTTTTGACAAGTCATTGCCAAACACATCAAAAATCGCATCACAACCACAACACTTGCATTTCTGGTGCGGCTCCATTAAGTCTATTACCCGCAAATCGCGGGTACAAGTCCCTGACCCTTTCCAAAAACACACCGGCCACAAAACGCATACCATAGCAAATCATGTTAAATGGACTGTAGTGCATTTCTGCAAACTGCAAAAAGCACTAAAAAGGCATAGGTGTAAACCTAGGGTTGAAGCCAATCTGGAAGTTTTAGTAATGTTAAAATAGTTTGTTTTACGCCAAGCCAGTCCAAAGGAACTATTTACTTCACTAACATGCAGCTGCTGTGTGCACTGTATGAACTGTATGTAGCTGAGGCTACATACAGTATACAATGCTGTGTTCCTGCAGCAGGATAAGGACTTCCCTTCCTGCTCTTATAACAAATTCAAGTTAGGCTAAATGCTGCTCAGCCATTCACAAGGTGCTTTGCAGTCTATGAATGAATACAAAGCTTCTTCTAAATGGCTGAGATGGAGAGGCGGGCAGATGACATCACAATCTCTGCCTCAGAACCAGAGAAAGCTTTGAATTAATTTAAAGCTTCCTGTGAATAGATTGATACTTCCTTTAAAGTTGATCTCCATATTTTAGTAAAGTTTAAATAGTTTGTTTGCACCAAGCCAGTCCAAAGGAACAATTTACTTCACTAACATGCAGCTGCTGCATGCACTGTATAAACTGTATGTAACCTCTGCTACATACAGTACACAATACTGTGTTCCTGCAGCAGGATGAGAACTTCCCTTCCCAGTCCCGGAACAAAATCAAGTCGGGCTGAATGTTGCTCAGCCATTTACAAGAAGCTTTGTGGTACATGAATGAATACAATGCTTCTTCTGATTGGCTGAGACGGAGAGACGGGCAGATGACATCACAATCTCTGTCTCAGAGCCAGAGCAAGTTTTGAATTCATACAAAGCTTCTTGTGAATAGTTGAGCAGCACTTAGCCTGACTCAATTTTGTGCCGGGAACAAAAAAAAGGTAAGCCATGCCTTGCGAAAAACACTCATACAGTGTAAAAAAAAAAAGCTCATACAGAATGGACACTATCCCGCATGCTAAAACAGATTTTTTAAGCATGTGGGATATTGTGAAAGAGCCCTTAGAGCTCAACTCGAAGCAGATTTAAAAGACACAAATTAATATAGTCCTGTATTTATTACACTGTTAAATGTAGCAGTGTGACCTGGTATTGCACTCCCTCCCTGTAAAGCAGAACTATGTGGGGCAGCACAATGAGACAATGCGTTAATGTACTGACTAGGAACATACTGATAGGAAGAGAGAGCAGAGTGACTGAAAGATCAGCTGCTTCTCATACACTGTCCAGTCACAGGCTGGGGGTGGGTCCATTGATTGCCCAAACGTAAAAAAAATGGGTCAGATGATGCTGGTTATTATTTAGCTCTGAAAACTGCAGACATCTCTGTGACAGACCTAGCCGGGACAGAAGCTTTTGGAGGGGACTGAATGCTAGACTCTTGCCTACCGATTTTGGGCCCTGGCATTTGGGGGAATGGTGCTCGTTGTGAGCTGTATGCCTGGGGACCCTTGAGGTGGCGTTACTTTAGATTCAGATCCATGTCCCCCAAGACACACAGACTCTGGGGAGTGGACCCTGGATATGCCATTGTGACGGGAGTCACTAATAGGGGCACAAGGTGAATGAGAACCCCACTATGATCTGTGCTAGTCAGACTCAATGCTGTATATATATATATATATATATATATATATATATATATATATATATATAATGTGTGCTGTCTCTTTATGTTGTGTACTATATGCTGTGATGGTTGGGGTGTGGCTGTATTCTATTGTCTATTGTGGCTGTCTGCCTCAACTATTATGGGATGTCTAAGTGTCTTGCTGTGAGGAAAGAGGGAGGGGGGATTCCTCTAGGAGCCCCCCTGTTAAGACTGTTTAAACACACCTGGCCTGTGTGTCCATTGTCATTGGACAGTTTAACCCGCCCTGTTTTCCAAGGGTGGGGGGAAGTGTTTTGAAGTGGGATCTGTATAACGTGTTTGAATAAAGATTCATTCCTGCTTGAACCTCAAGACAGAGCCTCGTCTCGTACTTGGGGGGGAGAATTATTCGTATGGGTTTCTTGTTTGGCTGGTTGGAGTGTTCGGTAGCTGCCTTTGTGTTCGGAAATGGAATGTCCTAAACTAATTTAACCCCTTTCATACTTGGGGTGTCGTTACAATCTCGTGGCAAAAAAAAAGTACTGCAAGGGCAGCTCCAGACTGAAAAAGCTGTTTTTTGTTTTTGTATTGTATATTCTAATGGGCTATACATTTTTTATCACTGAAGTTCTGCTTTAAAACAAATTACACTTTTATACATGTGTTGGTGGTCATTTCTTTTTTGCAAATTCAAGCACTAGAGGTTATTTTTCAAATTCTGCAAGTTGATGCAGAAGACCATGTGTTTTGTTACATGAAATCTGCCATCATTTGATGTGTTATGTCGGGTACACACGGCCTGACTTTCCCACAGAAAAAGTCTGATGGGAGCTTTCGATTGGAGAGTCCGACCGGGTGTTTGCCCCATCAAACTTTTTCTGTCGGCATTTCCAACGGACTCAGATATAGAACATGTTCTAAATCTTTCCTTCGGAAATGCCGACGGAGTTTAGCCCGTTGGTAAGTCCGGCCGTGTGTACGCGGCATTAGGATTTCTATTTGTATGGACAGGTAAAGAAAGTTCAAGGCAGAGGCTTCTGTCTTATAAATCTTCAGGAGGTTTGAGAATTTGTCTAGCTCTGGTCCCCATTGCCATGGGATAATTTTGAAAGAAGCATTTTGAAAGGTGTATTCAGAGGTTCTTCACAGTAAACATATTGCACTAAGTACCTTGTCATGCCCAGCAACTGCTTCAAGTAATTTCTGTCCCTTGGTGCTTGTTTCAGGTTACTGAATTTCTGTTATCATCAGGCTTCACACCCTTTGAAGTTATGATTTCACAATCCTGTTATTTCCATCAGGTATTGAATTGTATATGTGTTTAACTTGATGTTTAAATCCTATTTTTGCACAAAATATTATATTTCTGTTTCACTGAAGCAGCTAGGATCATGGCAGTTCTTATTATGTAGACGCTTTTAACCTCTCCAAATCCCCCTGCATTGTGGAATAAAAGGCTCTTTAAAATTGGACGGCATCTGTGCTATCAACCATTGTTTGTAAATGCATAGCTGGTCCCAGGGGCATAAATAAATCATTTACATGGCTCCACCTTCTATGTGGCGATAAGTACTATGTTTTGGATTTCTAATAGAAGTGATGACTTGTAAATATCTTTTATTGTAACCCCTTCATGACGGAGAGTAAAGCAAGTCCTAATGCCTTAACTACTTAGTGAAGCCTTTCCCAACCTTTTCAATACAGAGGAACCCTTAAAATAACTTGTTGTTCTCAGGGAACCCCTGCTTAAAATTACTATATCTACAACTCATGCATACCTCCTAACTTTTGAACTTCAAAATGAGGGATACTTAAGGCAGGAGCTGACCTGCCGCGCCACTGAAAAATGTGGGTGTGGCCAAAGTCCTAACATTGGGAGAGGCTTAAGGGGCGTGGTTAAACAAAACAAAGCTTCCTTGTATCTATAAAATATGTAGTGGAGTATGCCCTGGAGTGTGGGGTTGAGGGGTGCGCTATGTACTGAGTGTAGGGTTAAGGGGTGTGCTACGTACTGAGTTTTAGACCAGTACACAGCTCTATTCCTGATACAAATCCTCTCACAAAAAATTTTTTTTTTTGCTATGATCAAAACCTACCACCAAAAATCAACTCAATTTTTTTTAATGCAACGCACATTTGTTTTTGTTTACATTTTTCTACTCTATCATACAATGTATTTTTCTCTCCATTCAAGAGAAGAAGAAAAAACACAGGGACAAGCTCTACAGTGACTGATCACTGTGATAGCCAATCAGAGGTTATCACAGCGATGAGGTGAGAGCCCAGTCCCTGTGCTGGGAGCACGCTGTGTAGCATGCTCCCAGCATAAACACAGGTACGCAAGTATGCAACAACATGGAAGAAGACCCATTTTAGTAAGGCCGCATAGTTGTGTACATGCAGTGGAAAGAGGTTAAAGGTGAACTCCGGTAATTAGACAAATTCTACTGTTGCAGTGGGACCCCTCTTCACTGCAAGGGTTAAATGCTCATTTGGACTGGTGGAGCAGGAATAAGGTATATTACCTACCCCATCCCTCACTCCAACGCTGTTCTCTTTTTCCCAGAGCTATGACCATAGCTGGTCCCTTCACATCATCTCATACAGTGCACGGTTATTAACCCTGCATTGTACATGAGGAAACAAGCTTGTGATTGGGGCCCAAAGCTGCTTAGAAAGGAAGCTGCATTTTAACAGTTGCATTGGAAGGAGCCTGCCATAGCTAGAAAAAGAGTAGGTATTACACCTTATCCCTGCACCCCTAGACCAAAAAGCATTTAACCCTTGTAGTGAAGAGGGATGACTGCAGTGGTAGATTTTGTCTAATTCCTGGAGTTCAGGGCTGGTGCAAAGATTTTTGACACCCTAGGCGAAACCTCATTTTGACACCCACCCAACCTTGGCTGACTACGCCCCCTTTTCCCTGCCCATGTAAATCCCACCTTTTTAATAAAGCACCCATCAAATGCAGCCTCACCAGCACCCATCAAATGCAGCCTCACCAGCACCCATCAAATGCAGCCTCACCAGCGCCCATCAAATGAAGCCTCACCAGTGCCCATCAAATGCAGCCTCACCAGCGCCCATCAAATGTAGCCTCACCAGCGCCCATCAAATGCAGCCTCACCAGCGCCCATCAAATGCAGCCTCACCAGCGCCCATCAAATGTAGCCTCACCAGCGCCCATCAAATGCAGCCTCACCAGCGCCCATCAAATGCAGCCTCACCAGCGCCCATCAAATGCAGCCTCACCAGCGCCCATCAAATACAGCCTCACCAGCGCCCATCAAATGCAGCCTCACCAGCGCCCATCAAATGCAGCCTCACCAGCGCCCATCAAATGAAGCCTCACCAGCGCCCATCAAATGCAGCCTCACCAGCGCCCATCAAATGCAGCCTCACCAGCGCCTATCAAATGCAGCCTCACCAGCGCCCATCAAATGTAGCCTCACCAGCGCCCATCAAATGAAGCCTCACTAGCGCCCATCAAATGCAGCCTACCAGCGCCCTTCAATGCAGCCTACCAGTGCCCATCAATGAATGTTTGCTTGCTGCGGGAGTTGGGACACAGGCACAGTTCTCCACCACTGCTGCTCCTCTGACACTATGTGTGAACGGAGCGGCGGCTGCCTGCTGATGCTGAGACTTAGTTGCTTACTGCAGAGAGAAGAGAGTAGGAAAACCAGTGGCCGGCGGCCGCCTAGTTTGCCTAGTGGTAGCACCAGCCCTGCTGGAGTTCAGCTTTTATAAGGCTTTTTTATGCTTTGCAGCAGCCCTGGATGACCGTTGACTCCAGGGACAAACAATTTAAATGGTCTTGCCCACTATCCTTTCAGTAGGATACCTTTTGGTTCTAAGGAAAAAAAGTAATGCCATTTACAAATCTTTTGTTTTATGAATGCCATGCTTCACATTTTTAACTAAAACCAAATGAGCTTGCATTGTCCCCTAAGTATACTGAGAAAAAATTCTGACATTTCAATCCCAAAACAAATTTATTATATTCAAATTATATGTAAAAAAAACAGGCTCCTACTAGTGTAGAACACCAAAAAAGTCCATACCTAAATGTTGTTGAGCCCTAGCACCAGACATAGGGGCTGATTTACTAAAGGATGTACATGTTTGCCAGCATTTGCCAGTCATGCACAGGCAAGCAAATCATATTGTCATAGCAGTCAGTATGCAAGGACATGTGCACACAGTCTACAACATAAATTCACTTAATCTACTAAAAAGTGTGGTTTTTCAAGAAATGTATGCTGCAGAGTCTGAATGTATGCTGCTAAAGCCTCAAAGTTTCATTAGGGCTCGTTCACGGTCCTACCTTTTTCTCCATCTGATCAATGCAGGTCTAGGGAAGGGTACACAGTAAACACTTGTTTTCTATATGCCTTCTATACACTACAACACTGGGGAGAGGTGTGGAGAAGTGCAACATGTCTGTATTTTTCTGCACTGGAGTTCACCAGAAGTCGCTTTCAGAAACCACTAGAAATGAATGAAATGTCACTTTGTGACATTTTATTAAGGGTAGAAAAAAGAAGTAAACAGTGCCTTATGTTGAAGAAAAAACACTGACACCCACTGCCCATGCAAAATAGACACCAGCCTGTAGGTGGAGCTTAAATCTCCCTAGAGCGGTGGACCGCGGAGCAAGCTCTCGCCATTGCCCCCATTGGCAAGCAGAGGCCATGTTCACATGAAATTATTGTTAAGGCACTCTGAATTAAAAATGAGACTCCTACAAGAGCACATTTGATAACTCATTGGGGTTGATTTACTAAAGGCAAATTGACTGTGCAGTTGCTCCAGAGCTTAGTATATGAGGTAACACTTCATTTTGAAAAGAATATCCAATCACATGCAAGGAAAACTAAAAAACACCATTTTTGCTGGCACATGATTGGATGATGGAACTCAGCAGAGCTTTTGCTCATTTACAAAGCTCTGGATCAACTGTTCTTGCAGAGTGCAACTGCACTTTCCAAATTGCACAGGCTATTTGTCCTTAGTAAATCAATCCCCTTGCAATCCATGGCCAAATTTCTACATTGTTGACACACTTATTTCTATTGGATACAGGAAAATTTTTATTCACACATTAGGCCTCAGGAGGCCTTGCTCCATCACTTATGATTTCCGGGTTAGGTCACTAGGTACTGTGAGGATGGTTCCAGTATGTGAGAAAGTGGTCGCCAGTAAATGAGCCAAGAACTGACCCCTTCACTATCAGATTTTCTGCCTCCCATGCCAAGTCACCTGCTTTCTGACTGATCAGCTGCTAAAGCACTAGACATGGGTATGATTGTGTCAATATGGCTCCCTAGGACAGCTTCTCTGATTGTTAGACCTCTGTACTGTATCTTCTCTAACTTCTCCTGTCCCCTTGAATAAGTCCTGTTCTTTGATACTTCATGCGTGCACTCCTTTAGTTACTTCAGACTTATTTTACCAAAGTAGTTGAAGGTAATGGAGAAAACAGTTCTCCAAGTTATTTCCATACACATTCTTGACAAAGTTCTCTAAAAGACCTGTTAAAATGCCCTAAGAGGTAGACATATTTTAACCACTTGACCTCTGGAATTTACCCCCCTTCATGACCAGGCCATTTTTTGCTATACGGCACAGTGTTGTTTTAACTGACAATTGTGTGGTTGTGCGACACTGTACCCAAATAAAATGTTTGTTCCTTTTTTTCTCCACAAATAGAGCTTTCTTTTGAAATAGAGCTTTCTTTCTTTGACCTCTATGCATTTTATTTTTTGTTCTATAAACAAAAAAAGATCGACAATTTTTTTACTTTCTGCTATAAAATATATCCAATAATAAAAAATTGAAAAAAATCAAATTTCTTCATAAATTTAGGCTAATATGTATTCCTCTACATATTTTTTTGTAAAAACAACCCCCAATAAGCATTTATTGATTGGTTCGTGAAAAAGTTATAGCATCTACAAACTATGGGATTTTTTTTTTTTTTTACTGACACTTTTGACACATTCGGGGAACCAGCGATACTAATACATTGATCAGTGCTAAACATATGCACTGTCACTGTACTAATGACACTGGCTTGGAAGGGGTTAAACATCAACAGCAATTAAAGGGTTAACTGTGTGCCTAACCAGTGTTTAGTAGAAATGAAGAAATCACCACTCTAGGTGAATAAGCTGTGCCTGATAAGAGCTTCAATCAAGTGCTACCCCAGCCCTCCTCCATGGATATATGAAGTAAAGAAGAAATGGCTGCACATTGATGAAAGTCCAATATGCCGTTAATTGAATCACCAAAGTGACATCAAAGGACACCAATATACAGTCTTGTAGATGCATTTCACACAGTACAATTGTGCTTAATCATTACAAAGACATAGGCTGTGCAGCCATTTTTTCTTTACGTCATATAACCAGTGTTTATGTGAACTATGTGAGGTGCTTTGCAGGGACACAAACTCCATCCCTTTCTCTCTGTCAGAAAGGCAATCTGCCTTGTTTACATAGGCAGATCACAGTTCTGTGTATCTGCCTGACGAGCAGGTGCTGGCTGACATCAAGCACCCAGCACCCGCCGATCAGCTTCCACTGTGTGTAATTACAGCAGAAGCAAGCCACCAGCGGCGCACAAGCAATGGTGCCCCCTACCCGGAATTGTGGAATCATGTATATATACGTGATCCGGTGCACAGCTGCCGCCCTGTAGCAGTAAAACTGCTATAGGGCAGCTGGCAAGCAATTAATTACGTAGTAAAGTCCATGAAATGCACTTTGCAAGGCAAGACTCAATAATTGGCAGTAAATCATTAATTGTCAAAAATAATCCACAAAAATCTAAATTCTGGTGGCATAAGTCCATGTAAATCCTGGCCCTTCGGGAATCCCAACTGGGCTCCCACAAGGGTGCAGAACAGCAGAGTGATGGCTACTTCTTGACCTCCTGCTACCCTACTCTCCCTCCTTGAAGCCCTTTATCTATATGGGGTGACCAGGAGGGGGCGGTGTTTCCCTGAAAAAAGGAAAACCTGACCAACAGCGTTAATCCTTGCCTTTCAGTTCCCACCCCAGCAAAGCCATCATAAAAAACAAAAACACCTATCTTATATTATAATGCACCAACAGGAAAAAAAAACACAGTAATTAGAACTTAGAGAAACAACAATAAAACATTTACCATAGCCAGAGCCATCTTATTACAAGCCTGCTCGCTTAAACGGATCTATAGGGGATGACAAACACGCAGCAAAACATGCATCTGCTAACCACGCTTGGGGTGCTGTTAACAATTAATGGCACCACAAAGATGACCCGCAATTGCAGCGCATTTGCAGTATGTTTCTATAAATGTTCGGCAAAATGTATGTTTTTGTGTGTTTTGTCATGCATTTGTGAAACATGCAGATGTGAATAAAGCCTAACGGAAAACAGTAAGCAGCGCAAGTTTGTGAGTGGTGGATGTTTCCAAACACCACTCTCAATTGGAAGCCAGTACTTGAATTACACTACCAGACTCCACCCGTAACTGAAATGTCACTTTATTCTGGTCTGTCCTGAATGGTAGATGATATTGACTTTTTCTTGTTCTATATTTAAAAGAAGCACTAAAACATTAATCATTTACGCAAGTAATATTTTAGCACAGTTACGTTTTATAATACCGCTGGAGACAGTCATGGCTCAAAGGCTGCATTATCAATACACAAGATCACTATTTAACGGTGCTGGGTTTTATGTTCTGATCATCATTGCTGGAATTGCTCGAATTGCTGCAACAGTCACATCCAGATACTATCACTTTGTGAATGGTGTTTCAAGCAAAGGCGGAAGATGCGTGGATGGAGCTGGAGGAAATACATTGTAAAGAATTGGCACAGCCTCCCATGCAGGGTTTTAAATCAGGCCTCATTTATATCATCAGCTGCAAGGCACTAAAACAAAGATTTATCACTCAGCTGACGGACTGTGAAAGCAAGAATGCTTCTGACATTTTTTAAATTCTACTTAAGTCACTTCAAAGCAATCTATTTTCAGTAGGGATTATTACAGTAGGAAGAACAGAGTTAAACAGAGATAATAATGCTATATACTGCAAGAAAGAGTAGAAGGTAAACAACAAGAAAACAGAATAATCTTCAAGATGATGTCATGCAAACAAAAGAATTTGTCATGTCAATAAATCTTGCTTTAAAGGATAAGAGCATTTTTAGTGATAAGTGCGGGGCTGCAAAAGATCCTGTTTGTCCTTCAAATAGCTAAACTTAAACTTTTAACACTGTTAGGCCCATGTCACTCTAGCAATTCTGTTTGTCAGTGAGTGCACATATCTTCAAACATGATGTCACTCCCTGGCTGAGAAAACCATCACAAAGTTGCTCTGATGCTGGAAGGTCTTTCAGTGATTGAGGCTTGCCCTCATATTTACTTGGGCGTTGAAGTGACCTGATGGATGGGGCAATCTAAAATCAAACATTGTAAAAATTCTTTGGCAGCACACCTTCTCTAATGAAAAGTAAAGTCTTTATTTATTTCAGATACTTATATAGCGCCGTCAATTTACGCAGCGCTTTTACATATACATTGTACATTCACATCAATCCCTACCCTCAAGGAGCTTACAATCTAAGGTCCCTAACTCACATTCATACGTACTAGGGACAATTTTAGACAGGATCCAATTAACCTACCAGCATGTCTTTGGAGTTCACATGTAGCACTCACCCCTGTAGGAGCCGCTGAATAGATGACCAATGTTCTTTTCCCAATAATTGCCCCGCATCCAGACACACAGTCACTCCTTTGGCTCAATGAACAGTCTAGGGGTATGGTTTTCTAATGCTTTATTGCAGAACTTGAACTTGGATAGTTTCAGGGTAACTGTGGGATACTCCAGTAACTTTTAATAGTGGACTTGAGGACACTAAATCTCCTCTTATTAAGGCAAATAAGGATCTTGGCTTGCAGCAAATATTGGACCAAGCTTTTCAGGGACACTTTAGTAGTGAATTCCCTTTAGGTAGAACTGACTCTATTACAAGAGATTTAGCAGAGCAATAATATGAGCAAAGAGTCCTTGTTTGCTGCAAATAGTGGCCTGAGCTTTTCAGACACAATGTCCCCTTTGGATATAATTGACTCTAGCACAAGAGGGATGGCAGTAGCACACAATCTCATGGATCTCTCACACTGGCCTGTACTAACTAATGCCCTTGGATAAATGGTTGCCTCCTTAAAATACTTTACCGACACCTTTCCAGTGATACCAGACTAGATCCCCAGACGAAAATGTCCTTCAGTCAGCTTCAGCAAACCGCAGACACATGTCAGGCTTGCCTAGGGGGCAAACAACCCCCCCCTAGGATGTGGTCTTCTCCTCAGGGACAAGACCCCTCTGCTCTCAGTCTCAGAGTATTTGTATTTCAGACACCATCTGGGCACCTCTCCCAAGGTATTGGCCAGTGCCGCATAAATATTCACCTATTAGATTCTCCCTACCCACTATCTTCCAGAACATTTCCAGATGGACAGGCTGGAGCAGTCAACCCTGCAGCCAGTGAGGCACAGAACAGACCAAAACAATCACATACAGCTGCACTGGTTACAGTAAGCCAGAACAAATATTACCTAACCTAGCAACTATTTAGGAGGGTGCTACACAGACGTCCAGTACATTGTTAAAAACATTGTTAGAAACAATGATGAGGATCTGACTTGGATGCAACTTCCATTCAATTTAATGGGCTGAAATCAGACAGAAGTCGGACCAAAGTAGTGCAGGAACCTTTTTCAAAGTTGGACCGAAACAAGTCAGACCAGTTAAGATGGCTCCCATAGGGAAACATTGATTTTTACATGTCATGCAACATGTGCTCTTAAAGTCGGAGCACATGCTGCACCAGTGTGAACTGGACCTTCTTCCCATTTCAAGGCCAATATGAGCAATATAAATGTAGCTCCAGTCCACAGCACTGGAAGACTGGCAGAAAAAGCAGATGCATGAATCTGGCTGCCATTTTCATTGTTTCTGAGGAGGAAAAGGATATGAACTGCTTAAACTGCTGTGAATGCTGGATGGAACTTAGGATTGTGTGAGAGGTAGTTCCATACAGTTGTAGCAAGGTCTCTGGCCTTATCCAGTCTAATGAGAACTTTCCCAGCCAAAGATAGCTGACATCCTTCTGTATGTGGTGGGTTGTGAGGCATAGTGGGTGCAAGGTGGACAAAGTTTTTGGGCACCACACACTTCTTGGATGTAAAAGAGGTTTTATTTCTCTTAACAGTTCTTTTTATATTTTTGGGGGAAAGAGGGTTAGGGCCAGGACACCCTTAAATAGTTGTAGATTCAAATGGCAGACTCTGAGACTTCAATAGGAGGACAGCTGTGCAGGGAAAGGCCACAGCAGCACACCAATGACAGGTTCTCCAGCCGGCAGAACCGTCACTTCTGGTTGGACTGCAAGCCACAATCCCAACCCTACGCTGCTCTGTTACTTTTGGATAGGCCCTCACACAGCCTAGCAGTCAGATGCCCCTGGGATAGGCCCAATCTCTGGCCTAGCAGCCTGGGGCACATGACACATGTCCACCCAGACAGCCATCCGGGTGGCACAGAACTTAGATCACCTGACTTCACTTAAATATATAGGCTCTTACAGCAGGCCAAGGGATCCAAGAAAACCCCTGCCCATTGGCTGAGACACCTCACATACCCATTACCTGACCTTGGGTTGCCCTTCTCCTATCTACTACCACCAAGTACCCGACCACCTGGTGGTAGAAGAGAAAAGTACAACAAGACCAAACTTAGGGAAAAATCAATGGATCTCTAACAATTGACATGGGTGACGACTCCTGGCAAGTAAATTTGTGAGGAGCATCCCTGACTGAACCCCAGGGTGCTACATCCTCCCCCTGCCCAAGAAACTATGTCTCGGAGTTTGCAGAAGAAATCATTTGAGCTCCCAAGCCTGAGAGCGATTGTCCTGGCAAAAATTAGGATGGGTGGGGAAACAGGGAAAGAGTTAACAATATAACAATATAAAATAAACATATGTGTGGCGTACCACATGAATAACATTGGTATCACATGAAAATAGTTAGTCATGTATGACATTCAAATAGTTATGTACATTTTTGAAGGCAAGTAAAGCAATAGTATTGCAACCTAACTATCTTTCTAATATCTACAGTGGTAACTAACCTAGTGTTCTTATCTGGCTAGTTCCCTGTCTCTCCTTAGCCAAGGAAGACGCACTGATATAGCAACACCTGAAAGAGTGAAATCAAAACAATGCAAATGCATTCTACCCTATAAGAACATAGTGCAATATGTACACAGTGATTTGAACTGATCCTCAGCCGAGGGCAGCATGAAAGTTTGAAGGCATCCTACACACGTCTACATTATTTACATCATGAAAGCAGGCCCCATTCTCGCTCAGAATGCCACCCCCTTTGCTAATTAGCATAGAAATTCAGCAATATTTTGATCAGTAACAGTTCTGATATATGTATATGAGTCCATTATTTGAAGAAAAATAGGCAATTGTTCCCCTATCACAGCCTGTTCTAACTAGCTATATGCCCAGTGTCCATGACATGTTACCGTCTTTTAACTTTACTTCAATGGACTACATTTACCAGCAGTTCCTTTTCTTCTTCCAAAGGCAACTCCGGGCACAAAGGGCATGACTGCATCTCAAGCAACAAGCAGTCAGGCCAGGATGCAAGGTACCACACTTCGGGACACAGGCCCTTGCAAAAGTATCTTCAGTTTGTCCAAACGACAGCCGAAGACAAAGAGACTTTCTTCATCATTTGCAACCATCAATCTGCTGAAGTCCACAGATTGCTCTTCAGGGTGAAACACCCCCAACAACTTTCGTTTTTTTTTTTTGCCAACATGGCTCAGATGATCACTTTCTGTAACTGCCGGCAGCATTCAGTCCTGCACAGTTCTGGCAATACAGCTTTTTGGGTTGTTCCCCATTAACAACACTTTAAATAGGTGTGGAAGGTGGCTGTCAACGTAGAGTCCTTAACATCAAACAACCCATATTTGTAATCCACAAGGTAATGGTATCTTTACACAGTTACCAGTAGTACCCAAGATCGGGCAGGATCAAGGTTTCTCCCTTGGTGTTCACCGTTGTGACAAAACATTTAATGTCCCTTGTATCCAGTCTGTGGATAACTACGCTATCAAAGTTGATCTTCCGGTCATAGCCCCAGGTATTTACTACAGAATGGTATTTTGCAGCCATCTTAGGTGACAGCTTAGGAAAATCCAGGTGAAGAGGAATCTGTAGAAAACTGTGCACAGCCTCATCCACCCACTGCACCTCTTTGTGGAAGATCTCATCTTCCAGATGAGCTGGTATATATGAATACGGGTATCCGAATTCTGATGCTACCTTCTTTATTATAATTCGCTGTATTTTTGACAGCAGGGTCTAATGCCACGTACACAAGAGCGGACTTAAGGCAGACTTGGTCCGGCATACCGGATTTCATCGGACAATTCGATCGTGTGTGGGCTCCAGCGGAATTTGTTTTCTCAAAAGTTGGACGGACTTAGATTTGAAACATGTTTCAAATCTATCCGATGGACTCTGCTCTCTAGTGGATAAACCGTCGTCTGTGTGCTAGTCCGACAGACCAAAACTCACGCATGCTCTGAAGTAAGTACAAGACGGAAGCGCTCGGTCTGGTAAAACTAGCCTTCGTATTGAAGCTAGCACATTCCTCTTCTGTGATCTTTTAATACAGCGCTTTTTTTTTTTTTCTTTATAATGCAAGAGGAATGAAGTTGTTTTGCTGCTTTTATATTCACACAGAGTTCTCACAAACTACTTTCTTCATGATTTATCCTCATGCCATGACTAATATGATATATTTAAAAAGCCAGATCTCCATAAATAAAGTATTAAATTAGATTTTGGACTCATCTTTCTTTTTTTTAGATTTAAACACTATCTATTTTACAATGTGTGCTAAATTATACAAATTTTTTTTTTTTTTTTTAGTTTTGGAGTTTCAAGTTACCACAATAACCTTAATATTTTGTGTTGTTTTAATGAACCTTAATGAGGTTGGTGTCCCTTGTTAATTAGACATAGGGGGGTTTATTTTCCAAAGGCAAATTCATTTTTCACTACAAGTGCAAATTGTACTTGGAATTGCACAGAAAGAGCATTTGGAAGTGCATTCGCTGTGGATCCGAGGGGCACATGCAAGGAACCACAAAAAATAAAAAACCTTTCTCTTGCACATGATTGTATGATAAAATCAGCAGAGCTTCCCCTCATTTCAGCTCTTCCCCTCAGATTTACAGCGACTGCACTTCCAACAAGTGCACTTGCAGTGCAATTTCTAAAGTGCACTTTTCACTAGTACTTTGCACTTGATTTTCAAAATGATTTAGCCTTTTGGAAAAAACACACATAGTCTTTTTGACCTGTACCTGCCTACTCCCAAACCAAATGTCGTTTTGGAATCAAAACACATAGTCAATAATGTAAGGTAAAAAAAAAATCCATTTATTTTGGGAAAAAAAAATGAGGAAGGCAACACTGGAGACACTTTTGGAATCTGTGAAGCCTTTCATCCCCCAGGACACACATCAAGTTTTAGGACAAGAAAATTGGTATCTTGCGACTAGGGAGCATAGGGAGCACAGTCAGACCAGACAGAAGCCAGGCAATCACTTTCGACTCTTCCGTGGAGCCTTCCCTGCACGCTTCTCTGCAGCCTTCCCTCCACGCTTCTCTGCAGCCTTCCTCGGAGGCTGTGCCTCTGGTGGTGTACTTGGGGCAGGAGGAGGAGGAGGAGGAGTGGCTTCATCTGCTAGATATGTTTTAGCAGTAAGCTCCCCTCTCAAGCCCTTCTGATAGGCCTGAAAAATCAGACCCTCACAGAGGAGGTGTTGCCCGTTTTCGAGTTCCAGCAATTTGCTGGCCATACCCCATGTCCCATACGCCTCTTCTGCATTGGGTGATGTGCTGATAATTTTGCTGGCTTCACGAATGAGGGCTAGTGATTCCTCCTCAGTTTGGGTCATTTTTCTGGGCCTTTTGGTGGTAATGCGGAAGGGAGGCACCTGACACTCCGTGCGGCTTTTACTGGGCCCCCTCTCTCCCACTGGGCAAGGCCTCCTCCTGGCTGAGCTCATCCTGGGTAAAAAAAAGGGACATTTGTAATTTTGGGTTACGCAATCACACACAATTTTCAGCTCATGACTTGCAAATATAATTCTAAACAAATAGTAAAGGCTATCTATTTGACCCCACCATTATTCCAGCTGCTCACCAATATCTGAAGTTAAGTATATTTTTGGCCACTACTGTCTAGTAATATGTCTACATATTAATATTTGTGATGAAGTCATTTTTTATGAAGCACTTAAAAATTTGAGATGTTTACATCATTAATATTTACACAATCACAAATTCAACAAAAAAGGATACCTGGCTGAAGCTGGGCGCATCCACTTCATCAAGGATGATAGGGCCCAGTTCTTCCTGGAACTCCTCAGCTGGGGTGGAGGTGGAGGGAAGGCTGGAGGGAAGGGTGGGGGGAAGGCTGGAGGGAAGGGTGGGGGGAAGGGTGGGGGGAAGGGTCGAAAGTGATTGCCTTGCTTCTGTCTGGTCATCCAGAAATCGCATTTTTTGGTAGTACCACAACTTGGGTACATAAACCTGGTCGGCTCCTGCTCCGGATCTGAGCGACTCCTGGATCCTATTGTGTACCCGCTTGTACATGTTGCGCAAGATACCAATTTTCTTGTCCACAAACTTGAGGTCTGCCTGGGGGACTCGAGTCTTCACAAATTCCAAAAGTGTGCCCAGTGTTGCCTTCCTTACATCTCTATTAAAATATAATGGGTGTTTGACCTCCCACAGGTTTTTGTTTTCCTGATACAAATCAATGAATCTTGACAAAAAATCAGCCTCCTTAAAGGGATTCATTTTTGCTGAAAGACAAGACACAAGATAAAAACTATAATGTCAGTCAGAACTCCCAGGATTATATTTGGCAGAATCTAGGGGACACATATACACACACACACACACACACACACAAAACACATTCACCAAACACACACACACACCCACGTTTAATCTTACCTTCGTTTCTGACGCTCGCTACTTCCGCACGGACATACGTAGGCCATCGTAATAGCTTTATATACACTGCGCATGTGTCATGCTCCGCCTGCGTCGCCCGCCCCTGACATTCTTTAGTACGATTTGTCCCCGCCCCTTCACTCTTCGTTGCGCAGTGGGAGTATATAGAGAAAGATGGCGGAGAGATTATCTGCAAGTAGGGATGAGCTTCGTGTTCGAGTCGAACCCATGTTCGACTCGAACATCGGCTGTTCGACCGTCCGTCGAATTGCGAACGATATGGGCCGTTCGCGCCAAATTCGTGTGGCGCGTCACGGCCCATAATTCACTGCGGCATCGCAGTGCATTGCTGGCTGATGATTGGCCAAGCATGCACTATGACCCGCATGCTTGGCCAATCACAGCGCCGTCAGTAGAGAGAGCTGTAATTGGCCAAAGCCAGGGTGGCTTTGGCCAATTATGGCTCAGGGGATTTAGTACACACCCCACACTATATAAGGCCGCCTGCACGGCGGCCCTGTGTAGTGTGTGTTCCGGTGTGCTGAGAGATAGAGAGAGAGAGAGAGACAGTGTCATTTGATTTGAGTTAGATAGATTAGGCAGAACAGTCAGTCAGTTAGCTGCACTTACAGTGTATTGTGTATATATATGCATCCCAGGTGTTGCATATATATATATACACTGTATTCAGTTTAGCTAGATCCGTTCCTGTTATCTTCTATCTAGACTATTTACATTTAGTGCAGTGCGTCCTGCTCACAGTGTTCAGCTAGATCCGTTCCTGTTATCTTCTAGACTATTTACATTTAGTGCAGTGCGTCCTGCTCACAGTGTTCAGCTAGATCCGTTCCTGTTATTAACATTTAGTGCAGTGCGTCCTGCTCACAGTGTTCAGCTAGATCCGTTCCTGTTATTAACATTTAGTGCAGTGCGTCCTGCTCACAGTGTTCAGCTAGATCCGTTCCTGCTATTTACATTTAGTGCAGTGCGTCCTGCTCACAGTGTTCAGCTAGATCCGTTCCTGCTATTTACATTTAGTGCAGTGCGTCCAGCTCACAGTGTTCAGCTAGATCCGTTCCTGCTATTTACATTTAGTGCAGTGCGTCCTGCTCACAGTGTTCAGCTAGATCCGTTCCTGTTATCTTCTAGACTATTTACATTTAGTGCAGTGCGTCCTGCTCACAGTGTTCAGCTAGATCCGTTCCTGCTATTTACATTTAGTGCAGTGCGTCCTGCTCACAGTGTTCAGCTAGATCCGTTCCTGCTATTTACATTTAGTGCAGTGCGTCCTGCTCACAGTGTTCAGCTAGATCCGTTCCTGCTATTTACATTTAGTGCAGTGCGTCCAGCTCACAGTGTTCAGCTAGATCCGTTCCTGCTATTTACATTTAGTGCAGTGCGTCCTGCTCACAGTGTTCAGCTAGATCCATTCCTGTTATCTTCTAGACTATTTACATTTAGTGCAGTGCATCCTGCTCACAGTGTTCAGCTAGATCCGTTCCTGCTATTTACATTTAGTGCAGTGCGTCCTGCTCACAGTGTTCAGCTAGATCCGTTCCTGCTATTTACATTTAGTGCAGTGCGTCCTGCTCACAGTGTTCAGCTAGATCCGTTCCTGCTATTTACATTTAGTGCAGTGCGTCCAGCTCACAGTGTTCAGCTAGATCCGTTCCTGCTATTTACATTTAGTGCAGTGCGTCCTGCTCACAGTGTTCAGCTAGATCCGTTCCTGTTATCTTCTAGACTATTTACATTTAGTGCAGTGCGTCCTGCTCACAGTGTTCAGCTAGATCCGTTCCTGTTATCTTCCTACTGACAGGCAGGCTTGTCTGGTTACAGTATATAAAGCTACCTGAAGAAAATTACAGGTGTTCTATTTGATCCTATTAGTACCACGGTCAGGCAGCTAGACTATTTACATTTAGTACAGTGTGTCCTGCTCACAGTGTTCAGCTAGATCCGTTCCTGTTATCTTCCTACTGACAGGCAGGCTTGTCTGGTTACAGTATATAAAGCTACCTGAAGAAAATTACAGGTGTTCTATTTGATCCTATTAGTACCACGGTCAGGCAGCTAGACTATTTACATTTAGTACAGTGTGTCCTGCTCACAGTGTTCAGCTAGATCCGTTCCTGTTATCTTCCTACTGACAGGCAGGCTTGTCTGGTTACAGTATATAAAGCTACCTGAAGAAAATTACAGGTGTTCTATTTGATCCTATTAGTACCACGGTCAGGCAGCTAGACTATTTACATTTAGTACAGTGCGTCCTGCTCACAGTGTTCAGCTAGATCCGTTCCTGTTATCTTCCTACTGACAGGCAGGCTTGTCTGGTTACAGTATATAAAGCTACCTGAAGAAAATTACAGGTGTTCTATCCCAGCTTAACAGGCCATTAGTATGTCTGGAAGGCCAAGAAGGAGAGGCAGACAGTCACAAGCCAATAAGAGAGGGCAAGCAGGCTCTGTGTCTAGTGCTGGTCGTGGAGACGGTGCATCCTCATCAGCACGTGGCCATGGGACACGCTTGGCCTTTTTTTCGGCAGCTGGCCGTGTTGAGCCGCAACATGCGGAAGACTTGGTCGAGTGGATGACCAAGCCGTCCTCATCCTCCTCATCCTCTCTCACCCATGCCCAGGGTGCTTTGTCTGGCAAAGCAGCGGCCTCTTCCCTCAGCTCAATGTCATCAGTGACTCCTTCCCTAGCTCCACCATGTCCTCATGAGGATTCCCTCGAACTGTTTGACCACAGTGTTGGGTACATGCTCCAGGAGGATGCCCAGCGTTTGGAAGGCTCTGATGATGATACTGAGCTCGATGAAGGCAGTAACATGAGCACGGACAGAGGGGGTGCCCAAGAAGGACAGCAATCTGGCAGTCATGCTCCCCCTGCTGCAGCATACTGCCAGGTTTGATCCAGTGATGAGGAGGGAGGGGATGATGAGGTCACTGACTCAACGTGGGTGCCTGATAGGAGAGAGGAGGAGGAGGAGGAGGAGGAGGAGGCGGCACATCACCAACGAGGCAGGATGCCCTCCAGGGGCCAGCCTAAGGGCAACACATTGACTGCATCACACCCCAAAGCTCCACATGTGCAGGGCGCTGCAGTCTCTGCGCGTTATTCAAAAAGTTCTTTGGTGTGGGCCTTTTTTGAGACGAGTGCATCAGATCGCACCGCTGCTATTTGCAACATATGTCTCAAGCGTATCTCGCGTTGCCAAAACATCTCCCGCTTGGGTACCACATGCTTGACCAGACATATGTTGACCTGCCATGCAGTTCGTTGGCAAGCGTATCTAAAAGCCCCACACCAAAGAACAAAGAGGATCTCTCCTTGCTCCTCATCAGCTGAGATTTCCAACCCCACTAGACCTTCAGTCCTCTCTGAGACCTGCAGTGAGAGGAATGAAGGTGTAGAATTAGGTGTGTCACAGCCAAGTACTTGTGGGCAATCTGCTTTTGGTACACCGACGTCAGATTGTACCAGGCAAATTTCCCTGCCCCAGCTGCTGCACCGCCGAAAGAAGTTTGCTCCCAGCCATCCACATGCCCAGCGGTTGAATGCTAGCTTGGCAAAATTGCTAGCACTTCAACTGCTGCCTTTTCAGTTGGTAGACTCTGCCCCCTTCCGTGAGTTTGTGGAATGTGCAGTTCCTCAGTGGCAGGTACCCAAACGCCACTTTTTCTCACGGAAGGCGATTCCGGCTCTCTACCGGCATGTGGAAGGCAATGTCCATGCCTCGCTGGACAGGGCGGTCAGCGGTAAGGTGCATATTACCGCTGACTCATGGTCCAGCAGGCATGGGCAGGGACGTTACCTAAGTTTCCCGGCGCATTGGGTGACTCTGCTGGCAGCTGGGAAGGATGCAGGACAAGGTGCAGTAGTGTTGGAGGTTGTTCCGCCACCACGCCTCCAAAATGCTGATTGTGACACACCTCTCTCCTCCACCCCCTCCTCTTCTTCTTCCTCCATGGCCTCTTCCTCGGAACCAGCGGTGCTCCGTAGGCGTTCAAGGGGCTACGCAAGTACGCAGGCCAAAAGATGCCATGCGGTGCTTGAGCTGGTGTGCTTGGGGGACAGGAGCCACACTGGGGCAGAGGTTCTGTCAGCTCTGCAGGGGCAGGTTCAGAGGTGGTTGACGCCACGCCAACTTAAGGCAGGAATGGTGGTTTGCGACAATGGCACCAACCTCCTCTCTGCCCTCCGACAGGGACAAATGACCCATGTGCCCTGTTTGGCTCACGTCCTTAACTTGGTGGTGCAGCGGTTTTTGGGCAGGTACCCGGGCTTACAGGATGTCCTGAGGCAGGCCAGGAAAGTCTGTGTGCATTTCCGCCGGTCATATAATGCCAGTGCTTGGCTGACGGACCTCCAAAAGGAGTTTAACCTGCCCAAGAACCGCCTAATCTGTGACATGCCCACCAGGTGGAACTCAACGTTGGCCATGCTGCAGCGGCTGCACACGCAGCAGAGGGCCATCAATGAGTACCTGTGCGACTATGGCACCAGGACAGGGTCAGGGGAGCTTGGTTTTTTTTCCCCACGCCAGTGGGCCATGATCAGGGATGCATGCACTGTCCTGTCACCATTCGAGGAGGCCACGAGGATGGTGAGCAGTGACAGTGCATGCATCAGTGACACTGTCCCCCTTGTCCACCTGTTGGAGCACACGCTGCATGGAATAATGGACAGGGCACTTGAGGCAGAACAGAGGCAGGAAGAGGAGGACTTCCTTAGCTCTCAAGGCCCCCTTTATCCAGACAGTGTTCCTGCGTGCCCGCCGATCACACAGGAAGAGGACGAGGAGGAGGAGGAGGAGGAGGAAGATTGTGTCAGCATGGAGGTGGAGCCTGGCACTCAGCATCAGCAGCAGTCTTTAAGGGATCAGTCCCAAGGAACACATGGACTTGTACGTGGCTGGGAGGAGGTGGCTGCGGACGTTGTTGTCCTTAGTGACCCAGAGGACTCCGGACCGAATGCCTCAGCAAACCTACGCTGCATGGCCTCCCTGATCCTGCAAAGCCTGCGTAAGGATCCTCGTATTCGTGGTATCAAGGAGAAGGACCAATACTGGCTGGCAACCCTCCTTGATCCACGTTACAAGGGTAAGGTTGCGGACCTTATCTTGCCATCGCAGAGGGAGCAGAGGATGAAACATCTTCGGGAGGCCTTGCAGAAAGGTCTGTGCAACGCGTTCCCAGTGACTGGGAGGTTACAAACTCCTGTTTCTGGACAACGTGTTGCTGAGGCTTCGGTCAGTCAAAGAAGGAGCGGTGGAGAAGGTGGCCGTCTGACCGATGCGTTCAGACAATGTTTTGGTCCGCAGCCCCAAGGTATGATCGGTTCCAGCAACCATCGCCAGCGTCTGTTTTACATGGTGCAGGAATACCTAGGGGCAAGATCAGACTTGGACACCTTTCCCACCGAAAATCCTCTGGGTTACTGGGTCTTGAGGATGGATCACTGGCCAGAGCTTGCACAGTATGCAATTGAGCTACTGGCCTGTCCTCCACCTAGCGTTCTTTCGGAACGCACATTCAGTGCTGCTGGAGGCGTGGTAACTGATCACAGGGTGCGTCTGTCCACCGACTCGGTCGATCGGCTGACCTTCATAAAAATGAATCAGTCTTGGATCACCACCAGCTACCAAGCACCTGATGCTGATGTAACCGAATAATTTTTTTTGAAATCTCAGATCCCTTCAAAGACTGCCTATGCTGATGCTGAGTGACTATCCCTGAGTAATTATCCTCTTCCTCCTCAATCATCACGCTGATAGCTTGTAAGAACATTTTTGGTTCTGGGCGCCACCACCAGTGCCTAAGGCACAATTTTTCAGCCCCTGTTTAACAGGGGCGTGTAATTACAATTTTTGATGTAATACTTTGCAGCAGGGCTCGTTCCTGCATTCCAACTAGAGTGTCTGTGAGGGGTTGCAGTGTTGTGGCACCAGCACCAGTGCCTAAGGCCCAATTTTTCTGCCCCTGTCTAACAGGGGCGTGTAATTACAATTTTTGATGCAATACTTTGCAGCAGGGCTCGTTCCTGCGTTCCAACTAGAGTGTCTGTGAGGGGTTGCAGTGTTGTGGCACCAGCACCAGTGCCTAAGGCCCAATTTTTCTGCCCCTGTCTAACAGGGGCGTGTAATTACAATTTTTGATGCAATACTTTGCAGCAGGGCTCGTTCCTGCGTTCCAACTAGAGTGTCTGTGAGGGGTTGCAGTGTTGTGGCACCAGCACCAGTGCCTAAGGCCTAATTTTTCAGCTCCTGTTCAACAGGGGCATGTAATTACAATTCTTGATCTAATATTTCACAGCAGGGCCCTGTGAGGGCTTACAGTGTTGTGGCCACAGCAACACCTAAGGCCCAAATTTCTGCTGAGTATATAGGGCAGGACCCTACTTTCAAACATCTAACTTACAAACGACTCCTACTTGCAAACGGAAGGAGACAACAGGAAGTGAGATGAAATCTACCCCTAGGAAGGGAAATTCTCTCCTGTAAGAGTTAATATGGGAAAACAATTTCTCCTTTCCACTGATGCTTTCCAATCCTTGTTCCACAAAAAAACCCAAATTTTCAAAAAACATTTTTCATTGGGACAAAAAAGTGAGGTGAAATCTTCTGAAGAGGAGGAAAGACAGCAAAACAAATGTCACAGGGGTGATAACCCTTCCCTATGTTTTCCAAAAAGCTTAGAAAAGATTTTTTGGCTGGAGCTAAACACGTTAAAAATGTTCAAAATTACAAACAGATTCTACTTAACAACAAACCTACAGTCCCTGTCTTGTTTCCACCGCCTGTATACTGCTGTTCAGAGTATATAGGGCCTGGTGGCCCCACACCTTTCCTTATTTTAATTTGGGTGCGGGGTTCCCCTTAATATCCATACAAGACCCAAAGGGCCTGGTAATGGACTGGGGGGTACCCATGCCGTTTGTCTCACTGATTTTCATCCATATTGCCATGACCCGACATGACATTAAACCCGCAAGCAGTTTTAAATGAGATTTTTTCCTTTAAAAATGACATTTGGTGCAGGGACTGTTCTAAACATGGGAAACACGCGTCACTTTACAGGCATACTATAGACACCCCCCAGGTACGATATTTAAAGGAATATTTCACTTTTTTTTTTTTACTTTAAGCATCATTAAAATCACTGCTCCCGAAAAAACGGCCGTTTTTAAAAGTTTTTTTTGCATTGATACATGTCCCCTGGGGTAGGACCCGGGTCCCCAAACCCTTTTTAGGACAATACCATGCAAATTAGCCTTTAAAATGAGCACTTTTGATTTCGAACGTTCGAGTCCCATAGACGTCAATGGGGTTCTAACGTTCGTGCGAACTTTCGGTCCGTTCGCGGGTTCTGGTGCGAACCGAACCGGGGGGTGTTCGGCTCATCCCTATCTGCAAGTAGCGCGGAGGAAAGCCCGGAGCCACAACCATCCACATCCAGGAGGAGATATAAGGCCACCAACATGGCTTTTGAAGAGATGATGGAGATGGTGTCCATATTGAGAAGGGAGGACTACGATGGGAAAAAAGGACCGTACACACGACCGAATATGCGGAAGGACAAAATAATGGCCTCAGTTGTCACCACTCTAGAAGCAAAATTTGGCACTAAACGGTCTAAAGAACAATTGAGGAAGCGGTGGTCTGACATCAAAAGTAGGGAGCCGGAACAATATTGGCGAATAAAGAAGCTGCTTAAAAAAAGTAAGTACTTGTTGTGTGTTCCTATTGAGATACTTAACTTGCATGCTGATCTATATTTTTTTCGTTTATACAGCATCGTTCGTAAAGACCGTTCTTTGTTAAATACATATGATACTAAGAAAATGACGTATTTTTTTCGCCAAAAACGATGGTACAGTGTTGGACATACATTTAGGTCTTGAGAATTTGTCTATTCTAAAAATGTGGTGATGTGGTGTAGATGTGTTTGAAAATATAATGCTTCTTCAAAAATGATTCAGTGTAATGTAAGGACAGGACACAGCAGCTGTTTCCACATCTGGACTCACGAGCACTAGTGTACTATGTGACCATAAAGAATTTTTGAGGGGTAATACACATACGAAATCATTGAGGTGTCTGCATCTGTGAAACTTGCATGAAAATGTGTATTGTTTATAATTGTTGTTCAGAGGGAATTTTCATCCTGTCTTCTAAATTTTTGTGGCCAAAAAATGAGAATTGTCCCCAACTCATAACCAACGTTTTATATTAATTTAAAAAAAAATATATCACTATGTTTTAACTATACCTTTTGTTTAATTATCATAGGGGAGAAAAGACTCAGACAACAGTCCAAGGATCCCAGGACCCCCCCAAGTCACCAGCCTGAAGCTGAATATATATCCCAAGCCCCAGCCCAAGACCACGCCCGCCCAACGAGCTGGAGGAAGGAGAAGTGGAGGAAGTGTGCGAGATTTCAACCCCACCAAGTGAGTGACTGACACCCCAGCTTAAGGTAATCTATTTAGGCGTGCATATTTTAACCCATTTTTTTATCCACACATTTTAGGTGAGGTTCTGGTTGTGGAAGGCCAAGCGGCAGAGCCATTTAGCACAGACAGTGCACAAAGACTTATTGGCCAGATAATGTTGTGGAATGGCCAAATTGATCGAATGCGTGACCAAATTGACAGCATGAGGAATCGGCTGGACACCATGCAACAGGAAATGAAGAACATGATTGATGTTTTGGGCAGAATATAATAACGTTTTGCCTAAAAACATCAATCATGTTCTTAATTTCATTGTCAAGTTTTATAAAAAAAAAATCAAACAATTTGCAGATGCACACGGTGTGTCATCATGTGCTATCTTCCATTAGGGGATATCAATGTACTTGTTTTGTGTTTGCAACCCCTTCATCATAAAAATGTTAGCTTGTGAGAGGAACAAAGGGATTGCACACACAAAACACGTACATTGCTCCCCCATGATGGGAGATAGCACATGTTGACTTGAAGCTTTTTTAATACCCAATTTTGAGCATCTGCAAATTGTAGGCTTTACAAGGGTGACATCACCAGCACCATTATTAACATGTTGAACTTTGTAAATGTTGACTACAATGTGTGTGGCTGATTATTTATCAATAAGATGTTTTGCTAATTTTTGTGTGGTTACAGTGACAAAGGGCCTTATTAACTAAAGGGAAATGCACTTGCCACTACAAGTGCACTAGGAGACAGACAAAACTAAATGCAAACAAGAATAAAAACAAGATATTTTAGCAAAAATTTATTTTCTTAATTTTTGTAAGAAATTATAGCTCTTGTTGAATAGCAATGGCCCCCCGACCATTAAAATAATTAACATATCGGTCACGCACTTGACGTGCGGTTTGGGGGATCAAGCCAATACGGCCAATTTCAAGGCCTGTGAGTGTTTGGTCAACTACAAGTCCGGCCTGAGGCCCAACAGAGGTCATATATGTAGCAGAATGTCTTCTCAAATAATTATGGAGAATGCAGCAAGCCATTATCACATGATTTATTTTATAGTCCGCCAGATTTATGGCCGAGAGGAACAAACGGAACCGGCTGGCCAGAATCCCAAAGGCATTCTCCACAACTCTTCTTGCTCTGGCCAGCCGGTAATTAAATACTCTCCTCTCAGGGGTGAGTGTCCTTTGGGGGAACGGCCTCATCAAGTGCTCACCGAGAGCAAACGCTTCATCAGCGATAAAAACTGAGGGGAGTCCATCCACATTCTGGTCATCAGGTGGCAATCCCAGGCCACCAGTCTGGAGACGCTGACATAGCTCGGTCTGTGCAAACACTCCTCCGACAGACATCCGGCCGTTCTTCCCCACATCCACGAACATAAATTCCAATTGTGCCGACACCACCGCCATCAAAACTACACTATGGAACCCCTTATAGTTGTAGAAATAAGACCCCGAATGGGGTGGTGGCACAATGCGGACATGCTTCCCATCGATCGCCCCGACACAGTTGGGAAAGTCCCAACGGTCAGCGAACTGGGAGGCCACAGTCTGCCATTCCTGTGTACTGAAAGGAAACTGTGGAGTGAAACAATCAAAAAAATAAGATAAGTACTTTTAAACATAACTTTGATATCAGATTATAAAAAACATAAGGCCCACTTATAAGATTACTCACCCCCTCTGATGGCCCATTGATCAATCTGAATGTGGGGGAGGGGTTCTAATTTGGTTAAAAAACACACCTGACAGTTGCAAACATTTGAGGGGGTGGGGGAGGGGTTCTAATTTGGGTAAAAAACACACCTGACAGTTGCAAACATTTGAGGGGGTGGGGGGGTTCTAATTTGGGTAAAAAACACACCTGACAGTTGCAAACATTTGAGGGGGTGGGGGAGGGGTTCTAATTTGGTTAAAAAACACACCTGACAGTTGCAAACATTTGAGAGGGTGGGGGAGGGGTTCTAATTTGGGTAAAAACACACCTGACAGTTGCAAACATTTGAAGGGGTGGGGGAGGGGTTCTAATTTGGGTAAAAAACACACCTGACAGTTGCAAACATTTGAGGGGGTGGGGGAGGGGTTCTAATTTGGGTAAAAAACACACCTGACAGTTGCAAACATTTGAGGGGGTGGGGGAAGGGTTCTAATTTGGGTAAAAAACACACCTGACAGTTGCAAACATTTGAGGGGGTGGGGGAGGGGTTCTAATTTGGGTAAAAAACACACCTGACAGTTGCAAATATTTGAGGGGGTGGGGGAGGGGTTCTAATTTGGTTAAAAAACACACCTGACAGTTGCAAACATTTGAGGGGGTGGGGAAAGGGGTTCTAATTTGGTTAAAAAACACACCTGACAGTTGCAAACATTTGAGGGGGTGGGGGGGGTCAAACAGTACAATGGAGATGACAATATACATTGTTCAAGGGACTAGAGGCTAGAGATATAAATGGACCCAGGATTGCATGGTGGGGAGGTTATTGAAGGTAAATATGCATGTAGGGCAAAAAATGATTAATGTAAAAAAACAGGCATGCATGAAGATAAAGGGGACATTCACAGCATATTCCAAGCATGGTAGTTAGGTAACGAGGACATTTAGACAATACATTAGCAAACATTTAATACATATCATGTAATGTTAAAGGATAAAACTTACCTTCATATAGTCCTTCTGCAGGACCTGAATAATAGCAGAACGGGTCTCTGGGATTATGATCCCCAGAGCTTAGGGGGAGATGCCTGTCGAGAACTTCAAGTCCTGAAGACTTCTCCCAGGCGCACTGAAGAACAACAAGGCCTATGAAGAGCGACCTGAAAATCAGGAACGAGCGGACCAGAACGGCCTGCTAGGCAGGTTACGAACTGACCAACATGCACTGAAAAGCACATACAAACCTCACAAGCACAAACTGAACCACAGAAAACGATCGAAATAAGCTGAAGTGTGAAAAGCACGAATCGTCTCTAACCAAACTTCTACTAACACGAGATAAACACGAGATTAGCAGAAGGAGACCAAAGGGTGCCGTAGTGGGGCTTGAACTTCCTTTTTCTAGTCCTGTCTTACGTGCTGTATGTCACCGAGTTAAAAACCAGCTGACTTTTGGAGTGATCGTGTGTGTCCAAGTCCGTCCATTTTTAAGTCCGGCGCACCACACTGGCCATTGTGTGTTCTCGGTCAACAGGGTCCATAGGAAGTTCTTTGATCTTGGGAACAAACACAGATCTGGTGAAACGGCTGTTAACTCCTGTTGCCTCCAGATGTGATTCCTTGCTAGAGAGTGTGCACCCCAGTTGCAGCCAGTGCACCAGTGTCTGCTTTAAGAGGAAAAGGCCTCAACACTGACTGTGTCTCAGCCAGAAAAGGTATCCTGTGGACATGAGGAAAAGATGGAAATTCAGGGTCCTGAAGACACATTAACTCCTAAGCTTTCTGAAGTCACAGTGGAACCCTCTGTTAGAGAAACATTAGAGCCCAGAGATCAGAGGGTTAAGCAAAAGATGCTTCCTACTTTGGAATCAATGAATGAATCTGAAGAGAGCAGTTCTGCAGAAGTCATCGCTGCTGAAGTGCCCAAAAGTCTTTGTATCAGTAAGTGACACCCCCTGTCCTCTACCCGACTCACCTTTGTGGGAAATTCCACTATCTGTGGCTTATGGTCCAGGCAAATGTTCCACTTCAGGTAAATGGTGGGAAGTTCTTTTGCCGGCCTCCTATGTGAACACATGTTATATGGTTCCCTGTCAGTGTTAATGTAATGTTTAGTTATTGTTAAAACTAAAACATTTGTTCTTTGGAGGACCAAAGATTCATTGGTGGGGGGAGAATATAGCGCTGGGCTCTTTAATTTTTTTCCCCAGCAGTGCTGACAGAATAAACACAGAAAGGACATATTTTTCCTTCTTTCCTGTGATGGACAGCTACAGGGAGAGAGGGGACTGGACTGTGCCCTGACTGGCTGTTGCTACAGCTGAAGAGGACCCTGCCCCTAGCAACCCTGAAGAAGGAGGACTCCTGATTAGCTGCCTAAGCCAGGCTGGTTCCCAATTGGCTGTGGGATGTTTGTTTTCAGCCTCTCAACACTGAGAGAAGCAGGAAATCGATGTGGGATCTGATGAGAGGCCTCTGGGACCCATTTTAGAGAGCCTGGGAACCACTTGGGGAAAAGGAGTGCCTGGCCAGTACAATATATCCCCGGGAAGTGTTCTGTGAGGAGAGAAACAGAATTGACTAATTTATGTGACTGCTATTACAGAGCCTGGGAGCTGAACTGTGCTATGTGTGCCCAGAGAGTGTTAGATTGGAAGTTTGTGGTACAGGGCTCAGAGCTGCAAGAATCCACAGGGCTGTTGTTGTGACCTGCTGACCACATGCTGTTGCCAGAGGATCTGTTCTGCCAGGAAAAGTGTGTTGCACCTGAATCACATAGAAAACTGTGCAGGAACCAGGCTGTAGGCTGCTGCTATGCTGAACACTACTTAATGCAGTGAGGGAGGAGAGACTGTGCTTCTATTCCAGTACGTTCCAGTTGCTCCCAGTGACCACATGTTCCAGCTACCTGCTAAAGCTGCAGAGAGGATGGACCCTTTCACCAGCCACAGAGGAACCCCTCAGGACTAGAATCAGTCATTGGTGGTGAGAGACTTCCAGTCACCATCTTGTTTACTTTAGTCAGTACTCCCACGTAAGGCCCCATTGCCGGCAAACTCTCTACATAGTCCAACTGGTCAGTGGTTAGGCAGGACAACTTTGCATTAGGTAGTAGGTAGGCTGTATTGACTTTGAAAAATGCCATTTGTATTGCTGTACTGTGTTGGATTGTCATTATTCTGCAGTTTCAAGTCAGTATCGCTCACTAGCACCTGCCTAGAGCACGTTTGTGCACCAGTTGTTTCCCAGGCAGATGTGGTGAACGAACAGTGACACCATGTGAATGATGTCACTTAACAAGGTTCCTACATTGCTATATTGCAAATTTTTTCATTATTTAACCCATTCCTTTCTAGGGCTTTGCCATTAAATAAAGCCCATTTAAACCTTTGAGGTGTGTCAGTGTTCTCGGGTCCAGGAAAGGAGTCATCACAGGTGCAGGGCAGAAGGGACCTAATAGAAAAAAAATACCAGCGGCTCCTGCGGGGGTGGTGCTACATCTCTATAAACTTCAGGGAATTAAGTCACAATCCCTGTTGATCATTTTGTTTTATCTGTCTGAACAGACTAATAGACTTTCACGTTTCCTTTTTTATTGACTATAGTATCCTTTGGCTTCATTCCCAGTAGAATGACATTATTAGGTCCCCTTCAGTGCTTTTCAGTGTCTCTGTGTATGAGTATTTTGTGGTAAAACCAAAAAGATAGCTACTGTTGCTATGGCAGCAGGAGAATCTCTCAGTGTGTGCATGTGTGAAATTGTGGAGATGTCCCAACTTTAATATGCGGCCCATTTGTGGACTGCTTCACTCATTTTGTTTGCAGAAGGCAGAGGCATGATAAGATTGAGTAGCTCCTGGGTGGTCCACTTGAGGAAGTCCTTTCCCTTGGTGGAAAAAACACTTAGCAGACGAGGCCTAGTGTTGGTTTCCACAGAGAAAGAGAGTTGGAGGTCAGTTATTAAGACTGTCTTTGACCTGAATTGGGAGTCAGCCATTGTGGTGGCTGCTGAATCTCACGGGGGCAGCAAAAGGTCATGGCAGTAATTGAGACTGAGTTCAATATGAGACTTTCTGGAGGTTAACCCTAGAAACTGGCTCTGAACCTATTGTTTGTGGTCCAACCCTAGAATGTTTATCTATATTAGAAATATTGTCTTAAAGGCAGCGGCAGGTTTCCTAGCTGGGAGGAGAATTTTTAAGGGCAGCAACTTCTGTTGCTAAATGTGACAGCTTCTTGCTCAGGACGCTTGGATGTTAGGGAACCAGTGGCTGCCAACATCTTAACAACCAGTAAGTCATCCCCGCCCAGTCCGAAAATCCCTGGCTGACAGGTGAATGTACACAAATGGGTGGGATAAAGTAATATACAGTAAATACTGTATATAAATAAAGTTTTAGTGAAAGTAGCTTGCCCTGCCCCTACATGCACGCACACACGGACATAAATGCACCCAGCAGGAGCACCTATATACAGTACAAAGACATCACATCTTACATGTCCCCATGCATGCCAACGTGAGAGCAATAATTACAGGCCCATTCTTCATAGTTAACTGTAAACTGATGACATGTAGGGACCTTTAAAGCGTCCTCTATGGAAAATATAGGGTACCAAAGTTGGTTGTCAATTTGCAGGCAAACACAAATTTAAAGCTTGACATGTTGGGTAAATTGGATACTATATTGCATTTGTGTGCCCTAAAATTAACTTTTGTGTATTTTCTTTACTGAGATTTTGCACTTGATAAACTGTTGCACAAATATTATGTGACATATAAAATTTAAGCTACTATCGTTTTATTCTACAGGGTGTCTGCTTTCAGAAAATATAGGTTTGAGTGTTTTAACTAATCTTCAGACCTAAAATTATTTTTTTACATACGTGTGAAAAAAATGGCTCTAGCATCGAAAAGGTTAATCGTTATTAAAATTGCTGCTTTTGCCAAATGGAATTCTAAAAACATTGGCCCCCTGTTTAATAATCCATTGCCTATTCTCTTGGAAAATGGTCATTATTGTTTTTAACAGAAAGTGCTTGCATTGACTTCAGTCCTGCTCTGATTTGGCACCCGAACTTCAGTAACGTTCCACGAACCTAAACTAAACCAAGGTACATTCAGCTCATTACTAATTATTACATAAATAGTTCATATGAAAGAAATGTCTACAAACTATTGTTTTACATTTGAGAAAGTTATGTATTTGCATTGATGTAGCTTAAACTAGTAAATCCTACATTTGTCCTTCTCTTCTCCTTTAACAAACATTAAGTTAGTTAGGGGGATGCTGCATGGCTGAGTGTTTTTATTTTATGACAAATCCAATATTTATTGCAAAGCGGAATCACATCCAAGATTTACAGAGCCCTGTCAGTCTGCATGCCTAAACAGTGTACTGAATACTTCAACAATCAGCCTAATTACACAGTTATGTTTCATTACTTCCCATTACGTTCCCTTCCTCAGAAGTGGTACAAAGAGCGTGTTTGTTAATAGAGCTTCTGTGATGGCAGCTAACAAGTTTGTGTTTGAAGTCATGCCTGGACATTTAACAGCCTGCCTGTTTTAAAAGCAGTATTTATGATAAGATGCTGTACACATCCTGATATTATCTACACCCAAAGGCTAGGTATTTCCTTTTTATATGGATCAAGGTCACGGTGAATTTCAAGTACACAATGCACCTGACAGCCAACAAATAACAGATCTATAGAGTTTGAAGCCCAATTCTGGGCAAACGCTATCTCCCTATATTTCTCATTCCTACATCTACCCACCCCAACCCATCCTGCCAGGTGTTTATATGTCCTTACCTTGTGAAGTCCGTTATCATTACCTGAATCCCCCCACCCAGGCACCACGCTGACGCCGTTTCCACCTGCAGGGACCACTAATGCAGCTCCACACGTTAACCCATGTTGTCCAATAACCTTCACTCAGCTCACTGCAATGGCAGATCTCTTCTGTATCCTAAGAATACCCCTCCACTGCCCAGGCCAATGCTGTGTGTGCCCAGAGAGCTGCCAATATCAGTTAGACAGTGACATTAACATATTGCCAAATCAGACATTAAATATATTCAACTATTTGAGCATTTATGGCAGAAACTAAGTGGGGTTTTTTCCCAGCTTAGAAAGAATGCCATACTAGTTAATATTTCAAACTTCTACTTTATTATATGTCCATCAATGAAGTAAACCTGTACTTAGCATAGCTGCTCTTATGGTGGGACCAAATCCCTCTCTCCCTCTCTCTTTTTTTTTGGACCTGAGTAAAGATCTCCATTAAATATGTACTATTTCACTATGAAAAGTTTTACACTGCACCAAACTGTTCATCCAACATGTGTTATTTTGAAAAGCCAATATAAAGGAAATGTCATGGTCTGGAATCAGGCTCAGGGGCCAGTAGCTATAGCAGTGGAGCAGCACCCACCAACAAGTGGGACAGGTATACAAGCAGATCATCCTGGCTGCTCACTGGAGTGCTGGGCTGTGAAGGGGGCAGAGCGCTGGCTCAGTCTCTCAGCAGCCACTGAGAGGCTGAGTCGGGTGTCAGTTCAAGGACCTGGCGGATCCATTGTCGTGATGACGCGGACCCTGGATCGACTTCGGTGACATCATCAGAGAGCAGAATTCAGCCCGCTCTGCTGAAAACAGGTCACAAGAGGGCAAAACTAACTGCACGCCTGTGATTCACAGTAGAAGTACAGCCAAACGAGCTTTGGCTATACTTCTCCTTTAAGGAATTGTTCAGGGCACTGTCCAGTATTCCAGGTGGCTCTACAAGAAGAGTCATTGCTAGACACAGCAGAGGTCCCAGGTATAAGTCCAGGCCCTGACAGGAAAAGTGAAAAAGATATTTGTGGGTTTAATAAATAATATTTTGCTTATTTGTTCTTCTTGGTCCAAATGTCTAGGGTATGGCAGGGGGTGTGTAAATTGTCCACATACGTAATGCTAAAGGTGTTCAACTTAAGTTAACTATTTCCAACTTTCAATTTTGTCCTCAAATATATTCAAATATTGATCATATAAGCATTATTACATTTTACATTAAAATGTTGTACAGTTCAGTTTGTTTTTTAAAGGATGACAGTCACTTGATAAAATATGTAAATTACATACCAGACTTCAAGTGCAGCCATACAAATATTTTAGCTGTCCTGACTACCCAACACCAGACAGCCTTTACATCAGCCCAGTCATTATTTCATCCAGTGTATCTGTGCTGGGACCAGCCATAATTATACTGACTATGAATAGGTCCATACTGAGCATCCTTGCTGCATAAAATATTGGTTGTAGGGCTAGACTTCACTAGGTCAAATGTAAAGGCTGCCTATCACTAGGTAAGCCATTTTTTCAGGATAGCAAGGGGAGCGGTTGAAATATGAGTTTGAGTCAAATTAATTCATTCTGTTAAAAGCAATGCTATTTATACACACTGTATATGCAATGACACAGAACCTATAGCACTGCACACAGTGCCTATTTTGAGGCTATGGCTTGTCTGATTTAAAAAATGGGGTACTAAGCTGTGTGATAAGGTATACAGCACTGCCATTAGTCATTGTTCCTTGTATACAGAACAGTAAACAGGCTTTTCATCAAAGAAGCAGCCTGAGAGCTTGGAAAATCTAAAAAGTGAAAAATGCTAAAGCTCCATCTGCTGGCTGAAAAAAGAATGCAAAATCTTAAAGTATATCTATAGTCAAACAGTTTCTTTAGTTTTAAATAGACTAGGGAAAGGGTAAAAACCCAGTCAGATATTTATTTCTGTTTGTGTGTCCACTGGGGAGAAGGGAGAATCATTTTCTTCATTTGTCCTGGTGACCATTGCCACTGGAACAGAAAGTGACCAGAACAAAAAATTAGAGTAAATCTATTAGTGTGGGCAAATGTGACAGCTGATCAGTTTCAGGGCTGTAATACGAAACACTGCAGTGTCTGCATTCATCTAGCTGAGAAATAGCCTTAGAAATCTCGTCAGGAAACATATCTCACCAGGAATGAAACTCTTGTTGCAGGCCATGCTTGCAAGTTGGCTTCCAGTACAATGCTGATGTCTGTATAAAGCAGTGAGCCAATCACACAAGCAAAAAAGGCAATTTCTGCAGAAGTTTGACTGCATATAGTGTACACGAGACCTTTACACTGTCAAATTGCAAAAAAAAGTGAAATTTTTTAACTGTTTTAGAATATTGCAGTGGCTGCCAACTAATGCCACGTACACACGGTCGGACTTTTCGTCTACAAAAGTCCGACGGACGCTGACGGACCAAAGCTGGCTGACAATCCAATCGTGTGTGGGCTTCCCCGGACTTTCAGCGGACTTTTTCAGCCACAAATCTGACGGACTTTAGATTTGAAACATGCTTCAAATCTTTACGTCGTAACTACGCCGGACCCAGAAATCCGCTCGTCTGTATGCTAGTCCGACAGACAAAAACCCACGCTAGGGCAGCTATTGGCTACTGGCTATCAACTTCCTTATTTTAGTCCGGTGTACATCATCATGTACGAATCCGTCGGACTTTTGTGTGATCGTATGTAGGCAAGTCCGTTCGTTAGAAAGTCTGCTGGGGGTCCGCCAAAAGTCCGCCAAAAGAAGTCCGCCAAAAGTCAGACGAAAGTCTGTCGGACGGGCTGTCAGACTTTTGTAGCCAAAAAGTCCGACCGTGTGTACGCAGCATAAGACTTAAATGTTTTTGATAATCACATTCAACTATATATTTGCTTGTGTAGTAGCTGTTTAAATTATATTGTTTTTTGGAAAGATTTTTTGATTTGTGATTAGCAGGCATGGATAACATGTACATAAGCAAAAATGTAAAAAAGAAAAGAAAGTTACAATGAAACCTGAATGCAGTTTAATGATTGTCAAATATTCTTTGTTGTATCAAATATTACTCTAATATTTATCATCCTCTTTATCAATGGTTTAAAAACACAATAGCGTTGTCGAATAGAACACACTCTCCTAAAATAGTCTCAGAGGGAGCATATCTTCCAGACAGATGAAGGTTCACGTATGGTTGTTCTAACATTCTTCAATGTGTGTGTTGTTTCATTACCACTCTTGCAGCAGTTGATAAAATCTGTTTTTTTAGGACACACAGAAATGCTTCCCCTTTCTTCGAAACAGGCTATAAATAGAATAGTTTGTAAGAAGGTACAGTATTGCCTGATTTGAACCGTTTTTTTGTAACAAAACTGGCTGACAAAGATCCATTATGATATCAGCTTATTTTTTTTTTAACAAGAAAGTGATATCAGCTTATTAAAGGATAAGTGCGAAACACAACTTTCTCTTGATTTTCTGGCCCACAAAGAAAAAAAGTCTCAGAAATTAGTTTTAGTATCAAGATGCAAGTGTCCATCTGAAGTTTCTCTCTGGGTCATCCATAGATGGGCCTATGTTGAGGTGCATAAATAGGCAATGGCTGGGTGCTTTTGACACAAGCTTGAGATGCTTCTTAACTCATCATAGATGCAGATGACGTGCATTTACCCTCCACATGACCTTCTTCAGTTATGGTTGCATTCTCTTAGCATTGTATGGGGAGAGAAGCCATTCCAAACAAAGCCTATCAACAAAGACCCTATTGGGGTTTGCTAGTTCTCACTGTGACGGCCATCTTTTACCCAACCTCAAATGAACACATATTACAGGAACGGTCAATGTCGGTGGACAATATACCCCACTTTATCCTGTAACCTGTGCTCACCCAAGATTACATAAAAGATGAGTGTGGCAGTGATAGCTAGTTGCAAAACACGATCAGAGGTTGCACACGTGAGGATATCAGAATCTCAACCAAAGGTGCTGCAGAGTAGAAACTTTAGATTGAAGCTTGCACCTGGTTCATGAAACAAAAAGTTAATGACTCTCTGTTTATTAAAAGAGTCTCAAGGCAAAATACACACGTTCAGCATGATTTAATCCATGCTCATATGTGGTTATATTATTGACCAATCTGCCCTTTGAAAGTTTGTTGAGATTATCCTCTCTTCCACACAGGTTTGTTACTGTGGCTGTAAAATAACATTAAAGGGATAAAAATCTGATATTTCTGGTCCCCCGCTGACCACACTTTCCAACATGAATTGTTGTTTTTCCATTTATTTTGATAGAGAAAATATCAGTGATGCTAAATGCTGAAACATTGGGTTGTTCATGTAAGATCAGTGCAATTATTATAGACACTACAGAAAACATAAGCCAGTGTTCAATATGACCTTACTATTTGACTGTAATTAAAAAATAAATCATAGCAACACATATGTAAGGTTAATCCATACCATATATCGTTCTTAATAAAAAAAATAGATTTTGACTCCAGTTTGAGAACACAGGGTGTGTTTAAGTTCTTCTAAGGGGTATTCAGAAGGGCACCCAGCCTAACAATTTAAGGCTCTTATCTCTATATAACAGCTAAATTTCACTGATATGGGACCAGAGCAGTGAAAGTTACACAGGCAAAAAGATCCCTTGATTTCCACATCAATCAGAGCTCACTTAGCTATTTATGACCTCAGTGACTGCCTGTGACAGATCAGTTTAAATCTTTCTAGTTTGGGGTAAGCTGTGGGTGAGGTGAAGAGTTCAGAACAGCACTGTACTATGAAATCTTCATAGTGTAGGATGTTGACATAGCACAGCTTCAATTAGATATAGAACTCTGTGTGATGTTGTTCTACAAATGAGCTGCAAATAATAAGCTACAAAAGGTGATTCTTGGTTCATGTTTAAAAAAAAAAGCCTTCCTTTTCAGAATTGTCAGTCTTTCCTGATTTTTTTTCCACAGTTGTAAAGAAAAAGCCTGTTGAGAAAGGACTGTATTACCCCATAAACATTTTTTTTTCATAGACAGACAATGTGGCTCATTTATAAAGACAAAAGGATTTGAAAGTCTTTATATAATCTATTGTCATTATTTATTAATTTTCCTTTTAACACATATCAAAAAGTTCATAAAACAAAACAATATATTTACGAATCACAGACCTATCTGGACCATTATATAGTCAACAATGCATAAACAATTAATTCTCATTTATGTATTGAGGAAAGAAGCATGGGTTTATTACTCGCACATGGATCCGGTGCCGAGGAAATATCAAAGAGAAACTGTTGGGCTGAATTTATTTATTGTTAGGGCTATACAATTTAAAGCTGGAGCTTCATATTTTATTAGCATTTTACAGTCTTTATTTAAAAAAAAAATGTTATTTAAAAAAAATAATAATAATATTAATAATAGAAATAATAATAACACGGGGTGCACCTACGGTGAGAATTCTGGGTTTACTAAACAGTGAGCACAGCAGTAGTTTTTGCTTTTAGCTTGACTCTCCCTTACTGAAAGTCTGTATGGGTAGCATAGAGATGGGGTGAAGAGACAAGTCACTCCTCTGATTCATTCAGTCACATATGCAGTTTGAGCTCCAGCTGTTTAGCTGAAAATAGCAGTCTAATTTAGCAGTTAAGATTAGCCTGATATACATGTGAAAATGAACCTAGAGTCCCCATCCTTGCTACTAAAAATACTTGTGAAATAGGCAGTTTCCTGTAGCTACCTACAGCTGCAGTTCCCATCACTATTGAATGACAAATCCAAGATCATTCTGGTAGGGCAAAGCTAGGACACTTCCTGGTAATGTCAAAGCTTTCCTGCTACCTCCTGCCTTCCACACATTCCTATTGTCCCAGTACTACCCTTTTCATTGACCGATACGAATGTGCATGAGTCAGACAAGCTTAAATAATACCAGGATCTAAAATATGGAACTCCTGGTTAACATGGTATCCAAAAAACTCAGGTCTGGATTTTTATGGGAACATTAAATAATTAAATAATTAACTAATAAATTCACATTTAATTAAGATAGGATAAAATGATATATACAACAAGTCAAGGCACTACGGATGGTCAATAGCAATAAGTTCTTACTGCGGATGTATGTTAAAAGTTCTGTTTATAGTTCTTTAGCGGTACTATTCATGTGTTGTCCATTAAGAGAAATACCGTGCTAGTCTGATACAAACCTATGTCATGAAGGAACATCAGATACAATGGGAGATGTCAGAGCTGTAAAAAACTCCCTCCATAGGACACAGTTAGATCCCAAAAAAGGGGTGTCTTGGGGAGTTGAGTAACACTCCTGGTATACCTATTTCCTCAAATGGTAATGAGTGACATACGAATGTGGATACTTGTCTTAACATGAACCATTGAAAGGTAAAAATTGTGACAACTCTAAGTGATTGTACTGTACTTTACTTTCTGTTCATTATTATTTTATGAAAAAAAAACAATAAAAACTTATTGAAATTAAATAATACCAGGAAGTGTTGCAGCTTTAACTGATCTGGATTGGCCAGGAATTTGGGAGTAGCAGTTAATGCACATTCCTACTGGCTAGGTATCTTTTTAATCCTGAACATAACAAAGGAAGAATATATATACATGGACATTTGACGATAAAAACATTCACTTTGCTGAGACCTTGGTGTATCTAAATGTATAAGGAACCTGCATAGTAAACAGGCAAGGGCAACACAGACCTTGGGCTTGGAAAGTGGCAGATGCCACCATCTAAGGCTGGGTTCACACTGCAGATGGATGCAGCTGACAGCAGGGGTCCGATGCGTCCCTGTTCTCCATTTCAAAATAAAGAAAGGGGAAAGTCCATTTCAGAGACGAATCAGACCAGATTTTTGCCTGAATTGGACCTGAAATGGAGCCAAAGATGCATAGGACCTCTGTGCAATACACTCCGTAGCTGCTCTGGAGATGTGTGAAATGGCTCCATTGAGAGCCAGTCACAATCTCCTGTTATGCGAACTGTATGCAGAGAAATCCGCATCCAATTCATACTAGTGTGAACCAGCTTAAAACAAGCAATTTAATTGCTGAAAGTTAAAGACCATGCTGTTTTGATAGTATAGAGCAGAGGTTTATTGTTCATTAGGTTTTAGGAGAGCCCTTGGAAGTGGAAATTGTCCTCTTTGGTAGTGGAATATGCCCCATTATTGGTGTCTGTGATAGACTCGCCTGAGACAGAGGCTTTTGGAGGGGACTGGATGCTAGCCTCTTGCCTACTGATTATGGGCCCTGGATTTTAAGGGAACAATACTCTTTGTGAGGTGTATTCCTGGGGACCCTTGAAGTAATGTTACTTTGGATTCAAGTCTATGTCTCCCCAAAACACACAGGCTGTGGGATCCCTGTATAGGGCCTAACTGCCATATTAAAAAATAGTGACTGCTTCACACTGTGGGGACTCATAGCAGATGTTGATGTCATCAACAAGTCATCTGTTCAGGGTTGTCTGCTATGATGTGTTTATTGCAAGTAAGTCTAGTGTGCCTGCTAAGGCTCTTTCACCCATTGTTATTTGTGCTAATTAACTCTGCTATTGTACGAATTAGTTCTGTGTTGATAAATATGATAATGTGTATTGTATAGTCAGTGAGCTAGGAGATGACAAGGCTGACCTGAAAGGTCAAAACTCTAAGTCACCTAGCCTGGTTAAATGATTAGTTCATTAGCTCACGTTAATTAGGTTTCTGGTTACAGTTTGTATTGTCATCCTGGTGTATATATTTGTGTGAGATCTCAAATAAAACAGTTCATGTCCCAGCTTTGTAACTGAGCTAGTCTAGTCTGGTTCTTGGTTACACTATTCGGCTGTAAAATCTGATATCCGAAGGTCCAGATTGAAGGAAGCAGTGTACTGACGGGAAGCACTCAAGCTGAGTGCGACGGGGATCTGTTACAGTGTCAGTGGGAGAAATGATGATCCCATTGTTGGTGTCTGACTAGTGTCTCGTATCAGTGGGAAGAATAGTGCCCCAATAGCCTGATAAAGGCAAGAAAAAGTATTTTTAGAGACCACTGGTATAGAGCATGTAGGCAAAGCTTTACCATGCCATTGTTTAGGTTGAGCAATTCAGTCTAATGCCCTGTACACACGGTCGGACAGTGATCGGACATTCTGACAACAAAATCCATGGATTTTTTCCGATGGATGTTGACTCAAACTTGTCTTGCATACACACGGTCACACAAAGTTGTCAGAAAATCCGATCGTTCTGAACGCGGTGACGTAAAACATGTACGTCGGGACTATAAACAGGGCAGTAGCCAATAGCGTTCCTCTCTTAATTTCTTCTGAGCATGCGTGGCACTTTGTGCGTCGGATTTGTGTACACACGATTGGAATGTTTGACAACGGATTTTGTTGTCGGAAAATTTTATAGCAAGCTCTCAAACTTTGTGTGTTGGAAATTCCTATGGAAAATATGTGATGGAGCCTACACACGGTCGGAATTTCCGACAACAAGGTTCTATCACACATTTTCCATCAGAAAATCCTATCGTGTGTACAGGGCATAATTCATTATTACCTTCCACAGATATTAAGAAGTCTTCAGCAGTAGTAGTAGCAATACTGCTTGCAAAGTTACAGTCTTAGCTGTATAGTGTTGTTTTGGTTAGAAGCTGCCACTATGCAAAAAGATTTTATTGCAAAATATATTAGGTAAGGTATATGAGGTTCAGTATATGAGCACAGATTCAGTAAGTATCCATTTTATTTTGAGACATGTACAAATAACTACAGCAGAAAATTATTGGAGAACAACCTGCTATAGTGAGCTACACAATTTACCATATTCCACAACGTTTTCTTCTGACTGAGCCAATGTATATAAGTCAGTTTCATGGTTTAATGCCTATGCACAGCTGATCCATTTTGTACTCAGTCATGAAGATACATGCAGTTATAGGGAAAGAGTTATCATTACATATTCATAAAAAAGTATTCCTCATAGATTCTTCATAGAAGGTCAGCTTTAACTTTACCCACCAACTTACCTCCAAAACCATCCTATTATCAGAACATATACCATCTACCTTCTCCAGTGTACTGTCATGAAAATTGCCATAGATGTACCCTCCCTGTAAATGGCTAGATCTATAAATCATTAGGGTATTATAAAGATACCTTTCGTATAATTTTATCTGAATTTTATGTAATGTTTAATGTAATGTTCTGGGAAATTGTATCTGCAGTTTGATTCACCTCATTTAATAATATTAATACCAAACATGGCTGGATCTAGAAGGGTGCTGAGGTGGGCTACGCTTCCCCAGATTTCATTTGTGCAACCCCATGGACATTCTGCCTGGCCACTGAGCTCTTCTCTCCATCCCCACACTTAGGGCTGGGACAAGGGGAGGGCAGACTGGAGCAGGAAAATAAAGTGAAAAGTCCGGAGAGAAGTCACAGCAACAGAGAGGAGAGAGCAGGGAGGAGGTGCGGGCTGTGCTCTCCTCTCCTCCTCATGCCATAACAACACTCCTCCAAGGTAGCAGATGACACAGGACAGCTAAATCCAACTGTGTATGATTTGATTACCCACCCCCTACCCACATTTCCTGCTGCTAGGAGATGGGTAGCCCTTGGAAGACATATGGGGCAGATAATCAAAGCCTGTGTGTACAGCCCAATTTAAGAGCGAACCCATGTTATCTGCTGCATGGAGGAGTGCTGTTATGACAGGAAGAGGAGAGCACAGCACAACTCCTTCCGGATCTGTAGCGATTTGATGCCTGTAAGTTTGGGGGGTAGAACTTTCAGGTGAGGGAATTGTACTGAGACTACAATGGGGGGAGGTGAGGGGGTAAGAATTATTTGTGTTTGGGCTGGGATGAGAGCTTTGTGTAGGAGGGGGGATGGGGGGCTATTTGTGCTGGGAAAGGTATTTTGGGGGAAGGGGGGTTTGTGCTGGAAGGGGAGATTGTGGATGGAGGGGAAGGGGGGATTTTGGTTAAGAGGGGGAATGTGGAATTTTGACCCCCTATACACAGTCCTGTTGACCCTCTGTCCTCCATCCTGACTACATCCTCTGTCCTGTTGACTCCGTCCTTTGTCCTGCTGACCGCCTGGTCTCCATCCTGCTGATCCCTGCACACTGCCCTACTGACCCCCTGTCCTCCATCCTGCTTACCTCTGTACTCTGACCCTCTGACCCCATCCTCCATCCTGAGGACTCCTGTCCTCTGTCCTGCTGCTCCCTGTATACTGCCATTCTGACCAGTGCACATTGCTGTTCTGACCCCCCTTTCCTCTGCCTTGCAGATCCCTGCCCTCTGCACTTGCAACCCCTCTTCTCTACCATATTGACCCCTGTCCTCTGCCCTTCTGATCCCCATCCCGCTGATCCCTGTAGACTGCCCTGCGGACCCTTCTCCTCTGCCCTTGTGACCCCTGTCCTCTACCCTGTTGACCCCTGTACACTGCCCTACTGACCCATGTACTGCTCTACTGACCCCTGTCTTCTGCCCAGATAACCTCTGCTCTCGACTCATTTGACCCCCGTCCACTGCCTTGCTGACCCCCTGGACACTGCTCTGCTGACTCTCTGTCCTCAGCCCTGCTGCCCCATGTACACTGCCCTCCTCACCCCTGTACACTGCCCTGCTAACCCACTGTACACTGCCCTAGAATCTAATGGCCTCTGTATACCTCCCTAAAAAACTGTTGACCTCTGTACACTGCCCTACAAACTGCTGACCCTATCCTCGCCCTGCTGATCCCCTGTACGCTGCCCTATTCATTCCTATACAGTGCCCTGTTGACCTTGCATCCTCTGCCCCTCTGACATTTTTTACTGCACCTCCACATCAGACAGGCTAGATTTGGCCCTGAGTGTTGTTAAAAAAGAGGGGATGGTACACCATGGTAAACATGGCCCCGTTTTAACATCTTTGGAATTGGGCTTTGCCAGCTTTTTGTTGCCCTGTTCCAACTTTTTTAAGATGTGTTGCTGCAATCAGTTTCACAATTACCTTATTTTTTTTCTTAAAGTGGTACATTTTCTCAATGTAACCACTTGAATACAAGACACTTTCATCCCTTCCTGCTCAGGCCATTTTTAAGTTTTCAGAGATGTCACAATTTGAATGATAATTACTCAGTCATGGAAGTGTACCCAAATAAAATTTGTATATTTTTTTTTGAGACAGATAGAGCTTTCTTTTGGTTGTATATAATCCCCACTGAGTTTTTTATTTTTTGCTATATAAATGAAACAATACCGAAAACTTTGAAAAAAGTTTCTTGATTTCTGTTAAATTTTTTTGCAAATAAATAGTCTTTCTTCATAAATTTAGGTAAAAATGTATTTTGATATACTTCTTTGGTAAAAAAATAAATAAATAACCCAAATCAGTGTATATTTAGTCTGTTTAAAAGTTATAGAGTCTACAATCTATGGTACAGTATATATATATTTGAAAATTGATCAATCCTAATCTACTGACTGCCTATCTCATTTCTTGAGGCCCTAAAATGCCAGGGCAGTACAAATATCCCCTAAATAACCCCTTTTTTGGAAGGTAGAAATTCCAAGGTATTTAGTAAATTACATAGCAGGATTAGACTTTGGATGGCAGAATAAAATTCAATTAGAAAATCAGGTGGAGGGAGGGGGTCCTAATCAATCTCCCCCTATGGAATTAGAAAATAATAAAGATCAGGCTCATTTGGGCCAATAGCAACAAGTCCCTTTTAAACCTAATAAATCAGGCTTCCGCCCACCTGGAGATGGGAATAGGAATAAATCCATATACCCACCCCCTGATTCTCCATTTCCTTTTGGAATAGGGGAGGGGATGAAGTTTTTGGAGGATATCAACAGGAATATCATATTCCTACTTATAATAGGTAGGAAGTCCTCAATGAAAAGAGGATACCCTCAGGACCCCATGGTCGATTGTTATCAGACCGCAAACAAGTCCCTAGGAATCAACCCCATACTAATTATGGGTATTATAATCATAACTCTAATTCACAGTCTAACCATCACCCATATGGAAATGAAGGTTTCCATTCCAATCACCCTAGGGAGATTAATGGACATTACCAATTTCCATCTGAACAAAATTCTGGTTTGGGACCTCCAAATAACTCCCATGTATATGGTTCAACATGGAGACCTGCCTTTGGGGGATCAGGTCCCTCCAATCGCCCCTATACACAGGGCCCCCCAAGAAGGCCCCCCTAGGGGGTTTTTCCCAGCAGGGACATTACCAGAGAGAAATGGAAAATCAAACCACCAGGACCCTTAATGTCAGTTAAATGAACATATTAGCAACATTATGAAAGGTTACCCCAATCATAGCATTTTACGTCACTATGACATTGTACATAAGAGGAATCCATGTGGTACTCTATTTTTTGGGGATAGATCATTTCTGTCCCCACTGGAGAGGTAGTCTCAAAGTGAAAGAATTCTCCAGAATGGAGACCAAATGGATATTTATTCTCAAAAGCTACATTCCACATGGTTTAATTGTGGATTGGGAAATTGCTTTTTGAATAATTTCTAAACCTGCTTATTTATTAAATTATTTGACTTTGTGTAATGTATTTTTTGGTCATGTATTGTTTTATTATGTCTACATTATAAGCTACACCCTGTAAATGGCAATAATGCATTTATTTGTTAAATTTACTTTCATTTAATTTAAAAGAAAAAATAACATTTTTATTGATGTTATTCATAAATTTCCCCTATAGGGACACCAGTATCACCGGGACATCACGTACGGCGGTAGTAGTTAATTTATTTGACTCCGTTATTTAAAGCTTGGTTTTCCTTTCTCTAGGCTTGGTTGTTTATATTTGCTGCAAGCGTCTCACTGACAATGGGGCTTGGTCGGACTTTTGTCTGACTCCGTTGCTTAAGTAAGGCTTGAGTTTGCCTTCTTGTATTCAGAATGAAGCTTGGCTGTTCCTCTATATGGCAAGTCTCTAATTGATAATGAGGCTTGGTCAGAAGCTTTTTCTTCACTGATATGAGCGAGGCTTACATCTGCCTGTAGCTCACAGTGAGGCATGGCTCGAAACCTATGGATGAAAATGAGGCTTGGCTGATCATGTTGGACTTAAGTTGCGGTGACAGAAAGTGTTCCTCATGCCCCGGAAGAAGTCCAATTGCGACAAAACCGGTTGGGCGAGGCTACACTGAGTAGTCACAGCAAGTCTTTTTACCTTTATGCTACAGCTTTGTATCACCACAACTGTTAATTCCCATTGCGCTTTTGACCTTCCATAATAGAAGGTCCACCTGTTGTGGTAAGGGCACATCCATATCTTAATGTTGGTGACATCACATGGTGGAGGATATTTTTGGATTATCTACATACAAGCACTTGATTCAAACATCACATTGTTTTGCTTTCCATTTTCTTCACTTGGACTGTTTCAGTGCAGTTTAGACTTTTTATGTTATTTAGAGATTTTCAACTTTCAACTTTGTTTTATTTAGTAAAAGGCATGGTGAGTTTTTTTTTTAAGTTGAAAGTTTTTGTCACAAGTTTTTGGAAAACTAAGAAAGTAAATAAAAGTTTTTTTCACAAACTTGTCATTTTAGCAAATTATGCCTTACACAAATCATAGGCATACTTAGAGTAACACCCCAAAACACATTCTATTTTGCCTCCCGAATATACGGATACCACATGTGTGAGCCTTTTTCACAACCTAAAAGCACAGAAGGGCCCGAAATCCAAGGAGCGCCTTTTAGTTTTAAAGGAGCATAAATTACGCATCTAATTTCCTGACTATCTATCACTAGAGATGGGTCGAACGGCCCCCTTTTCAGTTTGCACCAGAATTCCTGAACAGAGAAAAAGTTCTGACCCGAACGATGAACCCTATTAAAGTCTATGGGAACCAAACTTGAAAAATCACCATTTTACAGGCTTATATGCAAGTTATTGGCTATAAAAAAGGTATAGGGGTGTGGGTACTGCAAAGGTAAGTATCATACTCACAAACATTGACTTGGTAAAGGGCCTTTTGCTATTTTATTGCCTGGAATGTTTTTTTTTTATTCAGCTGTCAGTGGGGAAGCCCATTGACAGCTGATGACTCATCGGTTGTTAAGGATGCTGCGGCCGGTTTCCTGGTCCCGCACCTCAACAACAGGCTATTCAACATGCCCTGATTGGGCAAAGCTTTGCCCAATTAGGGCTTAGAATGCACTGTGCAGCGGGCAGTGCATTACAGGGTGTTTAGCTTTTGCTTGGCCCGAACTGTTCGCCCAACTCTACTTATCATATTTTTGAAAGCCCTAGAGTACCAGGACAGTGAAAACATCCACAATGTCACGTACCTGGTTATTGAGCCCGATATGCAGAGGGAGGCCTCCCTTACGGTACTGACTCGCGGCCCCTGATAGAGATGACAGGAGGCACAGGAAAGCACAAGTGCCAACAGCTGGTATGCAGATCTGATGCTCTGGATGAAGCTGGGACAGCAGGAACAGCAGGTGGAATGCAGCAGACTGGAAAGCTGAAGCAGGAGAGCAGGTACTCACAGGATTCAGGTGGATGGTCCCAAAGACAGAGACACAGGAGGGTCAGACAGGCTGGGTCATACACTGGAGGACAGAACTGGAACAGATGCAGAAGGTTTGAAGGAAGGTCACTAGGCAACAAACTGGTACGGATAAGCCAGAAGATCAGGCAGGAGCGAGGTCGTGGACAGGTCAGGGTCAGGTGCAGGCGGAAGGCAAGGATAGTCACCAGGCAAGCAGGTAGTCACAGGAACGGATCAGGAACACAGGTAACTCACAGGGAACGCTGTAGATCTGGCAGCAAGATTCCCCTGTCATGACAGGGTTTAAATATCGCTTCTGGCGCGAGCACGGAACCACTGTTCTCAGCAAGCCTTTCCTAACACAAAAAATGACCCCATTTTGGAAAGCAAACACTCCAAGGTATTTTCTGAGATATAATGAGCTTTTGAAAATGTAATTTTTGCCATAAGTTTTTGGAAAATGCAGAAAAAAAAGAAAATAAAAAACGATTGTCAGTTAAAAACATATTTTTAACACACATCATAGGCATACTTAGAAGTATACCCCAAAACACATTCTTCTACTCCTTCTGAGTATGAAGATACCACATGTGTGAGACATGTTGACAGCTTAGCCACACTGAGGGGCCCAAAATCCAAGGAGCACCTTTAGGCTTTCTAGGGGCATAAATTACGCATCTAATTTCCTGACTACTTATCACAATATTGGAGGCCCTGTAGCACCAGGACAGTGGAAAAACCTATAAAATGACCACATTTTGGAAAGCAAACACCACAAGTTATTTTCTAAGATACATAGTGAGTCTTTTGAAGACATTTTTTTGCCACAAGTTTTTGGAAAATGCAGAATGAAAATGATTTTTTTTTTTTTTTTTATACAGTTGTCAATTTAATGAAATATTTCTCACACACAACATGGACATACTTAGAATTACATGCCCACAAACATTTTGCTACTCCTTTTGAGTATAGCGATACCGTGGGTGAGACATTTTCAATGCTTGGACTGATTATATACCAGACATTGTTTCTTGTGTATCACACAAATCAACCAATTGTATCAAAACCAATGTACTTGAATGGTCACCTCTATGTGAGTGGTCAGGGAACAGCTTAGTGTAGCATCACCTATAGCAGACCCTGTTCTTATAAGCCAAGCAAGCCTAGCCTACTGGTACATGGCTTCCCCCCAGGAATGCCATGTTCACTGGCCAGGAAGTACAGGAGGCTAAAGAAAGGAAGAACAAGAGAGTTTCTGTGGTTCACAGGAGATGGCTGGGACTGGTGTCTCACAGGAACATAGCGCAGGCACAGACAGAGACATTGTCAGCAAACAAGCAAAAGATCAGTCCAGGCAACAGGCACAAATGTGGTCAATAAGCAGGCCAGGGTTAGTACATGCCATTGCTGCAATGCTTTGCTTCACAGCTGTGGCAGGAATTATATCCCCTGTATATGACCTAGCCTGGCACTATATCACCTAACCTGGCACTATATCACCTAGCCTGGCACTACTGTATATCACCTAACCTGGCACTATATCACCTACCCTGGCACAACTGCATATCATCTAACCTGGCACTATATCACCTAGCCTGGCACTATATCAGCTAACCTGCCACTTCTGTATATCAACTAACCTGGCACTATATCACCCAACCTGGCACTATATCATCTAACCTGGCACTATATCATCTAACCTGGCTTTATATCACATAACCTGGCACTATATCACCTAACCTGACTCTATATCACCTAACCTGGCTCTATATCACCTAGCCTGGCACTATATCACCTAGCCAGGCACTATATCATCAAACCTGGCACTTTATAATATGGGGGAACACATAAATGAGAGTCATCAAGGCTGCACACCCCGAAAATAGTTTCAAAATGGAAAAGTTCCCCAAGGGGTTTTATAGCAGCAAAATAACCATGAAATGGTAAGTATTTTCAATATTGTATTATCACAAAATGCAAAATGCAAGTTTTATGAATAGGAGCTGAGGGTTTTTTTGTACCGACTATTAGAACTAGACTGAGTCGAACCCAAGTAGTTAATTTGTTAATATCAGATTGACATTGATTCCTAATATAGGTTTGTACTTAAAGGGGTTGTAAAGGTTCACGTTTTTTCACCTTAATGCATCCTATGCATTAAGGTGAAAAAACATCTGACAATACCGCCCCCCCCCCCAACCCCCCCATTTTACTTACCTGAGTCCATTCACCTGCTGCGCTCGCCCCTGATTTCCTCTTCGCCGCTCAGCCTGGCTGTTGATTTGCTAGAGTGGATGGATTGAAAGCAGCGCAGCCATTGGCTCGCGCTGCTGTCAATCACATCCAATGATGCTGCGCGCGGGAGGGCGGGACCGAGTGATACAGTCGGCGGCTATAGCCGCCGGCTGTATCACAAAGCGCGTCCGCAAGAACTAAACACCATGCGAGAGAGCTCGCATGAAGGTGTTTAGTTCTTGTGGGGAGGAGCTGAGACAGCCGCCGAGGGACCCCAAAAGACCAGGTTCGGGGCCACTCTGTGCAAAACGAGCTGCACAGTGGAGGTAAGTATAACATGTTTGTTATTTAAAAAAAAAAAAACCTTTACAACCCCTTTAATCCACTTAGATTTGGGGCTATGGAAATAAATAAAAATATAAATAAAGCCCCCTAACATGATTATACCCCTAAATGAAAATGTCCAAATTGGCCCAAAAGTGTCAATATTTTGTGTGGCCACCATTATTTTCAAACACTGCCTTAACCCTCTTGGGCATGGAGTTCCCCAGAGTTTTACAGGTTGCCACTGGAGTCCTCTTCCACATCTCCATTATGACAACACAGAGCTGGTGGATGTTAGAGGCCTTGCACTCCTCCACCTTTCTTTTTGAGGATGCCCACAGATGCTCAATAGGGTTTAGGTCTGGAGACATTCTTGGCCAGTTCATCACCCTCAGCTTCTTTAGCAAGGCAGTGGTCGTCTTGGAGGTGTGTTTGGGGTCGTTATGTTGGAATACTGCACTGCGGCCCAGTCTCCGAAGGGGGTTGATCATTCTCTGCTTCAGTATGTCACAGTACATGTTGCCATTTATGGTTTCCTCAATGAACTGTAGCTCCCCACTGCTGGTAGCATTCATGCAGCCCCAGACCATGACACTCCAACCACCATGCTTGAATGTAGGCAAGACACACTTGTCTTTGTACTCCTCACGTGGTTGCGGCCACACACGCTTGGCACCATCTGAACCAAATAAGTTTATCTTGATCTCATCAGACCACAGGACCTGGTTCCAGTAATCCATGTCCTTAGTCTGCTTGTCTTCAGCAAACTGTTTGCGGGCTTTCTCTTGCAGCATCTTTAGAAGAGGCTTCCTTCTGAGATTACAGCCATGCAGACCAATTCGATGCAGTGTGCGGCGTATAGTCTGAGCACTGACAGGCCGACCCCCCCACCCCTTCAACCTCTGTAGCAATGCTGGCAGCACTCATACATCTATTTGCCAAAGATAACCTCTGGATATGACGCTGAACACGTGCACTCAACTTCTTTGGTTGACCATGGCGAGGCCTGTTCTGAGTGAAACCTGTCCTGTTAAACTGCTGTATGGTCTTGGCCACTGTGCTGCAGCTCAGTTTCAGGGTCTTGGCAATCTTCTTATAGCCTAGGCCATCTTTATGTAGAGCAACAATTCTTTTTTTCAGATCCTCAGAGAGTTCTTTGCCATGAGGTGCCAGGTTGAACTTCCAATGACCAGTATGAGAGAGTGAGAGTGATAACACCAAACTGACACACCTGCTCCTCATTCACACCTGAGACATTGTAACACTAACGAGTCACATGACACCGGGGAGGGAAAATGGCTAATTGAGCCCAATTTGGATATTATCACTTAGGGGTGTACTCACTTATTTTATTAAGTTATTTTGAGGGGACAGCAAATTTACACTGTTACACAAGCTGTACACTCAGTACTTTATATTGTAGCAAAGTGTAATTTCTCCAGTGTCCAGGGTGGCACATGAATAGATATAAAAAAATATTTACAAATATATGTAACATTTTTATAGTTGGCCCCCCTACTTTTGTCCTGTCCCCCCATGTGCCCCCCTAACTATGAAAGCTGGAGATGGCACTGCCTGCCCTGTCCTAAGATCTACTTATAAAAAAGCCAGTTTCCTGACAGTAAAGTGTGTAAAGTTATAAATCGCTGCAACTGTCGGTGCTATATAAATCCCGTACAATAATAATAATAATAATATTTAAATAAGTGACTCAAAAGAGCTACACAAATTCTCCCTTGCAAAATAGTTCTGACTTAAAGGCAGGAGATCAGCATGACAGACAGACAACGGACATGTTTATAAGGAGGTCAGCAATGACAGGTTTCCTTGTCAGGGAAGACATGACAATGGCAGGATGAATTATTTGAGTCCACTATACAATGCTGTCAGCATACTTCATATATGAGAGATTAATTTTAATATGTCTGTTGCTCAAACAAGTCAATGCACAGCAGACTTTAAATCATGGTTGTGTAACAGTGCATATCACTTCAACAGAGCCAGGTACATTTTAATATAGGGTTGACCTTGAACCCAGCTTTCATTAGTGGTTCTTCAAAAACCCAGAATGGGATCTGCAGCCATGGTGCTGCCCTTGTGATGGATGTGGTAGTGAGACAATAATTCAGTACAGTCATCGTAAAAGGCTGATTAAAAATTAATGATAAATTAATCAGAGCAGCTCCGGCTAGCAAGCAGGAAAAGTCAATTAGCTGTTCGTTTGAGTGAAGAGAAAAATCGACAAAGAAAAATGTGTCCGGATCAGGAGGCTTGAAAGAGATTGTCTTTTTTATTAATTAGTTCTTAACAATAAATATTGTCCATATTAAAGGAATTATACAAAGAAATAAATTAGTTAATTTTCTCAGTAGAACTTCACTTGGATAAGTGCATATGCATTGTGCTTTCACATCATATAGAGCGTCTGTTTAATGGCAGCATACCAGAAAAAGACCTTGTATTGTACTTTAATATCCACCAGCATCAAACTGTTAAAGAAATATTAATAACAAAGAAAAAGAGTACAGAATATAGTAAAATCTATTAGTAGACTTGTTCAGTATCCTCGCGTCACTTTTCAGAGGCATATTTCAGCAAAATCTCCTGCCCCCCAATCCTCTAACTAACCCCACCCACCGCACTACATTTGATAATTTTGTGTATACATTTTTTATGTCTTCTAGCTAATCACATAACATACTGGGTCCTCTTCTTCAGCTAATCTTCTATGGAGCTGGGTCCTCATTTATGCAATGAGCATCTCTGACATTATGTTCTTTGCAGCTCTGTGAGCCCATGGCAATTAGATGATGCACCCCCTGGTGGTGTGTCCATTGTGTTCTGAGCTCAAAGGACATGGGCTGAATGACACTGGGCGCCATGCATTAAACCTGTAAATAGAGAAATATGAGATTTGGCAGGGCTGACCTCAACTTCTGAAAATTCTAGTTGCCTGGTGGTCACTCTGATCCTCTGGTTTTAGTACACTGAACCATAGATATGCCAATAAGGAGTTATGACTTCCCTTAGACTTCAGTTGCGGCAAAGTTGTTTCAAGCCATTAACTCTGCAAGGGTATGCCGTTCCTTCAGAGCGCATGAGCCAGTGACATCACCAGCTGCTGCTTGCTAGAATATCTCCTAGGCGGTGCACATTTAGGAAATATTAATTTTGCCCTGTAATAAAGCTTACCTGTAGGTAAAAATAATGAGAGAGAGTTTACTACCACTTTAAGACAATAGGAGTGGTTGGGTAGTTTACACTGATCAGGGCTGATTCCATTCAGTTAACAATAGATTAAGAGCTGAACATGTTTTTGGCAGATCTACGGGTATTTATTTTGTACTTGCAGAGTCTTTAAAGAGGAACTGCAGTCCTTTCAAAAACACTTCTGCAGCTGCTGACTTTTAAGTGACAGACCCTTACCAACCCAGGAGTCCAGTGCTGTCTTCACCCAGGCAGGTCTTTGAATCCTCTGCGCCGCCATCTTGGCTGTGGGAGCAAGATCATGCTGCATTTTCGGATTGGTCCCGCAGACTCCTGGGACATGTGAAGTGTCCCAGGAGGTTGTGGGCAGGGGCCAAACTTCTGTAATGGAGGAGAGGAGGGGGAAGAGAGGCAGATTAGCAGTATTTTCACTTTTAAGTGAAGGTCTGCTTTAACCAATCGCTTACCGGGCACTTAAACCCCCCTCCTGCCCAGACCAATTTTCATCTTTCAGCGCTGACGCACTTTGAATGACAATTGCGCGGTCATACAACACTGTACCCAAATTAAAAAAAAATTTTTCACACAAATAGAGCTTTCTTTTGGTGGTATTTAATCACACCTGTGTTTTTATTTTTTGCTAAACAAACAAAAAAAGATGGAAAATTTTGAAAAATAAAAAAATCATGTTTCATAGTTTGTTAAAAAATTTTGCAAACAGGTCATTTTTCTCCTTCATTGATATGCGCTGATGAGGCGGCACTGGTGGGCACTGATAGGCACAGTTAATGTGGCACTGATAGGCACAGATAAGGCGGCACTGATGGCCACTGATAAGATGGCACTGATGGGCCCTGATGCGTGGCACTTAAGAGCACTGATAAGTACCACTGATAGGTGGCACTGTTGGGCACTGGTAGGTGACACTGAGGGGCACTGGTAGGTGACACTGATGGGCACTGGTGACACTGATGGGCAGTACTGTTGATGAGGCACTGATTGTCACTGGTAGGTGGCACTGTGGGCACTGATGGCACTGATGGGTGGCGCTGGTGGGCACTGGTAGGTGGCACTGGCAGGTGGCACAGGTGGACACAGATGAGCTGGTGGCAGCTCTCCTTGATCGGGACCGATGTCCCTCTGAGAGCCGCCAGTGATCGGCTTATTTTCTCCTCACGCTGTCATTGGCTTACAGCTGATCACGTGGTAAGGGGATCTGTGATCAGCCGGGTCTCAAAGACTTGCAGGGGGAACGCAGGCCGCTCGAGCACAGGAGGACATCTATTGACGCCCTCCCGGCAAAGTAGGTCCGTGCTGTTGCCGTCATTCGGCTATAGCGCGGATCTGAAGAAGTTAAAGTGATTGTAAAGGTAATTTTTTTTTTAAAAAAAAATAACAAACATGTTATACTTACCTTCACTGTGCAGCTCGTTCTGCACAGAGTGGCCCCGAACCTGGTCTTCTGGGGTCCCTCGGCGGCTGTTTCGGCTCCTCCCCGCAAGCATTTACCACCTTAATGCGAGCTCCCTCGCACGGTGGTGAGTGCTTGCGGGCGCGCTCCCGTGATACAGCCGGCGGCTATAGCCGCTCGCTGTATCACTCGGCCCCGCCCCCTGGCGCGCCGCGTCATCGGATGTGATTGACAGCAGCGCGAGCCAATGGCTGCGCTGCTTTCAATCCATCCACTGCAGCCAATCAGCGACCAGGCTGAGCTGCAATGGGGACGAGCAGTGAAGATTCGAGGCGTCAGGTAAGTAAAACGGGGGGGCTGGGGGCGGCGGTACTGTCAAAAGTTTTTTCACCTTAATGCATAGAATGCATTAAGGTGAAAAAATTTTTACCTTTACAACCCCTTTAAAAGGCAAAAAACACAGGGAAATGTGCACGCATTCCATAGATATACTGTATATGTTTTACTTTAATTTTGCAATGGTATACTCTTTAAGTGTAGGGGCCCTGGTTTGCTTTATGCCTTTAAGTCTTGCAGCACACTGTACAAGTTCTTCTATACAGCAACAAGAACTGCCCTATACAGCTAAAAGTACAAGCAACAGCTAGTTTCAGTTTACCCTACTGCAAATATAGCAGTGTGGGCGGGGTCATCTTTGCCCTGCATGCGGGGGTACCTTTCACCTGGAGCACGCTCATCAATGCACGGGACCCAGCGGAGAGTGCGGACATGTGAAGAATCTAATGCCGCGTGCACACGGTCGGACTTTTCGTCTACAAAAGTCCGACAGCCTGTCCGACAGACTTTCGACGGACTTTTGGCGGACTTGCGGCGGACTTGCGGCAGACTTTCTTACGAACGGACTTGCCTACATACGATCACACAAAAGTCCGACGGATTCGTACGTGATGACGTACACCGGACTAAAATAAGAAAGTTGATAGCCAGTAGCCAATAGCTGCCCTAGCGTGGGTTTTTGTCCGTCGGACTAGCACACAGACGAGCGGATTTCTGGGTCCGGCGTAGTTACGACGTAAAGATTTGAAGCATATTTCAAATCTAAAGTCCGTCAGATTTGAGGCTGAAAAATTCTGCTGAAAGTCCGGGGAAGCCCACACACGATCGGATTGTCAGCCAGCTTTAGTCCGTCGGCGTCCGTCGGACTTTTGTAGACGAAAAGTCCGACCGTGTGTACACGGCATAACAATAAGGCAGTTCCCCAAATGAAATGAGCCATCACTGCGTGCAGTAATTAATGTACAGAGGGTCAGGAGCATGTGCCCTTCTGCTCCATCATAGCTCCTCATTCCAGCATCCTGGTTTTAGCTATGATGCATCCCAGTCTGTCTGACCACCTGCAGGGTGATTGATGTGGCCAGTCTATGAATGGAGAGATAACCTGATTTAAGCCAGCCAAGCCTGCAGTCTCATACTTGTGATAGCATGTGTTATATGTGTTCAAGCTCTCTGTCTGCTGTTTGGATTCCTCTGTTTAAGACCTTGCCTGCCTTGTACCTGGACTGTCATTGAACCACTCTGCCTGCCTGCCAACCGCAAGTAACTGTTTGCTTTGCCCAGTTCTTCCTGCCGTGGTGGCCAGGCAACTATAGCATTGTGTATAAGACCTGGGGACAACTGAGTAAATGATAAGCCTGCTTGCCTTATGGGAAAGGGAGCTGCTGTAGGTAAAGAACACAGAAGCTAGCTATGGTATCTGACCACCTGGTTAAGGGGTAAGCGTGACAGAGTTCCTCTAAAAAGCGAGCCATGTCACTACACACTGTAAATTGTAAGTTGAACTAGGAGGGATGTGCTGAGCCTGCGCCTGCACCCACTCTACCAGTCCAGCGTACCTTTGTTACTTCACTCTCAGTAACACATAGTGAAGACCTCATACATGCACTGGTTAACTCTCTCACTTTCTGTACCTCGTGAACAGGTAATAGATCTAATATTATCTAATATTCACGGCACCTGGTGTTTTTGTGCTGCTTGTTGACAACTATTTTGTGGTTACCTGGACTTTTTGTTTTTTTCATATGTTTTCTTTTTCTTTTTCTATATTTATATTTCTATTTTTGTTTTTTGTTTTATTTTTCGCACACATTTTTTCCAAATATATTTAACTACACTAGTACACACACTTATTTATAGTGGGCAACAACACGTTTGTCCCCAATTTTAGGTATCACTCACTGATATATACATTTTTTATCGCATTTTTTACATACACATCATCCTTTTCAGTGGACATTGACAATCACTTTCTATACACACCTGATCGATCACTCATTATTTGGAGTTCCATTTTTACATTTAAGATTTTTGATGTATTATATATAATTCTTTTATCTTGGGTAGTCTGCACATTTTTGTGACCATTCCTAGCACTTGTGTTACACTTTTCATTTATTTATAGTTGGGGTAAAAGGCTTTCCTTGTAGTAGCAGTTTGTTTATAGTGGATTCATTTATTTCATACTAGTGAACAGCGCCAATCCCCTAATTCAGATTTTACAATTATTTGGATCGCACCTTTGGGGCTTTCTTTATTTGGGGGGCTGCAGTTCAGTCACAAGCCTGTCCTAAGCGCGGAACACCACCATATACGTAATAGATCTCTGTAACGCAGGTTCAGATCCAGTTAGTATTGTATACCGACTGCTAGGGAGGGAGCCAGAATATCGACTCCCTCGCTACCAGAGGACCTGTCACCTTTATCAGGTACCATGCCTAATAACTGGTTGCTTGTGTCTTGAACTTGTGCTCAGTTACTCTGAGCAACTACACTCCTCTCCTTGTCTTTGCCAAGTTAAAACTTTTGTAGTGGTGTTACTTCACACTCTGTAGTGCATTTAGACTCTTGTTCTTTAGATACACCAGAGCCAACATGCACTCCTTTGAATAACTTCAGACCAGGCTCATAATGATTAATACAACTTTACTGAACATGATGCAGCATACAGTTCAATATGAAAAATGTCTTTCTCTTAATCCTACCTATAGTAGTTTGGTTTCCCAGGCATACCTCTGTGAGGCGAGAGTCCATTATGGCATTGTCCATGGCTTGGCTGCCCCCAAAAGTCCCGGTGTCTTCAATCCACACACAGATAGCTAGGAAGATCCAACCAAGCAGAACAATGCACCTGTATAGCAACAATCGTATAACATAATGTTAAAGTGCTTATAAAGGCTACACATTTTTTACCTGAATGTATTCCCTGCAAGCTGCAGCATTGTGTGTGTCTATAGATGCACACAGCTCGGCTAGGGAGCAATCCCACATGTGTGTCCCCATAGGAAGCGGCTTCCTATGGTGGCATACCATGAAGAGGAGGAACCAAGAGCGCCAGCGGGGGGATCTCAGAAGAGGAGGTTTGGGGCTGCTCTGTGCAATAACATTGCACACAGCAGTTGAGTATAAACTGGTTTGTGATTTTTTTTTTTACTTAAAATAACAATCACTTTAAAGGACATCTATTGGGAAACATACCGGTAATTCATATTACCTAGGGTAGCACAAACTGTAAATACAGCCCTATGTAGAATGAATTTAAAGTAAAATGGTAATTATACTGGACAAGAATCTCTGCATTGCTATACTACTTCACTTTATGCTTCAGTGCACTACTATCTGATTTCTGTCTTACAATCCCAGTGCATGCGTGTCGTAAAGATCCAGTTTGCACGTTTAATTTCAAATGTCAAGAAATCCGTGAATAAGACATCTTTTCCCTACATACAGTAAGAGGGAGACTGACGAAAATATAAAAAAAGCATAATAGAAAAGTCTAATGGATTTCACATTACCAACAAATCACTGTGCATTGGAAGATAAAGCTGTTTGATATATAAAGCATATTCAACCACGCATATAAACTTAAACTGGTGTGTTTTATTATTGCAAAGACAGGTTTAAAGCAGCAGCTGGTGCACACAGCTTGGTGTATTAATTTTAAAATATCAATCCTTTCATGGGCCAAAGTGGATATACCAAGACAGAAAGCTTGTAGAAAGCTCTGAAAATGTACAATATTCTAAAAAGAGCAAATATTCCGTTTATTGCTGGAAGCCAAACTGTAGTTAGTTTTTCAAAGTTAACTACAAACACTGAAAAAATGAAACATTCACTTTAAATACATATAAGTTACCTATTTTATCTTTAAAATGGTTAATTTACATCAGCTGCTGCGTTATAACACAGTGTGCTGGTGTGCAATGTGGTCTGGCAGGATCACCGCACTGAACTGCACTTTTTCTTGCCACACCACAAAGGGCCCAACAGAGAGCACACCATAGTATGAGACAATATAAATTATATATATATATATATATATATATATATATATATATATATATACACACACACACACACACACACACACCATTGCGGTTGTACAGTGAGTCCGATCAGTACAGATCAGACTGGGGTTCTCTGTCACCCTGTGCCCCTAATAGACACAGGGTGACTAATGCCCTGTACACACGGTCGGATTTTCCGACAGAAAATGTGTGATAGGACCTTGTTGTCGGAAATTCCGACTGTGTGTGGGCTCCATCACACATTTTCCATCGGATTTTCCGACACACAAAGTTTGAGAACAGGCTATAAAATTTTCCGACAACAAAATCCGTTGTCGGAAATTCCGATCGTGTGTACACAAATCCGACGCACAAAGTGCCATGCATGTTCAGAATAAATTAAGATGAAAGCTATTGGCTACTGCCCCATTTATAGTCCCGACGTACGTGTTTTTCATCACCGCGTTCAGAACGATCGGATTTTCCGACAACTTTGTTTGACCGTGTGTATGCATGACAAGTTTGAGCCAACATACGTCGGAAAAAATCCTAGGATTTTGTTGTCGGAATGTCCGATCAATGTCCGTCCGCTTGTACGGGGCATTAGACATAGGAGGTGCATGGGGAGCTGAAACAAGGGTTTCCCAACCCCTCCAAGGGATTCTGGGTTCCACAGGCCCCCCCCCGCCCAAAGTCACACATCTCCCCATTCGACAGGGGACTAACACAGGAGGAGAAGGGTTGACTTCAAAGTTAGTCAGTAGTTCCAGTCCCCCAATGCCGGTATCCACACAGTACCTCAAATAAATTGTCCCAAACAGAGCGTTACTCACCCAGCCAACCTCTGCCTCTCTCAGAGAACATACCCACTGCTGGGGAGAAGTGTGGACTGGCCCTTCTCCCTGGAGTCTTTTCAGCCGCTGCAAAGAAGACAGAGTGGCTGGGCTCACTTCATTATGCTGTTGGGGATCTGGGCAGACTGCCCAGCATCCCTGGAATATATAGGTGGATACCACATCTTTTGTTAGTTGAGGGCAGAGACCAGCAGCACTCTGCACTGTTGCCAGCCCTTCTGCTGGGCTGCTGGCATCATTCAGGTGTGCCATCTGCTGCTGGAAAGAGGAGCCGGCTGCTCCATCTCCCTTACCCTCATCTGGCTGCTGGGACGACATGTCTCTGTTACTGTTTTCTAGGTGCATTGATCTTTACTTGGGAGGAAAGATCGCTTCCTCGACCCTGGCCAACTGTTGGGAAGGGAGTAGAGTGGAGAAGGAACTCTCCCTTATGTGACTTTAATGGCCCAAGTAGTAGTACACGAAGAGTATGTAAAAGGAGTATACAAAATTTCATTGGAATATAAACAATTATAATTTGAATCAATAGGTGGCTATAGACATCTAAATTACATACCGTGTTTCCCCGAAAGTAAGACAGTGTCTTACTTTCTTTTTATCCCTAAAAGCCCCACTATGTCTTACTTTCGGGGTATGTCTTATATTGGGAAAAAAAAAAATTTTTTATTTTTTATTGCAATATTTTTTTTTTTTTTTTTTTTTTTTTAATCAGCCCTGTTGGGGGGCTTTGGTGAGATATCAGGGGTCTTAACAGACCTCTGATATCTCCCCCTTGAGACAGAGAAAGAGACAGAGGATAGAGATTCCCCAGTCCCTTTCTCTGCAGCGTCAGCTGCTCTGAGAATGAAAGGAGAGAAGACAGCGGCTTCTCTCCATTCATAAACTGACACATTGTAATCACAGGAGATTACAATGTTTCAGTTATGTGAATGGACAGAGTCAGCTGACTCTGTCTATTCACAAGGGAAGGAGGGGGAGGACGGAGGAACGGAGGGGGAGAACGGAGGGGACAGAGAAGGAGGGGGAGAACGGAGGGGACAGCGGGGAGGCACAGAGGAGGAAAGCGGAACGGAGGGGGAGAACGGAGGGGACAGAGAAGGAGGGGGAGAACGGAGGGGACAGCGGGGAGGCACAGAGGAGAAAAGCGGAACGGAGGGGGAGAACGGAGGGGACAGAGAAGGAGGGGGGAACGGAGGGGACAGCGGGGAGGCACAGAGGAGGAAAGCGGAACGGAGGGGGAGAACGGAGGGGGACAGAGAAGGAGGGGTACCGCACTTCACTGCAGGCAAATCCCCCCGTGTTTCCCCGAAAGTAAGACATATGTCTTACTTTCGGGGTATGGCTTATATTAGCTGACCCCTCTGAAACTCCCGATACGTCTTACAATCGGGGGTGTCTTACTATCGGGGAAACACGGTAGTTATGGCAAAAAACAGAAGAACAAAACTCTAGAGAGGTCCAGGGACTACCGTGATAGGGTCACCAGGGCAAGACGCATGGACCACACCCAACTCGTTTCAGGAAATGCCTTCTTCAGGGATGTGTAGAGAAATTTTGCATCTATCTTTAAAAACAGACCAAAAATGATAATAAATAACATGTACAGAAAAAACATATGTATATACATGTATGCAGAATATGCAGCCATTAGTTATTCAAAAAGATATCTGAGTACAGGTATAAGAAAATGTAAAGGAACACTAAATGTTGCCAAAATAAATGCAAGTACATGTCACAGTCACAGAGTGATTTTGTAAAAACCTGACAGCCATGTCCCAACAATGATCCGATTGGTGCAGCCAAAAGCCTCCAGATGGAAACAACAGTAAGCAAAAATCGAGACCAGCATAGGATAAAGCACAGCCACAAGGCACACAGGTACTTGGGAGGGCTTCTTATAACACTAAGGAAATCCTCATGCTCTATTTAAACATAAGAAAAGATGAGTGTATAGGGGAGTATATATAGCAAGATATACCAAAGAGTTTTTGTATATTTTATTTTGACATAATTACAGCAAGTAGGTGTGTATATAAATGCATAGGCAGGGACCACAGTATATAATGTATACCATCCATATGGATGCTGCTAAAGGCAAAAGGGAAGTGCTGCTGGAATTAATGTCCAGGGCAGATGAAACACTTGGTATTGAAAATTGAGAGGTAGATTTGAGAATAGTGGGATAAAAGATATGTCTATGGAGCATGCAGGCAGCAAGAAATTAATAATAAGGGGGCAGTAAACGCCTAAATGAAAACAAATGTTACCTGATCAGGAAGGCGCTGGAACAATGCAAATTAGCCCCCCAGGAGAGGGACACACAGCATAGATGTAGCCAGACAAGTGGGAGATGGATGGAGTGTGGAGTTCTGAAGCACTAATTTTATAGTCCACAACAGGTGTGTGTGGCCAATCACTGCCAATCCCCCAATCACTGTGGCAGTACTTGGGAGGGCTTCTGGTGCAGCCTAGTGAGGCCTGGAAAGCACCGGTGCCACCCAGGTGCGTGGATTGTTTGTCTCCTCCTGCCATGCCACCCCTCCACATCCCTGCGAAGGCCTGGTGTGCTGCCCAGCAGAGACTGCTTACCTGAGCTGGCTGTGAACTCTTGGGGCCTAGTGTCTCCTGTCCTCTGCCACCCTTCTGCCTCAGTCATACTGCTCTGGGCCCTCCCCATCCTGGTGCTCCCAGCATCACATCCTCACCACCTTGTCTCTGCCTGTGTGTCTGTTGTGAAGTGAGGGGCTGCTGGCAAACACTGACGGCCTGTCCAGCGTGTACTCTCCTGGGGCTCAGCTTGGTCATCCTCAAACTGCCTCCTGTTCGCTCACCTGGGCACGGACAAATATCCCATATAGAGGGCTCCCGTGGTGAACTGTCAGATGTCCTCCTCCTCCTCCAAAAAGGGGAAGGGGTCCTCCAAAGCCACGAAGACCAACACACCGCACCGGCTACCACTGCCACCTTCCCCGCAAACGTACCCTGGTGAGGCTCCAATGGAGAAGGGGTCAGCCCCACTGCCTCAAGACGGTACGGCCATGATTCTTTCTGCGATTGAGCAAAGTAGGACCTCACTGCTGGTGCGCATCGACCACCTCGCTGAGGAGTGTAATCTCATATGGAACGACCTCGACAAAATAAGGGGGAGGATGACCGAAACGGAGTCCAGAGTATCAGCCACCGAAGATCTTACGGCCACCCATGCCGCCTCCATTGCTGAGCTGCAGCACACAGTACAGTCCCTTGTCGCAAGATCGGACAACGCCGAAAACAGGCTGAGGCGCAATAATATCAGAGTCCTGGGTCTGCCTGGGGGAGAAGAATGGGGCCACCCTGCTGTATTCGCGGAGGAGTTCTTTCAAAACCTACTGGGCTTCACGGATGTTCCCCCTACCTAGGTGGTTGAAAGGGCCCACAGGCCGTGCCATACCAGGGAATCTTCCCAGGCCTTTTTTGGTCCACTTCCATAACTATTGTGACAGGGACAGGATTCTCTCGGAAACCCGCAAACATCCCACCCTCAAACATTGCAACTCCTCTATTCTTCTTTTCTCTGACTTTTCGGCTGATCTGCAGAGAAAGAGAAAATCCTTCAATGATGTCCGCAGACGACTCAGAGATAAGAACATTAAATATGGCATGCTCTACCCAAGCTGCTTAAGAATCCAACATGAAGGAGCTTCTTTGACAGCCCAGCGGATGCTGACGACTGGCTGACCAGCTTGCGTTAAAAGTTTCTTCTCATGAATTCATCTGATGCACGGATCTTCCACATCCTTGTTTGCTCTATCCTACTAAACTATCTGTAAACGCCAGAGTAACCTCAAATGTACCTCTACACGTGACCCCCCACCAGGGTTTTTTTTCTTCCCTTTTTTTTTTTTCCTCTAAGGAGTGGAGGGCCTGGTGATATCCATCTATCTGGAGAAACTCCACTACCCGGAGGAACTAAACAACTGCTCCGAATCGCCTGGTCCCCCTTGCTGTGTTGAGATACACATCCCCTAACCCTCAACCTACCTACTGTAGGTTGAACACAAGCTGGGGTTATCCCAAGAACTTTGAGCCTCCAGTAGGAGACATCTACTATCAAGTTTAGGGTAAGAAACTGCCTTGGCGACAGTTGGGGTTATGCCAGGCGGTAGGGCGTTACTTGTACTTTTAGTTGGTTACCACACCTGCTCAGGTTCCACACCATCTCTCTTGCTAAAATATGTTGTCCTTATTTTGTTCTTTCCTTCTGTTCACCTCTTTCTTCTTCAGAATCCTTGGATGGCTGCATCATCTGGACTGCCTCTGCAACTGACCTATGGAGAGGACACTAATGGGTATGGGTTTTTTATGCTCCTACTGTCATTAAGCTTCACTTTTCTAAATGGGTATAAATTTAAAGTTGATATCTTGCAATATTAGAGGACTGAATGACAGGGTGAAAAGATCGTTGATGTTTAAATTCCTGCAGTCTCATAAACCTCACATTTTGTTTCTTCAAGAAACTCACCTACTGGGCAGCAAAATCCTAACGCTGAAGCGGGCATGGGTAAAACAAGGGTTTCATGCCACCTACTCCTCCTATGCGAGGGTCATAACTGTTCTACTGAGCCAGTGACTCCCTTGATCGGTAGAACAGGTTTTCATTGATCCGGGGGAAGATACCTCATTTTAATTCTTGAACTAATGATACTAACCCTCTTAGATCTGCCCCCCCGATTTGGCCCTTTTGGGCCGAGACTTTTGGTCTCCAAGAGGTTTGGCAGTGGAAACACCGGAGGATAGGACTTATTCACATATGTCAGCATCGCATAGATCAGGGTCTTGCATAGACTTATTGTTTGGGTCTGCTTCTGCTCTGTCTCAGGTTGGGGCAGTCTCCTATCTCCCAGCAGGTCTTTCAGACCACTCACCGCTGGAGCTGGGCTTGACTCTTGGTACCTCCCGTGAGCCGGGATGCTGGAGGCTAGCGTCCCATTGGATAGATAATCCTCAAATCCAGGAGTTAGTAGAGCCCAAGCTCACAGAATACTGGGCACTTAATGAGGGGTCTTCTTCCCTTGATGTGGTCTGGGAGGCGGGTAAGGCTCATGCCCGAGGGGAGTAAGTCTCCTCAATTAAGGCAGTGAAATCCGGCTTTGCGTCACGGACCTAACAATTGGAACAGTGTGAAGGGACAGCACTGGAACTTTTCACGGAGAGTCCAACACCCAAAAATTATTCTACTCTAGCCCAAGTGAGAAGAGATTTGAAGCTCCACTACACCTCGCTGGTGCAATCTGATGCACGGAAGTTTGCAGCCAAGCTTTTCAAATCAGGGGACAAAAATGGCAAACCACTGGCCAACCTGGTGGCAGAACCCACACTCCAAATGGTGATCCCTAGAATACAGACTTCCACTGGCTGCCAGGTTACAGATCCCAAAGGTATACTACGGGAATTTCATCTCTTTTATAATAAACTGTATGGTGATCCATTCTCTAACACGGTTGCCAGATAGCATGTATCGGGCACACATAGTGCTGCTGCCCAAACCAGGGAAGGACCCCACTTGCTGCTCATCCTATAGACCCATTTCATTGCTGAATTACGACCTTAAGATACTAACCAAAGTGCTAGCCAATAGACTCATGAAGGTCCTACCATCCTTTGTCAACATAGACCAGACTGGCTTCATGCCTGGCAAGTCCACGGACATAAACCTTAGACGAGTCTTTACGCATCTCCAGCTCCCACCTGAGGAGAATTCCTCCCGGGTCCTGGTATCCTTTGACATCGAAAAAGCTTTAAATACAGATAGATGGTCCTATGTGATGCAGGTTCTGGAAGGCTTTGGCTTTGGCCCAATTTTCCGGAAATGGATTGGCTTATTATACAATACTCCCACGGCCCAAATCAAACTAAATTGTAGGCTTTCGCCATCTTTTCCAATTAGGAGGGGGACAAGACAGGAGTGTCCTCTTTTCCCTGCGCTGTTTGCCCTGGCAATGGAGCCTTTGGCTGAGGCCTTATGGAGATCGAGAGAGGTGTCTGGAATCCAGGTTGGTTCGGTGGTCGAGAAACTAGCATTGTACGCGCATGATTTAAACCTCTTCGGGACCCTGGTCCCTCGCTTTCCAGGGCGCTTCAGCTTCTGGACCACTTTGAGACTCTCTCTGGCCTCCGAACCAACTGGAGCAAATCACTTATTCTACCCATAGATCCCGGGGCATAGAGGCTGAGTGACCCTGCTTCACCTCTACAATGGGCAAGCACCATTAAGTATCTAGGAATCAATATCTCTTCCAATACCCAGGACTTTAGCAATCTTAACTTATCCCCAGTGCTGCAGTGGTGTAAACTGAAACTGAAGGCCTGGTCGAACCTCCCATTATCACTGATAGGGGAAACTACTCCCGGTCTTGCTGTATATTTTACGACACTCCCGGGTCTGGATACCTAAGACTCTTTTCCGGCAATTGGATTCCACAGTGGCCTCCTTCTTATGGCAATCACACCCGGCTAGATTCAGTAAGAAAATCTTGCATAGGCCCTGGACACACGGGGGACTTGCCTGCCCAGACACCTACTATTTAGCGGCAATGCTCACTCATGCACATAAATGGCTGGTCTCGGATGACACCAATGCGTCAGTCATCCTAGAGGAAGCACAACTGGGATCCTTTGAGGCCCTTCGCAACGCCCTTTATAGAGGGTCGGGGGGTTCTCCAGTACCTTTAACACTGGCTATGAAATTGATTATTAAGGCATGGCACACGGTAGTGATTAAACCTAATTTGGTAAAGGCCAAATGGTCCCCGAATACACCACCTTGGTGTAACTCAAGGTTGAAGGAATTCAACTCTCGGGGGCGTGGCCGGATGTAATCGAGGCAGCACGCGTCTCTGAGGAGCTCCACACATCCTGAGCAAATCCTGTGGTTTGGAGTGTACCTTTATAATTTTAACATATACCAGCACCTGGGGGAAGGTGAGAGGAGCGGGACCATGCCTTCTTCGACCTCTAAGAAGGCACAGCAGCCGCACAAAGAGCAGAGACAGACGCACTCGGTAAGGGAAGCTGAGCGAGACTCCGCCCCCGCCATCTTGTCTGCACGGAGGTCAGAACAGCGCGCCACGCACAAGACAACAAACATGGCGCTGACAGGGGGTTCGGAGGAGACTAAGGCTGCCCAAGAAATAGTGGAAGAACAGATGATTGCTGTGGATGCCGACGCGATCACCCGGCCGATCCTAGAAGCCATCAACATGAGTAAGTTAGAACTTATGGGGCACATAGATCACTTATCGTCAGAGTGCACTTTAATAAGACACGACCTGGATAAAATCAGGGGCAGGCTCACTACAGTCGAAGACAGGGTATCAGAGATGGAAGACAATTCTCACACCGAGGGCACACACATAGCTGAACTCCGTGATCTGGTGAAATCCCTACAACAAAGAGCAGATGACGCGGAAGACCGTCAAAGGAGGAACAATGTTAGGGTGGTGGGCCTGCCTGAAGGAGCTGAGGGGGAGAAGCCTACACTTTTTGCTGAGACACTATTTAAACAATTGCTTTCTTTGGAGGATTTACCCCGCACCTATGTGGTGGAGAGAGCGCACAGATCCCCACAGGGAGAAGACCTCCAGGTGCATACCCCAGACCCTTCCTGGTCAGATTCCTAAACTATAGGGAACCTGTCATCGGGAACAGATCACTGTTCCCGATGACAGGGAACAGAAGGTTCCTGTTATGTCACTAGGCAGAACAGGGAAATGCTTTGTTTACATAAGCATTTCCTCATTCTGCCTCTCCTCGCCGTGATCACGGGCCACTGGCAGACATTGAGTTTGCGGGAACCCGCGGGCATGTTCCCACGGTGCGCGCGCCCACTGGCCGGCTTTGAAGGAGGAACGTACGGGTACACCCATTTGCCCACCCGTGCCATTCTGCCGACGTATATCAGCGTGCAGCGGTCGGGAAGTGGTTAAGCTCTGAAACCCCGGTTGAGCCAATTCGTTTTCAGAATTAGTTTCGTATCTTCGGCATTTGTTGCTTGTATTTGTTGGTCCGGATGGATTTGAAAAATGTTGCGGTTTTTCCAGACGATTGCTACATATTCAATATATTATCGAATCAGACAGAAAGAATCAATATTTTCGGACTCTAGTCCAACCCACCAAGAGAAATCATATGAGCTGAGTGGACAACATCGACTGACATCATGTTCATCCAAATTAACAAATTGAACGAAATTCGGATCCATCTGTTATCCAAATACGAATTATCCAACAAATTTGAAAATATAATAAAATTTCTAATGGGCCCAAACCACTATCACATCATGTGATGTCATACGAATAAAACAAATGCATTTGTTAATTTCGTTAGAACTTTTTTCGGATTCATTGACATTCATTAGCATGCCCATTCAGAGATTTGTATACATCTGAATCTCCAAAAATTAAATTTTCATCTGAAAAATAAATCGTAATGAAATGAAACACACATGTCTACACAGGAGACAAGACATTTTGCCTTGTCATGCAGTGGGTCTGCGCTGGAATAACCACCCAGTGTAATCCCACCACATCTGGTTTGAATGGATCTTAAATCGCTTCAGCCCAACTTTTTAAGACATGTACCTCTGTCACACTGCTAAGCAAAAAAGTGACAACCTGCTGAATTCCAGGTATATTTTTTATTGCATAGTTACATTGGTCCAACTTGTCCAATGTAAGTATGCCTGTGCCAAAGCTTTGAACTGCTGGGAAAGTGCAAAATCACTGTAGTAGTCGCCGCTACTACAGTGATCGCCACTGTCTTCCGTGCCCTGCGCCAAGTGGCTGTCCTGCTGAATAGTACCTACAATGAATGCATAGCATTCTCTGTTTGGATGAGATTGCGATGCCATTGCCTTTCCACCTTGACCAATCAAAAAATCTTTAAGAAGGATTCAACACATTTGTGACTATGTAACTTTTCAATAAAAACCATACCTGGAGTTCAGCTTTAAAATTTCTCATGTTACAGTGTTAATGAATTATTAGTTTAGGGGTAATTGACAAACAAGCTGTAAAATGCGTGTGAGCCATCTTCCTGGCTATGCAGTGTCTCCCTATAATATTCAATTCTCCGCTGTTCTCAGTGATTTGATTGTACTCTGCTAGATCTGTGCAATGAATACTAAACCAGCAAGATATATGTAGTGACACCTATTCTGATTGCATCAATAGTACCTGTATTACCAGAATTGCATTCTCTATATGTAAAGCTGATGGAGCCCTCCCAGCTATAAATTACACCCTGCACAAGCCTGGCTTGCCAGTAGTTGCAAACCCTGATCATATATCAAATATAATTGTGCATCTGATTGCACAATCACTACATCTTTCAGTGCATTACTTTTCTACTTTTAGATGCACTAACCTTCAACATGTTGTAAGTTCATGAATATCCAGTATGCAAACTACTGTATACAAGCTTTTGTTTGCTCCAGATCATTGGCTCAATAATGATGCTAGAGGAAAAGCAAACTACACTGCTGTGCGAAAGTTTTAGGCAGGTGTGCAAAAATGCTGTAAATTAAGAATACTTTCAGAAATAGAAGTGTTTATTTTTATAAATTAACAAAATGGAAACTAAATGAACAGAAGAGAAATCCAAATCAAATCTATATTTGGTGTGACCACCCTTTTCCTTCAAAATGGCATAAATTCTTCTAGGTACACTTGCACACAGTTTTTGAAGGAGCTCGGCAGGTAGGTTGTTCCAAACATCTTGGGAACTAACCACAGATATTCTGTGAATTCAGGCTGCCTCAAATCCTTCTGTCTCTTTATGTAATCCCAGACAGACTCATTGATGTTGAGATAATAGCTCTGTGGGGCCCAAGCCATTACTTCCAGAATTCCTTGTTCTTCTTTACACTGAAGATAGTTCTTAATGACATTGGTTTTATGTTTGGAGTCGTCGTCCTTCTGCAGAATACATTTGGGGCCAATCACACACCTCCCTGATGGTAAAGTATGATGAATAAGTATCTCCCTGTTTTTGTTAGCATTGAGGACAACATTGATCCTGAAAAAATCTCCAACACAATTTGCTGAAATACAGTGCCAAACTTGCAAGGAACCTCCACCATGCTTCACTATTGCCTGCAGACACCCATTATTGTACTGCTCTCCAGCCTTTTGGTGAACAAACTGCCTCCTGATTAGTGATGAACCGAACACCCCCCTGTTCGGTTCGCACCAGAACATGCAAACAGGCAAAAAATTTGTTTGAACACGCGAATACCGTTAAAGTCTATGGGACTCGAACATGAATAATCAAAAGTGCTAATTTTAAAGGCTTATATGCAAGTTATTGTCATAAAAAGTGTTTGGGGACCTGGGTCCTGCCCCAGGGGACATGTATCAATGCAAAAACAAGTTTTAAAAACGGCCGTTTTTCGGGAGCAGTGATTTTAATAATGCTTAAAGTGAAACAATAAAAGTGTAATTTCCTTTAAATTACCTGGGGGATGTCTATAGTATGCCTCTAAAGGGGCGCATGTTTCCCGTGTTTAGAAAAGTCTGACAGCAAAATGACATTTCTAAAGGAATAAAAGTTATTTAAAACTACTCGCGGCTATAATGAATTGTCGATCCAGGAATACACATAAAAGTTCATTAATAAAAACAGCATGGGATTCCCCCACAGGGGAACCCCGAACCAGAAGAAAAAAAAATGCGTGGGGATCCCCCGAAATTTCATACCAGGCCCTTCAGGTCTGGTATGGGTATTAAGGAGAACTCTGCGTCAAAATTTTTTAAAAAAATGGCGTGGGGGTCCCCCTCAAAATCCATACCAGACCAATTAGGTCTGGTAAGGATTTTAAGGGGAACCCCGTGCCAAAATTTTTTAAAAAATGGCGTGGGGGCCCCCCTAAAAATCCATACCAGACCCTTATCCAAGCACGCAACTTGGCAGGCCGCAGGAAAAGAGGGGGGACGAGAGAGCGCCCCCCCTCCTGAACCATACCAGGCCACATGCCCTCAACATTGGGAGGGTGCTTTGGGGTAGCCCCCCAAAGCACCTTGTCCCCACGTTGATGGGGACAAGGGCCTCATCCCCACAACCCCTGCCCGGTGGTTGTGGGGGTCTGTGGGAGGGGGCTTATCAGAATCTGGAAGCCCACTTTAACAAGGGGACCCCCAGATCCCACCCCCTCTGTGTGAAATGGTAATGGGGTACAAAAGTACCCCTACCATTTCACAAAAAAAGTGTCAAAAATGTTAAAAATGACAAGAGACAGTTTTTGACAATTCCTTTATTTAAAGTCTTCTTCTTTCCATCTTCTTCAGGTCTTCTTCCTTCCTTCTTAATTCGGTTTCTTCCTCCATCTTCTTCTTCCTCTGGTTCTTCCTCCGATCTTCTGCTTCTTGCTCTGATGTTCTCGTCCGGCATCTTCCTCCGTGGCTTTTTCTTCCCCGCTTCGGTCACCCGGTGATCCTGCCCCCCTCTTATGCATGGGGACTTGACGGGGACTTCTCTATGGCTTTCCCCGAGACGTCAGAGGGGGGCGGGGCACCCGTTACGTAACTGTGTGACATGAGTTCGACTCTAACTCGAAGCTCATCCCTGCTCCTGATACAGACAAATATTTAACATTTTGATTCATCAGTCCAGAGCAACTGCTGCCATTTTTCTGCATCCAAGTTCCTATGTTTTTGTGTTGAGTGGTTTAGCCTTTTTTCTATGTCTAAAGCATGGCTTTTTGGCCACAATTCTTCCATGAAGACCACTTATAGCCAGACCCAGGTCCCCAAACACTTTTTATGACAATACCATGCATATAAGCCTTTAAAATTAGCACTTTTGATTTCTCCCATAGACTTTTAAAGGGTGCGAACACCCCAAATTGTTCGCTGCGAACTGGCGAACAGCCGATGTTCGAGTCGAATGTGAGTTCAACTCGAAGCTCATCCCTACTCCTGATACAGACAAATATTTAACATTTTTATTCATCGGTCCAGAGCAACTGCTGCCATTTTTCTGCACCCCAGTTCCTATGTTTTTGTGCAAAGTTGAGTGGTTTAGCCTTTTTTCTATGTCTGAGGCATGACTTTTTGGCCACAATTCTTCCATGAAGACCACTTATGGCCAGACTTCGCGGGACAGTAGATGGACATACCTGGGTCCTACTGGTTTCCACCAGCTCTGCACTGCTGGACATCTTTCGATGTTGAAGGGAAGTAAGCATGATGTGGCTTTCATCTGCTGCATTAAATTTCCATGGCCGACCACTGTATCTACAGTCTTCAACATTGCCCATTTCTTTGTGCTTCTCCAAAAGAGCTTGAACAGCACATCTTAAATCCCCAGTCTGCTTTGAAATCTTTGCCTGGGAGAAACGTTGTTGATGCAGTATAACTACCTTGTGTCTTGTTGCTGTGCCCGTATGTGCCATGGGGTATGGCCTGTGACATGAAACTGTCTTCCACAACTTCACCTTAGTAGCAGAGTTTGGCTTTCCTCACCCAATTTCCATTCACTTTAATGCATTTCAACAAAATGATTTTTTTTGTTGAAATCTCCTGTTTTTCACAAATAATTTGGGGAGATTTGTAGTCTCAATTTCACTTTTCCTTACTTATGATTTATTTAAAAATATATACACATATTAGAGCTCACACATGTAAATGCTTGCATCTTCAATCAAGTGAATCAATAATCTGCAGTCATGTGGGAGATTTTGTATTTGCATGACTGTCTCAACTCACTCCTTAGGTAAATGCAAGCTACATGCAATTACAATGTTTGTCAGTGCTACTAATGCCGCGTACACACGAGCGGACTTTACAGCAGACTTTGCCCAGCGGACGGGATTTCGTCGGACAATTCGATCGTGTGTGGGCTCCAGCGGACTTTGTTTTCTCAAAAGTTGAAGGAACTTAGATTTGAAATATGTTTTAAATCTATCCATCGAACTCGAGTCCGGTCGAAAAGTCCGCTCGTCTGTATGCTAGTTCGACGGACAAAAAGCCACGCTAGGGCAGTTATTGGCTACTGGCTATGAACTTCCTTGTTTTAGTCCGGTCATATGTCATCACGTACGAATTCGACAGACTTTGGTGCATTGTGTGTAGGCAAGTCCGTTCATTCGGAAAGTCCGTTATAAAGTCCGTCAAAAAGTCCGCCAGAAAAAGTCTGCCGTAAAGTCCGCTTGTGTGTACAGACTGCAGAAAGCTGTGTCCCTGCATCCTCTGAAATGCACTTCAGCCTTCACTCATGCTATATTCTTATTTCAACCAGTGTTAACAATGGAGGTAAAATAATGCTAAAAAGTAGCCACCAGGATGCTCCTCTGAAAGAAGCCATGAAGAGGATTAATTGTTTAAAATACCATGTAACTTTTTTAAACAAATCAAACTAAAAATTGCTGAAAAATAGGATTTATCTTCTGCTTTCTGAAGGATGGTGTCTCAAATCTTCACTCTGTTTCAGAAATTCAAGCACCATTGCTACCCAACACCTCTGGGGATGTCAGATAATGTGTCCTATGTTGGCTGGTGTGGCAGCATGTACAGATCCCTACTTCACTACAGAACATAGTAACAGCAGAGAAGTTTATGGGAGGAACCATAGTGACCACTGGAAGACACACTGTGCAACACATTCTAGGCAGCACCTAGAGCTTTGCAAGAGAATGAATCATCATTACAGTGGGGTTTGTTTACTAAAGCAGGAGAGTGCAAAATCAGGTTCACTTCTGCATAGAAACCAATTAGCTTCCAGGTTTTATCGCCAAAGCTTAATTGAACAAGCTGAGGTTAGAAGCTGATTGGTTACTATGCAGAAGTGAGCCTGAGTTTACACTCTCCAGCTTTAGTAAATAAACCCCAGTGTCTACTGGAAAGACGAGTATGTGGTTCATTTAGTCTGGACAACAAATTACAATATCTAATGTAGCACCCTCTACTGCAGTGGTCATCAACCCTGTCCTCAGGGCCTACTAACAGGCCAGGTTTGCAAGATAACTGAAATACTTCACAGGTGAAATAATTTGCTGCTCAGTGATTGCAGTGTTCTAGTCTGCATCTCCCCAAGGTAATACATAAAACCTGGCCTGTTAGTGGACCCTGAGGACAGGGTTGATGACCACTGCTCTAGTGTAAAGTGCTAAATAGTGTACATAGGTTGTTTTTTTTCAGTGTAGGTAAATTGTTTGGCTTGGATTCAAGCCAAGCCTGTATTGAATCTGGGTCAGGGTAAGTGACTCAGGGAGGCTGGATGACTCATCAGGCAGCACCTCTGGTACCTTCCCCTACTTGCTTGAATCTTGGAGATGCTTCCAGAAGAATGGGAAGGAGGTTGGGAGGAGCTGCCTGGAGTGTTGAGGAGGGCCCAAGCCAATCCACAGCAAATTAGCTAGCAGGGGGTAGGCAGGTCAGCAGGGGCAGTGTGGAGTTTGGGTGGAAGTGGAGATGGAGTGCTGTGGAGGCTCTTAAGGGTAGCCCCCTAGTCTAGGGGGGTTGACCTCGGGCCTGGGGTTTAGGTGCTGGAGGGATAATCCCAAGACACACAGAAGAGTCCTGTCCAGAGGTACGGGAGCAAGAGTGAGGACAGCAGGAGCCAGCTAGCATGTCTGGGAGATCTCCAGGGAGAAGACAGCTGGGTGGCTGGTGAGTGTGACAGTTTGGGAGGATTGTGGGAAGTAGCCAGGAGGGCTAGTGAAGGAGAGCTAGTGAAAAGGCAGCTGCAGCCAGGCTGGCTGGTAGTGCCTGAAGAGGTGGTGCTGAGATCAGTAGCCACAGGAATGTAGCTGGACACTGGACTTTTTCTCTACACATCAAAGGGGCATGTGGTCCCTGCCTGTAAAGGGCTTTTGCTTGATCTGGCTAAGTGCCTTGACAGATTCACTAAACAGTGTTCCAGCTGGGTCTGTGTTTCTGCAAGCAAGTGGTGTGCTGGAGGAAGAGGAGTGTATACAGAGAGTGTAAATAATTAAAGTGTCCCTGAAGAAGTTTTGTTCCAGTCCAGTGGGTATCCCATAATTATCCCATCCCCATCCAAGTTGCTGGGCTGTTTCCTGTCTCAAGCGAGCCTGTGAAAATTTGGTGTGCCTGGCTGGGCAGTGTGGGGGATCCCTAAATACCAGCTGCTCCTATGGGGATGCGCTCACTAGGAACAGGGTTTACAGTAGTCTCAGTAGCCACTGTGCATACACTACCTTCTTTGCCTCCCATTAAAACTAAACATGATTGCTCTCAGGCACCCTCTTACACCCTTTAGCTGTCTGTTTCATTAAACACTTTTAAACTGCTTAAAGCATATCTATTGTCTGGTCAACATAGATGGGATCACTCCAGAACTGGATCAGAGACCTAAGAGAAGAGACTTGCCAATTGGCTGACTTGAGATCAAGATGTCTTATCTTACTGCCAATTACACAGTGAATCAAAGCAAAGGCTTTCGAAGGAGACAGATGGAAGGATGTGTGTATTAATCTCTGTCCTCTTTTATCCCTGTCTGAAACCACTAAGGTGATGTATGGGGCCAGAGGAGAAAGAATTCCACTGTATTTTGTGGAAGTAAAGGTAAGTGAGTTAGGGGAAGCAAAGTGAGCTCATGGTATTGTTCCTGCATTTTATTCACCACTGGCCATTTGTTACTCACACCATACTGTCCTGATATTCTGTTATTTGCCCAAGTATTACCACCATTGCCCATTTATTGTGCATGTATCATCATGATTGCCCATTTGTTGCCCACCATGGCCACCATTACTTATTTATTGCTCCATATTGTCCATCTATAATTACTAATCGCATCTCTACTAAAAAGGAGACTTGCAATATCATATTTTCATGCATGTACAGGGAAAGGATCACACTCTTTTAATGGAGAGTGAAAAACACTCCAAAAATCACAGAGATTTTCTGTAATGTTGGAAAAACAAAGAAATCACAAAAACGTTTGGTGAGCACATATTCCTTGTCACTTGCAGATTGACATTGCCCAGTTATTGCCAGGAATGCTTAGATTCTCTTTGGATACAGAAATTGTGGTGCTTCTTTCTTCTGCTGTTCTTAATGCATTTTGCATAGCAGTTTTGCTTTAAATATGCATTTATTTGAATGTCGTACTTGTATTTTTATAGCTGATGTGGTCTGTATATGTATTTGTGTGTGTGTGTTTAGAAATACAAAGTATAGCTTTAAAGACAGGAATTAAGTTATAGAAAAGAGCAGCAATGCCACTTTGAATTAGGCTTTTGGTCAACCAAATTAAATTTTCCAGTGTGTACGAGAATACTTCTAAATATATTCCATGTGACTACTTCCAGGAACATCTGTAATTTGGTAATTACAGCAGGCTTTAACAAAGCATGAGACTTGTAGTGATCATGATAATTATCTCTCATGCTTTCACATCTTGATGATTAGAACAATTAATACAAATCTGTCAACATACTATTGTAGCAGAACAAGAACTACAAAAGATGTACTACTGACAGATACTTGACTGATTCCAAGTTTTTTCAGCTTAACAATAAGGTAAACTGATTCCCCCTAGTGGAGGAATCATGAATTCACACATTCCTGCTGCAACTTTTAGTTAAAGTTTAATAGGAAATTATAAATGATATTTTAGATCTTTATTTTGGTTGAGGCAGTAGCACCATTGTCCCTGCATGCCCCAGATCTTTTGTTGCATTCCCTAGGTATTAAGCCTGTAAAAACCATTAAACTATTTTAGTTTAAAACTGTTATCTGCCCCCAATAACATAATTTCATTGTAGGGTCACCTAGAGTAATATAGTTATACAGGTGCTGGAAACATACTCTTCTGTTATATGTATTTATTTAATAAAGACGTCCTCTATCACCAGTAATGACCTTGGCCTCTGGTCAGCTCTACAAGGAATCTCAGCTACTCCCAAGCTGCTGCTGTCAACCCCCAATACAAAGGTGAATAAAATGTTAATGAAAAGGTGTTATGTAATATACCACACTGTACATGGGGTCTACAGGTTTTAACTGCTTCTGCTGCAACACATAAATCCAACCTGACTATCACAAACATCCTGATTTCTGAACCTAAAGCGGTATTAAATCCAAAAAACAAAAATGTATTATATTGCAGTTTCCCAATTCTTAGAAGTGACGGCTGCATTACTTATCTTTTTTTTCAGGCCTTTTTGCTTTATTTCACCTGCTGATCCATCCAGTAACACACTTCATGTCTTAACCACTTAAGGATAGAGCCTCATTTTGAGGTTTGGTGTTTACAAGTTAAAATCAGTTTTTTTTGCTAGAAAATTACTTAGAACCCCAAACATTATATATTTTTTTTCTAACACCCTAGAGAATAAAGTGGCGGTTGTTGCAATACTTTCTGTCACACCATATTTTGCGCAGCGGTCTTTTTTTGGAAAAAAATACACTTTTTTGAATTAAAAAATAAGGCGAAAGTAAAGTTAGCCCAATTTTTTTTATATTGTGAAAGATAATGTTAAGCTGAGTAAATTGATACCCAACATGTCACGCTTCAAAATTGCGCCCGCTCGTGGAATGGCGACAAAATTTTACCTTTAAAAATCTCCATAGGCAATGTTTAAAAAATTCTACAGGTTGCATATTTTGAGTTACAGAGGAGGTCTAGGGCTAGAATTATTGTTCTCGCTCTAACGATTGCAGCGATACCTCACATGTGTGGTTTGAACACCATTTTTATTCGCGGGCGCTGCTCACGTATGCGTTCGCTTCTGCACATGAGCTTGTCGGGACGAGGCGCGGTAAAAAATTATTTTTTATTCATTTTTTTATTATTTATTCTACTTCTTTTTTTTTTACACACTGTTCTTTAAAAAAATTGTGTCACTTTTATTCCTATTACAAAGAATGTAAATATCCCTTGTAATAGGAAAAAGAATGACAGGACCTCTTAAATATGACATCTGGGGTCAAAAAGACCTCATATGTCATATTTACACTACAATGCAATAAAAAAATAAATAAAATGTCATTTGAAAAAAAAATTTTTTTTAAATGTCCCTTAAAAAGCTATGGGCGGAAGTGACGTTTTGATGTCGCTTCTGCTCTGCAATGGTATGGAGCAGGGGTCATCTTCCCCTCAATGTAAATATCCCTTGTAATAGAAAAAAAGCATGACAGGACCTCTTAAACATGAGATCTGGGATCAAAAAGACCTCAGATCTCATATTTACACTAAAATGCAATAAAAAAATAAATAAAATGTCATTTGAAAAAAAAGAAATTTTAAATGTCCTTTTAAGAGCTATGGGCAGAAGTGACGTTTTCGTCGCTTCTGCCCTGAAATGGTATGGAGCCAAGCGGGGGGGCATCTTCCCCTCAGTCAGCTCCATACCACAGACCGAGAAGGATCCGATTGCCTCTGCCGCTACACATGGCTCCGCTAAGGGCACCGGAGCGCGGTGGGAGGGGTGGGTCTCTCCCACCACCGATAAAAGTGATCTAGCAGCGAATCTGCCACAGATACCACTTTTATCTGAAAGCCGACCGCCCGCTGAAGAAGAGGATACCGGGGTTATGACAGTTAGCTGCTGCCATAACAACAATATTCCTCTTCAAACAGCCGACGTATAATGATGGTGGGCGGTCGGCAAGTGGTTAAGCCCCATAGACACACGGGCTGAATGTCGGGCGCCATCAGTCGGTTCAATAGAAACTGGTCAACATATGGCCTGTGTGTACTGCAGCTGGTCCGGTCCTAAACCATTTCACAATATATCACTCACGTTCACAAATTTTATGCCTAGTATCCCGAGTTAAAACAGCCCTGCCACTAGCCAATGTTATACTGTTTCATCATTGCAGTCTACTAATTCTTCCATTTCTACTAATTCTTCTGTCTGTGCTATTTGTTTCTAGTACATTTTGACCTAGTCCTACTCATTAAAACTGCCTTGTTTTTGACTACTTTTTACACTGCCTTACTATCTTCAATCCCTAGTTATAAAGGAGTATTTGTTAAAAATTAGCCAGCCACAGGACAGTTATTTATCAGCAAGAACAAAAAGAGCCTCAGCGAACCGCGGTCTGATTTCTATTTATTGATTAAAACAGACCTAGTACCTCTTGATGAAAAAGCATGTGTCACTGGTAAAGCTACCTGACAAAAAAACATTTTTTACTGAACTGAATCCTATCAGTGTACTGCAGCTGTATGTAGGCAAAGGTAACTGTTAAAGAAAAATAATTAAATCCACAGTCAAATATGCGCTGCTAGGCTAAGCTGTCACTGATGCTGTACATAAAAACATCATACTTTTCTCTAACACCACATTAAGCTTTAAAGTGTAACTAAACCCCAAAAAAATATATATATATACAGTATATTGCAGCTCACTAGCCACTGGATGTGGTGGCTATTTGTTTTCTTTTTTTCAAGCCACTCTTCAACAGCGGCATTGTTAATCAGTGGAGAGAGTGGTGTTAAATGGACTAGTAGATTTAGATGGACTTTACAAAAGTAGCTAAAAATGTACCAAATTTTTCCATGTATAAGATGCTACTTTTTTCTAAAATCGTTAGACAAAAAATCGAACAGTGTCTTATACACGGACAGTCAGCCGAGGAGAGACCTGCGTCGGTGCGTGGCTGTCCATACCTTGTCAAACAGACTTCTTCCAATCAGGAGCCTTGTCACTGATGTCAGCTGATGCCGTAATTGAAGGTGGAGGTGGAGAGTGTGCGCAGATGCGATCCCATTGGAGGTGGAGAGTGCGCAGATGCAACAAGGACCGGAGCGTTCTGAGCCCATAAAGATGTCAGAAAATAAAAAAATAAATACCGATAAGCGATTGTCTTACTCTGCAAAATTCAAGCTGAATGTAATCAGCTATGCAAAAGAGCATGGAAATAGAGCTGCAGAGAGACAGTTTGGACGTCCTCCCACTGAGTGTATGATCAGCAATGCCATGGACGGAACTGAGGATTAAGGATGAGCCGAACACCCCCCTGTTCGGTTCGCACCAGAACATGCGAACAGGAAAAAAGTTTGTTCGAACACGCGAACACCGTTAAAGTCTATGGGACACGAACATGAATAATCAAAAGTGCTAATTTTAAAGGCTTATATGCAAGTTATTGTCATGAAAAGTGTTTGGGGACCCGGGTCCTGCCCCAGGGGACATGGATCAATGCAAAAAAAAGTTTTAAAAACGGCCGTTTTTTCAGGACCAGTGATTTTAATAATGCTTAAAGTCAAACAATAAAAGTGTAATATCCCTTTAAATTTCGTAGCTGGGGGTGTCTATAGTATGCCTGTAAAGGGGCGTGTGTTTCCCGTGTTTAGAACAGTCTGACAGCAAAATGACATTTCGAAGGAAAAAACCCATTTAAAACTACTCGCGGCTATTGCATTGCCGACAATACACATAGAAGTTCATTGATAAAAACGGCATTTGAATTCCCCACAGGGGAACCCCGGCCAAAATTTAAAAAAAAAATGATGTGGAGTTCCCCCTAAACCCGCGCCAAAAAAAACAAAAAAAAATGGCGTGGGGTCCCCCCAAAAATCCATAACAGACCCTTATCCGAGCACGCAACCTGGCAGGCCACAGGAAAAGAGGGGGGGGGTGAGAGTGCGCCCCCCCTCCTGAACCATACCAGGCCACATGCCTTCAACATTGGGAGGGTGCTTTGGGGTAGCCCCCCAAAACACCTTGTCCCCATGTTGATGAGGACAAGGGCCTCATCCCCACAACCCTGGCTGGTGGTTGTGGGGGTCTGCGGGCGGGGGGCTTATCGGAATCTGGAAGCCCCCTTTAACAAGGGGACCCCCAGATTCCGGCCCCCCCCTGTGTGAAATGGTAAGGGGGTACTTACCCCTACCATTTCACTAAAAAACTGTCAAAAATGTTAAAAATGACAAGAGGCAGTTTTTGACAATTCCTTTATTTAAATGCTTCTTCTTTCTTCTATCTTCCTTCATCTTCTTCTTCTTCTGGTTCTTCCTCCGGCGTTCTCGTCCAGCATCTCCTCCGCGGCGTCTTCTATCTTCTCCTCCTCGGGCCGCTCCGCACCCATGGGATGGGGGAGGCTCCCGCTCTTCTCTTCATCTTCTTCTTCATCTTCTTCTCTTCTTCCTTCTTCTCTTCTTCTCTTCTTCTCTTCTTCTCTTCTTCATTTTCTTCTCCGGGCCGCTCCGCACCCATGTTGGCATGGAGGGAGGCTCCCGCTGTGTGACGGCGTCTCCTCGTCTGACGGTTCTTAAATAACGGGGGGCGGGGCCACCCGGTGACCCGGCCCCCCCTCTGACGCACGGGACATCCCTGTGGCATTCCCCGTGACGTCACAGGGAAGTCCCGTCAAGTCACCATGCGTCAGAGGGGGCGGGGTCACCAGGTGCACTTGGAAGTGCAGTTGCTGTATATCTGAGGGGAAGATCTGAAATGAGGGGAAGCTCTGCTGATTTCTATCATCCAATCACGTGCCAGCAAAAACACTGTTTTTTACTTTCCTTGCATGTCCCCCTCAGATCTACAGCAGCTGCACTTCCGAGTGCACTTGCAGTGCACTTGTAGGGCACAGTGGCTTTGCCTTTAGTAAATCAACTCCATAGTGTCACTTTAAGGCATCCGCTAATCATGTCGCTCTCAAAGTCCTCCATGGCAATGTCCAGCTTCCCATGTCTTTTTTCCGTTGACTTCAAAGGGATTCTTCAAATTTCAAACAGGATTTGCTGAACCAATGATTAATCATACCCGAGCAGATTCGCTCATCCCTACATACAGTAAACTATCGCAATCAATCATCAGATCTCAGTTAACTGCATCAGATGTGTTAACATATTGGTTATTGCACTTTATGGGCTGTTACTCTTTATGTTGACTTACTGAATTTGGCTGTATATTTTCAACAGTGATGTATATTGCTTTACAAGTTCTCTGAAAACCTAATGGACGATTGCAGCTTAAGAAAAATATAATAAAGTAAATTCTCCAGCAGCTCGATCTTGGAGTTGGGTGTTTCAGCTGCATTGCTAGTACTTCTCAAATCTTACTATTAGGCTATGCTTCCACTATTCGTGTCCCCAAAGTCGTGTGATTTTGCCACAATTTTTTACCGCGATTTGAAGCAATACCTGTGTCTATGGACCTCAAGTCGCATCAAAGTGGGACCAAAGTAGTGCAGGGACTACTTTGAAGTCGCTGCTACTTGAAGTCGCACAGATATGAACGGTACTCATTGGAAATCATGGGGTACGACTTGTCATGCGACTTTTCAGTCCCAAGTCGCATGAAAAGTCGCACTAGTGGAAACATAGCCTTAATGAAATGGTATATCAAAAAATAGTAGGTTGCCTGTAAGGAATTTCTGACGATTATGTCCTTCATAATTGGAAGGTGTGTCTATTTTTTTGTCACTTTCCTAATCAAACTTTAAACTGTAAAATGTAGCCACCTAAGTTTTTTGAAACCTATATTAAAGCAATTCTATTTAAACTACAACTATAAATGTGACAGTAAGCATTCAATTTTTATAAATTTTCTGTTAGGCCTTGAACAGACACGCTCCAAAAGGAGGCACTCTGCACTTTTATGATCTTTCAATTCCTAAGCAAATGCCCTCCCAAGCATGCCTTTATGATTAATCCCTATACTAGGGTGAAACATGTGAGTGGAGCCTGTGCCTGGTGTGCTATTGGCAGGCCCGGATTTACTCCCTTTGCCGCCCCAAGGCCGAGTCCTTTAATGCCGCCCCCCCCCACACACACACGCACACGCACACACGCACACACACGCACACACACCACCATTCTCGTCCTTTATCGATGACTGCTACAATAGAGCAATTAAAAACATATCTCCACACACGAAAACACTGAAAATAACTGGCTTTAATTGTACAGACTGAAAATACTCTGTAATGCAGAAAATGCCTTTTAAAGATCATAGTAGTAAGAAACTCCCTAAAATTTTTTAGTTCTAACTTTTTTTTTGGCAAACTCATCGATAATATCTTTGAAGGACAAAGTATTTAAAAGTTCTGACTCAATAGGAAGTAAAGCTAAACTGTTAGGTCTTTCTTGACCCAAAGATGATCGTAAATAGTTCTTTATGCGAATACATTTCATTCATTTTTATGCACCACAGCTCAGTTGCAGTGCATAGAAACAGTATGCATTTTGCACCACACTGCTCAGCCCTTTTACATCAGTGTCCTCAGTCCCCCCTTTACATCACGACCCCCTTTTACATCAGTGTCCTTAGCCCCCCCTTATGTCACATCCCCCCTGCCTCATTACAAACCCCCCATTACAGACTGACCCATCACAGACTGACCCCCCCATCACAGACCCTCCCATCACAGACTGACCCCCCCAAATCACAGACCCCTCATTACAGACTGACCCCCCATCACAGACCCCCCCATTACAGACTGACCCATCACAGACCCCCCCCATTACAGACTGACCCATCACAGACCCCCCCATCACAGACCCCCTCATCACAGACCCTCCCATCACAGACCCTCCCATCACAGACTGACCCCCCAAATCACAGACCCATCATTACAGACTGACCCCCCATTACAGACTGACCTGACCCATAGCAGACCCCCCCATCATAGACTCACCCAAACCCATCACAGACCCCCCATCACAGACTGACCCCCCCAATCACAGACTGACCCCCCCAATCACAGACTGACCCCCCCCAATCACAGACTGACCCCCCAATCACAGACTAAGCCCCCATCCCAGTCCTCTCTCAATATATAACTCCTTTACAGCACAGCATTCCCCCCTCCCCAAAGAACCCTACCTTATTCACACAAGACATGGAGGCTGGCCGCTCTGTACAACGGGCGGGACTTTTTACGTTAAAAGTGAGTGATTTATTGCTGTTACCGCCCCGCTGCCTAGCAACCAATCACCCACTTCTTAACTTAAAAAGTCCCGCCCTTTGTCTAGAGCGGCCGGGCTTCATGTTTTGTGTGAATAAGACAGGCAGCGTGGGGAGGGGGCAGTGCAGTTATATTAGAGAAGGCACGGACCTGCCATGCTGCCAGGGCCGATCCTAGGGTCACAGATGCCTGGGTGCAGAAATATTTTTGGCGCCCCCACATGGGCGTGGTCATCTAACTCCTCCGCTTTACAAATGTTTCTATGGCAACGACTCAAACACAGAGATGCTCCCCTTAGAAGTCTTCGTTACCCTGGGATCCTCCCATGATCTCTTAACAATAAATAAAATACAAGAAGAGCGTACACTAATGAGACCTGAGATGGTCAGAGACTGCAATCATAGTACAGGAGATGGTCAGAGACTGCAGACATGATACAAGAGACGGTCAGAGACTGCAATCATGGTACAGGAGATGGTCAGAGACTGCAGACATAGTACAGGAGATGGTCAGAGGCTGCAGACATGATACAGGAGATGGTCAGAGACTGCAATCATAGTACAGGAGATGGTCAGAGACTGCAGACATAGTACAGGAGATGGTCAGAGACTGCAAACATGATACAAGAGATGGTCAGAGACTGCAGACATAGTACAGGAGATGGTCAGAGACTGCAGACATAGTACAGGAGATGGTCAGAGACTGCAATCATAGTACAAGAGATGGTCAGAGACTGCAAACATGATACAAGAGATGGTCAGAGACTGCAGACATAGTACAGGAGATGGTCAGAGACTGCAGACATAGTACAGGAGATGGTCAGAGACTGCAAACATGATACAAGAGATGGTCAGAGACTGCAGACATGATACAAGAGATGGTCAGAGACTGCAGACATGATACAAGAGATGGTCAGACTGCAGACATGATACAAGAGATGGTCAGAGACTGCAGACATGATACAAGAGATGGTCAGAGACTGCAGTTCTTATGGACGTTAGTAGATAATGGCCAATCGGCCCTCTCACCTGACCCAGCGATACAGCAACGGTTCCTCTGATCAGGAGGCAGCTCACTCTGAATTGCCTGTGGCGACTCCGCTGGGTAGTACCCAGATCTGTATTCCTGCAATGACTCCATTCCTTTCTCCGCCAGGCATGGCGCCAGGCTGTGTGGCTTTCCCTCTGGGGGCGCAGGGAAGCGGGGTTCTCTCTCTAATGGTTTTCCCTCAGCACTGCCCTCTCCCTCTGGAGCCCTGGGTGTACTTTCCTGGGTGTAGACCCCCCCAGGACAAACCACCCCTCCCTTCATTAGTACAGACCCCCCCAGGACAAACCCCCCCCCCCTCCATTAGTACAAACCCCCCCAGGACAAACCCCCCTCCATTAGTACAAATCCCCCCAGGATAACCCCCCCTCCATTAGTACAGACCCCCGGGAAAACCCCCCCTTCATTAGTACAAATCCCCCCAGGATAACCCCCCCTCCATTAGTACAAATCCCCCCAGGATAACCCCCCCTCCATTAGTACAGACCCCCCAGGACAAACCCCCCTCTATTAGTACAGACCCCCGGGACAACCCCCCCTTCATTAGTACAAATCCCCCCAGGATAACCCCCCCCTCCATTAGTACAAATCCCCCCAGGATAACCCCCCCTCCATTAGTACAAATCCCCCCAGGATAACCCCCCCTCCATTAGTACAGACCCCCCAGGACAAACCTCCCTTCATTAGTACAGACCCCGGGACAACCCCCCCTTCATTAGAACAGACCCCCAGGACAACCCCCCCTCTATTAGTAGAGACCCCCAGGACAACCCCCCCTCTATTAGTAGAGAACCCCCAGGACAACCCCCCCATCATTAGTACAGACCCCCGGGACAACCCCCCCTCTATTAGTAGAGACCCCCAGGACAACCCCCCTCTATTAGTAGAAACCCCCAGGACAAACCCCCCTTCATTAGTACAGACCCCCGGGACAACCCCCCCTTCATTAGAACAGACCCCCAGGACAACCCCCCTCTATTAGTAGAGACCCCCAGGAGGACAACCCCCCCATCATTAGTACAGACCCCCGGGACAACCCCCCCCTCTATTAGTAGAGACCCCCAGGACAACCCCCCCTTCATTAGTACAGACCCCCGGGACAACCCCCCCTCTATTAGTAGAGACCCCCAGGACAACCCCCCCATCATTAGTACAGACCCCCGGGACAACCCCCCCCTCTATTAGTAGAGACCCCCAGGACAACCCCCCCATCATTAGTACAGACCCCCGGGACAACCCCCCCTCTATTAGTAGAGACCCCCAGGACAACCCCCCCATCATTAGTACAGACTACCGGGACAACCCCCCCTCTATTAGTAGAGACCCCCACTCCATTAGTGTACATAAAAACACCCGGGCGGCAGCTGGAGAGGAGAGGTGGAGAACAGATGGAGAGGAGAAAACGTCAGGCATGGACGGACCGCCCCACCGCACCGCACAGCACAGAGAACAGCTGCTCCGATTTTCAGCGGCTGCTCTCCTTCTCTGACAGGAGGAGGGAGGGGGGACGGGCTTGAGCCTTGAAAAAACAGCAGCGTCGGCGGTGACCTGCGCCTCAGTCTCGACACAGAGAGGAGGAGGCAGAGGAGCACTCTGGCGCTTCAGCGCCCCCACCTCTCTGGCGCCTGGGTGCACTGCATGCAGCATGCTACTATGTTAGTGTGAGGGGCGGCTGAGAAGTCGCCGCAGTAGCGGCGCCGCCCCTGCACCACTGCCGCCCCGAGGCCTGGCCTCGGTGGCCTTGTGGGAAATCCGGCCCTGGCTATTGGTGCTCTTGGAAAAATAAAAATGTACTGTACAAAGTAAGTTGTAGTAATGTGGCCTGCAACTTTTGTTTTGTGCCCCCCTTCCCCCAAGCATGGACTGGAAAGCATTCATAGTAGCATGGCCTTTTACTCACAAGTAGTAAACAAAAGTATATAATTATTACAGGTACCTATATAGTGCTGTCAATTTACACAGCACTTTACATTCACATCAGTCTCTCAGTCCCTGCTCTCAAAGAGCTTACAATCCAAGGTCCCTAACTAACATTCATACATACACATACTAGGGCAAATTTACCTACAAGCAGTGGCAGCCGCTCATAATCCATGCGCCCGGCCCCTTATCTCCATGCAGTTCGCTGGACGCATGGATTTCAATGGGGTTTTTCAATGGGGCCCACCCACTTGTGTGATATTAGCAAATTAATATTCACTAATGTCTTCCTGCTTTTCCTCCCAGCCAATCGGGAAGAGGGTCCTGATTAAGGTAAGTGCAGGGCTGGCAGGCGGTCTGGTGGGCGGGCGGGTGGACAGAGGAGCGGGCGATTGATCAAGCGTCAGATTGAGGGGACCATGTTTGTTTCCCCCCCCCCCCCCCAAAAAAAATTGAGCACCAGCCGCCACTGCCTACCAGCATGTCTTTGGAATGTGGGAGGAAACTAACACAGGCACAGAGAGAACATGCAAACCCAATGCAGGTAGCGCCATGGTTGTTAATCAAACGAGCGACCCTAGTACTGCTAGGTGGAAGTGCTAACCATTTAACCACTGTGCATTTCCCTTACTTTTTAGTAAAATCACATGAAAACACAAAATAAATTCAGCATTCACACTGTGATGTAAGATGCATTTTCATTGACTCAAACTGAGCATATACAGTATCTCACAAAAGTGAGTACACCCCTCACATTTTTGTAAATATTTTATTATATCTTTTCATGTGACAACACTGAAAAAATGACACTTTGCTACAATGTAAAGTAGTGAGTGTACAGCTTGTATAACAGTGTAAATTTGCTGTCCCCTCAAAATAACTCAACACACAGCCATTCATGTCAAAACCGCTGGCAACAAATGTGAGTACACCCCTAAGTGAAAATGTCCAAATTGGGACCAAAGTGTCAATATTTATGTGGCCACTATTATTTTCCAACACTGCCTTAACCCTCTTGGGCATGTAGTTCACCAGAGCTTCACAGGCTGCCACTGGAGTCCTCTTATACTCCTCCATGACAACATCACAGAGCTGGTGGACGTTAGAGACCTTGCGCTCCTCCACTTTCCGTTTGAGGATGCCCCACGGATCCTCAATAGGGTTTAGGTCTGGAGACATGCTTGGCCAGTCCATCACCTTTACCATCAGCTTCTTTAGCAAGGCAGTGGTCATCTTGGAGGTGTGTTTGGGGTCGTTATCACGTTGGAATACTGCCTTGTGGCCCAGTCTCCGAAGGAAGGGGATCATGCTCTGCTTCAGTATGTCACAGTACATGTTGGCATTCATGGTTCCCTCGATGAACTGTAGCTCCCCAGTGCTGGCAGCACTCATGCAGCCCCAGACCATGACACTCCCACCACCATGCTTGACTGTAAGCAAGACTCTCTTGTCTTTGTACTTCTCACCTAGTTGCCGCCACACACGCTTGACACCATCTGAACCAAATAAGTTTATCCTGGTCTCATCAGACCACAGGACATGGTTCCAGTAATCCATGTCCTTAGTCTGCTTGTCTTAAGCAAACTGTTTGCGGGATTTCTTGTGCATCATCTTTAGAAGAGGCTTCCTTCTGGAATGACAGCCATGTAGACCAATGTGATGCAGTGTGCGGCGTATGGTCTGAGCACTGACAGGCTGACCCCCCACCCCTTCAACCTCTGCAGCAATGCTGGCAGCACTCATATCTCTATTTCCCAAAGACAACCTCTGGATATGATGCTGAGCATGTGCACTTAACTTCTTTGGTTGACCATGGCGAGGCCTGTTGTGAGTGAAACCTGTCCTGTTAAACCGCTGTATGGTCTTGGCCACCATGCTACAGCTCAGTTTTAGGGTCTTGGCAATCTTCTTATAGCCTAGGCCATCTTTATGTAGAGCAACAATTCTTTTTATCAGATCCTCAGAGAGCTCTTTGCCATGAGGTGCCTTGTTGAGCTTCCATTGACCAGTATGAGGTTGTGAGAGCGATAACACCAAATTTAGCACACCTGCTCCCCATTCACACCTGAGTCCTTGTAACACGAGTCACATGACACCGGGGAGGGAAAATTGCTAATTGGGCCCAATTTGGAAGTTTTTACTTAGGGGTGTACTCACTTTTGTTGCCAGCGGTTTAGACATTAATGTTTGTTTGAGTTATTTTGAGGGAACAGCAAATTTACACTGATATACAAGCTGTACACTCACTACTTTATATTGTAGCAAAGTGTCACTTTTTCAGTGTTGTCACATGAAAAGTTATAATAAAATATTTACAAAAATGTGAGGGGTGTACTCACTTTTGTGAGATACTGTACATACTGACAAAGATGCACCAGACCCATGTGAAATGCCTACACCAGTCTGGAGTCCAGAGGCTTTAAAGACCTTGGGGGGGGGGGGAGAGCCTCTAACGCTGTTCCTTGGTCTTGCCGGAAACCATCAGTGTGTGTGTGGAGTTGTGCATAGAACCTATAATCTAAGGCAGGCGATGGATAATGGGAATTTCTTTCCTGCAACCATGTGTTGCAGTTAAGAAATTTGTACAATTTTTCTATCAACACAGACAGTGTTGTCAGGGAAATCCCTCCTGCTGAGGAGCAATTGTCTGCACCCGGCGGAAGGGGGGGAGGGGGCAGGTGGGGGAAGCAGGGGAGAAGACAGTGATTATTGCTAGCGGCTATAACAGCTGCGATAATCGGAATTGAATCCAGCAGGCTGGTTGTACAAAAGTTAAATGATAAATTGACTTAGTACATTCAGCTTGCCTGCCCAAACACAATTCCAACCATCTATGGCCTGACAGCAGGTTAGGGCTTCATCCTCCCCAGGAGTCCGTGGGGCTGCAATGGAGCAGCCAGAGCTGTGTATGTCTGCATAGTACAGATATAGTCTATGGCAGAATAGACAGAAGTCATATGCTTATGGGCCAGGTCAGCAGGAAGCTGAGAGTGCAGAGAGAGCTGAATGTAAGGTGCAGATTTTGCACAAGAGCACAACGGTGTTGGAAGTTGGTCTGTGGGACCAAACCAAAGGCATAGGTTTAAGGCTTGAGCAGCAGCGCTAAAAGGGAGCCAGGAGGCAGAGTGTCATTTATTTTCACTTCCCCATGGATGCTTGTTAAATCCAATTTTCACCAACTAGATTACATGTGTTTCACCATTAGTGGGTTTTCCTCAAATGGATCTTGCTTTGGATGGGGTGATGTATATTCACCTGGTTTCTGCTATGTTATTATTTGCTGGCGTTGATGGTCTCTTCATTATGAAGCTTAATAGATGGCAATTACTGATTATTTGGATGTCCTGCACAATGTTATGCCCTGCACCATATGATTCTTCTAGGCATATGCAATACCTTACTTTTTGCTACAATTTCAGCAAGACACCATTTATTTCAAACATCACTGTATAAGGCTTGACTAATGCCTGCCATTGTACAGTTCTCATTTTTTGAGGAGGCCTTTATCATGTTTACCTAAATGGGTTATGTAGCCCAATATGAATTCACAGTACAAGGAGTGATACCTTATGGGATTTGTCTAGAGCAGACTTGTGAGATTGCCTTGGTGTGTGCATGCCTTACTACATTTATACATGTGTTGTAGTGCTCATCTCCGAAGGACCTGCTGATGTATGGGTCCCCTGATTCTGAATGACAACAACCCTTCTAGCAATACTACACCCTCCGACACACCAAGATTGAAGAAGGAGGATTTATTTGGGCTATACACCTGTAGTACCCTCTACTCAGGTAGGTGCTAGAGGTGAGATTTTTTTTGTCAGAGCAGGTAAATTTAGGAACCTAGGCCTGTTTGTTTTGATCTGTGTGGGCTGGGATAAGCTCAGAGTAGGCTGGTGACTCACAGAGAGCATCATCTTTTGGTTACCTCCCTCTGGCTTCTAGAAGATTCTAGAAGAGTGGAGGGGAAGAAAGTTGAAGCAGTCTAGGATGTTCTAAGGAGCCCTGACCAATCTCCAACCTGGATTGGCAGGGGGCAGGCCTCCTTAAATACTCGGGGTCAGCCCAGCTGAGGAGGAGTTGTCGGGTGGGAGAAGCTGGAGATGGAGCACTAGGTTGTCGGGGCCTTTGAGGCACTCCCAGTCTGGGGGGGTGACCTTGCACCTGTGGGGTTTGGGTACAAGTCGGAGCCTTTCTAAGAAACAAAGAAGGATAAGAGCAGGAGGCACACAGAGGAACTGAGAGACAATAGGAGCTCATTTTGCTGGGCAAGTCTCCAGGAGGGATCCACCAGAGTGCAGCCACTGGAGAATGACAGGCACAGTTGGGAAAGCTGGGGAGGCATGCCGGAGCGGACTGGGAGTGTGCAGTCTGAGATGGATGTAGAGCCAGCAGGAGAGACTGTGATGTCTGGGCAGTGGAGTCGGGTAGCTGCAGTCAAGAGGGCTGGCAGGGCCTGAAGAGGACTGACTGGGAGCAGTAGTCCACCATAGGACAGCTAGCATTAAAAGACTTTTCTTTCACTATTTGTTGCTACACTTAAGGGGCCCGCAGTCCCTGTCTGCAAGTGGCAGTTGCTAAGGCCTGACAGAGTCAGAGTTGGGCCTACCATGTGCTAGCTGTTCCTGGGACCAAGTATTGTACAGGAGAGAGAGAAACAGTGTACAAATAAGCATTGTGCTGAAGGAAGCTGGAGCTGTAGAAGAGAAAATAGAGGTTCCAACTGATCATCCAATTGGTTCTACTATTGATTCTGGGCATCTCATAATTTCCCTTACCCTATCCAAGTTCAAAAATCCCTTAATAAAACACAAAACAAACATACAGACATTTCATTGTCTCTAAGGTGAATGGGAAGTGAATTCCGGGCTGGGCAGAGGTGACAGGTGGGACCACAATATCCAGCAGCCCCTACGGGGTTACCAATACACACCTAAAAAGGCAACAATAACAAACAGTTACAAGGTAAAACAGACTTGTACAATACAACAAAACAGTGAGAGGACCTAGCATTTCTGTACCTGAATCCTAAATCTAAGTGGAGGTCCTAACTAAAGGTGGTACTAGAACCTAAAAGATCCTCAAGTCTCTCCAAAAACCATTCCCACTGGCCAGTGTGGTACTAAACGTTTGGGGCCCAGAGTCCTGCATTGGAGCGCTCAGGTATACAGTGCTATGAAAAAGTATTTGCCCCCTTTTTGATTTTTTTTTTGCATATTTCTCACACTTAAATGATTCAAATCATCAAACAAATTTTAATATTACACAAAGATAACCCGAGTAAATCCAAGATGCAGTTTTTTAATTATTATTTCATTTATTAAGGGAAAAAAGCTGTTCAAACCTCCTGGCCCTATGTGAAAAAGTAATTGCCCGCTCCCATGCTGAATCATGAATGAACTGTGATTAACCACAATTTTTTGGAAAGCTGAGTTAAATTTCACTTGCCACACCCAGGACTGATTACTGCCAGACCTGTTGAATCAAGAAATCACATAAATAGAAGCTGACAAAGTGAAGCATGCTAACAGATCACAAAAATCAAAACATATCATGCCACAATCAAAAAAAAATTAAGAACAGATTAGAAACATCAGTCTAGGAAGGGTTTCAAAGCCATTTCTAAGGTTTTGGAACTCCAGTGAACCACGGGAGAGTCATTATACACAAATGGAGATAACTTGGAACAGTGGTAAACCTACCCAGGCTACAAAAATTACTCCAAGAGCATGATGAGGACTCATCCAGGAGGTCATAAAAGAGCATAGAACAACATCTAAAGAACTGCAGGCCTCATTTGCCTCATGTAAGATCAGTGTTCATGATTCAACAATAAGAAAGAGACTGGGCAAAAATGGCATCCATGGGAGAGTTCCAAGGCCAAAGCCACTGCTGACCAAAAAGAACACAAAGTCTCAACTCGCATTTACCAAAAAAACATCTTGATTATCCCCAAGACTTTTTGGCAATAATTCTGTGGACTGATGAGACCAAAATTTTACTTTTTGCAAGGTGTGTGTCCTGTTACATCTGGCATAAAACTAATACTAAATTTCATAACAAGAACATCATACCAACAGTCAGACATGGTGGTGGTAGTGTGATGGTCTGGGGCTGCTTTGCAGCTTCAGGACCTGGACGACATACCATAATTGATGGAACCATGAATTCTGAACCCTACCAGAAAATCCTAAAGGAGACTGTCCGGCCATTAGTTCCTGACCTCAAGCTCAAGTGCACTTGGGTTATGCAGCAGGACAATGATCCAAAACACAACAGCAAGTCCACCTCCAAATGGTTCAAACAAAGCAAAATTTAGGTTTTGGAGTGGCCTAATCAAAAGGCCCGGACTTAAATCCAATTGAGATGCTGTATGCATGACCTATCATGACCTTACACAGGCCATTAGGGTGGCACTGTCCCTTTGGAAGGAGGGTAAGGATGTTGTGGTTAGTGGCCTCCCACCACTATGCAGTCTGCTGTGAAGCTTCCTAGCATTCTCTGATGACTGGAACCTTCTGTGGCATTGACAGCAACCCTAGGCTCTGTAACAGTGATCTCTCACAAAACCAGTGACACTCTTCTCCTTCAGCTTGCTGGATCTCTATTAAACCGCTGTGGCTTCTGTGTGACTCGAGCAACACAGACCTACTCTGACACCAGCAGCCCCTCTCAAGAGTCACCTCTCACTCCCCACATGAGACTACCCTGACCCCTTGCATCTCTTACCTTTTCTCCTTTCTGTAGCACACCATCCTCCTGGGACTTATAGTTCCATACAGTTCTCCACTTAATAGAGGCTGTCTACATCCCCCACAGTTCCAGCAGTCTTTCCCCACTCCATAGCCAGGCTCTTCTTTTCCCTGGCTGCCCTTCAGCCAGTCACAGTGTCCTGTATCCTGGGCAGTGAATTGGCTCTCCTTTGGCCATGGCTGTGGCTAGAAATGCAGCCTTATCACAATACCTGTTTCCTCTCTGTCTCTCCCTATCTCCCTGCAAAGCTGTTCCACACACATCACTTGCAGTCAGAGAGAATGGAATAAAAGCTGCAGTGGTGACAGCATTGTCCATAGGGCTGTGGTCCAGGGCTACATGCACAAGCTAATGTGCATAACATGGGAGAGATGAACCCAACTGTCTTGCAAGATTAATTTGCCAAGTGCACCAGTTGAATTTATTTAGGTGGCCATTTTATCTGGCCTACTATCGATGTATAGTTCAATTTCATGCCTTGACCCCGTTATCATATCTCCCAACTTCCTGAGATGGGAATGAGGGACACCTATAAGCAAAAGGATGTCGGCATAGTACACACCCCCTGCCATGCAAGGAGACTTGAACAATAAAGATAATTGGTTAAACCCTCAAGTGCATTTTTCCCATTATTCCTTAATATTGGCTTTTGGAATTTACAAATGCACCAATTTAGAAATTAGATGAAAGGTTTAGCACTGTAATGCATTTTATATAAAACTATATAAATCAGACCAAAACGAGGGACAAATGAGGAGGAAATAGGGACAGAGGAACTTTGTTCTGAATGAGGGACAGTCCCTCAAAATTAGGGACAGTTGGGAGCTATGCCCACTATAGACAGTATATAATTGTGGTTTGACAGATGCTGTGCATCCATCAGGTGATGCTTTTCCAGAGATCGATTCTGTTGCCTTATAATATAGTTGAAATATAATATCATATTTCATTTATCATATTTAAGCTGGATACCCACTATACAATTTACTTTAGATTTTTTCCTTTAGATTTACCAAAACCATATATGAGGTCAAACCTAAACACTTTCAATTTGTATGCAATCAAGCAGGCCCCTGCACTACATAGTTGAAGGTAAATCTAATGCCGCGTACACACGGTCGGACTTTTCGTCTACAAAAGTCCGACGGACGCCGACGGACTAAAGCTGGCTGACAATCCGATCATGTGTGGGCTTCCACTGACTTTCAGCGGACTTTCAGCGGACTTTTCCAGCCGCAAATCTTACGGACTTTAGATTTGAAACATGCTTTAAATCTTTACGTCGTAACTACGCCGGACCCAGAAATCCGCTCGTCTGTGTGCTAGTCTGACGGGCAAAAACCCACACTAGGGCAGCTATTGGCTACTGGCTATCAACTTCCTTATTTTAGTCCGGTGTACGTCATCACGTACGAATCCGTCGGACTTTTGTGTGATCGTATGTAGGCAAGTCCGTTCGTAAGAAAGTCTGCCGCAAGTCCGCCAAAAGTCCGCCAAAAGTCCAACAAAAGTCCGTTGAAAGTCTGTCGGACAGGCTGTCGGACTTTTGTAGCCGAAAAGTCCGACCGTGTGTACGTGGCATAAAGGAAATTGAACAGCAAAAGTTGTATAGTGTGTATCCAGCTTAACAGTGGTGTTTTTGTGCCTACACCTAGATAGCAACCAGTGAGTTGTTACTTTTTTCTCAACAAATTAGTTACTATACCATTTTTCTCAGCATAGTTTGCTATGTTGAGTGCTATTTTGTAGACTGCATGCTGTCTATACAATGTACATTTGGATATTACAATTTGAGGTTTTACAGTATTTACAATTATTATTAAAGTGATACTAAAGTCTAATTTTTTTTTTTTTTGAATAACAAACATGTCATACTTACCTGCTCTGTGCAGTTGAGTTTGCACAGAGCAGCCCAGATCCTCCTCTTCTCGGGTTCCTCACCAGCTCTCTTGGCCCCTCCCTCTTGTCAAGTGCCCCCACAGCAAGCAGCTTGTTGAGCCGCTGCTCTGTGTGTCCATTCAGACACAGAGCCGTGGTTCAGCCCCGCCCCCTCTATCTTCTGATTAGCTAACTGACTTTAATTGACAGCAGCTGGAGCCAATGGCACCCCTGCTGTGTCTCCGCCAATCAGGAGGGAGAGTCCCGGACGGCCAAGGCACTCGTGCACATCGCTGGACAGAGATGGGGCTCAGATAAGTATTGGGGGGCTGAGAGGGACTGCTGCACACAGAGGATTTTTTATCTTAATGCATAGAATGCATTAAGATAAAAAAAAACCTTCTGCCTTTACAACCACTTTAGGATTATTAGTTCTATGTATTAGTTCTTTAAAGGGGATGTGGTGCCTGCTTGTAACCCTTACACCTTAGGGTGCCTACCAGAGCAATCTTTGGTATTAAGGTTCGGTATCTGCTGGTCTTTTGGATCGTTGTTTGAAATATCACTAATGTTTTTTTGTTCTAAGGCCCGGTTCACACTGGTGCGACATATGCTCAGACTTTGGGAGCACATTTTGCATGATGTGTATAAATCAATGGTTCCTTATGAGAGCCGTCTTAACTGGTCCGACACAAGTCGGCCCGACTTTGAAAATGCTCCCTGCACTACTTTGGTCTGACTTGGGCACGATTTCAGCCCATTGATTTAAATGAAGGTCGCATCCAAGTTGGATCATCGACTTAACTGATCCCACTTGTGGCATTTTTGCTCTGAAGATCTTGAAAGGGAACCCCACGCCAAAATAAAATAAAAAATCAATGCCAGACCCTTATCTGAGCATGCAGCCCGGCAGTTCAGGAAAAGGGGGGATAAGTGAGCGCTCCCCCTTCTGGATCATACCAGGCCACATGCCCTAAACTACGGGGGGGGTGGGTGCTTTGGGGCAGGGGGGCTCTGCCCCTCCCACCCCAAAGCACCTTGCCCCCATGTTGATGGGGACAAGGGCCTCTTCCTGACAACCCTGGGAGGTGGTTGTGGGGGTCTGCGGGCGGGGGGGCTTATCGGTTTCTGGAAGGGGGCTGCCAGACCCCCCCCCCCCCCCATGTGAATGAGTATGGAGTGCATTGAACGAAAAAAACTTCAAAAATAAATAAAAACAAAAAAATAAATAAAAACAGTACATAGGTTTTTGACAAAGTACTTTAATGAAATTGAAGAATGCCCCTCATCGTAGCTTCAATGTGTCTTCTTTCTCTGGTGATGTCTTTTCCCTCCGGTTCTTCTTCATCTTCCGGTTCTTCTCCCTCCGCTAACGATGTTTTCTTCCTCTGGTTCTTCTCCCTCCATTACCAAAGTCTTCTTCCTCCGGTTCTTCTCCCTCCACTGTTGATGTCTTCTTCCTCCAGTTCTTCTGCTGGTTCTTCTGTTGGTTCTAGCTCCCACAGTTGTGCCAGCTCCATTCTCTGCCGAATCTGAAGGGTCTGGTATGATCTTGGGTGGGGGGGCACGCAGTTTTTTAAAAAAAATTTTGGCATGTGGTTCCTCCCTTAAGATTAATACCAGACTCAAAGGGCCTGGTATGGTCGGATCAAAGTCAGATCCTGTCCATTAAAGTCGCATGGAAGTCGGACATGAAGTCGTAGGGAAAAGTCGGATATGAAGCCATAGGGAAAATTCGGATCAGAAGTCGTCCGACTTCCATGTCGGAGCAGTGTCAATCCAGCCTTATTGTTATGGCAACCTGAGAAACTCATGTTGCTTTTTCTGCAACATTTTCTGCTGTTGTACTTTTATTACTTCTAATAAAATTATTGAAATATAAAGGGAATGTGGTGAATGACAATTTATTTTAAGTGTTGTAAACCCTTAGGTTAGGGATATGAGGTACAGTCATTTGAATAAAGGCAGTTTTGATACAGTTATCAATTTTTGTATTTAGGTTTATTTTGTGGATTTTTTTTTGGGAGACACGTGAAGCTCTCAATAGATTGTTGCCCTTACTGGAGTCCAGGTATTTTCTCCTTCACTGTTCTCCTCTTGCCATCTTTATTTGTGGGTTTAGACATAATCATGGCTTTTAATTAAAGGGGTTGTAAACCCTTGTGTTTTTTCACCTTAATGTATCTTATGCATTAAGGTGAAAAAACTTCTGACACTGACCGCCCCCCCCCCCCCGTTTTAAGGAGACACGCTCACCTTCTCGGCTCTTGATTGGATAGATTGATAGCAGCACAGCCATTGGCTCCTGCTGCTGTCAATCAAATCCAATGACGCAGGCACCGGGGGATGGGGCCGAGTCTGGCATTCTGTGTCTATGCACGCAAATGCCTGACTCGGGAACGCCCCTGCTAGTTAACCCCCCAGGGAGAGCGCTTCTCCCAGGGGGTTTACCGATGCAAGGAGGAGCTGCGAGCACCGCCGGGGGACCCCAGAAGACAAGGTTCGGGGCCACACTGTGCAAAACGTGCCCTGATTCTGCACGAATAGCCAGAGTCTATAAGAACTCACTGCACAAGCAAGGCCAACGAAGGAGATGTTCGACCCAGGGGAGATAGATAATTGAGGAGCCATGGCTCATCATCATGGCTTATCTATCTCCCCTGGGTCGAACATCTCCTTTATTGGCCTTGCTTGTGCAGTGAGTTCTTATAGACTCTGGCTATCCGTGCAGAATCAGGGGGCTACACAGATCATCAGAGCAGTGATCGCACAATTCATCCATCTTCTTATGTGAGTCCTGATGTCCTTTTGATATGTGACGACCTGACCTTTTTTCCATAATCTGCCTGTCAATGATGGAGTGTGCCATTCCGATCTACTGTCGAACCTTTGCATCATATGATTACATAGCATGTTTTCATATCTTTCTGGTAAGCAGATTGATAGCACGTGAGTGTGGTGTGCCTCTCTTTTGCACACTGAAGTTTGGTGGAGGCTTCACGTCATCTCTATTCCTCATTGATTTTTTATGAACTATCATGTTTATCTGCAAATTCTGTTTTACTTAAGCGCTGCATTTTGATTTTTTTTATATTTGTGTTTGATGAAATCAACAAACTATGTTGGCTGCTCTTATTGTTCTTTTTAGTTAGCGCAGATATTTGTTCACCTGTTTTTTCTTGTTTTCATTAAGATAACATGGGGTGGTTGCGGTTGTGTCCAGTCTGTCTGCTTCATCTCCACCAGTAGTGCACTTGCTGCGTTACCTTGTTCTTCGTTTTTAAGTTTGAACCGTATTTGTGAAAGCTGTGCACGTCTCGGGGGTAGAGAATTCAATTGCTGATGCTTTGCCTCGTTTTCAGTGTGACAGGTTCCGGAAGCTGGTGCCAGCGGCGGAGCAGCGGGTGGTTCCTTGTCCAGAACATATGTGAAGAATGGCATTGGAATAGCTGGTGCCCTGGTGCAACGCTCGGTGAGTGAGGGTACTTGGGCAGCGTACTCACCAGTTTGGCGGGAATGGTCTGGATTGGTAAGTTCCATTGGGGGTTGCTCTTTGGATCAGGACAGACTTTCCCTGCTGTTGTATGTTATCGGGACAGAGTTCACAGTGGGCGCATCCGTTTCCAAAATGAACCGGAGGTTGGCTGCTCTAGCTTTCCTATTCAAGCTAAAGGGATTGCATGAATGTCAGGAAAGAGGTAAGTACCAGTCTCGCCAATATCGCTGCCTTCCTTCGCACATGCGCGGTAGAGCGGCACTCCGGCGTATCCTTGGGCACAATACAGCGAAACGGCTAATGCCCGTGCGCAATTCGCCTAAACGCTAATGTTTGTGTGCAATTCAGCGAAACGGCTAATGCGCGTGTGCGATTCAGCGGAACGGCGAACATGCGTACGCAATAGCGCACACAACATGAGCCTCCCACTGGCCTATAAAAGTCACTCTGTGCCATGACCAGATTGCTGGTTTGTCTTATAGCTCCCCGTGTGTTTCCTGCCTGTATCCTGATTCTGGATTACCTGTTGTGACCCGGATTGACCTTGACCTGCTCTGATCTCTTCCTGCATCTGACCCTCGGCTTGCCTCTCGGACTTCTCCACTTGCTTCCTGTGTTTGACCCTCGGCCTGTCTACGGATATTGCTTCCTGTCTCCAGTGATTGACCCTCAGCCTGCTCCTGGACTTTGCTCGACCCCTGGCTTGCTCACAGACTTTGCTTCCAGTTACCTGTGTTTGACCCTCGGCCTGTTTATGGACTTTGCTATTAATCTTCAGTACTAAGTCATCAGCCTGCTGACAGACCTGCTAACAGTCCTTTGCACTAGACTGTTTTTGCCTATCTAGAGACTCTTACTAGTCAACGGTGTTTGACCCCCAGCCTGTTGTTCGATCAGCTGTTCATCCTCCTTCTTGAGCTTCAGCATCTTCCAGTCCTGCACAGCTGTCTCCCTGCCGGTGACCTTCACGCAAGACCTGCCCAGCCTCCTGGTGACTCGTGCCTCTTTGTGCCCTTCACTCCCTGTACCATCTCCTGGAGTGGAGTGCGCTTAGTCGCAAGAGGTTCCCGCTCTCAGCATCTCGGCCTCGGTGAGTACCCTTATCTGACAATGACATTACCAAAGACTTCATGGTGCGTCAGGCCATGAAAGGTTTTCGACGTGGCCATGTGGTACCAGATATCAGGAGCCCAGTGTCATTTGAGCTGCTTCAGGAGCTGGTAGGGATCTTGCCCCGGATTTGTACCTCCCCTTATGAGGTGCAGCTGTTTACGGCGGCTTTTGCCTTGGCCTTTTTTGGAGCCCTGCGGATTGGGGAGTTAGTGAGTAAGAACAAGTGTGGTGTGGGTGGGTTAATGTTTTCATATGTACAAGTCGCTGCCGACAGTGTCCAGCTCCATATCAGCAGATCTAAAATTGGCCAGTTGGGCAAGGGTGTTGCCATGACATTGTTCAAAGTGCTTCCGGAGATGGTCTGTCCGGTTCTCACTGTACAGCATTATGTGCAAGTCAGGGAGGGAGTGCAGGGGCCGTTTTTGCGGCATGTGGATGGATCATACCTGTCGCGTTTTCAGTTTGTGGCGATTTTCACGTTTGTTTGAGGCGGGCAGAATAGCTTCCCAGCTTAATACTCATTCCTTTCGAGTGGGGGCAGCTACGGAGGCGGGTCACTGGGGTTTGAGTCAGCAGGTGGTGAGACGTATAGGGAGGTCGGAGACTGACTGTTTTAAAATTTATGTCCGCCCACATATGTTGTAATGTTGTTCATTGTTCTGTATTTGTTTTTGGTGTTTTTTCTTTTGGCTCTATGTTTTTTCTTTTGTTTTTCTTATTACAGGTTTTCCTCAGGGTATTGTGTGGATTTTGTGAGACTCTTACGTCTTCTGGGGGGCGATCAGAGCGGATGCATGTCCCGAAGGGGGACAACTTGGCATTCCGTGGAGCGAAGCTGTCTGTAAATGGCTGTGTATTAGGGGCATGATGTGGGGCCGTGTTCTTCCCGAATTCCACTATTATTCCAAAATTGACAGGCCTCCTGATGTTGTGGTGCTCTCAGCGGGAGGGAATGACATGGGGGTTCGGGCCGCGAGGGACCTTGTTAGAGATGTCAAATTTGACATTTTGCGCTTGATACGCGATTTCCCCGGTGTTGTCATAGTGTGGTCGAACATAGTGGCCGACCATAGTCTGCGTCATGCTCGCTCTGTTGAGCGCTTGAATAAAGCCAGGATTAAAGCTAACAGGGAGATTGGACGATTTCTGTCTCATCTCGGGGGCTTAGTGGTTCAGCACCGGGATCTGGAGAATCTGACCATTCGCTACTGGAGGCATGATGGTGTTCACTTGAATGCCGGGGGCACGGATTTCTGTCTTTTGGGGTTACAGGAAGGGGTGCAGATGGCTCTTCAGGTGTGGAGGGAATCGCTTGAGTAAGGTGTCACTCAGGCTCGCGTGGCGGGTCAGGGGGTCTTTGGGAGGGTTAAGGAATAACCAGATTGGTAAAGAATTTGGGGCCCAGCTAGGGTATGGTGCTCCCACCTGGTTGGTTGTTGGTGGTTCTCCCAGGAGTTAGGTCCCCTGGGGGAAAGTCAAAATGTGGAAGTCGCAACGTTTTCGAGACGGATGGGGCACGGCTGAGGATATGGTCGATAATAGTCAAAAATGTGCTTTCACGACACCCAAAGACCGCCTCCTGGTGTTAAAATTGTTTTGTTTTGTTATTTATTAATAAATGCAAGTGCGACCCAGAGAAGAGAAAATAGACGCAGGGTTGGCATGACTAAGGGAGGAACAGGTCTGAGAAGGGTTAAAGAAATCAGTAGTTAGTGGGGTAGGGACGTAGCTTACCTAATTGATGCATTAGGGGTCAGATGGTCAGGGTGGAGCCGCAAGGGTTTTTTCTGTGCAAGGGCTGATGGGTAACCATTCGAAAAAGTTCAGTTGATGTGAAGAGTTTCCCTCACTGCCGCCCTGTATTCTGGGTTTAGGGTGTAGTCTGGGTGGGGGACAATTCTGGCGTTTCATGTTTTTTCTATTAAAATTTTTTATTTTTTTATGTTTTTGCACTTTTGTTACAGCAGCTTGCGGATCAGGGGGTCTTTGGGGGGGTCAAGGATTAACCAGATAAGAATTAAAGAATTGGGGGCCCATCTGGGGTATGTCGCTCCCACCTGGTTGGTTGATGGTGGTTCTCCCAGGAGCTAGGTCCCCTGTGGGAAAGTCAAAATGTGGAAGTCACAAACGTCTTCGAGCCGGATGGGGCGCGGCTGAGGACATGGTTGATATTATTTAAAAATGTGCTTTAAGGACACCCAAAGACCCCTCCTGGTGTTAAAAATGTTTTGTTTTGTTATTTATTAATTTGTTAATAAAAAGGCTGCTGTGGCCGTTTAAACCCACATCACACAGTGTTTTGTTTTTTATTATAAGTTCAAGGATCGTAAGTTGACGAATCCTATAGTCAAGACATCTGTCAAGAAAGAAATATATAGAACTTCACTTCATAGGGGACCTGAACAACACCCAACTCTTTGTGGCATTTTGAAACTTCCATAACACATGCTTGCTCAAACTCTCTAATCTCTACCCAAGTGCCTGGCCCAGAGTTTCCTCTGTGCTGCCCCAAGTGTTTGGCATTGTACAATTAGAGGATAGTGCTTTTGCAGCAAAAGGGAGGTTGATTGTTTAACAACACCACAGTAATCACCCCTTCAGTTGCACAAATGTACATGTTATTATAATTATAGTTATTTCAATTCTAATAAATAAAGTGACTACTTTAAAATACATAAAATATCATGAGGGTATATGTCAATTGAAAAAAATAATCACTTAATAAACTTGCATGTTTTGGTATATAATAGCCACTAGATGGAAGCACAGTACTTACAACTGATTGCATACAGGAGTTGATTGCTATACTAAATCACCAGTAAACCGTTTTGTTTTGTTTTTTTTTCCCCCAATGATATCACAGAAAAAACTGCAGTGTATTTTTTAATTAATTTATAAAAAGCTTAACTTCATCCATATGGAAAACACTTTAATTGCCCGTCTACGGTATAGGCTTTTGGCCAAATTTGTCCTAAAATGTACTAATCTATAAATAATCAGCACATGTCTTCCCCTGTCCACTCTTTCTCTGATATTTAGCTGAAATTCTAATTATATGATGATATCTTCATATTTTATTATAATTTACATTGACTTTGCAATATATTGATTTGTGAAATATTGAGTTGCCTTTAACCTGCCTTTAAAGTATAACTAAAGGCAAAACTTTTTGTTGTTGTTGATGTTTATAGATAGAGAGGAGATGGATTAGAATAACTGTCAGGTTTGCTACCTCTGCATCTGTTAGGGAGATTCACCCCCTCTATTTGTCCTGTTTACCATTATCATTGAAAGTGAATGTAAAAGATAATGCCACATTTTTGGCTGTCCCCAGAACAGTAATAGAGGGAAAGTATTCCAATGTGGATGCTAATTCTGGTGACCTGGGGGCCCCAAGAGATTTCTGTAATTTGAAAGGATTTCCTCTCACTTCCTGTTCTGGCTGTAGGAGAGGAAGTGATGAGAAATCTCTCCACTGAGACACAGGGCAGAATAACTGACAGGGGTTATAACCCTCCCTAAGGCTAGGTTCACACTGCTGCTGGATGCGGCTCGCAGCAGGGGTCTGGTGTGTCCCTGTTGTCCGTTTCAGGGATGAATCCGTGTTGAATTTTTGCCTGAATTCTGCCCTGAAAAGGAGCCAAAGTCACACAGGACTCCTGTGCAAGCCGCTCAGCGGGCGCCATGGAGATGTGTGAACCAGCTCCATAGAGAGCCGGTCACAGTCTCCTGTCATGCAAATTGGATGCAGGGAAACCCTGCATCCAATTTGCACTAGTGTGAACCCAGCCTTACTCCATTCTGGTGCCTTTCCAAGGCAGCATACATGATAGTAGCCCCGCCTACTTCTGCCCACAGGACCAGTGCATAGCTTTAAAGAGTTAACAACCACACAACAGCCCATTCCCTGTACATCGCTAGGAACGAACTGGGTGGGTTCAGTATATTGCCATGGATAGGCACCAGGAAAAGAAAATTACAGTAAGTATGATACCATTTTCTGTTTTCATGGTGCCTCCATGGCAGCAGGTAGATATGATTCCTACCTCTTTGACTTTATCCTAACAGTGCCACTATTGTCCCACCCCTTGAGGGATTTCTCCATTTCCATGTACATATGATAGATCAATAAATAGCTACAAGGGTGGGAAGCTTTAGCAAATTCTATCATAAATCAGTAAGTAAGCTACTGGCTTCCTGCCAAAGGCAAGTGTAGTGAGGACTACTAAGCCCATCAATAGTGCTGAAAGAATGGGCTGTTGTGTGGGTGTTAACTTTTTATAGCTATGCACTGGTCCTCTGGACGGAAGTAGCCGGGGCTACTATCATATGTATGCTGCCATGGAGGCTCCAGGAAAACGTTTTGCCTATAGTTCTACTTTAACCTGTTGCCGACCAGCCGCTGTCGTTATACGGCGGCAGGTTGGCACAGCTGTGCAAACTGCCGTAGGAGTACATCGGACACTTTAAGAGCTGTGGGAGGCGGTGCAATTCCAGCCGATGCGTGTGGCTGGCGGCCGCTATGTCCATCGGCCACCCGCGATTGATCCAGAGAGCCAGAATGGGGATCTTTCAATGTAAACAGACAGATCCCCATTCTGACAGGGGAGGAGAGAGAGATCTGCTGTTCCTAGTGATCAGGAACAGCGATCTGTCTCCTCCTCCAGTCAGTCCCATCCCCCCACAGTTAGAAACATCTCCCAGGGCACACATTTAACCCCTTGATCACCCCCTAGTGTTAACCCCTTCCCTGCCAGTGACATTTACACAGTAATCAGTGCATTTTTATAGCACTGACCGCTGTATAAATGTCAATGGTCCCAAAAAAGTGTCAAAAGTGTCCGATATGTCTTCAGCAATGTCGAAGTCCCCCTAAAAATCGCTGACCACCGCAATTACTAGTAAAAAACAAAATAATAATAAAAATGACATAAATCTATCCCCTATTTTGTAGACGCTATAACTTTTGCGCAAAACAATCAATATACGCTTATTGCAATTTTTGTTTACCAAAAACATGTAGAAGAATACATATTGGCCTAAACTGATGAAGAATTTTTTTTTATTTATTTATTTTGGATATTTATTATAGCTAAAAGTAGGATATTGGTTCTTTATTTCAAAATTGTCAGTCTTTTTTTGTTTATAGCGCAAAATATAAAAAAACACAGAGGTGATCAAATACCACCAAAAGAAAACTCTCTTCGTGTGAAAAAAGGACACCAATTTTGTTTGTGTACAACGTCGCATGACCGCGCAATTGTCAGTTTGAACGACGCAGTGCCGTATCGCAAAAAAATGGCCTGGTCAAGAAGTGGGTAAATCCTTCCGGGGCTGAAGTGGTTAAGGCATGAGTACAGTAAAGATGAGTGAGCCAATCTCTGCAGATCACAATCTGAGTCAGATCAGGCTGATTAGGCAGATCAGGCTGATTCATAGATGGCCTGTCCAATAATATCAGCTTCTCTAATAGCTAAGTGTTCCCTTTATGCCCTGTACACACGGTCGGATTTTCCGATGGAAAAAGTGCGATCGGATTGTGTTGTCGGAAATTCCAATCGTGTGTGGGCTCCATCGGACTTTTTCCGTCTGAATTTCCATCACACAAAGTTTGAGAGCAGGCTATAAAATTTCCCCACAACAAAATCCAATCGGTTAAATTCCGATTGTGTTGTACACAAATCCGACGCACAAAGTGCCACGCATGCTCAGAATAAATTAAGAGATGAAAGCTATTGGCTACTGCCCTGTTTATAGTCCCGACGTACGTGTTTTACGTCACCGCGTTCAGAACGTTCGGATTTTCCGACAACTTTGTGCGACCGTGTGTATGCAAGACAAGTTTGAGCCAACATCCATCGGAAAAAACCCTAGGATTTTGTTGTCGGAATGTCCGATCAATGTCCGACCGTGTGTACGGGGCATTACATGTTTGAACCAATTACTACAATAGAACATTTGCGAAATCCACATTCTTTCATTTTTCTAAGGTTCAGGAAATTGCAATCAGATTCACAAGCCCCACGGTAAAGATGAGGGAGGACAAGGACAATATAGCTCCAACTATAACATTTTTTTTAAGGAAAAAGGCATTGACCCCATTGGATTTCTTTTTTATTTATTATCAAGTAATAAGCAGGGAAATTGCAAAAGAGTTGCAATATATTACATTTTTGTTTTTGGGTTTAATACCTTCTTAAGAGGGCGCTATGTTGAGGTTGCTTTTTATATTTTTTGGCCTTTCTTCTTGGAACACAGTAGTCCACTATGTGTATGTATGTAATAGTACCCACATTGGAAGGGCACATTTGCTACAATGTTTCAGTTGATAGCAGCCATATGTGTAGTGCACTGGGCTGATATAATTGGGGGGAGGAAGAAACTTACAAAAATATATTGTGCATTTTATCTAGTAAAAAGGGTTGTTGGATAATTTTAGAAGTTTGCGCTTTTCTAGTTAAAAGTCTTAAAGCACTTGTTGCCCCAACAATTCATATTGTCATATACTGATATGTGCCTGCTGTACTAGTATGAGAAAGTACCCTGTTCTGTTTGTATTGCTTCCTTTTTGTGAAATTCATGGTGTTACTGCTAGTCCCTCCTCTTTCCTATTAAAATCTGACCACACTAAGCCGGAGAACAGCAGTTCCATAGCTATAATGGGAACTCAGGCTGCTCTCCTCCAATGATCAGACTTGTCCTGACACGCCCCCACTGCATAGCCATTCACTTGGAAGCTCGGTGTGCTGCTGCTTCTCCTCCCCCCAGCTCTTATGCAGCTGAGAACAGAGGGAATTGGATCACTTATAAAAAAGGGAATAAAAGGGTATTTATAATGTTTTTTATATCTATATAAAAATCTTTTGCATTTCATTTCTATTTTAGTCTGAATGGGTTTTTTTAAGAGGTGATCGTTTAAAATCACATGATCTCCAAGTTTGATTTAACTTCAAATAGATTTAATTTTACTTCACTAATATATGTGCACTGTGTAAACTGTATGTATGTAGTATCAGCTGCAAACAGTATACAGCGTTGTGTTCTGGGAGTTGTATGGGGACTTCACATCCCTTTCCTCGAACAAAAACGAGTCAGGTGGAGATTCAGGTGGATGATGTCACCTCCACCTCAACCAATCAGAGGAAGCCTTGTATTCATTCATAAAATGTGCAGCGCTATATATTGCATGTAGCTACAATACTCTCAGTGGGCTCATGCATTTGTGAAGGTAATTGTTCCTTTGGACCAGCTTGACCCAAACAAACCATTTTTTTTTAAACAAGTAATTGGTTTATGAAAGTGCTTGTAAACCCACGAAGAAAAAAAAAAACCTACAAGACAAAGGCATAATGAGCTAGTATGCATAGCATACTAGCTCATTATGAAATACTCACCTTAGATCAAAGTCCCCGCAGCATTCCCGGCACGCTGCTCTGCCCGGCGACATGTCTCCCGGAGCACTGTGATTGGCCTGAGCCGCGATGATGTCACTCCCGTGCACACGCATGGGAGCCGCCAGTACCAGCACATCAGCTGAAGCACTGGCAGGAACGAGCCGTTTCTTCACTGCACATTTGCCGATGACGTTGGCACATGCTGATATAGATGATATCCGGGGTAGCTACAGGTAAGCCTTATTATAAGCTTACCTGTAGTGAAAAGTGGTCTGTAAGGGTTTACAACCACTTTAACCACTTCAGCCCTGGAAGAATTTACCCCCTTCCTGACCAGAGCAATTTTTGTGATTCGGCACTGCGTCACTTTAACTAACAATTGCGCGGCCGTGCGACGTTGTATCCAAACAAAATTGATGTCCTTTTTTTCCCACAAATAGAGCTTTCTTTTGGTGGTATTTGATCACCTCTGCGGTTTTTATTTTTTGCGCTATAAACAAAAAGAGAGACAATTTAAAAGAAAAACACATTATTTTTTTCTTTTCGCTATAATAAATATCCCCCCCCCCCCCAAAAAAAATGTATAAAAAAAAATATTTTTTTTCTCAGTTTAGGCCGATATGTATGCTTCTACATATTTTTGGTAAAAAAAATTGCAGTAAGCGTATATTGATTGGTTTGCGCAAAAGTTATAGCGTCTAAAAAAGAGGGCATAGATTTATAGCATTTTTATTTTTTTAATTTTTTTTAACTAGTAGTGGTGGCGATCTGCGATTTTTATCGTGACTGTGACATTATGGCAGACACATCGGACAATTTTGACACATTTTTGGGACCATTGGCATTAATACAGCGATCAATGCTATAAAATTGCATTGATAACTATAAAAATGTCACTGACAGTGAAGGGGTTAACACTAGGGGGCTATCGAGGGGTTAACTGTGTTCCCTGGGAGGTGATTCTAACTAAAAGGGGAGTGGACTGACTAGAGGAAGTGACAGATCGTGGTTCCTAGCTAATAGGAACACACGATCTGTCACTCCTGTCAGAACAGAACAGGGAAGTGTGTGTTTACTCATCCCTGTTCTGTCTCTCCTGCTCACGACCGTCGGCCACGAGCATCGGCACCCCCACTGTGCAGCGAGCGCCTGCTATCCCGACCCCGCGAGCCAAAGTATAGCTATGACAGCTCGCGCAGGGGAGCCAACCTGCCGCAGTATAACTGCGGTGGTTGGTCGGGAAGCGGTTAAAGATTTACTTACAGTCAGCAGAATTTCAGTCAAAAACAGTCCAAACAGTATATCACCCCAAAACACGGGGGTACGTTCCAGCATAGGCAGACATAAATTAGTCAGGATCAGTCAGGATCAGCCATACCAAACGAGCTAACGAAAGTTAAATCAAACCTAGGCTTTAAAAGAGAAGTATGGGGGTTTTTTTCTTAATTTATACTTACCTAGCTGGATGCAGCATTGGTCCGATGCTGCATCTGTCCCTGGCGCCTCTACACTGAGAAGCATGCCATCAAACACCGCTGATCACTTGGTTCTCAGAGCTCCGTGAGAAGAGAGCTGCTGACTGTCAGTCACCGGCTCTCTGCTATGCCCCCTCCTCGCTCATTAGAGAGCTGGGCTGTGGAGGGGGTGGGAGTGGCCGGCTCAGGCTCTCAGCGGCTCACTGAGAGGCTGAGCCGGGTGTCGGTCTAGGGGATCTAGATGGATCCCGACTCCATGGTTGCGATGACACAGAGCCTGGACTGATTCCATTGATGTCAGCAGACAGCGGACTTCAACCCACTCTCTGCTGAAAATGGGTCACAGGAGTGCAAAATGAACTGCACTCCTGTGATCCAAAGCTCACTTGGCTGTACTTCTCCTTTAATTGCAATGGGGAGGGCCCACTATATTTTGATACATACGAAAAGAGATACCCTACATTTTTACTTCCCTCTAAAACTTTTGTTCCCTTATTTCTTTGTTTGAAAATTCCATTCAATTCTCTACTTTTTTGAGCCAAACGGACAACAAGACAAGCTGAACTCAATTATGTGTTATAACTTTAAAACAGATCCTGACCAGCATAAAGTATGTGTTCCCTTATGAGAGATGGATAAGATTGTAAGTGCTCAGTGTTCCCCCAAACCCACCCATGGAGGTATAGGGTACCTTGCATGCCAATAGCTGCTTGTTGGTAAATGAGAACACATACATACACCTGCATATACAGTGTGTATACAGTATATATATGTAATATATATTTTTTATGTATTACAGGTATTCATATAACGCTGGCAATGTATACAGTGCTTTAATATATACACTATATATTGTCCAAAGTATTGTGACACCTGTCTTTACACACACACATGAAATTTACTGTCATCCCAGTCTTAGTCCATAGGGTTCAATATTGAGTTTGCTCACCCTTTGCGTGCCCCTGAAAGACGTGATGATGTCACGAAACGCGTAGGGCGGAGCCAGACGACGTGCTGACGTCAACCCCAAGCGAGTTGTATTCCAGCAGGACGGGTTTGTCCGAGCTCCGGTGGCCACGGAGCCGGACTTAAGGCTGTCTTATCCATTTACACTCTGTAAGTGTGCATTTGTATATTTTTTTACTTTTTAATAAATTAAATTGGTTTTACACTATGTGAGCCCCTTCTATATTTTATGGTATCTATGCCCCGGGTTGTTGGAGTTGCTGATGATGAGATGACCCCTGGTGGACACCGCTGGCAGTTCCCAATTCTTGGCTTCTAAAGATTCCTGCTTGCTGTGATCCTCTGTGGTGGGGGGTCATGGCCTTCTGGTAAGGAGTAACCCCTTCCATTTCTGGTGGTGGACCCTTCCTTGCTGTCACAGAATTTCATCATTATCACTTGGACTTTTTTTTGTATATTGTTGGTGATTTGGATTTTTCATGACACTTAATTGACGTTTCATCCAATGGGACTTTTTTCACTATCACCAAACGTCTTTGCACATGGATTTATTTTCATTTATGATCACTATATGAATTTTTCTTCACTGTAAATTATTCATTATGTTTTATTAGTATTAGCACAAACCCCTTATTTTTCTTAAAACAGATCCTGACCAGCATAAAGTATGTGTTCCCTTATGAGAGATGGATAAGATTGTAAGTGCTCAGTGTTCCCCCAAACCCACCCATGGAGGTATAGGATACCTTGCATGCCAATAGCTGCTTGTTGGTAAATGAAAACACATACATACACCTGCATATACAGTGTGTATACAGTATATATATGTAATATATATTTTTTATGTATTACAGGTATTCATATAACGCTGGCAATGTATACAGTGCTTTAATATATACACTATATATTGTCCAAAGTATTGTGACACCTGTCTTTACACACATGAAATTTACTGTCATCCCAGTCTTAGTCCATAGGGTTCAATATTGAGTTTGCTCACCCTTTGCAGTTATAACAGCTTCAGCTCTTCTGGGAAGTCTGTCCACAAGGTTTAGGAGTGTGTCTATGGGAATGTTTGACCATTCTTCCAGAAGCGCATTTGTGAGGTCAGGCACTGATGTTGGATGAAGGCCTTTGCTCTCAGTCTCTGCTTTAATTCATCCCAAACATGTTCTAGAATCTATAGGGTTGAGGTCAGGACTGTGCAGGCCAGTCAAGTTCCTCCACCCTACGTGTAAAGGCAGGTGTCAGAAATCTTTTGACAATATAGTGTATATTGCACATTTACATCAGTGCAAATATTGAAATGAGTATTTCAATTTTGCATCATATTCTGCCAAGTACAAAAAAAAAAAAATGCAAACATATTTTAAAAAATATTTTAGTCCTTGCAAATACAGTGGGGACGGAAAGTATTCAGACCCCCCTTAAATTTCTCACTCTTTGTTATATTGCAGTCATTTGCTAAAATCATTTAAGTTCATTTTTTTTCCTTATTAATGTACACACAGCACCCCATATTGACAGAAAAACACAGAATTGTTGACATTTTTGCAGATTTATTAAAAAAGAAAAACTGAAATATCACATGGTCCTAAGTATTCAGACCCTTTGCTGTGACACTCATATATTTAACTCAGGTGCTCTCCATTTCTTTTGATCATCCTTGAGTTTTTCTTTTTTAATAAATCTGCAAAAATGTCAACAATTCTGTGTTTTTTGTCAATATGGGGTGCTGTGTGTACATTAATGAGGAAAAAAATGAACTTAAATGATTTTAGCAAATGGCTGCAAAATAACAAAGAGTGAGAAATTTAAGGGGGGTCTGAATACTTTCCGTCCCCACTGTATATATATATTTTCATACAGAAAATATATGCAAACCCATTATATATTCCATTTAAATCTCAAATCTAGACTGATATAAAAGTCTCAAATTAATGCAGTTGTGCAATTGTTTATACATCATTAACCACTTCAACCCTGGAAGGATTTACCCCCTTCCTAACCAAGCCATTTTTTGTGATACGGCACTGCGTCGCTTTAACTGACAATTGCGCAGCCGTGCGATGCTGTACCCAAAAAAATTGACGTCCTTTTTTTTCCACAAATAGAGCTTTCTTTTGGTGGTATTTGATCACCTCTGCGGTTTTTATTTTTTGCTCTACAAACAAAAAAAGACCGACAATTTTGAAAAAAAAAAACTATATTTTTTACTTTTTGCTATAAAAAATATTTAAAAAAAAACATTTTTTAAACAAATTTCTTCATTAGTTTATGTATTCTTCTACATATTTTTGGTAAAAAAATTGCAATAAGCATATTGATTGGTTTGTGCAAAAGTTATAGTGTCTACAAAATAGGGAATAGCTTTTTAGCATTTTTTTTTTCACTAGTAATGGCGGCGACCAGCGATTTTCATTGGGACTGCGACATTGCAGCAGACAGATCGGACACTTTTGACACTTTTTTGGGACCATTGACATTTATATAGCGATCAGTGCTATAAAAATGCACTGATTACTGTGTAAAGGTCACTGGCAGGGAAGGGGTTAACACTAGGGGGCAATCAAAGGGTTAACTGTGTTCCCTAGGTGTGTTTCTAACTGTGGGGGGATGGGACTGACTAGAGGAGGAGCCAGATCGTTGTTCCTACTTAGTAGGAACAAACAATCTGTCTCTCCTACCCTGTCAGAACAGGAATTTGTGTGTTTACACACACAAATCCCTGTTCTGGCTGTCGTGCCCGTGATCATGGGTGGCCAGCGGCGATCGCGGGCCACTGGCCATGTGCAGAGGGCGTGCTACAGCTCTTAAAGGAGCCGCCGTACGGGTACGGGGGGTCGCCCAGCAGTGCCATTCTGCCAAAGAATATCGGCAAGGCATTATTTGATGCAAGCAATATAAGTACCCGAATTTTGATTGTCAGAGCTGGACTGTTAAAAAGAAGCAGCACAAAGAGACAACCAGTTCATCTGCTGGCAAGAAGTATTCTGATAGTAGGAGAAAGCGTGGCAGAGAGATGATCTCATCACTGTAAGGTGAAGTGAAATTAATTGTATTCCCCTATGCATAAATAAAATGTGTGGGTACTTACATTTTCTCACACCGTAGCATTTTTTCACTGCTGGATGTAGGCTGCTTTCACACTGTTTTGTTGAAAAAATGCATATGCATTTTTGATGTGTTTCCGATCCGTTTTCTAGGTGCCTGACTCCCAGCATGCACCTGAGCAGCATGGACATGTGACTCAAAAAATGCACCAAAAACGCAACCGCTTTGCGTTTTCTACCCATTTTCTATTAATTTCAATGGGGATCTAAGTTTTTGTTGCAGTTTTGAAAAGCGGATCAAAAATGCAGCAATCAGAACTCACACTAGTGCGAATTGGATGCGGGTTTGCCTGCATTCAATATGCACAGCAGGAGATTGTGACCGGCTCTCTATGTAGCCGTTTCACATATCTCCGCAGCGGCTTCGGTGCGATTTGCACAGGAGCACTGCATCTTTTGGTCTGTTTCAGGTCCGAATTCAGACCAAAATTCGGGCTGAAATCGGACCTGAAATGGTGAACGAGGACACACCGGACTCCTGCTGTGAGCCACTGTGTGCTCATATGTGAACCCAGCCTTAAAAACGCAACTGACTGCTGTTAAGAGTTCCATAGGATTTAAAGGGATGCATTTTTTATGCATTTTTCTTCTTGTTTTTTAACTGAAAAACTGATCAAAAACTGATCAGTGTAAAGGGGCCCATTTTATTTATATTACCAATAATAATTACCTTGTCCAATGTCAAATGACTTGAGAGTTATAGAATCATTTAATTAACTATCCTGGTCGCACTCAGTTCTGATTCGAAATTGAATTTTGCAATCTGCAAATCCAACTGATCCGTTGTCTATATGTAAATAAGTAACAAGCTGAAAAATATTTTATGTTGTCAGGTTGAACAAACACTGCCATTTGCATGTGTGTGTTGGGATAGTGTATGATGCAAGCATGATCAAACTAAAAGAAAATTTGATACAAAAGTTTAAAAAGTAGCATGTCTAGCATAAAAAGTCAGCTCTCATTTGGTTTATTTTATTAGCTTTTTGATAGGCTGTATCATGCTTGCACCATTAAGATGTATGTGTTGTCAGGCCCTGGTTGTTAAACTGTTAGCAATAATGTAGACAGATTGCTTTGAGTAGATACTGTATGAATCATGGCACTAACTAAGGTTAAAATGACGTATGCTTGAAGAAGCTTATCCCATGTGACTGTCTACAAAATTAAAACATATTCCCTAGGGCTTTCCAGTGGGAAACAAACTTGTTTATGGGCCATAATCCTGGTTTGTGGGAAATCATACTACGTAATAGTCTCTTATGTCTTTAACCTTTTACTTGTTCTAGCTAGGATAATATTTTTCAAAGCTGAAGTGTACATGCCTCAACTTATATATAGGGACGAGCTTCGATTTTGCTACTACCATGGGTTTGAGGCATATTCTTCCAGGTTTGAAATTTGCAGCTTAGGAGAATTATAAAACACTAAAGGGGATGGGGTGTGCAGAGTAACCACAGTGTCAATGAATTAGAAGTTGTTGTAAGAAATGCATAGGGAAAGATGACAAACTACATACGTAGAGATTAGGGCCGGTTAGGAAACTGTACTTTATTATGGAGATCTAGCTTTGTGATTGATTTGAGGTCAGTGATAGACATGTGCGGTTCGTTTTGTTCCGAATTTTATTATTCAGACAAATATTTCGTTATTCAGTGATTCGGATATAACCGAATACCCGAATTACAATATAAACAAATTTTAACGAATGCTCCGAATAACGTAACGAAATTCGTACGAATTTTGGAAATTCAGACTGAAATTCGAATCAAATTTTACATTGAACTCCAGTCGAATTTTCACTACACATATTGTCTGAAATCAAAGACTATGGGGGGTTATTTACGAAAGGCAAATCCACTTTGCGCTGCAAGTGCACTTGAAAGTGCACTGAATGTGCACTTGGAAATGCAGTCACTCTAAATCTAAGGGGTAGATCTGAAATGAGTGGAAGCTCTGCTGATTTTATCATCCAATCATGTGCAAGCTAAAATGCTGTTTTTTATTTTCCTTGCATGTCCCCCTCGGATCTACAGCGACAAGATTTCCTGAAACAGCTGATTAGTGCATCCACTACATATGGATCTCCCGCAGCGGCTGTGACTGAAATAAATGGATCACGATGATCCCGTCTAGATGCCGGAGGCTGCAATTATCTTTCAACTACAGGATACGGTGAGCTGTATGATGTCCCTTCATTGCTGCTAACAAAGTCAGTTATATCCATCAAGTATAACACAAATGCTACACTTTGTGTCATTTATCTATGATCTACAAATGCCTCGTGTATATCTCTCAGTATGGAAGTTGTAACAAGTTAGCTTAAACGGGATCAAAAGGAACTTTCACACAACACCAGCACTACTTATAAATCTTTCTTTCATCAGAATTGAAGACAAACTGCCTTGAATACGTGTACATTATTCACGAGGATAACTCAACTATAATCATTGGCATGTTTTTCTGTGTTCTAGGATATCCTCACTAGCAGATCCCTTCCGATCGGCCGATCGATTGAGATCTGCATGTGTGTGTGGGTGTGAAAGTGAGGGATATGTAAGGTGGATTTGGAAAATGGTGGCCACCGCTGTCCTCTTGAGACATTAGGTCTTTTTAATATGTTTTGGGAATAGAGATACACTTTTTTGTATTGTTTTTCATGTCAATGTTAGATACTATATATTTTGTCTTTTTTGGATATTTTTCAACAAGGATAATCAATAAATGATTAATAGCTTTACCACCGGCTTGTCCTCATTGAAGAATTGCTGCGTGATTTTTCACAAATTTGTTTCTATAAGTACATTTTCAATTCAGAGGACAACCACACTTGGGGATCTCCAATATTTAATTTACTTTTGGAAATACCCCAAATAGACGGTGGAACCGGTTGAATCTCGATAGGGCAAGGCTGATTTATGGCCAATTATTATCCACCAGAGAACACCGGACACTATTTAGGAGGAGTTGACAACCCTCTCCCTTCTGTCTTTTTGCTGCAATATGCATGTTAGCCATTAAGTTACATAAGGTATAGATGGTGGGGTACTGCCACTTTAAATATTTAAATGAAGTATGCAAGGTGGTCCAATGGGAATTCCGGGAAGGTTCTGGATGTTCCTGGGAAGTAATAAAAGGGCTGCAGAGGGTCTCTCCTTCCTCTTGCAGCGCCAGGACTACAGGAGAAAAAGCTCCAGGAATCCAGCAGAGCTACCCTCCCTCCCTTTCAAGGTACTGCACCTTGTGGCAATGGAGGACTTGGTCCGGGAGTTTATGCAGAAAGTATAGTAGGGGAGAAGCGTGGCTGAGACACTGCATGGAGATGGCTGACACTGAAAAGAGCCTGAGGGGCGGTGTTGGAATGGAGGAGGTTAGGCCACAGCCAGCGCAGCCCTCCTCTCAGAGGAGAATGCGGCGGAGCTTGCCCCCTGAGCGGCTTGTGGATGTGGGCGGCGAAGAGGAGGATACCAGGCTGCTCAGGAAGGAATGGAGGCATTACACAGGAGACGGACGGAACAGAAGAGGCGGACTTGCTCCAAGTCACCAGCAGGGAGGAGGGGCAGGGGACATCCTGAACCACAAGGGGGGGCAGTAGGAGAGAACATCGCCGCCCGCTACAACAGAGAGATAGGGGAGGGGCGCATGGGGGGCCCTTTTCAGTCTCAACCTTTTAAGGATTTCCACATCTCTCGCTGGGGGTGGTCCCCAAGCGGGAACCAAATATGTTCCGTCTGATACAGCATCTCTCTTTTCCTAAAGGGGCATCGTTGAATGATGAACTTGATGAGTCACTTTGTTCAGTTGATTATGCGACTTTTGAGGAAGCGATTGTGAAGGTTAAAGCCTGTGGCTTAGGGGCTTTGTTGGCTAAAGCTGACGTGAAGTCGGCTTTCAGGCTTTTGCCTATCTCCCCATTAGCTTTTAATTCTTTGGGTTTTTATTTTTTATTTATTGGACCGGCGGGATCTGACTTTTGTTCTCGGCAGTTGCGGTTGTTTGGCGTGATTACAGAACTTTTTGGTGTTCCGCTGGCCACGGAGAAGTCTTGTTTCCCTGCGACTTCAATGGAGTTTTGAGGTATTTTGATTGATACCGAGGCAAGGGAGTTTAGGCTGCCACAGGCTAAGATTGACAAAATGAGGAACCTTATTGCCTTTTTCTTAAGAAGGCGTAAGGTGTTGTTGAAGGAGATGCAGTCGTTATTGGGCCTCCCAGCTTTTGCTTGTAAAATTATGCCAGTAGGGAGAATTTTCTCCCGACGTCTGTATATTTCAACCTCAGGTCTAAAATCCCCTTTCGCTCACATATGCTTGATGGCCCCCCTCAAGGATGACTTGGTGGTGTGGGCTGATTTTTTAACGACCTTTAACGGTAGATCCTTTTTTCAGACTGATTTTGTTTTTGCTCCGGATTTTCGCTTGTTCACAGATGCAGCGGGCTCAAAAGGTTTTGCGGCAATATGGGAATCGCAGTTGTGGTGCTTGGGCGGAGGCATGGATTCAGAAAAAAGCTACTAGAAACATTGTGCTGCTTGAGCTCTTCCAGATTTTGGTAGCAGTGTCACTTTGGGGAACATTTTTTGTGAACAGGTGGATTCTGGTGGAAACTGACAATAAAGGGGTACTTTTGGGTGCTGGCATGCCCTTCCTGACAGGTGTCCATATAAAGTGCAAGATGAGTAAGTGACTGTTTATTCCCAGTGTCAACAGAAAATGACACGGTGCTGGTGACAATTCTCTGACATAGAGTGCTGATGATAGGTCGCCTTTCCACAGGATTAAATATCATTGATGTATCTTCTATAGGTAAACAGGCCCTCTGGTGGATTGGAAAAAATCCTCTCTTCTTCCCATTGTGCCATGAAGAGGCCTGCTACACTTGCTATGGGGGCTAAATTTGCTCCAAGTGTAGCAGGCCTCTTCATGACACAATGGTAAGTAGGGGTGCAAAGGATCGTCATCGATCCGTGATCCGATCCGCGGAGGTTGATCCGATCCGCGGAGGTTGATCCGTACGGGACACCTGTGGCCTCGGCCATAGGAAAGACCGCGGCTTTGGCCTAGCTCCGGAGCGGCAGCCATCTTGGTACACCTGACGGCCGTTTAGCACGTCGAATGACGGAGCGATCACTTGTAACAAACCGGCGTCATGTCATGACGCCGGTTCCTCTCTCTCTCCCCTCTGTGTACTGATCTGTACAGTGGAGGGGAGAGATCGGATGGCAGCAGTGCCAATACTCTGCAATGCCCTGCCGCAATACCCTGCTGCAATGCCCTGCCAATACTCTGCCAATACCCTGCTAATAGGGAGATTGTGGATATTACTGTGGGGGAGATTTTTTTTTTTTTGTTGATCCGAAAATGATCCGAACCGTGACTCCTGATCCGAGGAACGATCCGAACCGTGAATTTTTTGATCCGTTGCACCCCTAATGGTAAGAGAGAATTTTTTCCAATCCACCAGAGGGCCTGTGTACCTATAGAAGATACATCGATGATATTTTCATCCTGTGGAAAGGTGACCAAGAACGGTTATTTAATTTCCTTCAAGAACTAAACTCAAATGATAGGAATATTAAGCTTACTTGGGAAATAAGCGATAAAAAGATTACATTTCTAGATTTAGAGATTTTCCAAGAGGACAAAGTACTCTTTTCTAGAACCCACTTTAAGAATGTGGACAGAAACAGCTATTTACCCCTTGAGAGCTGTCATCATAAGAATTTGTTGTGCAATATACCAACAGGACAACTCATGCGCCTAGGACAAAACTGTACTGATAAAAATACATTTATGATTCAAGCAGAAAATATGGGACAAAGATTTATAGAAAAAGGCTGCGACAACAAATTCATTAGTAAGAAAATCGCAGAAGTGGCAGATATGGACCGCAATGTTTTAATGAGAGATAAACTGAGACATGAAACCCCAAAAGACTTGATACCTATCATCTTAAACGACACTGGAGCATCCTATTGGCTGATAAACATCTGCAAGATATTCTCCCTAGTCTTCCAAAATTTGTTTACAGAAGAGCCCCCACCATTCGCAACAAGATTGTGAACAGTATCCCCGACCCACCCGGAAGAGGTCTGACCTTTTTTACCAGTAAAGGTTTTTCCCCAGGACTGACCTTTTTTACCGGTAAAGGTTTTTCCCCAGGACTTTACTTCTACCAGTACAGGAAATACATACAAAATTAAAGAATTCATCTGCTGTAACACAGAAGGAGCAGTCTATGCTAACATTGGCGGGGGGGGGCCACAAAGTTAGAACACTTAGGCAACTAGAATCTAAGTGGATATTCACGTTGGACACTTTTGCACCTCGGGGTCTTAATATAGAATTTGATCTCAATTGTTTTATTAATCATTTCTAATACTTTCAGCTTTTATGGATTTCTTATTACCATTCTCTTACTATATTATAGTTCCTCTCTCCTCCATATTTATTCTACTCAGATTATGTGCAATTTACTCGCTTATGCCATTTCCGGTGTACGTGGTGTTTTTTATTCCTTTTTATTTTCCTTCACTCATATTTACTTTTTTGAGATATTTTAGACGGTCATTGTGTGTTTTACCCCTCTCCAGTATTACACTCTGCTTTTATTGACGGGTTTTATCAAATATCTCGTTTTTAGTACACATATATTTTATCTTCCCAATATATCCCCATTTTATCCTCTTAATTGTTTTCTAGCTCGCCGCTAGTTTTATTTGGCACACATCGCTTTTTATCACTATTATGTGGAGCCTATATCTGTGTACTATAATTTGTTTACATATTTTGGCCAAATATAAACAGGAAAATGGCCGCTGAACGGATGTTGACATTATAATGAATATCCACGTGTAAATGGCCGCCGGCCGACTTCCGGCCATCGGAGCTATTGGAAAATGGCCGCCGGTTTACTCCCGGCGACCGTATCCACACGAAAATGGCCACTGTATGCCAATTTACACACACATAAAAATACACTTCCTATGGCCTCTAGTTATCCCCTGATGAAGTCACATGACAGTGACGAACACGTGCAGGAACACAAGGCATCGGAAGTGACGTGGGCGAGTTCGCAGCTCGTTTTTTATATGCCTATTTGATACTTCTTGATGTGAGTACCTTGCTTTTATTCTTATTGTTTGCCAATAAACATTTGAAAATACTACACTATCGTGCATCCCTCTTTACATCCCCCCATGCCCCATTGTGAGGCTTATCTGATGCGGATACACCAGGGACAAAAAAAGGGGACTCTGATTTCAGACTAGAGATACACACCAGTGGAGCCGGATACGCCAGACTGGGAGGTTACCAGGAAACACATTGAGACATACTCACACGCTGTTACCTTACAGCGGTAAGGTAAGGGGCCATTTACACATTACTTTGCACAGGAACCAGAAAGTCACCTATCATCAGAGAATTGTCTCCAACACCAGCACTGTGTCATTTTCTGTTGACACTGGGAATATACAGTCATCTTGCACTTTATATGGACACCATTCATTTTATTTTGCTTTCACCTATAAGAACTTTTGCGGCATATTTTTAAATGGAAATTATTTTATGTGTTACGCTTTTATATGCTTTCTTGGATCTCACCCATTTTTTTTAGGATTTATTTTAGGAATTGTAGTTTTAGTGCACTCTTCACTGTGCACTGTTTTTTAATTTTTTTTTTTCATTTTATCTGCATAGTATATGCTTATATTTTACCATTGTTTTATGATGAATTTCTTGAGCATGTGATATGCCTATTGTCAAGAATCATACTGATATATTACATTATGCGTCTTATCTGAAGAAATCTCAGGGCATGCGATACGTTTTTATACTGCCTGCGATTTGATATATATTGACCTTAGAATATTGCCTCCCTTAATTATATCTTGTACTGAGCAATTTCTGCACATTAATTTGCACATTATTCAGGTTCATAGCGCAGCACTACCTTCGCAGCAATTCCCCGCTTAGCTTGGCTGTCTTCCCTGTTCCATAGAGTGACGGAAAAAATGAGGAAGAAAGTCAATCGGGCATTGGCTAAATACATGCCACTGTTAAGGGGTTTTGCTTATCGGCACGTGGATCTCGAAGGAGGAATCTTGGGGCTTTATAGGCAGAACGGAGTCAACCTTTCAGATGTTTGGTGCCGATATATTCAACCTTGGGCTGCAAAGCAGCATTGAAATGGCCGTGTATTTGGGGTAGGCCGGTCTTGTTTCACAAGGCCGGCTGGTGGGAACGTATTTCTTTATTCAATAAAGTTAAGATGCCTGAGTTCTGATAAATGGGCAAAAGTTTGCTGTATGTTTGATTTTATATGAATATTGAATTAATATGTTTAGCCTTTATGATTTATTGTAAACCAATAAAATGCCACGGACAATTTTTGCCAAATGGTGTGTGTGTGTATTACTCTACTATATGATTGTATCCGGGGAATTAAGGTAAGGGGCGAGTGTGGCCTGCGGTCCCATGTAAAAAAGGGGGGCGCATCATCTGAACCCACCTTCTTGGGACGGCGACCACCCAGCCCTGTTTGCTTGCAATATGCATGTTAGCCATTAAGTTACATAAGGTATAGATGGTGAGGTACTGTCACTTTAAATATTTAAATTAAGTATGCAAGGTGGTCCAATGGGAATTCCGGGAAGGTTCTGGATGTTCCTGGGAAGTGATAAAAGGGCTGCAGGGGGTCTCTCCTTCCTCTTGCAGCGCCAGGACTATAGGAGAAAAAGCTCCCTCCCCTTTGCAAGCGTTTTGTGTGGTCAGGTCACCCCAGAATCTGGGGGGGACGTATTTCTTTATTCAATAAAGTTATGATGCCCGAGTTCTGGGCAAAAGTTTGCTGTATGTTTGATTTAATATGGAAATAGAAAAAAAGGGGGGGCACTTAAATTGTTGCATCCGTAGATTCAGGGAAAAATGGGGAGGGTACTACTAGAGTAACCAAAAGTCGGACTTTGAAGGCAAGGAAACAATGGAGAGATGGTCCTTAACATACATTTTCTTCCACACTCTTTACCTATAGGCTCAGCATACTTGTCCAGGCTTTATGTTTGCCGCTAGCATTACTCAACCCCACCAAGGGTCTGCTCCTCTTGTGAATATTGGACCGCTTGAGAATATTATTGCTCTGCTGGTTCCGTGTATACTTTGAGTGAAGGTCTACATTTGCCCCTGTCCTTGTTATTTGAAATTTATTTATCAGTAGTCATTTGAGCTTTTACATAGTTTGTCTTTGTCCCTACGTTCTTGCCAGCACACCTTTTAGAACCCATTGCACTTTATTATTTTTTCGCAGTCCATAGTTTTGAAAACTCTCCACCTATCTGGGCTCTGTACATAGGACTTATTTCAATCTAAGGTACCTCTTTGTGTTGTGTGTCCTTCTTGGTCTCTCTTGGACAGTTCAACATATGCTTCTTAACTTCTGTTTGTGCACTAGCTATGATTTTAATGGCAATATATCTCATTTCAGATAGTGAGATTTGTTCTCTCGTCTCTCTTTGTTACATCTTTGAACCTTGATCATGTCCTGAAGAAGCCTAACGGCGAAACACGAAGACATACAAGGGCTCACTGTACAAACTGTATCATATGCATGTATTTTGCGCTTTTTATCCTTTTTGAACACTATGTTTATATTCTGTACTTTTTTCAATAAATGTGATGAACATTAATTTTGGTCATCTCTCCACTGTTTCCTTACCTTCAAAGTCCGACTTTTGGTTACTCTAGTAGTAGCCTCCCCAATTTTCTTTGATTTTATATGAATATTGAATTAATATGTTTGGTCTTAATGATTTATTGTAAACCAATAAAATGCCGCTGCCAATTTTTGCCAAATGGTGTGTGTGTGTGTATTACTCTACTATACGATTGTATCCGGGGAATTAAGGTAAGGGGCGAGTGTGGCCTACGGTCCCAAGTAAATCCTGATGGGTTTTACCTCCTCTTTATTCTCCTGCAAAGTAAAAGCATAATGGGCTAGTATGCATCGCATACTAGCCCATTATGTGCCACTTACCTTGCAAATGAAGCCCGCGATGTCCAAGATGTCCCTGCTGGTGGAAGCATCCATCTTCACCCCTCTTCCTTCCGGGGCCGCGGACTCCGGCTCTGTGACTGGCCCGGAGTCGTGTGACGTCACTCCCGTAAATGCGCGCATGAGCTGACGGTCACGACACGCCCTATAGAAACGGCATGATTGTGCCCTTCCTAAAGTGCGCATGCGCCAATGACGTCAGCGCAAGCGTGTATAGTAAATATCTTATTATAGGCTTACCTGTAGGTAAGTGGTCTGTAAGGGTTTACATCCACTTTAATAAAAAGTGGGCTTATATTTCAGGGTTAACAAAAAAAGAGATAAGTTGAGGCACTGAGGACTTTCATAGTACACTATGAAAATACGACACAATGGTTTGTTTAAAAAGACAAATACAAATATTTAATAAATTCATATGTTAATGTTAAAACGTCACTTGAAGTGGTGCATTGAGTTTTTAATGAGCATGTGTTATTTTCTTCACATTACACCTAATCATCTCACATTATCCCAGAATAAAACTGACCTGCTAGTGGCCAGTTTATACTACTGTATCCTCTGCAGTATCTTAATTCTTGTAGTAAAATCACAGTTTGTGCTCTTTGTTTCTAGTAAATTTAGAGCCAGTCTTGCCCATGAAAATTTTCCTGCTGCTGGCCACTTTTATACTACTGTATTATCTGTGGTCTCCTAACTCCTGTATTAAATAACCTGCCTGTACTCTTTGCCTCTAGTACATTTTGGCTTACTGTCCCTAATTATTACTGTCTTGCTGCTGGCTTAAAAAAAATGCTGCTTTTACAGGCGTTTGACTTTTTTTTCTGCTTGTAATTGCAACTTTATGTTACCTTATGTGTCTATGCACACAGGCATAAACGGTAGCTGTCACCTGCCCTGAGCTGTCACTTCTGGGTTTGTTAACCCCTAGTGATAGCAATAATGTTCATTAGATTGTAAGCTCTAACGAGCAGGGCTCTCTGATTCCTCTTGTACCAAATTGCATTGTAACTGTAATGTCTGCCCTCATTTTGTAAAGCATTGCGCAAACTGTTGGCGTTATATAAATCCGGTATAATAATAATAATTAAAAAAAAAGTAAATATTCAACAGAAAAAGTTTTAAAAAAATTATAATAATTATAAAAAACAAAAAAAATGAATTTAACACCTATTTCCCCATACACGCTCAGAAATGTAAACCATGCTCCCCCCACACATGTGAGGTAGCGCTTAGATCATCAGAGTGAGAGCAACAATTTTTAGTGCTAGAGCTTACATTTAACTCTAAAATGATGAGTGCAATCCAGTGCCAGTGCAATCGATCCCAACCTCCACCACCTCTGCCTCTTACTGATCCCATCCCCTCACCACCACCGCAGATCTCATCCCTATCCCCCCCCCCCCAGGTGATGTGGGTGGAGGGGTAGGGATGAGATCTGCGGTGGTGGTGGGGGAATGGGATCGTTAGGAGGCAGAGGTGGTGGAGGGTGGGCAGTGGCGTCACTAGGGTTGGTGTCACCCGGTGCAGTAAAACATGGTGTCACCCCCCCAGCATAACAGGCAGTATTGCACTGAGCAGGCTAGAGCATTATGTGCCTCTTATGCCCCCCCAGCCTGCCGCAGTGCTAATTGATAGTGTCACCCAGGGCATTCATCAAAGAGAAAAGGTGCAGGAACTCAACCACGCTCCACACCTTTCCCTAAGTAGGGGGGTGGGGGGTTGAGCGTGCCACGGCAGCTGGGAGTGGGAGGGTCCTTAAGGGTCATTAAATACTATGAGGGTGGTACATACAGAGTCAGAGGTCAGAGTTCAGGTGGGTGCAGGGTGCTGAGTTCAGGTGGGTGCAGAGTTCAGGTGGGTGCAGGGTGCAGAGTTCAGGTGGGTGCAGGGTGCAGAGTTCAGGTGCGTGCAGGGTGCAGAGTTCAGATGGGTGCAGAGTTCAGGTGGGTGCAGAGTTCAGGTGGGTGCAGGGTGCAGAGTGCAGGTGGGTGCAGAGTGCAGAGTGCAGGTGGGTGCAAAATGCAGAGTTCAGGTGGGTGTAGGGTGCAGGCGGGTGCAGAGTTCAGGTGTGTGCAGGGTGCAGAGTTCAGGTGGGTGCAGAGTTTAGGTGGGTGCAGAGTCCAGTTGGGTGCAGGGTGCAGAGTTCAGGTGGGTGCAGGGTGCAGAATTCAGGTGGGTGAGGAGTTCAGGTGGGTGCAGAGTGCATGGTGCAGGTGGGTGCAGAGTTCAGGTGGGTGCAGGGTGCAGAGTTCAGGTGGGTGCAGGGTGCAGAGTGCAGGTGTGTGCAGGGTGCAGAGTTTAGGTGGGTGCAGAGTTCAGGTGGGTGCAGGGTGCAGAGTGCAGGTGTGTGCAGGGTGCAGAGTTTAGGTGGGTGCAGAGTTCAGGTGGGTGCAGGGTGCAGAGTGCAGGTGTGTGCAGGGTGCAGAGTTTAGGTGGGTGCAGAGTTCAGGTGGGTGAAGGATGCAGAGTGCAGGTGGGTGCAGAGTTTAGGTGGGTGCAGGGTGCAGAGTTCAGGTGGATGCAGAGTTAGAGGTAGGTACAGGGTGCAGGTAGGTACATGGTACAGGGTGCAGGTAGGTACAGGGTGCAGATAGGTACATGGTGCAGGTACAGGGTGCTGGTAGGTTCATGGTGTAGGTACAGGGTGCAGGTAGGTACAGGGTGCAGGTAGGTACGGGGTGCAGGTAGGTACATGGTGCAGGTAGGTACAGGGTGCAGGTAGGTACATGGTGCAGGTACAGGGTGCAGGTAGGTACAGGGTGCAGGTAGGTACGGGGTGCAGATAGGTACATGGTGCAGGTACAGGTAGGTACATGGTGCAGGTACAGGGTGCAGGTAGGTACATGGTGCAGGTAGGTACATGGTGCAGGTAGGTACATGGTGCAGGTACAGGGTGCAGGTAGGTACATGGTGCAGGTACAGGGTGCAGGTAGGTACATGGTGCAGGTAGGTACATGGTGCAGGTACAGGGTGCAGGTAGGTACAGGGTGCAGATAGGTACAGGGTGCAGGTACAGGGTGCAGGTAGGTACATGGTGCAGGTACATGGTGCAGGTAGGTACATGGTGCAGGTGCAGGTAGGTACAGGGTGCAGGTAGGTACGGGGTGCAGATAGGTACATGTGCAGGTACAGGGTGCAGGTAGGTACATGGTGCAGGTACAGGGTGCAGGTAGGTACATGGTCCAGGTAGGTACATGGTGCAGGTATAGGGTGCAGGTAGGTACATGGTGCAGGTAGGTACATGGTGCAGGTACAGGGTGCAGGTAGGTACATGGTGCAGGTAGGTACATGGTGCAGGTACAGGGTGCAGGTAGATACATGGTGCAGGTAGGTACATGGTGCAGGTACAGGGTGCAGGTAGGTACAGGGTGCAGAGTTCCACCACTAAATCACCATCCTGGACAGAACTGTCTTCCCCCTCCCAGCACAGACACCCATCCCCCTTCCTGTACAATTAGCACATATTAAACTTTCCCTTCCTGTGAACACAGACCTCAGCTACAGCGCGGCTCAATCCAGAGAGATGTCTCTCCTCACAGGCTCCTCTCATGACCTGAAAGACACGTCAGAGCTGGGGAGGAGCCACCTAGCAAAAGCTTCCCCTCCCCGGCTCTAGTGTGACAGGCAGCGGCGAGCGATGCTTGCTGCGGGAGTGTGGATAGGTGCCGAGAATCCGGCCGGACAGGAGCGCTGTGTCACTTCTAAAAACAGAAGCCTGGCTTCCGTGTTCAGAAGTGACAATACTGAGCGGAAAGCACAGGGCAGCAACTTAGATGGTGGAACTCTCTTCCACAACGTTCCAGCTGAAAAAAGTCCTGGTGTCACCCCTCTTGCGGGTGTCACCCGGGTGCGGACCTCACCCCCCGCACCCCCATAGTGACGCCACTGAGGGTGGGATCGATGGCACTGGCAATTTGTCACTTACTTAGGTCAAGCAATCGATTCCCCCTCAGAATTCTGTCACACAGTGCCTCCAGGGATGCCTTTGCCTCATAGGGACTCCTGGCAGTCGCAGAGGAGAGAGCTCCTCCTCCTTCACCCGATTGGTGTCAGCTGGTCAGCTGACTTTATTTTTACGTGTCCGCCTCTGCCTACCTACATTCTCTCTGAATAGGCGGATTGGTCTACAGTCTCAGCTCTGCCTTCTCTCCCCTCAGCGCCGTCTGTGGGCGAAAGCCCCCTCCCCGCGTGGCGGAGTGAACGGACAGGCGTGCCACTCACACAGGCCAGGTTGCCCACGGGCCCCTCACACTGGCAGACGGGTGGGCCCCTCTGAAGTGGCAGAACTGCAGGCCTCAGTCGCAGGTGCGACTGTTGCGACCCTGATAATTCAGGCACTGGTAACACGCCTCTTGTATTAGCATGCTCCAACTCTGGATGAAGGAGCACAAGAGGCATCTTTGGACAGCAGCATTGTCAGTCTTGGGGGCGAGGGTTGGGGGAGTAGAGGGAGAGTGTTATGTGCCGTACACACGATCGGACTTTACGACAACAAAACTGTGTATTTTTGTTCGAAGGTTGTTGGCTCCAACTTGTCTTGCATACACATGGTCACACAAATGTTGGCCAACAATTACGAACGTGGGAACATGGTGACGTACAAGACGTAGGATGAGCCAAGAAAAAGGAAGTTCAATAGCCAGTGCGGCTCCTTCTGCTAGATTCCGAGCATGCATGAACTTTTGTGCGTCGGACTTGTGTACACACGATCGGAAATTGCGACAACAAAAGTTTTGTTGGCAGAAAATTTGAGAACCTGCTAGCCAACATTTGTTGGCGGAAAGTCCGACAACAAATCTTCGATGGAGCATACACACAGTCGGATTTTCAGCCAACAATCTCACATCCAACATTTGTCGTCGGAAAATCTGATCGTGTGTATGGGGCATTAGATGAACTAGTAGAATTAAATACACTAGCAAAGTAATGCCAAATTCCAGTTAATAATTTATAAACTGATCCAGCAAATTGTTTTATTCCTTTTGGGATAAAGTTTTTTACATAAATAAATAAAGCTGATCATGGTAAGCACCCCTACTAGTGTTAAATGGTTTGTTTCATCTCTGTAATTGACACATTTGGCTGGAGAGCTTATTCTTTTGAAAAACAACAGACTTACTGGCTGGATAAAAGTTTGAAAATAGAAGAATGAAAGCTTAAAAAAGAAAATGAATGCAGCCACCACATCTAAGACTCTAAGAGCCCTTTCACACCGAGCCGCCCATAGCGTCGGCGGTAAAACGCCGCTATTTTTAGCGGCGTTTTACCTTCGGATTAGCGCCGCGTTTCAGCCGCTAGCGGGGAGCTTTTACCCCCCGCTAGCGGCCAAGAAAGGGTTAAAACCGCCCGCAATGCGCTGCAATGGCGGCGTTTTGCCGACGGTATCCCAGCCCTGCCCCATTGATTTCAATGAGGAGCAGCGGTGGAGGAGCGGTAAACACATCGCTCCTTCACCACTCCAAAGAAGCTGCTGGCAGGACTTTTCTTGACGTCCTGCCAGCGCAGTGCTCCGGTGTAAAAGCCCTCGGGCTTTCACACTGGAGACAATGCTGCAGCTGTTTGAGGGCGGATTGCAGGCGCTATTTTTAACGCTATAGCGCCTGCAAAACGCCCTCGGTGTGAAAGGGGTCTTAGAGAAAATGGTGTATTTGCATTTTGGTAGTTTGGTTTTCTGTTTTCAATCTGTGTTATGGATGTATTTTAATAGTATGGATGTTTTATTAGAGTATATTTTTAATTTGTTTTACTTGTACTAATTGCTGTTATTAGTAATTTGATTGTGTCATTGTGCTTTGTTCTGTTCGTTATTGTGATCTTTTGTTGTCTTTGCTGAATGTAGCTGTATCGCAATAATTTCCTTTGGGATTATTAAAGTATTCTGAATCTGAAATGTAAATTACAATAAAAAAATAGTTTTCTCCTTTGGGTTTAAAACCACTATGTAAACAAGGCAGACTGTCATTCCTTAAGTACAGAAGACATGGATCCTGTGTTCCTGTGAAGCAAGAACACTGATCCATGTCTTGAAGTAGTAAAAGCACCTCCTCCACAGTTAGTAAACACTCCCCAGGCACACCTTTAACCCTTTAATCGCCCTTGATGTGAACCCCTTCCCTGCCAGTGTCATTAGTACAGTGACAGTGTATATTTTAGCACTGATCACTGTAATAATGTCACTGGTCCTCAAAAAAGTGTCAGTTAGGTGACACTCAGATTTGTCCGCTGCAATATCGCAGTCCCACTATAAGTCACTGATCACCGCCATTACTAGCAAAAAATAATAATAAAATAATCCATAGTTTGTAGACGCTATAACTTTTTTGCAAACCATTCAATATATGCTTATTGGGATTTTTTACCATAAATATGTTACAGAATACATATTGGTCTAAACTGATGAAGAAATTTGATTTTTTACATTTTTTTTTGTTGGATGTGTTTTATAGCAGAAAGTAAAATTGCTTTCATATTCTGTAGCACCTAGGGCATCTTTCACTAAACCATGTGGGGGAAGTGATAAATGGTCTCTGTATGTTATAGGTATTGTTTTTATGCTATTGTATATTTTTGGATTTTATATGTGATTAATAAAGTTGGATATTTTTTACTCTTTAATACCCTTGTTAGACATTCTCTGTTTACCCATGAAATCCCTGGGGGTCAATTTCCTTTTGGTATTGCTATTTTGGGATGTGGGTTCATATTAGGGTTGGTCCCATAGGAAACCATGTTAAATGGACTGTGGTGCGTTTCTGCAAAAAGCATCAAAAAACGCATAGGTTTGAACTCTGCCTAAATGGCTTGGGTATCAAGCACACCCATTATCATAAAAGTACAAGTTTTCTGTAAAAGAAAAACAGTGTTTCATGTCTCCCAATTTTCTGATATGTGCATTCCAGCACAATACATTTTTGCAATGGATACACCCCTGTCAAATCCCTAAGTAGGCAAACCTAGAAGCTGCAAAAAGTAAAAAATATTACTGCACAGGTGATAATAACCTAAATGAAATAAAGCTGCTTGCAATATCACAACAGAACCAATAGTGCAAAAACAACCTAATAAAAATTGCATCGCTAAATAAATGAAGTTCAAAGTAAATCATTAAAAAATAGTCCATGCTTGAACACTAAAGTGCATAGTGACAGATGAAAAAAAATTAATTGAAATAATGTCCAAAAAAATTTGATTTCTTAGATGAATATCCACCTGGTGCACCTTCACCGAGATAATAAACAGAATGTGAGCTTACCAGATCTCTAGACTCCATGTTATAGGACTTTGGACAGGCATTTAAATAATGATCCAGCACTCAAACCGAAAATGAAGGTAACGTGATAATGTCACATATGGCGAAACATGTAAGACATAGACGCTGAACTAACCACGCCAATTAGGCTTGTATACAAGTTTTTTTTTATCCTGGGAACTACCATTTTAACTGCTGACTATTCACTGGATTGCTGCAAGTGTTTAATAATTGTAGCACTTGGTTGCTACTACCCTGTTTCCCCGAAAATAAGACCTAGCGTGATTGTCGGTGATGGCTGCAATATAAGCCCTACCCCCCAAATAAGCCCTACCCTGTTTCCCCAAAAATAAGCACTACCCTGAAAATAAGACCTACAAAGACTTTAACTAGGGCTTATTTGGGGGGTAGGGCTTATATTGCAGCCAGCACCGACAATCACGCTAGGTCTTATTTTCAGGGAAACAGGGTAGTAACTAACATCCACTATGTCACCCTGCTGCCAGACCTCCATCTATCACTTCTAAGACAATGAACAGTCATTTGCATTGTTTTGTTTTGTTTATTGGGAGATATAACTTGGTTGGGGGAAATAAAATATGGGATGCCCTTAGAACAATTGTTTTGCCATTATATTTAAGAATTAGAACGACGGTTGAGTCTTGAAGTACTGATGTACACATAATATCTACAGTCACATGCCTTGCATAACACCATGCAGACTATTTCTCCTCCTCTGCGTATCTCCTGTAGACTGTTGCTCCCAGGGCTTCCACCCTACTGCACAAACTTCCACTGTAGATCATTACTTTTATTGTCACATCATCCTCTTTTGACAAAAGAGACCACTCTGCACAGTCCCAGTTGCTGGCTAGAACTGGTTACATCGTTACTAAGTCAGAGGTCTGCAGTAGCTCTCCCCGGTGGCCTAGTAATTTAGTAACATGTGCTGATTGATGGACTACTGTTCCCAGATAGTCCAGCCTGCAAATCCTGTGCCCTCAGGCCGCAGCAATTTGACACTCTCCCCACAGTCTCTCCTTTGGCCTCGCACTCAGATTCCCTGGCATGCCTCATGCAGAAATCCAATGTGGCCCACTCACCAACCTTCTCCTGCCCCAAGTCCATGATGGAAAACTTTAACTGGACGGACGTTCCGACAGCTTCTCCAGCCCCTTTATTTCAGAACACTTCATGCATGACCGTGTAAAGATGAAGCTCCCTCCACACTCTCCCGGGCTCCTCCGCTAGGCCTCGCACCCCTCTCCCCAGATGGGAATGGGGCCCCTGCTGCTGCCTAGTACTCCATTCTCCACGTCTCCCGGCCGACAACTCCTCCCCAGCAGGCTGTTACCTCAGCTTATATGGGAGGCCTGCCCCCTGCCAATTCCAGTTGGGGATTGGTCAGGGCTCCTCACATGAGCTGACTGCCACTCCAGTCCTAGGCCCTGCCCCTCTTCCAGAACATTCTCCCTGGAAGTAGGGGAGGCGCCTCAGAACTAAAGCACAGGTGGTCACACCCACTGCTGCACTAACCACTCCCTGCCCCCCAGATCAAAACAAGCAGACCTAGCCTGAAGCATAGGCCTGCCCAAATTTACCTGCGCTGACAGTTTCCCTCACAAAATCCTCACTCTAGCACCTACTAGACAAGTGCGATTAGTTTCGTACGAATCGAAAATTCGTACAAATTGCCGAAAATTAGTACATTCAGAAGCATCCGAAATACGAATTGCTATGCTTCCGAATTTTATACGAAATACGAAATTTCGTTGACGAATTTCGGATTCAAATTCCGTTACAACGGAAACCCGCAGAACACCCTTTAAAAGTCTATGGGAGAAATCAAAAGTGCTAATTTTAAAGGTTAATATGCAAGTTATTGTCATAAAAAGTTTTTGGGGACCTGGGTCCTGCCCCAGGGGACATGTATCAATGCAAAAAAAGTTTTAAAAACGGCCGTTTTTTCAGGAGCAGTGATTTTAATCATTCTTAAAGTGAAACAATAAAAGTAAAATATTCCTTTAAATTTCGTACCTGGGGGGGAGTGTCTATAGTATGCCTGTAAAGTAGTGCATGTTTCCTGTGTTTACAACAGTCCAAGAGCAAAATGACATTTTTCAAGAAAAAAAGTCATTTAAAACTACTCGTGGCTATAATGAATTGTCGGTCCCGGCAAAACAGATAAAAGTTCATTGATAAAAACGTCAGGGGAACCCCGAACCAAAATATAAAAAAAATGCGTGGGGGTCCCCCCAAATTCCATACCAGGCCCTTTAGGTCTGGTATGGATATTAAGGGGAACCCTGCACCAAAATTTAAAAAAAGAATGGCGTGGGGGTCCCCCTCAAAATCCATACCGGATCCTTATCCGAGCACGCAACCTGGCAGGCCGCAGGAAAAGAGGGGGGGCGAGAGAGCGCCCCCCTCCTAAACCGTACCAGGCCACATGCCCTCAACATGGGGAGGATGTCCCCATGTTGATGGGGACAAGGGCCTCATCCCCACAACCCTTGGCCGGTGGTTGTGGGGGTCTGCGGGCAGGGGGCTTATCGGAATATGGAAGCCCCCTTTAACAAGGGGACACCCAGATCCTGCCCCCCCATGTGAATTGGTAATTCCTTTACTAATGTCTTCTTCTGCCACCCGGCTTTCCCCGTGGTGTCTGAGGGGGCGGGGTCACCCGGTTACGTAACGGGTGACCCCCGCCCCCCTCTGACCACGGGGAAAGCCATAGGGAATTCCCCATGCGTCAGAGGGGGGCGGGGTCACCGGGTGGCCCCATCCTCAGTTATATAAGAACTGTCAGAAGAACAGAAGCGTTACACAGCGCGGGCCTCCCATTGAGGCGGATCGTCCGGACTCTCCAGAGAACCAAATGGGAAAGAAGAAGCCGCGGAGGAAGATGCTGGACGAGAAGACCGAAGGAAGAAGCAGAGGATAGGAGGAAGAAGAAGAGGACGAAGCGCAGGAAAGAACAAGATGGAGGAAGAAAACCGAATGAAGACCAGAAGAAGATGGAAGAAGAAGCGGAGAAAGAAGAAGACATTAATAAAGGAATTGTCAAAAACCGGCTATTGTCTTTTTTAACATTTTTGACACTTTTTTTGTGAAATGGTAGGGGTACATTTGTACCCCATTACCATTTTATACAGGGGGGGCGGGATCTGGGGGTCCCCTTGTTAAAGAGGGCTTCCAGATTCCTATAAGCCCCCCGCTTGCATACACCCACAACCACCGGGCAAGGGTTGTGGGGATGAGGCCCTTGTCCCCATCAACATGAGGAGGATGTCCCCATGTTGATGGGGACAAGGGCCTCCCCAGGCATGTGGCCTGGTATGGTTCAGGAGGCTCTCTCGCCCCCCCTCTTTTCCTGCGGCCTGCCAGGTTGCGTGCTCGAATATGGGTCTGGTATGGATTTTTAGGGGGACCCCCACGCTATTTTTTTAAAAATTTTGGCACGGGGCTCCCCTTAAAATCCATGCCAGACCTGAAGGGTCTGGTATGGATTTTGAGGGGGTCCCCATGCCATTTTTTTTTATTTTGGCGCAGGGTTCCCCTTAATATCCATATCAGACCCCAAGGGCCTGGTATGGAATTTGGGGGGACCCCACAAATTTTTTTATTTAATTTTGGTTCGAGGTTCCCCTTAATATTCATACCAGACCCAAAGGGCCTGGTAATGCACTGTGGGGAAACCCCAGGCCGTTTTTTTCAATGACTTTTATGTGTATTGCAGAGACCCGACAATTCATTAATAGCCGCTAGTGCTAGTACTTTTAAATGACTTTTTTTTCCTTTAGAAATGTCATTTTGATGTGGGACTGTTCTAAACATGGGAAAAAAGCGCCACTTTACAGGCATACTATAGACACCCCCCCAGGTATGAAATTTAAAGGAATATTTCACTTTTATTGTTTCACTTTAAGCATTATTAAAATCACTGCTTCCGAAAAAACAGCGGTTTTTAAAACTTTTTTGCATTGATACATGTCCCCTGGGGCAGGACCGGGTCCCCAAACACTTTTTATGACAATAGCTTTCATATTAACCTTTAAAATTAGCACTTTTAATTTCTCCCATAGACTTTTAAAGGGTGTTTCGCGGCTTTCGAATTTGGTATTTTTTGCTTTTTAAATTCATCATAACGAATGTTCGTAATTGTTACCAAAAGTTAACGAACCTAACGAAAATTCGTATTTCGTACGAATCCAAAATGCATTTCGGACACGAATTACGAAATACGTGTTAATTCTAATACGAAACGGAATTAAACTAAACAAATTTATTGACAGCGCACATGTCTAGCACCTACCTATGTTAGAGGGTGCTACATAATCTTTCCTCAATATTAAAGTGTTTTACGGTTTTACACTATGTGGACCACTTTTTATTTCTTATTGGTCACATCTGAGGAACACCAGGGGTTTGTTTCAGGTCTAACCACTCAGGGATTCACTTTGAGTGCGGGATCATTGTTTAAATGCCTGTCTAGACTCCTATATCGTGGAGTCTAGAGATCTGGTAAGCTCACATCCTGTTTATTATCACAGTGGAGGTGCACCAGGTGGATATTCATCTAAACAATCACATTTTTTTGAAAAAAAAAATAGAAGCTGAATGGCTACCATGCAAAGTTGCACCCAATTTTGCACTCTCCTGTTTTATTAAATCAACCCCTTTGTGTAGGTCAATGGTACATTTTTTATAGATATCTGTATATCAGACCAAAAAGGGGGACACTAGGGAGGAAAAGGAGACAGGGGTAGTTGGATCCAAAAGATGGACAGTCCCTCCAAATGAGGGACAGTTATGGTGTTTAGTTATTTGTGTGTGGGTATGATATTTCCTTAGGCACGCCTATGTGTTCGTTGGATTAGATTTGGGAGGAATATCAAACTGTGCAGCTCACCTTCTCATTGGTACAGTAATGCAGTAAAATATCTGAACATTAACATTTTCTTCTAAATTAACATTTTTATCTACAAATACGTTACCCGAGTCAAAGCAGATAGTAACTTACTCTAAATACACTGTAGGTATTAGTACCAGGCTATAAAATTGTCAATATTTTCATGCAATGTTTTATATACTCTGCATGATCACATGACAACAAAGCTGATAAATAAAAATGAGTCATCACAATGTTTGTTTATTTCATGCTGATATATGATTCCAAGGAATAAAAGGACATCAGGTCTGGACTTTGACATATAACAGATGTTTCCTGATCTTAATTGAAACAATCGGGAGCTGCCATCATAACAACCCACTGGGCCACTATAGGGCATAAGACCAAAGGGGAATATATGGAATTCAAATTTGCAATCCTTTAATCATAAGCCCATCTACAGGGTCTAGGAAATGTCTGTATCTATTTTTTAAATATGGCTTATCGTATATATACAGATTGTGTGCATGCAGGCAGGATGGTGTGGTGGGTAGTTGGCAGGTTGCATGACAGAGTGGTCATCACATCCTCCATGTTTCCCTCCTCATTGGGCGCCAAGCAAGGGTCACATGAGAGGCTTACCCCAGGGTGGGTTCTTCTGGGCTATGCTAGGCACTTCATACAAGGTCGCTGCCCTACACATGGGGTACGTTTACTTGAGCCGCGCTCACGACCCGGCAGATGATAAACATGAACGAACTCTAGTAAACTCTCTGGATGTCATATACACCAACATGGTCGCTTCTGCATTTAGGAAGGACATGCAGAGCCAATACCCTCTCCACCTTTCCAGAGTATCACCGCTACCTCACTGCCAATAATGGTATGGATTCCATGCGCGCACATAGTTCACTTAAGTCTTACTTTTCAATACCTGTGTATAGGATGAGGGCCTCGGAGGTGCAGATCTGCTCCCATTGCTATAGGAGAAGGATCGTGGCCGAATGAGTGCCAACAACATCTACCTCACTTACAACAGGCTGCTAGAGAAACCTTTGTTACCCTTGATAATGACTGTATCTTCACACAGTATTAGCTCAAACACTGATGTCTTCATACCCCAATTTATGTAGTGACCCTGGCTGTATACTATATGTGCCAGTTACTTACAATGCACCCCTTTAGTATATTCAGATCAGGCAAGGGCAACATTTCAAAAGCTTTACCCAAAGAAGAAATTGACGTGATGGCAATCACAGGTAACAGTTTGGAACAAAGTGCAGACATTCCTCTAACACCCCCTAGTCCCTAACTCAGGCTTGTGGCTGCCCGAGCATACCTACATAGGAAAGAGTCCATCTTTGGCAGAGTCAATACTTGGCAGAATCCAGGAATTGGCATCTTCAGGTAGGACTGTAGGTTCCAGCAATCCTCCTAAATCTTGCTGACTGTCTGTGTCTCTCCTACCATACAGAGCACAAGCATTGTCCCAAACCACACAACCCTGAGACACTCTGCCTCTCCATTATTTTTGTCTGAAAAACCCCACAGAGACACTGCACACTGGATCCACCAGCGGTATATTCCCGGGAACTATTCCTGGGCTCACCCAAGCTCTATTTGGGTGTGGGCGGACCTAATCCTTTGGCCACAGCAGGGGCCAATAGGAGGCCTCTATGGCATTATTGCTAGGGGCAAACAGTCCAAAAGCTGTGGCATAAGCTAATCACAGTACTTTTTTCCTTCTCATATGTAGTTGTCCATCAAGGCTAATTGGGAAGAGCAAGAGGAGAGGAGAGTCTTGTGCAGCAAAGGAGCAAACATCTGTTGAGTGGCATAAAAGGGCCTCTGGCAGCCAGCACCACTCTTTCCCCCCACTGAAATTCCTAGGTCTGCAAATAACAAAAATGCTTATACACACATTTACCTGAACAAAGCTCAATATAGTGAGCACTGGGATCAGAAGTGTCAGCATCTTTTTCTTTTGTCTTTTATCATGATTGATGAGGATGCTCATCACTGAACGACGTGATAGACAAAGGAATTGTATCATGGGACATTTTTTAAAGTTTTTAATTTTTCTAAAAGTACTTGCTAAAAAGTGTGTGCTTTTACTAATTACATTTTTTTCTGAATGGGTAGGGTTAATATATACCCATAACTCATTCAAATTAGGGGGTTTAAAGGGGGCTTCAAAATTCCTGATAAGCCCCTTGTATTCAGACCCTCACAGCCACCAGGCCAGGGCTGTGGGGAAGAGGCCCTTGTCCTCACCAACAAGAGGTTTTGCCTCCTTGGCAAGCTACACTCCTAATGTAAAGGGCATGTGGCCTGGTATATTTCAGGAGGGGAGCGCCCACTCATGCCTCCCCTGCCAGTGAGACCTTCAAAGGCTAAAAGCAAAGAGGAATCATATCCCACCATTGAAGTAGAGAATAGGTTCGGGCTCTGAGGAGTAATAATGCAGTTTACGATGATGAAACCTCAATTTTCAGTAGACAAGCTGTGACCACATGGATTCATCTCTCGGTACAATCTTTTCCAGAGAGGCTGCAGCTTCTGGGTCATCACTTTGCAAAAGGGGATTAGAAGGAATACCAGACAAGGCCCACTTGTAGCACTACACCTGGATGAGCCATTGAATTGTTTCTGTCCTCCATCCCTGCACCAGTGATGACCCACACTGTACCTGTACCCAAGCGATCTGTGACTAACCTGAAAAAATGTGGATGGCCTTATTTAAAATCAAAGCCCTGTGAAACAAAAAGAAGGTAAGAAATCAAATTTCAAAACTATATTTGTAAACATGTGTACCTTTAAAAGCTCAGTCTGCTATGGAGTTGGCAGGCACGCAGTATGTCTTTCTGAGACACCTGGGTGACGTCATTGTGTCAGTCGTGTAAGAGGCCAGATAGAGCCACTGTCTAATGCATTTTCTTTTAAAGGCTCACAGAAGTAACACAGACCAAGCCCCACGTCTGACTCAGCCGGCGGGCAAAACTGGTAAGACATGGGTCTTGCCTTTCCTGTTTACCTGCTCTCCATTGGGAACGGACTTTCAATGGACCTTCCCAGTGCACAATAAGTATACTGGGAAAAGAGATGTGCCCCAAGGGGGATACTATGGGCAGTGTGTCAACGGGCAATGAATGAATGGTGCATGCGTGAAATACACAGTTGAGGTTTAAAAGTTGTATAACAAAAGTTTATTAAGTAACAAGATACATACAAATCTAGGATATAAAATCGCATGAGCGGAAGAGGCAAAAAACAATGGTAATCAAACTGCTAACATGCTAGGTATAGTATCCCAGTAAATACAAATATGACCCGCTGGGCTAGAAATACGATAGCATATAATACTCTACATGTTTCGGAAAGTAAAGAGGTTCTATCCTCTCTATATGGTGTATTTCCTTCTTCAGGAGTTTCGGGAAAGCAGTTATGATATTTTTCTATAAAAGAGAAAAAAGGATATATTTGTATATATAGGTATAAGTGGGTCACTGTAATAAGCACCAACAAAGGGTATGAAACCATTATGTCTAAAAGTATGAGAGACTGTTTGGATTACAGACAAGACATGAGGACAGAGCAAAATCTCAGACTGAACAAGCATTTTTGTACAGAGATACTCACAGGGCATGTGACTCTTCAGCATATATACTGTACACAGATATATCACGAGAAGGACTTCCACTTCCTACAGCTCGAAAGGTTATATCACTCGGTTAAAGATCCAGATACTGGATATAATTTTCAAGGGATGAAACCCAAAAGGGAAGGTATGGAGGGATTTACAGACACTGGCCCTGACACAGATCCCCACATGGACGGCGAGCCAGGGCTCACAAGAGCCACCAATGCTGGGCGGACTGCACAAGCACCTGCAGAATCAGAGACAGGGAAAAAGGGAGGTGTTTTAGGAGATATGTATCCCATATTGGAGATATTAGGCTGGTAAAGCCTTAACATATAATGTAATATCTCAGCACGGTGTGTAGAGCAATGAGACATCTTAGTGGCAATCGCAGTAGGAGTGGACGTACCTGGTCTATGGTGTTACAGTGTAGGTAAATCCTGCAAGGAAGGAACACTCCTCACGGCTGTGTAGCAGAGAAGAGTGTGTGTGAGGCTGATACTAAGTATACTGCCTGGTGTGGGGTGTGACACTGATGGGCCAATCATTCGCCTGCAGGGCGGAGTAAACTTGTGTGGTAGCAATACAGCTGATTGTCAACCTGACCGGAACGTAATGTCCGGAGGAGACATCAGCTGTGTGCAGGTGTGTGTGCAGAAACTGCCCACTGTGGCTCCTCGGCCTGAGCGGCGGCCGACGCAGCCGCGTCATCAGACGCGGCGACGTCACTCGTCGACAAAGGCCGCCGACACGGGAAGAGAGCAGTCTGCTGGAGTGTGAGTGGAAAGTCTCCAGTGCGCAGGCGCGAGACATCGCGTCGGGCGCGTGCGCATTAGCACTGCTGAAGGAATGCCGCTGTCCCTGGGGAGGGGATACAGAGGCCTTTCCGTGCCGGGGAGCACCGGCAAGCCATCCACAGGGGGCACACTCAATCAGGGCCACATCTAGAAATACAGCAATTGTATTGGTGTAGTTACTGTGGAGGAATTTAATTTAGAGCTAATCCGAGCTGTTGAGAGGTGGGAGTTCCATCTTTACAAAATATTCCTGGAAAGACACAAACATATATGAATTTTCCATATTACAGTACAAATATATATATGAAAGACACGGACATATATGAATTTTCCATATTTCAATACAAATATATATAAGCATATAGGTTGGGCGGTAAAATTTCGGTAAAAAAGAAAAAAAAAATTTGAGTGGAAAATAGGGCAAAATGGCTTGATATGACAAGCCACTGTCCTATAATTCCTTGTCTTAACCACCTGTGGAAAAGCCAGGAAGGAATGGTTTAAGATTAAACGCCTCATTCAGGCCTGGTGGCATTGTTGCATTAAGGTTAGATATCCAGCGGAGTTCCCGCTGTAGCGCTGTAGGAGGATCTTGTTGAAATCGCCTCCTCGGGAGCTCGGATGTAACCGATCCAAAATTAGCACTGACACTTTGGGACACGTGCCACCATGTACCTGGGCTACGTGTCTCCCTAGAGGGAAGTCAGGATCGGCAGATTGCATCACCCTAAGATGTCGATAAATGTGTTGCCATAGTTTTTGTAAGGTTTTCCCCACATAGAAACAATTACAATGACAGGTCAGTAGATACACCACTCCTGTGGTTTGGCAGTTTGCATAGTGTTTCGGCACAAAACGTTTGCCGTTTGGCAAACATATGTTTTTGCGTGTATCCATAAATCTGCAGTATGCACATGACCCGCATTGAAATGTACCCAACGTTGTGCAGGGATCACCTCTGTCTTGTCCCTTATACTCACTTTTGATTAATAGATCACCTACGGAAGTGGCACGTCTATATGTTATTAAGGGTTTGGGGGGTACCAGGGGGCCCAAAATAGGGTCTGAAGTTAATAAATGCCAATATTTTTGGCAAATCTGCCTGATTTTTTCATGATGGTTCATGTAGGTTGTGATTATTCTTGCAGGGACCTCAACACTGGATTTAGGTTTAGGAATTAGTAGTTGGCATTTCTCTTTTAGATTGGCGCGTTTAAATGCTCTTTTCAGACATTTGTGGCTATATCCACGTTGCAATAATCGACGTTTTAGTTTGTTAGCTTCCTGCTTAAAGTCTGATTGGTTTGAACAATTTCGTTTAATTCTCAAGTATTCCCCGTAGGGGATTGAATTAATCAAAGGTTTGGGGTGAAAGCTGGAAGAATGGAGTACTGTATTGCCAGCGGTGGGTTTCCTAAATAGTTTGGAGGATAGAATATTGGATTCATCAATAGAAATTTCGATATCTAAAAACGTGATGGTATTTTTATCAGAAGTCATGGTAAATTTGAGATTGAACAAATTATTATTGAGCGCTTCTAAATACTCATTGAGAAGGGATTGAGTTCCATCCCATACGACGAAAATGTCGTCTATGTACCTGTGCCACATAAGGACGTGGCACAGGTACATAGAGAGATCCTCGTCGCTGAATATGGTTTTTTCCCACTCCCCCAGGTATAGGTTGGCGTAGCCAGGGGCACAGCAGGTGCCCATGGCTACGCCCTGCACCTGGAGGAAGAGTCCACTGTCAAAGGAGAAGATGTTATGATTGAGGATAAAGTCTAGGGACTCGAGTATGAATTCATTAAATGGTGTCTCATGATGACTGGTTTGTGATAGGACCCTACGGATGCAGGCCAGCCCTTCACAGTGAGGAATCGAACTGTAAAGAGCCTCTACATCTATAGTTACTAATATACAGTGACTTGGGATTTGAACATCTTGCAGAATCTGAAGAAGATGAATCGTGTCTCTAATGTAAGAGGGAATAGTCAGAACAAATGGTCTAATGTGTTCGTCTATGAGTCTGGACAAGTTTTCCGTGATTGAACCATTCCCAGAGAGAATTGGTCTCCCTGGGGGATCATTCAGATTTTTATGTAATTTCGGGAGGGCGTAAAATGTTGGTAAGCGGGGGTACGGAGTTCGAATAAACTCCCAAGTCTGTTTAGAGATGATATTGTTTCGGAAGGCCTCATCTACAAATGTGTAGAATTTTTTGTTGAAAGCTTCGACTATGTCAGTGCCTACAGGGCGGTACCAGTCCCGATTTCTAAGAATTTTGAGACACATTTTTTTATAGAAATCATTGTCCATGAGGACAATGTTTCCCCCTTTATCACTTGGTTTTATGGTGATATTGTAATTGGTGGAAAGATTGTGTAAAGCTGTTCTTTCCTTTTTGGTCAAATTAGGAGTGTGAAAGGATGTGGAGTGGATCGATTTTATCTCCTGAGATATCATTTTTAAAAATGTTGCTACTCCGTGATTTGAGCTAGGGGCTGGGTAAATTGAAGAAGCTTTCTTCAAAGAGGATTTTTTGATAGTAATGGGTGTGGCCTCATTTTCTTCCAGGAGAGCCTCTAGGTCTATGGTGTCTATTAGATCTAAGGTCTCGTTTTCTTGTAATAGTGATTGGAGATTGTCAAGGGCTTGTCGCTCACTGAAGGTGCGGCAGCCCTCATAGTCATGTTTGTGTTTGTCAAACATGTTTTTTAAGAGTAATTTACGCATATATAAATGTAAATCTTTAATCACTGTGAATTTATCTAATTTCTTATTCGGACAGAAAGTGAGGCCTTTTGATAACACTGAAATTTCTTCTGGTGTAGGGCTTTATGAAGATAGATTCACCACATCTAAAGTCGATGGTGCGATTGTGGTGGTTACGGGTTCGGAGGTGTTGGGGGGTTGCTCTGGTTTTTTGGAAAGAATATTCTTTCCAAAAAACCAGAGCAACCCCCCAACACCTCCTACTCTTAAAAAACATGTTTGACAAACACAAACATGACTATGAGGGCTGCCGCACCTTCAGTGAGGACAAGCCCTTGACAATCTCCAATCACTATTACAAGAAAACGAGACCTTAGATCTAATAGACACCATAGACCTAGAGGCTCTCCTGGAAGAAAATGAGGCCACACCCATTACTATCAAAAAATCCTCTTTGAAGAAAGCTTCTTCAATTTACCCAGCCCCTAGCTCAAATCACGGAGTAGCAACATTTTTAAAAATGATATCTCAGGAGATAAAATCGATCCACTCCACATCCTTTCACACTCCTAATTTGACCAAAAAGGAAAGAAAAGCTTTACACAATCTTTCCACCAATTACAATATCACCATAAAACCAAGTGATAAAGGGGGAAACATTGTCCTCATGGACAATGATTTCTATAAAAAAATGTGTCTCAAAATTCTTAGAAATCGGGACTGGTACCGCCCTGTAGGCACTGACATAGTCGAAGCTTTCAACAAAAAATTCTACACATTTGTAGATGAGGCCTTCCGAAACAATATCATCTCTAAACAGACTTGGGAGTTTATTCGAACTCCGTACCCCCGCTTACCAACATTTTACGCCCTCCCGAAATTACATAAAAATCTGAATGATCCCCCAGGGAGACCAATTCTCTCTGGGAATGGTTCAATCACGGAAAACTTGTCCAGACTCATAGACGAACACATTAGACCATTTGTTCTGACTATTCCCTCTTACATTAGAGACACGATTCATCTTCTTCAGATTCTGCAAGATGTTCAAATCCCAAGTCACTGTATATTAGTAACTATAGATGTAGAGGCTCTTTACAGTTCGATTCCTCACTGTGAAGGGCTGGCCTGCATCCGTAGGGTCCTATCACAAACCAGTCATCATGAGACACCATTTAATGAATTCATACTCGAGTCCCTAGACTTTATCCTCAATCATAACCTCTTCTCCTTTGACAGTGGACTCTTCCTCCAGGTGCAGGGCGTAGCCATGGGCACCTGCTGTGCCCCTGGCTACGCCAACCTATACCTGGGGGAGTGGGAAAAAACCATATTCAGCGACGAGGATCTCTCTATGTACCTGTGCCACGTCCTTATGTGGCACAGGTACATAGACGACATTTTCGTCGTATGGGATGGAACTCAATCCCTTCTCAATGAGTATTTAGAAGCGCTCAATAATAATTTGTTCAATCTCAAATTTACCATGACTTCTGATAAAAATATTATCACGTTTTTAGATATCGAAATTTCTATTGATGAATCCAATATTCTATCCTCCAAACTATTTAGGAAACCCACCGCTGGCAATGCAGTACTCCATTCTTCCAGCTTTCACCCCAAACCTTTGATTAATTCAATCCCCTACGGGGAATACTTGAGAATTAAACGAAATTGTTCAAACCAATCAGACTTTAAGCAGGAAGCTAACAAACTAAAACGTCGATTATTGCAACGTGGATATAGCCACAAATGTCTGAAAAGAGCATTTAAACGCGCCAATCTAAAAGAGAGATGCCAACTACTAATCCCTAAACCTAAATCCAGTGTTGAGGTCCCTGCAAGAATAATCACAACCTACAGGAACCATCATGAAAAAATCAGGCAGATTTGCCAAAAATATTGGCATTTATTAACTTCAGACCCTATTTTGGGCCCCCTGGTACCCCCCAAACCCTTACTAACATATAGACGTGCCACTTCCGTAGGTGATCTATTAATCAAAAGTGAGTATAAGGGACAAGACAGAGGTGATCCCTGCACAACGTTGGGTACATTTCAATGCGGGTCATGTGCATACTGCAGATACATGGATACACGCAAAAACATATGTTTGCCAAACGGCAAACGTTTTGTGCCGAAACACTATGCAAACTGCCAAACCACAGGAGTGGTGTATCTACTGACCTGTCATTGTAATTGTTTCTATGTGGGGAAAACCTTACAAAAACTATGGCAACGCATTTATCGACATCTTAGGGTGATGCAATCTGCCGATCCTGACTTCCCTCTAGGGAGACACGTAGCCCAGGTACATGGTGGCACGTGTCCCAAAGTGTCAGTGCTAATTTTGGATCGGTTACATCCGAGCTCCCGAGGAGGCGATTTCAACAAGATCCTCCTACAGCGGGAACTCCGCTGGATACCTAACCTTAATGCAACAATGCCACCAGGCCTGAATGAGGCGTTTAATCTTAAACCGTTCCTTCCTGGCTTTTCCACAGGTGGTTACGACAAGGAATTATAGGACAGTGGCTTGTCATATCAAGCCATTTTGCCCTATTTTCCACTCAATTTTTTTTTTTTTTTTTTAACCGAAATTTTACCGCCCAACCTATATGCTTATATATATTTGTATTGAAATATGGAAAATTCATATATGTCTGTGTCTTTCATATATATATTTGTACTGTAATATGGAAAATTCATATATGTTTGTGTCTTTCCAGGAATATTTTGTAAAGATGGAACTCCCACCTCTCAACAGCTCGGATTAGCTCTAAATTAAATTCCTCCACAGTAACTACACCAATACAATTGCTGTATTTCTAGATGTGGCCCTGATTGAGTGTGCCCCCTGTGGATGGCTTGCCGGTGCTCCCCGGCACGGAAAGGCCTCTGTATCCCCTCCCCGGGGACAGCGGCATTCCTTCAGCAGTGCTAATGCGCACGCGCCCGACGCGATGTCTCGCGCCTGCGCACTGGAGACTTTCCACTCACACTCCAGCAGACTGCTCTCTTCCCGTGTCGGCGGCCTTTGTCGACGAGTGACGTCGCCGCGTCTGATGACGCGGCTGCGTCGGCCGCCGCTCAGGCCGAGGAGCCACAGTGGGCAGTTTCTGCACACACACCTGCACACAGCTGATGTCTCCTCCGGACATTACGTTCCGGTCAGGTTGACAATCAGCTGTATTGCTACCACACAAGTTTACTCCGCCCTGCAGGCGAATGATTGGCCCATCAGTGTCACACCCCACACCAGGCAGTATACTTAGTATCAGCCTCACACACACTCTTCTCTGCTACACAGCCGTGAGGAGTGTTCCTTCCCTGCAGGATTTACCTACACTGTAACACCATAGACCAGGTACGTCCACTCCAACTACGATTGCCACTAAGATGTCTCATTGCTCTACACACCGTGCTGAGATATTACATTATATGTTAAGGCTTTACCAGCCTAATATCTCCAATATGGGATACATATCTCCTAAAACACCTCCCTTTTTCCCTGTCTCTGATTCTGCAGGTGCTTGTGCAGTCCGCCCAGCATTGGTGGCTCTTGTGAGCCCTGGCTCGCCGTCCATGTTGGGATCTGTGTCAGGGCCAGTGTCTGTAAATCCCTCCATACCTTCCCTTTTGGGTTTCATCCCTTGAAAATTATATCCAGTATCTGGATCTTTAACCGAGCAATATAACCTTTCGAGCTGTAGGAAGTGGGAGTCCTTCTCGTGATATATCTGTGTACAGTATATATGCTGAAGAGTCACATGCCCTGTGAATATCTCTGTACAAAAATGCTTGTTCAGTCTGAGATTTTGCTCTGTCCTCATGTCTTGTCTGTAATCCAGTCTCTCATACTTTTAGACATAATGGTTTCATACCCTTTGTTGGTGCTTATTACAGTGACCCACTTATACCTATATATACAAATATATCCTTTTTTCTCTTTTATAGAAAAATATCATAACTGCTTTCCCGAAACTCCTGAAGAAGGAAATACACCATATAGAGAGGATAGAACCTCTTTACTTTCCGAAACATGTAGAGTATTATATGCTATCGTATTTCTAGCCCAGCGGGTCATATTTGTATTTACTGGGATACTATACCTAGCATGTTAGCAGTTTGATTACCATTGTTTTTTGCCTCTTCCGCTCATGCGATTTTATATCCTAGATTTGTATGTATCTTGTTACTTAATAAACTTTTGTTATACAACTTTTAAACCTCAACTGTGTATTTCACGCATGCACCATTCATTCATTGCCCGTTGACACACCGCCCATAGTATCCCCCTTGGGGCACATCTCTTTTCCTGGTCTCCTTTCCGTATTTGGGATGTGGCAGTGATCTCCGGGCTAGCCCAAGCATTGGTTCCTTTCCGAATTGTTATTTTCACAATAAGTATACTGGGACTGTTGCTGATTAGTTTTTGAAGTACCAGTACTGTTATATGTGTTTGGATACATGTGGTGACATTTTTTATGCATGCTAATTGTTTTTTATTATGCCGCATTACCTATGTATGTACTGAGGTCTATTGAGAGACTGATATAAGTATACTCTCAGATTACAACAGGAAATTTAATCAGTATACTCACACTGAGCCCTGTCCTCGGGCTCAACATAAGCTTTGTTCTGGCAAGCCTATTCCTTCGGCTGTGGTGATGGCCAATATTCCCATTACTATGGAAAGAAAGTCCTAGGCTGTGGTCACACCTGATCACAGTCCCTTTTGCTCCCTTCTCCCTGCAGCTATCTATCAAGGCCCAGCGAGGAAAGCAATGTTTTGTGCAGTGAGGGATCAATGATCTGAGGAGCATCCTCAAAGAGCTTCCGGCAGCCAGTGCTACCGGCAATTTGTAGCCACAATAAAACTTTCCGCCAGTTTTATCTGGCAATTTGTAGCTAGGGACAAAGTATTTGCGCAGCGGTCTTACAAACACAATACACAATTTGAATTGTTACTGTTGGTGTAGTGTCTCCTTGCATTGTAAAGCGCTGCACAAACTGTTGGCACTATATATATTCTGTATAATAATAAAAATAAAGATAATAATAATAATAATAATAATATATATAATAATAATGTATAATAATAATAATAATAATAATAATAATAATATACTTTTTGAATAAAAAAAATAAGAAAACAGTAAAGTTAGCCCAATTTTTTTTCATATTTTGAAAGATAACGCTACGCCGCATAAACTGACACCCAATATGTCATGCTTCAAAATTGCGCCCGCTCGTGGAATGGAGACAAACTTTGACACCTAAAAATCTCCATAGGGGAAGTTTAAAAATGTCTACAGGTTACCAGTTTTGAGTTACAGAGTAGGTCTTTTGCTAATGATTGCGGCGATACATCACATGTGTGGTTTGAAAACTGTTTACATATGGGTTCGCTTCTGCACGTGAGGACGGGGCACTTGAATTTTTTTTTATTTTTACACTTTAAAAAATGTTTTTTGGATCACTTTTATTCCTATTACAAGGAATGTAAACATCCCTTGTAATAGAAAAACGCATGACAGGACCTCTTTAGTGTGAGATCTGGGGTCAAAAAGACCTCAGATCTCTCATTTACACTTTAATGCAATTGAAAAAAAAATAATTTCTTTTTTTTTTTTCAAAAAAATGTATTTTTTTCCTTTAAGACCATTGGGCGGAAGTGACATTTGACGTCGCTTTTATCATCCAATGGTGTGGAGTCGAGTGGGGGCCATCATTCCCTCACTTGACTTCATATCTCAGAGGGAAAGGACCGTATCGTCTCCGCTGCTATCGACAGCTCCGGTAGGAGGTGGAGGTGACCGAAACCTCTCCCGCCACCGATAAAGGCGATCTCGCGGCGAATCCGCCGCAGAGACCTCTTTTATCTGAAAGCGGAGCGCCCGCAGTTTTTAAAAATGTCGGGTTATGGCAGCTATCTGACGTATAACAAGTACCGACGTATAACAACTAATTAACAACAAATTTAAAAATGGATTAACTCCAGAGGTAAAACGATAGTTCTCCCACGCTACAAGATTCTGGTCCGCCCGCACCTGGAGTATCCTGTCCAGTTCTGGGTACCAGTCCTCAGGAAGGATGTGCTGGAACTGGAGAGAGTCCAGAGAATGGCAACAAAGCTAATAAAGGGACTGGAGGATCTTAGTTATGTGGAAAGACTACAAGCACTGAACTTATTCTCTCTGGAGAAGAGACATTTGAGAGGGGATATGATTTCAATGTACAAATACCGTACTGGTGACCCCACAATAGGGATAAAACTTTTCAGGGAAAGGGAATTTAAAAAGACACGCAGCCATTCTTTAAAATTAGAAGAGAAGCGGTTTAACCTTAAACTGCGTAGAGGGTTCTTTGCTGTAAGAGCAGTAAGGATGTGGAATTCCCTTCCACAGGCAATGGTTTCAGTGGGGAACATCGATAATTTATTAAACTATTAGATAGGCACCTGAACGACCACAACATACAGGGATATACAATGTAATACTGACATAAAAGCACACACTTAGGTTGGACTTGTGTCTTTTTTCAACCTCACCAACTATGTAACTATGTACAGTAACAGAAGGTGGAGATAGAGCAGCAGGATCAACTATTGTTTTTGCAGAATACAGAAAACAAATCTCACAGTGACTCAGGGAGTATGAACGGCATGTAATACTGCATTTATTGATAGTTTTTTATGATGTGGGTTAATGACACTTTAAATCTAAATGACTACTATGGCAATAAATGAACTGTCCACACCCTTATAAATACTAATGACTATGTGGCTAGAGAATGGCACCTGACACATGTAACTATATTCAAGCATAAAAAAAATTACACAGGATAAACAATAGCTCTATCATATAAGTAGTGTGATATAGCTTCCATTATATACTATGCTTGTTTAGACATAGGTTTAATGCGTTCTTTTGTGGATTCCACAGATCCACCTTAAGCTACGTGCGGAATTTTGTATACAATACTTTATGTGTACATAAAGCTGCATTTCCTCAATAAACTGCCAAAGTAAGAGTAAAAAAAAGCACTGGCCAAGTTCCAATTTACGCCAAGGTTTAGTCAAATTCTGGCTAATCTGCAATCGTACAAAAGAGTTAGTGGAAAAGCAAAGGCTGCTATAAAAGCTGTAAAAATATGTAACTGCAAAAAAAGGCAGCTAGCCGCCCACATCATCTGTAAGATGACTTCAGCTCCATGTATCCCAGCCAACTCTTTCTCGTTATAAAGTGCAAAACTTGTTCCGTTTCTCACAAGCAGAGCTATGCTGCCAGTGTGATCCAACCTGCTAAAAGAACAACACAAATTAGTTAAAGGAAAAAAAAAAAAAAAAGATTATTTTGGGTAAAGTAAAGTAAAAGCATCTGTGTACACATTTCACTTGAATGGAAATTTTGCAAAGGAGTAGCCTTGAAAATTATCAGTATCAACAAGACAAATCAAAGCAAAGAGCTTTCCTGCTTGGAGCCAATAAGAGGAATTCTGTCTACTACTGCTTGGCCACGTGAAGTGTAACAAAGAGGTAAATTCCTGGTTACAATTATTTATTTGTGGATAGGTTCTATGCTCACCCTTTCAGATTTGTGGGTATAGTGCAATATTTCAAACAACTCACTAGTATAGTAAAAAAAAAATGTACTTAGCTTCGGTTAAAGATGGAGTACAGATAACAAAAGGAATAAATAAATACAGCTTCAGTTCAATCCAAGGAGCCCCTCAACTTCTGGAAACATCAGAAAGTCATGGAGGCAGTGGCGGAACTACCAGGGTCGCAAAGGTTGCAACCAGACCCTGGCGTTCCGCCACTGTCGGGGGGCCCAGCGAGGTTGCAAGCTACAGGGCTCGGAGCTGAGAGCATCTCTTTCATACAATCCAGAGCCTGCGCTGACAGTTCCTCTTCCCTCCTCCCTTGCATTGATGGGAGTGGAGTGAGCCGATCTGCTCCTTCTCCTCCTGCCCCTCTCCTCCTTGTTGCACTGCGGGAAGTGTGAATCTAATCAGCTGAATTTAATCATTCAGCTGCTGGACTACACACTTACTGTGGTGTACACACAGGTGGAGAGGGGCAGGATAAGAGAAATGCTCTCAGCTCAGAATACTGGTGAGGAGGCACTGATAGGCAGCACTGATAGACTGCACTGATGGGCACTGATATGCTGCAGAAATAGGCACTGATAGGCAGCACAGATGGGCATTGATGAGCACTGATAGGTGGCACTGATAGGAGGCATTAATGAGCACTGATAGGTGGCTCTGATGGGCATTGTTGAGCTCTGGTGGCACTGGCACTGATATTCAGCACTGATAGGTTGCACTGATAGGTGGCATTGGTGAGCACTGATAGGCAGCATTGATGAGCACTGATAGGTGGCACTGATAGGCAAAACTGATAGGCGGCATTGATGGGCACTGATAGGCAGCACTGATAGGCTGTACTGATCATCAGGTCATTGATGAGCACCGATAGGTTGCACTGATAGGCAGCACTTATGAGCACTGATAGGCGGCATTCCTGAGCACTGATAGGTGGCACAGATAGGCAGAATTGATGAGTACCGATAGGTGGCACTGATAGGCAGAACTGATAGGCGGCATTGATGGGCACTGATAGGCAGCACTGATAGGTTGCACTGATCATCAGGGCACTGATGATCAGTGACCTGATTATAAGTGTAAACAATGTACTGACAGTCTTGCCGGACAACGGCTCTCTTTTCCTCACACAGACACAGCGTGAGTCTGTTTACATGTGATTAGCTGATCACATGGTAAAGGGCCACTGTGATTGGCCCTTTACCATGATCTGTGATCAGCTGTGTCCAAAGGACACAGCAGTCACTGACCGCACTGGATGCACACTCCAGGGGGCACGCGGGAGGCAGGGTTCTGGAAGGATGTCCATGGATGCCCTCCTAGAACTGAAAGCCCGGGGCCCAGATGGAAGGGGGGCCCCTAATGGTTTCTTGCACCGGGGCCCTGAAGGTTCTAATTACGTCTCTGCCTGGAGGTTACAATCATCACACAAGTTTCTAGGCACATTCACCAAGAAGTCTTAGATGAGGTTCTGACGTGGGCTAATTTGTTCTATATATATATATATATCATAGCTCCCAACTGTCCCTGATTTAGAGGGACTCCCTGATTTGTAGCAATGTCCCTCTGTCCCTCTTTCCTCCTCATGTGTCCCTCATTTTGGTCTGATCTATATAGTTGTATATAAAATGCACTTTTTATCTTTCAAAAAGTGTTTCCTAGTGCTAAATCTTTCATCCAATTTCTAAATTGCTGAATTGTTCAATATTAAAAGCCAATATAAAGGAATAGTAGTGGTAAAAAAAGCAGTGGATTTATTTAACCTTTTTTTTTTATTTATTTCCCCTTTAACGGGTGTGGCAGGGGCGTGTCTTATGCCTACATATGTTTGCTACTAGGTGTCCCTCATTCCCATCTCAAAATGTTGGGAGGTATATATATATATATATATATATATATATATATATGTATATGTAATGCAGGGGTTGTGACCAGTTATCTTGTTAAGTAATGTGATGTCCCTTAGGTAGGGTAATGGCTCCCTCTGGTGTCCTTGTTTATGTTAAAACTGAGTCAAGACATTTTTTTTCTTCAAGGCCTGGGACACAGCGCTGCAATGCATTATGGACTGTGTAGTTTAAGGAGGGAGAGACTCATATGTTTAACTCAGTTTGGGAATTACCTACCCACAAGGCCAAGTCAGTGAACAGCCTGCTGGGTAAGTAAATAAAAGGAACAGACGTGGCACATTTTCTCACTCTCCCGACGCCATTTTACACACAGCAGGAGGGCTGTGTGTGTGTACCCAGGGATGGGAGAGCCTGAGGCCTACATCGGAGAGTGGATCGCCCACCCCAGAGGGATCCTTGTGAGCTACCCTGCTGATCGAGCAGGAGGATTGGTTTGCATTATAGGACATTTGAGGTTTCCTGCTATACAGTCGCCGGCTATCCGAAGAAGCAGCGCAGTATGATGACGCCAGCTTGGACCGGACTGAACTCCCAGGAGAAGGACGTTGCAAAGTTACAGACGGCTGGTGTGATTTGTAGTCCTATGGAATTATTCTCATTCAGCCATAGCTCACACACAGTGGAACTGCAGGACGGCTGTCCATGTGCTATAAGTTAATGTTACAACACATCCACCATTAAGGAGGAGCTATACCAATTGCCTTTTGCCACCAGTATACAATCTACATGTTCTGGTTTTCCTATCTGGATTATAAATACTGCAGTCTAATAAGCTAGCTGAAGAAAGAAGACGACAAGAGACTTTTACCTGTGGTTATATAGAATTATAACCCACTTTAGCAATATTGAGAAGTGCATTGCAACCTAGGGGGGCCCTTGAGTAGGCGGGATAAGTATCTGTATTGTATTATCCTATTGTATTACAACTGATGTTACATTATTAATTTAGTGTGTGTATGCTCTGAGTCGAGAGTGAAAAGGTGCTCAGTGTTAAGGGTTTGCCATACTGAGCATAAGTCCCACTTGTCGCCTGTCTGCATATTCAAAGCAAGTGACCATCAAAGTTTTGGGTTCACACATGCACACCTTAATTGATGTTACTTTCACTCTGTATATCAGAATTATCACTATGTCTAATATGTGAACAAGTTTTCTAGTAAACTGTTTGTGTGGTTAAGTTACAAGGTGTGTGAGACTCTATTACTCATTACAGCTGGTGGAGTGGCGGATACTCAGGTAACGGTAATTATACAGTATATTGTGTTGTTGCTGTGTTGCTCTTACCCATTGGGTCTTACACCCACAATACCACACAGTTGTGCCTAGGGGGTCGAGGCCATTTTCTGGGATTGAGAGGCAGAGTGCAGACCCAATCTATTATCAGCAGCCCCTTAGGGGGTCAGTGCTACACGTGGGGGCTCATCCGGGATTTGAACCCGGGACCTCTCGCACTTATGCACTGTTGGAGTGGAGAAAGGGGGTCCCTGAAAACTTCAAAGATACAAGTGTGCAACTATCTGACAAAACCAGTTTTACCTGACACACCCAGAGGGACCAGGTGAAAGCCCTACCAGCTCTCGACAAGTAGAGTCAACAACACGGGAAGTTAGTTTTCGGTCAACTCCAAACAAAAGTGGGTTAGGGCCCCCTTTAAAGAAGAAGAGAGCCGTTGTTGAAACACCCAGGGCCCACCTGAAAAGTTCCCAACTGGGACAGTAATTAGCCGATCTAAAGCAACAGTATCACCATATACAGGAGAGGTTTCAGGAAACCTCCAGAATAATTGCGGAGCAGATCAAAGAGCTAAGTACTACATACAAGGACTCGAGTGACGGTCATTCAAAGCCAAGACCAGTCGCAGTCATGCAGCGATTTCCCCGTGGTAACCTGCCAGAGGTGACGATCAGGAAGGACTTCAAGATTGAAAGTCAGATAGGTGAGAAGGAGCAGAAAGACAAGCAGTCCTACACAAACCTTCTGCACCATATCGACGTGGGATTCCACAAAGGGTATCCTGAATCCAAAATTGTGGAAGCTGTGGTCAACGCAATCAGTCCCGGCCTGAGTCTCAGAGGTATGCTGGAAATGAAAAATGGACTGACTCTAGTACAACTCAGGAGAATATTAAAAAGCTACTACAAAGAGGAAAATGCTTCTAAACTGTACCATCAACTGATAAACATCGCACAGAATAGTACTGAGATTTCCCAGAATTTCTTGTTCAGAGCTATTCAGTTGAAGGACCGCCTGTTGTTTGTCTCACAAGGAGAAGGCTCGGATGAACACTTCGGGACTGAGCTGATACAAAAGAAGTTCTTAAGGTCAGTGGGTACTGGACTGAGAAGTGACCACATCAAGTTCCAATTCAAGCAGTATTTGGTCAACCCTTCCATTACAGATGATGTACTCATAGAGAAAATCAATGAAGCCACCAACGTGGAGATGAAAAGGGAAAAGAAGAGGAGTCAAAAGTCTGAATCTGTTGTCGGAGTCAGGGTGGCCAGCACAGCTGATAGAGATCCAGAGATTGGGGGTCTGAAGACTGAGATGTCCAAGATGATGGAAATGGTGACCGAGTCATTGGATCTCATGTCTGAGATAGCCGCACTGAAGGTGCAAGTGTCCCAGATGATGGAGATGATGAACCAATTGACAGCAAAATGTACTGAGTTGTCCGGCCAGAGGCCTGCGAATCAAAACGTCTGCCTAAACTGTGGAGGTGTAGGTCATTACCAGCGAGTATGTCCGAGTCCACGATGGGAGACAGAAGACTGGCAGGGACCTCAGAGGAGTGACCCAAGGATGGAGAGAAGATCTGGGCCTTCAAGAAGAACAACCCCTGAATCTGCAAGGGAGAAATGGAGAACACCTGCACTTTATGCCATCTCCATGAGAAGTGCTAATCGACATCCAAAACTAAGGCAGAAACGGTACTCTCAACGCCAGAAGCTGAAGGAAGCACGAGTTCATTCATGTCAACCTACTGTTCCAGATGTTTCCAGCAGGCCTCCTACCCAGTTGGTAGGCCTTCTGCCTGTAGTGCCTGTTCTGGTTGAAGGGATTTATTCCAGAGCCATTCTTGATTCAGGTGCTCGGGTTAACCTACTGACCAGAGACTTTTTCAAGAGGTATTTGTCATACATGCCCCTGAGAAGGTTGGAAGATGTAGAGATCCAGGGAATTCAAGCAGAAGATTACCCTTGTGATGGATATCTGCAGATACATTTGTCATGTGATCCACGGAGGGCTGGGGAGCCTCAGGACTTTGAGACACTGGCTATTGTCTGCCCTTGGCTGCCAGGGTCCACAAGAAGTTTGTTGATCATTGGGACCAACACAGATCTGGTGAAGCAGCTGTTAGCCCCTGTTGTCCCCAGATGTAATCCCTTATCTTCCCTGCCAGTAGGAGGGCCAGAAGTGTCTCCCTCTTACACAGTGGATGAAGGAGGATCCACAGCAGAGGCAAAAGAAATCGATCTGCAAGGGAAAAAGGTTAGTGAGCCTACCGTGCTGAGTCAGTGAATCAGAGAAAACAAAGAGTCTTTTCCTAATTCAAGAGACCGACCTGTAAGGTGTTGAATGAGAGTTTCAAAGAAGTTATCCTTACTCCTCAAGGGTTGTCAAGAGAGCCTGACCTTCTCACCACAAATTTGGTGAAAGGCAACCCCATCTCACCCCCTGGTACATCTATACAGGACACTCCGGTGTCGGTAACAGGCATACAGAACTGTCCCCCTTCCTACGATAATTGGTGGGAGACTCCTCTGTCAGTTCTGTGTCATTGCTTGAAGGTGAAGGCATATAACAGGTCACAAATTTTGACTGTATTTGGGGACCAAAGAATTCAAGTGGGGGGAGTATGTAATGCAGGGGTTGTGACCAGTTATCATGCTAAGTAGTGTGATGTCCCTTAGGTAAGGTAAGGGCTCCCTCTAGTTTCCTTGTTTATGTTAAAACTGAGTCAAGACATTTTTTTCTTCAAGGCTTGAGACACAGCGCTGCAATGCATTATGGACTGTGTAGTTTAAGGAGGGAGTGACTCATGTGTTTAACTCAGTTTGGGAACTAGAACTAGAAAAAAGAAGAATGAGAAACTGCGCCAAAATAAATATGTATATATATATATATATATATATATATATATATATATATATATAGTGATGCTGCACCAAAAATTAGTAAACTAATGAAGCAAAAAAAATGTGAAAAATTGGGCGCTAAACCATATAAGCATGTGAATATCAGCCAGACCCACATAAGTGTGACATAATAATCAGCACATATATCATAAATTATATAAACCAGTCCAATATGAAAGAATGTGAAAAAAATGTATATTTATATCTGTGAGACAGATATAGAGGAGTGTATTTCTTCTGTGTGGGTAAAATCTCCAACACCGTGCCTTCATAAAGTGCAGTATGCTAATTTCTTGAAATGAGCCAAAAACGTCAATTGTGTAATGCCATGTACACACGGGCGGACTTTTCGACGGACTAGGTCCGGCGGACTTTTCGACTGACTTTCCGACGGACTTTCGAATGAATGGACTTGCCTACACACGATCAACCAAAGTCTGACAGATTCGTACTTGATGACGTACGACCGGACTAAAATAAGGGTGTTCATAGCCAGTAGCCAATAGCTGCCCTAGCATCGGTTTTTGTCCGTCAGACTAGCATACAGACGAGCGGACTTTTTGACCGGACTCGAGTCCATCGGAAAGATTTGAAACATGTTTTATTTCTAGGACTGTCGGACTTTTGGGGAAAAAAGTCCGCTGGAGCCCACACACGGTCGAATTGTCCAACGGAGTCCGGTCTGCTGGACCTAGTCCGTCGAAAAGTCCACTCGTGTGTACGCGGCATAATACTGTCTTTATTGTCAGAGCACTTACATGCCTAAAACGTACAGCAGATGACAGCTCAGCTGTGGGATGAGGCAGGGGCCGATCCATCACTTGAATGTGAAACCAGGAAACACGGCATGCATCTCAGCTGGGGGTGGAGGGGATAGCTCCTGTGTCTAGCATCTACAGCGTCAATTTCTATGCATTTCGTGTCCAAGCACACGTCTTCAAGAAAATGAAATGCCTCATCCCACAGTTAAGCTGTCATCTGCTGTACGTTTTAGGCATGTAAGTGCTCTGACAATAAAGACAGTATTACATTATTGCCATTTTTGACTCATTTCTGGGAGAGCCAATCTTTACAGATTAAGATAAGGATAAGGTAATATGTGAACAAGTTTTCCAATAAACTGTTTGTGTGGTTAAGTTACAAGGTGTATGAGACTCTATCACTCATTACAGCTGGTGGAGTGGTGGATACTCAGGTAACGGTAAATATACAGTATATTGTGTTGTTGCTGTGTTGCTCTTACCCATTGGGTCTTACACCCACAATAGGGGTCAGTGCTACACATATATATGTACACTGTATGTATTCACAAGTGATTACCTATAAACTATAATAGTTAATAGCATAACAACTAATACCAAGTTCTTTGTAAATCAACAATTATTATAGAACCCATATGTTTACCAGTATGATGAAGAACATGTATTTGCAGCTCTGTCAAGGTTTAGATTAATTGTATAATATAATGCTAAGCAGAGTTCAAAGGTTGTCATTATATATAAAGACAAAACGTTTTTATTTATTTTGGACACAGTACGAGCAGGTTGTTTTTCCTTTTTAATATCTGTGTCCCATTATGGAGATTTCCCTTCACTTCCTGTCCTGCAGACTTAATAGGACCCAAGAGGATAACTTTTCAAAGTGAGGGATATCACCTCTTAGATCAGGGGTCTCAAACTGGTGGCCCTCCAGCTGTTGCAAAACTACAAGTCCCATGACGCATTGCAAAGATGACAGTTACAAGCATGACTCCCACAGGCAGAGACATGATGGGTAGTTTTGCAACAACCGCCAGTTTGAGACCCCTGTCTTAGATAGTTGTTGCGGAAAGAAATGTCCTGATTGGAATATTCCCCCTCTATTCCTGTCTTGGTGGCATCTCAAAAAATATGGATTTGCCCTCACTTTCATTCCTGGTGATATTCGTAATCAGGACAATTAAACAAAGTGATTCTCCTTAAGGGGGACGAAGACAGGAAGAAAAACTTGAGAGTGTGATTCTAACCCCTTACCATTCTATTCAAATCTGTAAAAAATTAGGGGTTTATGTTTTTAAAGTATACTGTATCTGACATCCCATCTAAAAGTAAGCTTGCAAAGGAAGATCAGACACTAGCATGTCTCCTTTGGTATTTTTTACACCCTTGTGTCTAGAGATTGTTGTGGCTTTATTTTTTTTGGCATCTATTCTGGCAAAATATTCTGGTTTGTTAGCACCATCACACACTCCACCATTCCAGTTATCATTCAACTACCCAACAAATCCTTCCTCACCAGATTAGTACCCACTTTTCCTTCATCTGTTGAGCACCTAATGCCCACTTCTTGCCTTGTAACTGCATTCCAAGTAGCTGCACCTAACACCAGCTTCCTCAGATCGCAACTGAGACTCTGAAGCCTTCTGTCTGTCAGCAGTCAGCACTCACAACACACCTTTCAACTTTTCAAAGACTATACACATCTTACCTCCAGCAAGTACCCGCAATCTCTTTCCTCATTCTCCTAGTTTGCCCATGCAACCTCCACACCCCCTCCCTTTGTTCAGTAGCTACATTCCAAGCAATGCTTTCTTTTTGATCATCACCAGAAGAGCAACAACCCACATTTACCTGTAGCACCCTCCTAGATAGGTGCTAGAATTAGTTAGCTTTAGTGCTGGCTCACTGTGTTCAGTGGAGCTGTGTTTTTATTAGGCAAACTTACCTCACTGTAACCAGTGTGCCGTGGCGGTGTGTCCATAAGGGCGCACAGGGAACTGCCCCCTTTCTCCAGCCACCCCCTCTATGACCAATGTCCAACTCAGATAGATTAATGCGTAGCAGGGGTGTTTTTCAAGCACCCGATTAGAGCCATAGGCCATAGGCTCTAATAGGCATCAAAAAAAGTGACCTGCGAGCGCCATGCTTGGCGCTCGCAGTTCACCCAGGTGTGTTAGAACAGCGAATGAATATTCGCTTTCCTAACACTGAAACGCCTCTCCGTCAATCAGGTGCTCAGGTCTGTTACCCGTCACCTGATTGGCTGAAACGACAGGCGCTGTGATTGGACACCTATAAGGAGGAGAGGACAGGAGGAGAGGACTGGAGGGGACGCATGGGGGCACTGCTCGTCACTGTCACCCGCTGCCCCAACCGAGACAGGGAAAGTGCCAGGCAGACGGTGAGCAGGCGGGGGGTCACAGTGGCGGCATTCGATGGCACAGTGGCAGCATTTGATAGACACAATGGCAGCATTCGATGGGCACAGTTGCATCATTTGATGGGCACAGTGGCTGCATTTGATGGGCACAGTGGCTGCATTTGATTGCACAGTGGCAGCATTTGATGGGAACATTGGCTGCATTTGATGACACAGTGCAGTATTTGATGGGTACAGTGGCAGCATTTGATGGCACAGTGGCAGCATTTGATGGGCACAGTGGCAGCATTTGATGGGGCACAGTGGCAGCATTTTATGGGCACAATGGCAGCATTTGAAGACACAGTGGCAGCATTTGATGGCACAGTGGCAGCATTTGATGGGCACAGTGGCAGCGTTTGATGGGCTCAGTGGCAGCAATTGTTGGCACAGTGGCTGCGTTTGATGGGCACAGTGGCTGCGTTTGATGGCACAGTGGCTACAATTGATGAGCACAGTGGTTGCGTTTGATGGGCACAGTGAGGCTGCAATTGATGGGTTTTTTTTCAGAATTTTTCAGTTTGTTTGCCCCCCCCCAAAAAAAATTTTGAGTACCAGCCGCCACTGCCGACAACTTTCTCCTATCACTGGAGAAAGTTGGAAGTTGGAAGGAGGCAACCAGCTGTCCCACGACATTTGTGAGTACAGACTGCTGTGAAAGATCTTAGAGACTTTTGGGCTGCTGACACCCTTCTTGTGCTAGATAGTCAGCTGTGTGTTTGTCTAAAGGGGACATCAGCTGGTTTCCTGATGAGCTCAGTTTATCTGATTCTATATGAAGGGACTCTGCTCTTACTGCTCTAAAGAAGAAAGTCTGCATTTAACGGTTTCCACTATAAAGCCAAGTCCACAGTTTGCTATAAGCAAGGACTTCTGCTTCAGCTTTTCAGAAAGGAGTTTATTGTACTCCAGACTCTAGTCTGTACATAGTTCTGTTTTTCGAGTATCCCAATTAATTTCCTTAACCCTTTCCCAGTTACTTCAAAAATAAAACCAACAAAAAGAACACCCCTAGAGTGGTTATTGAGGGAAAGAGTGACTGCGATTGTGTGCCTGGCTCTGGAGCAATTCAATGGGAAAGAAGCTGGGCAGATTTCCAGCGGCTCCTGCAGGAGCGGGTGCTTCATACCTGTCAACGCTTGTCACCATCATCTTCTATTAGTACCTGTCAACCTTCACAACCCTTTCCCAACTGTAGCACCTCATAGGACCCATGCTCTTCAACACCTGTCCTATACCATCTTCTAATTAGTACTCTGCACCCTCCTACCAGCCAGAAACTATCAATAGTTCCATCCTGGTCAATATCCACAACATCTTATGCACCCTCCCATCATCGCAAGTAATTCCAGTAACTACAACACCCCTGTTAGTACTCCAGAACCCATAGGCCCTGGTTTGTACACACAGTCTCTGCACTGACTAACAAATTTATTTTAACCCTCATTAATTCGACATCTATCCATCTTCCTTATTGATGAAGTGTGGTGCTTGACCCTAAGGCCCCTTTCACACTGGGGCGTTGGGGGCGTCGGCGGTAAAACAGCGCTATTTTTAGCGCTGTTTTACTGTTGTTTTTGCGGCTGTATTTGGCCGCTAGCGGTGCGGTTTTAACCCCCACTGGCGGCCGAAAAAGGGTTATAACCGCTCGCATAGCGCGGCTATAGCCGCGGTATAGCCGCGCTGCCCCATTGATTTCAATGGGCAGGAGCGGTTTAGGAGCGGTGAATACACCGCTCCTTCACAGCTCCAAAGATGCGGCTTGCAGGAGTTTTTTCTTCTCCTTCCAGCGCACCGCTTCAGTGTGAAAGCCCTCGGGCTTTCACACTGAACAAAGAGCAGCGGCTGTTTTGGGTCGGTTTGCAGGTGGTATTTTTAGCGCAATAACGCCTGAAAACCGCCCCAGTGTGAAAGGGGTCCAATGGAATCCTTCCGATCCCAACCTCCTTGTTGCTCCAAGTCATGTAGGGCACTGTGCTGATTATCACCAAGGACTAATTGAGTTATAACTTGTGATGTTCTAATGGAATCAAGAAAGGGAAGAGTGTTTTAGATCCTGTGGGACGCACAGACTATGGGATAAATGTCACAGCTATGGTATAGTCCTGTAAGTTCTAGGATATTTGACAGCTATCTGCAAATCTTGACCTCAACAACCAATTGAAATTTATCCAGCATTGCATTTTGGTATGTGATTGTAATGTTTCTCAATAATAACACTTCAAAAACTAGAAAGCCACATATTGGGTGTTTTGGAAGCTCCTGGGATGACCCTGCAGTGATAGATTTTCAATGGGGTAAGATCTTCATGCGTATGGTTATTTCTTGTTAGAGTGAGCGACAAACTTTAAATTTTAACTCTTACATACTCTACTCATCCCTATACATTTCTGCATTTAAAAATATTTACAGGGGGTTTCATTGACTTGCAAAGTCATTAATACATCTCAGACTAGGCAAATACACAAAGAATAAGCATGAAGATTTGCTAAATTCTATTTGACAGATTAACCTGGTGTTTGCTGTTGTGTTATGGTTTCATCATTGCAAAAAACACAACACAATAAGCACTTTAAGATGCTGGCACTTGTTAGCATTAACAGCCTGTTAAGTCCTTGGCAGTCACAGTATAGTGAATCCCATTAGCATGTTTGACTTTGACCATTTTTACCACAGTATCATAACTGGTACATAAAGTTGCACGTCAGCTCTCAGAAAGGTGGATACAACTGTGACTATATGCAACTGTCCACCCCAATTCCCTATTGTCGGTAATCTGCTGATTTGGGTACCCCTTTTGTGATGAAGGAGAGGAGGTCCCAAGCAGATTGTGCAGGCTGTGTGTGGAACAGTAGCCCACCAAAATGAACCAATGCTGGACCTGTATTCAAAAATTTGACTCTAGATACTGGCAATCAAAGGAACCTTTGGAAATGGTTGACAAGTCAGCAACAGCGGGGCACATCTCAAGGGTGTGTGTGTGCGTGTGTGTGTGTGAAGTGGGTATGTTATAACCAAAGCCATTTTATCAATCTGTCTCTCATGTACTAAAATCCTGATGTATCAAAGTGCTAGTGCTGCATTCACTGGAGTTATTTCATCTCCACCTCTAAGCAGATTGAAACCTGCCTATAAAGCAGATCCACCCACCTCATATTTGAAGGGCTCTCTAAAATCTGGCTGCAATAGGTTATATAGAGCTCAGATTAAAATAAAGAAAAAAACATTTCTAAACTTAAGTCTACATTAACATGGGCGGATAGCACACCCTGCAATTTCCAGCACCAGGAATTAGCAAATTCCTGTCAACCTATATAATGTCATGAGAGGCTGAGGGTGGCTGTAGCTATTCAGGAATGAAAGTGAAGGAAAATCCAAAACTTTTTGAGTTGCCACCAAAACAAGAACACAGTGGTGACATTTGTTCCAGTGGCAACTGTCTTTCATGTATTTCACTTTGTAGAGATCGTCTAACACTTTCTGTTGTGTCCACATAACAGGAAGTCAAGGGAAATCCCTTAAATTGGACACAACTGGCAGAAAAAAAAACTGACAGGCATTTTCACAATTTTCTACCCAATCCAAAAGAAAAAATATATGATTTTAGATATACTGTACTTTAAAGTGTATGCCAAGTCAAAAATATTTTTTTATAGATTTGGGTAGCGTGGGCAAGGATTAGAACCACTATATTTTTTTTATTACTATCCAGGGATTTGTTAGAGTTATTTCCCCCGACTTTCCATTCTGCTGACAATAATTTGTCAGACAGAAATTAGAAATCTGATACGGTTCTAGTCTTCTCCTGCTCTACTAAACAATACCATTTTTATTACTGTGTGTGTGTTGCTGTCGGAGAATTCTACCCACTTCCTGTTTAATGAAACGTTTGTCAGCAGGACAGGAAGTGAGGGTAAATCTCTCTAAAGTAGCTCTGGATAGCAGTAAAAACTAAACAGGAGTTCTAATCCCTCCCCACTCTAAAACTGAGGAAAAAAAATAATCTAAACCTACACCTTAAACTAATTTTTAGTGCAACCAGCTGAACATGAATGAACTAGTAGTATGTGTGCCTACTCTGTAAGGTAGGGAGGTGGGGGTATTTAAGTGGTATTCCCACAAAATTAAAGAAATTAAGGTAAACATCATCCTTTACTATGCCCTACAAGACTGAATAGTCTGAAACCTATGGCTGTCATTGCTTACTCAAAATAACTAAATTGTAACACAGCTGTGCATTGTGACTGAGGATGCAGATCTTTTTACAGGAACCCTAAAAAAACGAGCAGCTAGCCCTTGCAGTGCAGGGCAAGCCCCACTGAGGGGGTCATTTTTTTTAATTTCCAGGAGTTTGGCTTTAAGAAATGTTAAAAGGGGATACACACATCCATTCCTATATGTAAGTAGCACATACACAATAGCAAAAAAGAAAAGAAAAGTATTTCTGCTATAGTGAAAGAGTTAAGACCGAAAGGAAATTACAGTTGTCTGAGTCACGGATTGGAAATGTGATGAAGGTCCAAGTGAAATAAAACATTGGCTGATGGCCTCTTTCGCTTTGCCCCCTTTGTCATGACTTTCAGATAAATGAATGTTTGGTAAAGATGATATGAAAGCGCTAGTTACAAATATGCTGTATAATCTGAACGTCAAACCATTTATTCTTTTACAGATCTGCTCAAACTAATTGTACTGATGCAAAAGTTACTGTGCGCTAGAACTACAACATTTTGCAGGGGATTTAAATCTATTCCTTTTAGGAATATCTTGATTTTAATTGTGAGACATCCAGCACCAAAACAAGTTACCTACCATTAGCCTATCTTTAACCATTACCCTAATTCTAACATAGCATTTGTCCCACTTTCATGCTTTTGTAAGCCTAGCTATCACAAAGGACAGGGTGCCAAGGGCCCCACAGCCATTCCACAACATAGCTAGGAAGGAGACAGCTATTTGATAATGGGCACTTGTCGTGGCTTCAAGCACTAGTCTGAAACAAATGGCGGCAAGAGGAATGCAGAGGGATAGGAGGCTGACACCCCCCCCACACACACACACACACACTGCATTCTTCTTGCAGTTGCTTGCCTCAGGCAAATGATTGGATCTGAGATAAGCACAAGTTATCAGGAAAAGCCCGGAGCAGCAGCATGCAATGCGATAGGTGCAGGGCGTGCATGACGGGGGTAGCAGTGTGGGGAAGAGAGTTAAAATGGAGCCGGGGGGGGAGGGACAGTAGGGGAGGGGTTATATAAATAAGTTACCTCGCGGGGAGGGATTATCAGAAAAGTGGAGGAAAGTTCCCGCCCACTCTCCCTTTGATAGGCTAATGGAAGGTTTGGGGGACGTTGTTGTTTATTTTTCAACAGGCTATGGATGATGAACTGTCGTGGCAGAGGCGGGCGTTGGTCTGTGCAAGGGAAGGAAGATGGCAAAAGTAAGTGTGGGATCTACTGTTGTTATGGATCCGGATGTTTTGGTTCCCGGTTAACGGAGGTTAGCCGGGAAGTGATAATGGGGCACTGTGGGCATTGGCAGTCTCTGAGCCAGCTTGTCGGCTTGAGGCCTAGTTGATACATTTGATAAATACTGCAGTGCCACATGTGTGATGACCATCAGACTGATTTTAATTGATCACGCAGACCAACGCTCTTTAGTTTAAGGTTTTCTTTGTGTAACAGATGTTTGTTGTTTATTGTTTTTTGATGACAGAATTTTATAGGAAATTTATAAATATATATTGTTTTAAATAAAGTAGGCTGCTACGGCCTTATTACTCCAATTTTTGGTGTAGTCTTATTTATTGGGAGTAGAAGTTAAGGGGGTTTAGATAAGGGTGTACAACATCTGTTATCCAACAGTCAAGCTGTCCTCTCCTTGTTAGCTATGTGGTCAAATGACTGTGAGGAAAGGGGCAGGGTCCTGTATGACCTCACAGCTAGGCATACAAAGCATTTAGGAATATGGGAGCGGACAACGTATGTATTAAATGCACCTTGTCTCCTGGGAGACAAAACACTGGAAACACATTGAAGTAAGAGTTCTAACACTCTAATGTAACACTACATTTATGTCACATAATTAACCCTTTAAGATATATTGTCACTGGTGAAAAAAAAAACAAAACATCTGCAGGTATCTGATTGCATGTGAAGGGATCCCCAGTGTGTGTGTGTGCAGACAAAGTATTTGTATTAACAAAGCTTAATGGTATATTGGGATATATATCCACACTCCTCTTCCATACCCCCTTCCTTCAGACCACTTTAATACCAATAACTCCAAAAATCAGTAGAACAGGAAAAACAAAGAGACAGCCTCCATGGTGTAAAAACTGTAAAACCTTTTTTTTAAATTTTATTTCAATAGAGACTGATTAAAAACTTTTTTGGTGCCGAACCCAGCACTGCTAACTTGCCCAATATCCTCCTCCTCTCCTTGTCTTCTAAGAGCAAGGGGCATACTGTATCACTGTACTTGATGATGTCACTTTTCCAACGTGTTTTGTCACCTGGGCTTTCTGAAAAGCAGTCACAAGGTCCTCATTTTGTGTAATCAGCATTTGGGGGCTCAGCTCATCTCCTATAACTCACAGGCTGAACCTCTGTGTCTGTGGGTATTTAGACTTGGTCTCCATTAGAAACCCCTTATGTGTTGCAGTTCTTAAACCTCCAGGAAAGTTTGGACGTTTTCCCAGTGGCCTAGTAAATAGCCAGGTCCCTACACTGAACAGCACTGAGTGTCCTACTTTCGATTGTACTTTCTCCTTTACAGACAAGGCATTGCTGTCTGGCTCGTCTCAGCTGGTGGCCTCCACACTGCAGAGTAAAAGTTCTGCACCTGAGTGCTCCTCATCTCCTGCATGGCAGGAAGTATCCATCGCTGTATGGTTCTGTGCTTCCCTAGCATATCAGACGGCAGACTAGGGATGAGCTTCGAGTTCGAGTCGAACTCATGTTCTACTCGAACATTGGCTGTTCGCAAGTTCGCCGAACAGCGAACAATTTGGGGTGTTCGCGGCAAATTCGAATGCCGCGGAACACCCTTTAAAAGTCTATGGGAGAAATCAAAAGTGCTAATTTTAAAGGCTTATATGCAAGTTATTGTCATAAAAAGTGTTTGGGGACCCGGGTCCTGCCCCAGGGGACATGGATCAATGCAAAAAAAAGTTTTAAAAACGGACGTTTTTTCAGGAGCAGTGATTTTATTAATGCTTAAAGTCAAACAATAAAAGTGTAATATCCCTTTAAATTTCGTACCTGGGGGGTGTCTATAGTATGCCTGTAAAGGGGCGCATGTTTCCTGTGTTTAGAACAGTCTGACAGCAAAATGACATTTGGAAGGAAAAAACTCATTTAAAACTACCCGCGGCTATTGCATTGCCGACAATACACATAGAAGTTCATTGATAAAAACGGCATGGGAATTCCCCACAGGGCAACCCCGAACCAAAAAAAAAAAAAAAAAATGATGTGGGGGTCCCCCTAAATTCCATACAAGGCCCTTCAGGTCTGGTATGGATATTAAGGGGAACCCCAGCCAAAATTTTAAAAAAAAATTGACGTGGGGTTCCCCCTAAATTCCATACCAGACCCTTCAGGTCTGGTATGGATTTTAAGGGGAACCCCGCGCCAAAAAAAAAAAAAAAAACGGCGTGGGGTCCCCCCAAAAATCCATACCAGACCCTTATCCGAGCACGCAACCTGGCAGGCCACAGGAAAAGAGGGGGGGACGAGAGTGCGGCCCCCCCCCCTCCTGAACCGTACCAGGCCACATGCCCTCAACATTGGGAGGGTGCTTTGGGGTAGCCCCCCAAAACACCTTGTCCCCATGTTGATGAAGACAAGGGCCTCATCCCCACAACCCTGGCCGGTGGTTGTGGGGGTCTGCGGGCGGGGGGCTTATCGGAATCTGGAAGCCCCCTTTAACAAGGGGACCCCCAGATCCCGGCCCCCCCCCTGTGTGAAATGGTAAGGGGGTACTTACCCCTACCATTTCACTAAAAAACTGTCAAAAATGTTAAAAATGACAAGAGACAGTTTTTGACAATTCCATTTATTTAAATGCTTCTTCTTTCTTCCTTCATCTTCTTCTTCTTCTGGTTCTTCTGGCTCTTCTGGTTCTTCCTCCGGCGTTCTCGTCCAGCATCTTCTCTGCGGCGTCTTCTATCTTCTTCTCCTCGGGCCGCTCCGCACCCATGGCATGGGGGGGAGGCTCCCGCTCTTCTCTTCATCTTCTTTTCTTCTTCTTTATCTTCTTCTTCTCTTCTTCCTTCTTCTCTTCTTCATGTCTTCTCCGGGCCGCTCCGCAGCCATGCTGTGGCATGGAGGGAGGCTCCCGCTGTGTGACGGCGTCTCTTCGTCTGACGGTTCTTAAATAACGGGGGGCGGGGCCACCCGGTGACCCCGCCCCCCTCTGACGCACGGTGACATGACGGGACTTCCCTGTGGCATTCCCCGTGACGTCACAGGGAAGTCCCGTCAAGTCACCGTGCGTCAGAGGGGGGCGGGGTCACCGAATGGCCCCGCCCCCCGTTATTTAAGAACCGTCAGACGAAGAGACGCCGTCACACAGCGGGAGCCTCCCTCCATGCCACAGCATGGCTGCGGAGCGGCCCGGAGAAGACATGAAGAAGAGAAGAAGGAAGAAGAGAAGAAGAAGAAGAAGATGAAGAAGAAGATGAAGAAGAGAAGAAGATGAAGAGAAGAGCGGGAGCCTCCCCCCCCCATGCCATGGGTGCGGAGCGGCCCGAGGAGAAGAAGATAGAAGACGCCGCGGCGAAGATGCTGGATGAGAACGCCAGGGGAAGAACCAGAAGAGCCAGAAGAACCAGAAGAAGAAGAAGATGAAGGAAGAAAGAAGAAGCATTTAAATAAAGGAATTGTCAAAAACTGTCTCTTGTCATTTTTAACATTTTTGACAGTTTTTTAGTGAAATGGTAGGGGTAAGTACCCCCTTACCATTTCACACAGGGGGGGGCCGGGATCTGGGGGTCCCCTTGTTAAAGGGGGCTTCCAGATTCCGATAAGCCCCCCGCCCGCAGACCCCCACAACCACCAGCCAGGGTTGTGGGGATGAGGCCCTTGTCTTCATCAACATGGGGACAAGGTGTTTTGGGGGGCTAACCCAAAGCACCCTCCCAATGTTGAGGGCATGTGGCCTGGTACGGTTCAGGAGGGGGGGGCCGCACTCTCGTCCCCCCCTCTTTTCCTGCGGCCTGCCAGGTTGCGTGCTCGGATAAGGGTCTGGTATGGATTTTTGGGGGGACCCCACGCCGTTTTTTTTTTTTTTTTTTGGCGCGGGGTTCCCCTTAAAATCCATACCAGACCTGAAGGGTCTGGTATGGAATTTAGGGGGAACCCCACGTCAATTTTTTTTTAATTTTGGCTGGGGTTCCCCTTAATATCCATACCAGACCTGAAGGGCCTTGTATGGAATTTAGGGGGACTCCCACATCATTTTTTGCCCTGTGGGGAATTCCCATGCCGTTTTTATCAATGAACTTCTATGTGTATTGTCGGCAATGCAATAGCCGCGGTAGTTTTAAATGTGTTTTTTCCTTCAAAATGTCATTTTGCTGTCAGACTGTTCTAAACACGGGAAACATGCGCCCCTTTACAGGCATACTATAGACACCCCCCAGGTATGAAATTTAAAGGGATATTACACTTTTATTGTTTGACTTTAAGCATTATTAAAATCACTGCTCCTGAAAAAACGGCCGTTTTTAAAACTTTTTTTTGCATTGATTCATGTCCCCTGGGGGAGGACCCGGGTCCTCAAACACTTTTATTGACAATAACTTGCATATTAGCCTTTAAAATTAGCACTTTTGATTATTCATGTTCGTGTCCCATAGACTTTAACGGCGTTCGCGTGTTCGAACGAATTTTTTTCCTGTTCGCATGTTCTGGTGCGAACCGAACAGGGGGGTGTTCGGCTCATCCCTACGGCAGACCACACTGGGATTCCACTACAAGTGCCCACTGTAGGGAATATATAACATCCAAAGGCCTTCATGGGCCTGATCACTGGGAGATAAGTCCTCCTTTTGTGGCTGACTTGCAGCCCATTCAGGAAGTGCCTTCAAACTTCCCCTTGTTGTGGCATTTCCCCTCTCTACCTAAGCTTTATCATTTGGCTTAGCTTCAGGCGTTGGTCCTTCAGGTACTTTAGATGGTTTCTAGAATTCTTGGGGCTGTCAGTGGCTGCTGCCCTCCCCCTTCCCCCAGTTGGACTGATTTTGGACTGCTTTTGAACAGTTTAAGAATACCTGTGTCCCTCAATGGACGTAAAATATATTTTTTTGCATTTCATTTAGACACAGGTCCCACTCTGTTGGAAGGATTATATGGGGCCTGGCTGACAAATTTTATGTTTACTTGTGTTCCAATGCAAAAAAGAAGAAATTTGGGAGTTTTGTGAAGCACGTGGCTATACAGTGATGAAAATAAATCAATATATAATATCATGTTTATTTTTACATATACACATGTTGAGTCATTACAAAATACAGTGAATAAATAGTTTTGCTCATTAGCAACACATGGTGCATATATATATATATATATATATATATATATATATATATATATATACAGTATCTCACAAAAGTGAATACACCCCTCACATTTTTGTAAATATTTTATTATATCTTTTCACGTGACAACACTGAGGAAATGACACTTTGCTACAATATAAAGTAGTGAGTTTACAGCTTGTATAACAGTGTAAATTTGCTGTCCCCTCAAAATAACTCAACACACAGCCATTAATGTCCAAACAACAAAAGTGAATACACCCCTAAGTGAAAATGTCCAAATTGGGCCCAATTAGTAATTTTCCCTCCCCGCTGCAATGTGACTCGTTAGTGTTACAAGGTCTCAGGCGTGAATGGGAGACAGGTGTGTCAAATTTGGAGTTATCGCTCTCACTCTCTCATACTGGTCACTGGAAGTTCAACATGGCACTTCATGACAAAGAACTCTCTGAGAATCTGAAAAAAAGAATTGTTGCTCTACATAAAGATGGACTAGGCTATAACAAGATTGCCAAGACCCTGAAACTAAGCTGCAGCATGGTGGCCAAGTCCATACAGCGGTTTACCAGGACAGGTTTTACTCAGAACAGGCCTCACCTTGGTTGACAAAAGAAGTTGAGTGCACATGCTCAGTGGCATATCCAGAGGTCGTTTTGGGGAAATAGATGTATGAGTGCTGCCAGCATTGCTGCAGAGGTTGAAGGGGTAGGGGGTCAGCCTGTCAGTGCTCAGTCTCAGACCATACACTGCATCAAATTGGTCTGCATGGCTATCGTCCCAGAAGGAAGCCTCTTCTAAAGATGATGCACAAGAAAGCCCACAAACAGTTTGCTGAAGCCAAGCAGAGTAAGGACATGGATTACTGGAACCATGTCCTGTGGTCTGATGAGACCAAGATAAACTTATTTGGTTCAGATGGTGTCAAGCGTGTGTGGCAGCAACCAGGTGGGGAGTACAAAGACAAGTGTGTCTTGCCTACAGTCAAGCATGGTGGTGGGAGTGTCATGGTCTTTGGCTGCATGAGTGCTGCCGCAACTGGGGAGCTACAGTTCATTGAGAGAACCATGAATGCCAACATGTACTGTGACATACTGAAGCAGAGCATGATCCCCTCCCTTTGGAGACAGGGCCGCAGGGTAGTATCCCAACATGATAACGACCCCAAACACACCTTCAAGATGACCACTGCCTTGCTAAAGAAGCTAAAAGGGTAAAGGTGATGGACTGGCAAAGCATGTCTCCAGATCTAAACCATATTGAGCATCTGTGGGGCATCCTCAAACGGAAGGTGGAGGAGCGCAAGGTCTCTAACATCTACCAGCTCCGTGATGTTGTCATGGAGGAGTAGAAGGGGACTCCAGTGGCAACCTGTGAAGCTCTGATGAACTCCATGCCCAAGAGGGTTAAGGCAGTGCTGGAAAATAATGGTGGCCACAAAAAACACTGACACTTTGGGCCCAATTTGGATATTTACACTTAGAGGTGTACTCACTTTTGTTGCCAGCTGTTTGGACATTATTTGGGCTGTGTGTTGAGTTATTTTGAGGGGACAGCAAATTTACACAAGCTGTACACTCACTACTTTACATTGTAGCAAAGTGTCATTTCTTCAGTGTTGTCACATGAAAAGATATAATAAAATATTTACAAAAATGTGAGGGGTGTACTCACTTTTGTGAGATACTCTACATACATATCGCTGCACCACCGTGATGTGGGCAGTGTTGGTTGGTAATCTAGACCTCTCTAAGTGATATAAAAAAGTTCATAATAAATCATGATTGTAAAAACAAGTATAATCAGATGGTAGTTATAGCATAGCATCGAAAAAAGGGGATGACATCCTGACGTCTATATATCACTTCCAGGTTGAGCACTCACTTCTTGTCTCTTGCTTTGCTTGTTACTCAACACGCTCTTTCACCTAGGATCAGGTATCATTGATAATCCCCAATCCTCATAAATTAGTAGGTACGATGCCTGGTGGGTGTGGAGATGCGACTCGGTGTACATCTTGCACCATGGATGCGTTCCTTGATCATCCGATCAAGGGCGAATACTGCTGTGCAAAATGTAAGCACATCATTTCCCTGGAAGCAAAGGTCCTGAATCTGGGGAAGCAACTGTCAGCACTGAGAAGACCCTACATACTAAAGGAGAGCCAGGAATGTACACGGCAGGTGCCGGCAGGGGCCAGCACAGAGGCAGGTGGAGACAAAGAGGTACAGGCACTAGGAAAGAGTAGATGGGTGACAGTCAGGAAGGGTAGAGGGGCAAGTGCCAGGGAGGCTGGAGCATCCCAATAAGTACGCTCCATTGAGTGATATTGGTAAAACCAGTCAGGGACCAGCACTGCTGGAGCTGAGGGACACTCCTAGCTGCCAGGGAAAGAACTCTTCCAGTGAGAGTGGGGGGGGGGGGGCGAATAGAAAGGAAAGACAGATTCTGCTGGTAGGGGACTCAATTTTTAGAAGGACAGAGACAGCAATCTGTAACAAAGACCCGAAGCGCCGAACTGTATGTTGTCTACCGGGCGCTCGGGTTCGGCACATCACGGATCTGGTGGACAGATTACTGGGAGGGGCTGGGGAAGACCTGGCTGTCATGGTTAATGTTGGCACCAATGACAAAGTCAGAGGCAGATGGAGTGTCCTAAAGAACGATTTTAGGGACTTGGGAGCTAAAATGAGGAAAAGGACCTCCAAAGTAGTATTCTCAGGAATACTACTGGTACACCGAGCCACACCAGAAAGGCAGAGGGAGATTAGGGAAGTAAACAAGTGGCTGAGGAGCTTGTGTAGTAAGGAGGGGTTTGGGTTCCTGAAGGACTGGGCCGACTTATTAGTCGATCACCAGTACTATAGAAAGGACGGACTGCACCTAAATAAGGAGGGTGCAGATCAGCTGGAAGTAAAGATGGGCAAAAAGTTAGAGGGTAGAGAGTTTTTAAACTAGGTGACGGGGGGAGGGCCCAGAGGTAGAGATAGTCAATGCAGAAAATATTCCAGAGGGTAGTATTGGGGGCATTAGTGGTAAGTTGACTAAAGCACATAAACCCAAGGTAAGTACAGTAACAAGTCCTAGTTGCAATCTTGGAACACCCAATAAGAGGATAGTATGCGACCGGTCTAAACTACGTGGCATGTTCACTAATGCTAGGAGCCTGGCGGACAAGATAGTTGAACTAGAGATACTGTTGTACGAGGAGGATTTGGATTTTGTGGGAATTTCAGAGACCTAGTTCAACAGCTCTCATGATTGGCTGGCCACCAATCAAGGGTATACCCTTTATCGCAGGGATAGAGAGGGTTAAAATGAGGGAGGGGTATGCCTATATATCAAGGATAATGTACAAGTGAATGTGAGAGATGACATCACTAAGGGAGTTAGGGAGGAGGTGGAATCCTTATGGGTAGAGCTCCAAAGGGATGAAGCTAGGGGGAAAATAAAACTGGGAGTATGCTATAGGCCCCCTAACCTGAGGGAGGAGGGGGAGACGGATCTCCTATCACAAGTTGGATTAGCAGCAAGGATGGGAAGTGTTATCATAATGGAGGATTTTAATTGTCCAGACATAGACTGGGCGGAGGAAACCATGCATTTATCTAAGGCTTGCCAGTTCCTAAATGTCTTGCAGGACAATATTATGGGTGAGATGGTAGACGCACCAACTATAAATAAAATTACTAGATCTACTGATTACCAACAATACAGACCTGATCACGGATGAGGAAATACAGGGCAATTTAGGAAACAGCTATCACAGGTCAATTGGCTTCAGTATAAATCACACAAATAGGAAACATAAGGGGAATACAAAGACACTGATTTTCAAAAGAACAAACTTCCCTAAACTATGAACCTTGCTAGAAGGCATGAATTGGGATAAAATCTTAGGGAAAAAGAACACAGAGGAGACATTGATTTGCTTTAAGAGCATATTAAATAAGGGCATTAGCCAATGCATCCCATACAGACCATATTAGCCCCATAAAGAATGAGGAAGGACATCTGGTTATAAAGGATGGGGAGATGGTGAAGGTATTGAATTTATTCTTCTCCTCAGTCTTCACGAGGGAATCGGGGTGTTCAGTAACCAAAACTGCAGTGTTTGTTCTCATGACACATCACAGGAAGCACCTCCATGGTTAACAGAGGACAGAATTAAAATTAGACTTAAAATTAGACTTGGGAAACTTAACATTAATAAATCACCAGATGACTTGCATCCGAGGATACTTAGGGAACTCAGTCAAATAATTGCCAGACTATTGTTCCTAATTTTTGCTGACAGTCTACTGACTGGAATGGTACCAGCTGATTGGAGAAAAGCCAATGTAACACCAATATTTAAAAAGGGCCCAAAATACATCCCTGGGAATTACAGACCAGTTAGCCTAACATTAATAGTATGCAAGCTCTTGAAGGGGATGATAAGAGACTATATACAAGATTTGAGTAATGAGAATGGTATCAATAGCAGTAATCAGCATGGATTCATGAAGAATTGTTCTTGCCAAACCAATCTATTAACCTTCTATGAGGAGATGAGCTGCGATCTAGATAAAGGAAGGCCCGTAGACATGGTGTATCTGGATTTTGCTAAAGCATTTGACACAGTTCCCCATAAACGTTTACTGTACAAAATAAGATCCGTTGGCATGGACCACATGGTGGGTATATGGATTGAAAACTGGCTACAAGGGCGAGTTCAGGGGGTGGTGATAAATGGGGAGTACTTGGAATGGTGGGTGGGTAGTAGGGTCCCCCAGTGTTCTGTGCTGGGACTAATCCTATTTGTTTTGTTCATAAACGACCTGGGGGATGGGGTAAACAGTTCAATCTCTGTATTTGCGGATGATACTAAGCTAAGCAGGGCAATAACTTCTCCGCAGGATGTGGAAACCTTGCAAAAAGATCTGAACAATGGGGTGGGCAACTACATGGCAAATGTGGTTTAATGTAGAAAAATGTCAAATAATGCATTTGGGTGGCAAAAATATGAATTCAATCTATAGACTGGGGGGAGAACCTCTGGGGGAATCTAGGATGGAAAAGGACCTGGGAGTCCTAGTAGATGATAGGCTCAGCAATGGCATGCAATGCCAAGCTGCTGCTAACAAAGCAAACAGAATATTGGCATGCATTAAAAAGGGGATCAACTCCAGAGATAAAATAATTCTCCCACTCTACAAGACTCTGGTCCAGCCGCACCTGGAGTATGCTGTCCAGTTCTGGGCACCAGTCCTCAGGAAGGATGTACTGGAAATGGAGTGAGTACAAAGAAGGGCAACAAAGGCGTCTGGAGTATATTAGTTATGAGGAAAGGTTGCGGGCACTGAACTTATTCTTTCTGGAGAAGAGACGCTTGAGAGAGGATATGGGTTTCAATTAATAAATACCGTACTGGTGACCCCACAATAGGGATAAAACTTTTTTGTGGAAGGGAGTTTAACAAGACTCGTGGCCACTCATTAAAATGAGAAGAAAAGAGGTTTAACCTTAAACTACGTAGAGGGTTCTTTACTGTAAGAGTGACAAAGATGTGGAATTCACTTCCACAGGCGGTGGTCTCAGCGGGGAGCATCGATAGTTTAAAAATTCTATTAGATAAGCACCTGAATGACCACAACATACAGGGATATGTAATACTGACATATAATCACACACATACTGTAGGTTGGACTTGATGGACTTGTGTCTTTTTTCAACCTCACCTAATATGTGACTATGTAACTTGGCTACATTGTTCATTTTGGCTGTTTTGTTTGAATGTTTTTTCTTGGTGCTTTTTTTCTTACCACTTTTTCCTTTGGTGAGAGCTACATGTTTTCATTTATGTTATTATCTACTTTAATTCCTCATCTGGGTTCACTTTAACTGCTCTGGGATTTGTCCTTACTATAGCATTAGACATGCACTATCTACATTGATACACAGTATATCTTATTACTCTCCACAGAGTGTCCTTTGCGACACACACTCTATCACTTTGGATTTCCAATGGAGACCCCACTCCTATGGTAGTCTTCTCATTACTGCTTGTATGTCTTTGTGCCGCTGGCCACTGCCACAGCTCCCAGAGATGAGTCCCCCATTATGTCTTCGGCTCTTAGCACCCTATTGGAAACCCATAGCTGACTTGTGAGTAACCAGGGGGGATTCTCCCCCTCCCTTTTCCTTCCCCTCTCTTTCTTTGCATCAAATACCAGATTACATATATATATGCACATTTTTGCAGATACAAGTATATGTACCCTGCATCGTTTCCTGATGAGTGAAAAGAACCCACGAAACGTATGGAGCCTTTTTTCGATGCTACGCTATCACTACCATCTGATCATACTTGCTTTTACAATTATGTTTCATTATGGACTTTTTTACATCACTTAGAGAGGTCTAGTTTACCAACCAACACCGCCCACACCACCATGGTGCAGCGATATGTACTGTAATTATATGTACCACCCTGGGGTTTAGTCAGGGAGCTCCTCACAAATTTAATTGCCAGGAGTCGTAATCTTGGTCGATTGATAGAGATCTATTGATTTCTCCCTAAGTTTGGCCTTGTTACACTTTTCTCTTTTACCACTAGGTGGCCGGGTACTTGGTGGTACTAGATATGAGAAGGGCAACCCAAGGTCAGGTTATGGGTATATGGGGTATCTCAGCCAATGGGTAGGGGTTTTCTTGAATCCCTTGGCCTGCTGGAGCACCTATATATTTGGGTGGAGTCAGGTGATCTGTGTTCTCTCCCACCTGAATGACTGTCTGGGTGGACGTGTGTCGTACACCTCAGGCTGCTAGGCTGGAGATTGGGCCTACCCTGGGGGCATCTGGCTGCTAGACTATGTGAGGGCCTGTCCAGAGGTAAAGAGAGCAGTGCAGGGTTGGGATTGCGGCTTGCAAGCCAACCAAAAATGACAGTTCTGCTGGCCGGAGAACCTGTCAGTGTTCGGATGTAGAAGGGAAGCTGTCGCCACACAGGGACCAACCACCTTTACCTGGGACCACAGTGAGTAACTGAAGCAAGTACAGAAACTACATTCTCACCGAATGGTCATAGTGAAGAATCGGGAAACTTCAGGCGGTGATCAAGTCAGGGACCCAACCTGCGGAGGAGACGCTTGCAGAGCAGCCTTGTGAGTCAAGCCAGGGACCTCGCCGGTTAGCAGGGGTGAAGCTTGAGAAGTATCTGGAGTGCCAAGCTAGGGACCCAGCAGGGAAGCATGGGTGACACTTGAGGGGATACCAACACAAACCTTGGAGGAGCTCAAGGGATTCAGAGTCAGCGATTTAGAGGGTCTAGTGAGAGAGCAGGAGCTCAGTGTTGAAGAACTACAAGAGGCAGTTGTAGTCAAGCTGAAAGGACTGTTACGTTTGGGTTAGGAACTGTTAAAGACTGTTGCCATAGGAGACAGCAATCCTGCATGTGCAGATGTGGCTTCTTGCTGGGGCCTTTCCCTGCATGGCTGTCCTCTATTTGAAGTCTCAGTCTGGCCCTATCTTTGCACCCACTATGCCTCACAACCCACCACGTATTGAAAGTTGTCAGCTAGCTTTGGCCTGGAAAGTTCTCATTAGATTGGACAAGGCCGGAGACCTTGCTACAGTATATATATATACCATGTGTTACTAATGAGCAATACTATTTATTCACTGTATTTTGTTATGACTCAATATGTGTATATGTACCAATAAACATGATTTTATATATATATATATATATATATATATATATATATATATATATATATATATATATATATATATATATATATATATATATATATTTTTTTTTTTTTTTTTTTTTTTTTCATCATTGTATAGCCGTGTGCTTCGTTTAAAGTCCCAAGTTTCCCCTCTTTTTATTTGTACCAGGGATGGAGGCATATGACACTACTCAGTCACTGCCTCATTTAAAGTCCCACCTACCCCCTCTTCCTTACTAGTGTTACAATATAATCCAACTGTTTCTGAATTCCTGTGTCCCTAAATAGACTCAAAGAAGAGGATTTTGTGTTAATTACAAAAGTTTTAATTCTTTTAAACAAAACTTTAGCCCATTATTATCACTTGGTAAACCATAATTCGTTTTTTTAACTCTTTCATATCCTTCTTCCCTTACAAATTTTTGTCTTTTTTTTAAAATCATAACACTTAAATGTTTTAGATTTGCATTTGTTCCTGTTTGTTGAGAGAAATTTAAAAGAAATGCTTTGTACCAGTAACATGATTCTAGTACTGTTCTAAAAGACAAATCACATCTTATTAACTTTTTCATTCCATTCCCTTAGGCTTTTTTTTTTTTAGCGTTTTAAATGGGGGGCACACTTTGGCATCCTTACATTAAGTGCAAGAGGAAAGTATATCAACGCTGTTCACTATGAATTGAGTTCAACTATGAATTGATGTGAAATCCATTCATAAGTTGCAGATGACCTGTGTCAGGTCTCAGTGCAGGGGTAAATTAAAATACTTCAATTAAAAATCCTGTTCACAGGAGCGAAGTGACCCAAGCCTGGTGCCCAGGCTTTCAAGCCCTGGCTATTGGAAGGAATGCAGATGAAGAAATATTAACATACTCCAGCAGGATTGGAACTTTTCTATTGCCAAAAACTGCACTGAAATCGGAAATAGTTGTGTTTGGCCGTGTCATTGATATTAATTCAATATTAAAGACAGGTTGCCTGATCCAGATTTATTATGCTTATCAATAATAGGAGACATCTATTGCCAATCAACCATGTTGGATATTATCATTTACCCTCAGATCAGGATGGCGTGGAAGCCAAGGCATCTGACTACACTTCAACTTTCCTCATCGTCAAACATTAAAGGGGTTGTAAAGGTTCAGTTTAAAAAAACAAACAAACAAACAAACATGTCATACTTACGTCTGCTGTGCAGTTAGTTATGCATAGAGTGGCCCTGATTCTCCTCTTCTGGGGTCCCTCTGCGGTGCTCCTGGGTCCTCCTCTTCTCGAGTGCCCCATTGGAGAAGTGCTCTCCTTCCTGGACACCTGTGCAGGTGCACTCCCGTGTCCTGCTTCTGTGTCTATAGACACAAAAAGCAGGACTGGGCCCACCCCCTGGCGCCTGCGTCATTGGATTTAATTGACGGCAGCGGACGCCAATGGCTGCGCTGCTATCAATCTATCCAATCAGGACACGAGACACCAGCCCCCTGCACCTCTTGACCCCTTTACATTACACAGCACCCTGCATCTCTGGACCCCTTTACATTACACAGCCCCCTGCGCCTCTAGGCCCCTTTACATTACACAGCCCTCTGCGCCTCTGGGCCCCTTTACATTACACAGCCCCCTGCGCCTCTGGGCCCCTTTACATTACACAGCCCCCTGCGCCTCTGGGCCCCTTTACATTACACAGCCCCCTGCGCCTCTGGGCCCCTTTACATTACACAGCCCCCTGCATCTCTGGACCCCTTTACATTACACAGCCCCTGCACCACTTTACATTACACATCAGCCTGCATCTCTGGACCCCTTTACATTACACAGCCCCCTGCGCCTCTGGACCCCTTTACATTACACAGCCCCCTGCGCCTCTGGATCCCTGTACATTACACAGCACCTTGCACCTCTGGGCCCCTTTATATTACACAGCACCCTGCAGCTCTGGACCCCCTGCATGTTACACAGACCCCCTCTTCAGTACAGACCCCCTCTTCAGTGTAGCCCCCCGTTCAGTGCAGATGCCCCCGTGTAGCCCCCCCTTCAGTGTAGCCCCCATTCAGTACAGACCCCCCTTCAGTGCAGACGCCTCCTTCAGTGTAGCCCCTCGCTCAGTGAGGACCCCCCTTCAGTGTAGCCCCCCGTTCAGTGCAGACGCCCCCCTCCAGTGTAGCCCCCCCATTCAGTGCAGACCCCCCTTCAGTGCAGACGCCTCCTTCAGTGTAGCCCCTCGCTCAGTGCAGACCCCCCTTCATTGTAGCCCCCCTTCAGTGCAGACCCCCCTTCAGTGCAGATGCCTCCTTCAGTGTAGCCCCTCGCTCAGTGCAGACCCCCCTTCAGTGCAAACCCCCTTCAGTGTAGCCCCCCCGTTCAGTGCAGGCCCCCCTACAGTGCAGACGCCTCCTTCAGTGTAGCCCCTCGCTCAGTGCAGACCCCCTTCAGTGTAGCCCCCCTCTTCAGTGCAGACCCCCCCTTCAGTGCAGATGCCTCCTTCAGTGTAGCCCCTCGCTCAGTGCAGACCCCCTTCAGTGTAGCCCCCACTCAGTTCAGACCCCCCTTCAGTGTAGCCCCCCATTCAGTGCAGACAACCCCCTTCAGTGCAGACCCCCCTTCAGTGTAGCCCCCCATTCAGTGCAGACAACCCCCTTCAGTGCAGACCCCCCTTCAGTGTAGCCCCCGTTCAGTGTGCAGACCCCCCCCATTCAGTACCTTAGATCAGCGCGGCGGCACATGCTTAGCAGATCCCCTCTCCCTGTTTACACATAAACAGAGAGGAGGGGGAGGCGGCTTCACTCTGCTGGGCTGTGCCTGTGTGACATCCTGGAACGCACAGACACACAGCCCGCGGCCGCGTGAGGAGAGGATGGTAGGTGCAGCGGTGTCACCCTGCACCCCCCCCCCCCGCACACCCCCTCCTCCTTGCATCACAAAGATCGCATCTCAATGCCTACTGTGCCTGTCACTACGGCGCTGCCACCGCTTCAATCCCAAAGTGGGGGGCGGCCTGACACCCCTCCCAGTGTGTGATACCCAGGGCGGCCCGCCCCCACTTACCTCTGCACATTCTTTGCAAGCAGGCGCAGTGTTATAGGGGTGGCTGGTGGCAGTTGCTAAGAAAGTTTAACAGCACACTGCCTGCCAGCACTGCACCCCCTTCCTACATAAAATTGCTCCGCCCAGGGCATCCACCCCTGGTACCGGCCCTGCCTGTATATATGTCAGTCCCTCCACACACCTGTATATATGTCAGCCCCCCCACACACTTGTATATTTGTCAGCCCCCCTCACACACACACTTGTATATATGTCAGCCCCCCACACACCTGCATATATGGCAGCCCCCCTCACACACACCTGTATATATGTCACCCCCCCACACACACACACCTGTATATATGTCAGCGCCCCCCCACACACACCTGTATATTTGTCAGCCCCCCTCACACACACACTTGTATATATGTCAGCCCTCCACACACCTGCATATATGGCAGCCCCCCTCACACACACCTGTATATATGTCACCCCCCCCACACACACACACACCTGTATATATGTCAGCACCCCCCCACACACCTGTATATATGTCAGCGCCCCCCCACACACACACCTGTATATATGTCAGCCACCCCCACACACACCTGTATATATGGCAGCCCCACATACACAAATCTGTACACACACAAGCCTCTGTACACACAACAGCCCCCCTGCCTTTCCTTCACAGCCCCTACTTGTAGCTTCCTACCTGGTCCCAGCTCATTTTCACAAAGCTGACATGTTGCTGAGAAACTCAGTACAGGTAGATCACTGTTACACGAGGGGTGCACATGCACATAGTAGCCAGAGGTGGCAGTAAAGAGCTTGATGTCTGAGTCAATGACACGAGAACAGCAGAAACTATGAGATTGTTTCTGTAATGCACAGCACGGATCCCCTTCACCTGTCCTGCCTTCTTCTGGCCCAGGCCCGGGGCTCCTTACAGTTGTAATGGCTGTACCCCCTTAATGGCGGCCCTGCATGTTGCACCCTAAAAACGTATCTTTAAAACGGAACTAAAGGCAAGAAATGCTCACCTCCAACACTCTGATGGTCCCTCACTGGTGCTGCCATTGTATATCTCTTCTGCATTCAATAGCCTGTTTGTTCTCAATTTTTCATTTTTTGCAATTGGTTTTCGCTTTAAGTCTGGTTCCCCATAACAGAGGGCCCCCTTTTCATCATGGAATCCCATTGTGAGTTGTCTTCCTGACCTGGATTCCGTTAAACATTACATAAATGGAAAGGCTTCCTGACCTGGTAGCTACACTGAAGCATGGTGAGAGTACTACTCTTCACTACACTGATCCCCTTAGAGACAATGCATTGACATTTAGCTTTCCTTCATTGATAGTTTCCACACTGAAGGGAGAGGTGTGCACACCTGTATGCTCCTAATCTCCTGCATAGTTGGAATAAATCATTGCTGAAGGGATCTGTGCTCCCCTGGTGTATAACAGGCAGAACACACTGAAATCCTGCTGCAGGTGCCTCCTGTTAGGGGCAGTGTCTGGAGGCCTTCACAGGACCTGATCACCTGGAGATACGTCCTGCATCCGCAGTCTCTTGGGAAAGCTCCTCCAGATCCCTTCCTCAGTTCTGTCTTAATCAGGTATAGGTTCTTAGCAGTTCCTGCCCCTCATTGCTTGACTGTGTATGCTTCACTAGACCAGAGTGGGTCACAAGATTCTTAGAACCATGGTTTGTGCTCAAGGTTAGGAAGATTCTGCAGAGTTTCTTTGCCAAGCCCCAAAGAAACCCCAAAGTGGATTTTATTTTTTTTTTTGCTCATCCTTTGTTTTGGTGTACCAGTCTGGGGTTGTGATACTGTATACTCTTCATTCCTGCCTCCCTTTGTAGAGATCCCTCTCGTGTACTGAACACTCTTTTTTTAGTCAGGCTGACTTCAGGGTTAGTACCCCTGAGTTAACTACAAGTCTCAGGGGTCTCTTAGCCCTCCTTTTGGGATATTTAGCTGTAGGGATTCTCACATTCTTTGGATATTTTTCAGGTAGTTATTTTCTTTAAAGCCATTTTTTTTTCACAGCCTCCTGCTGGTTCAGGTTCAGTGTTCCATTGACACAAGAAACAAGGTAGTTATACTGCATCAGCAAGGTCTCCCGAGGCAAAGATTTCAAAGCAGTCTGAGGTTTCAAGATGTACTGTTCAAGCTCTTTTCAAAAAGCACAAAGAAACAGGCAACACTGAGGATCGTAGATGCAGTGGCAAGCCAAGGAAACTTAATGCAATAGATAAAGACACGTCATGCTTACTTCCCTTTGACATTGGAAGATGTCCAGCAGTGCCATCATCACAGAACTGGTGTAATCCAGTAGGACCCAAGTACACCAATCCACTGTCTGGCCAGAAATGGTCTTCATGGAAGCCATAACTGCGATGTGGAAACAAGTCTAAGTAAATTACAGTAACTAAGTATGAAAACATAGGAACTGGGATGCAGAAAAATGGCAGCAGGTGCTATGGACTGATGAGTCAAATTTAGAAATGTTAGAAAGTGGAAATATAACAAATAGTATTACTATTGAGAATAGTTCAATAATGAGTGTCTGCAGGAAACAGTGAAGCATGGTGGAGGTTCCTTGCAAGTTTAGGGTTGCATTTCTGTCCTCAATGCTGAGAAATACAGGCAGATACTTATCCATCATGTCATACCATCAGGGAGGTGTGATTGGTCCCAAATGTATTCTTCAGCAGAACAATGACACCCAAACATACTGCCAAAGTCTTTAGTAACTATCTTCGATGTAATGTAGAACAAGGAGTCCTGGAAATGATGGTTTGGCCCCACAGAGCCCTGATCTCAACATCATTGAGTCTGTTTGGGATTACATGAAAAATTTGAGGCAGCCTACATTCACAGAAGATCTGTGGTTAGTGCTCCAAGATGTTTGGGACAACCTACCTGCTAAATTCCTACAAAAACTGTATGCAAGTGTGGCTTTTGCACAGTACTGTATGATGGGTTTATATGAATGGGAATACCGAAATTTGAAGAGAAATAGAGATGACCCACTTATGAGAATAAGGAGTTTCTCAATCTGGTGAGTGCTTGTTCAATTTGAAGTTTTTAAACACATAGACCATTTAGAAGTGGCATGATGAAGGGGGCACCATTCGCACTTCACAAAGTTCCTGCTCGTGTTTTTTTTTTTTTTTTTCTTGAATAGGCTTCATTTGAATAGGATGCCCTGTACATGACAAATGCACCTTTTTGGTCATGCAGCATTGTGCGTTTTTTCAACCCGCATTTGCGTGCAACAAATCATATGGCAAAATGTGTGTCTGCTAACCACGTTTGAAGTGCCATTAACAATTGGCACCATAAGCCAATTGTTAATGGCACCATAAGCATGACATCTGTTTGCAGTACCTTGTTTTCAAAATGCATGACAAAACCCCTGTTTCCTGTGCGTTTTGTCACACATTCAGGAAATACAAAGTGTGAATGGGGCCTGAAGACTAGGTTGAACTAAAAAACACTGACAGATTGTCGTACAAACAAAGCAGTGTTGGTGTGGTGATCTCCCCCGCTCCCCCTGCCAAAATACACTGATCAGCGATTGCGAGCACTGATTGGATGCTGGTTTTCCAGCATGGCCTTTCGACATAAGCCAGTTGTTAGATCTGCTTCTGTCAGAAAGACAGCTGTACACAGTGACCGGAAGTCAGACGGTTCCTGCTGAATGTGTACCCAGCTTACAGAGAGTAGTTTGACACATGGTTGAATTTTCTGCACAGCTCGGAGACTTGTGGACTTTTGTCTATGATTGTTTTCACATGATCTGTGAAAAATTCTTACATTTTATGTTACACAAGAATGAATTGATACTAGTTTACTTTTATGTTGCACTGGTCATCTTGTAAAGTGTCGTTTGTATACAGGGGTTAAAGTGGTTCTAAACCTAAGACATCTGTTACCTTAAAGCATAACTTCACCCCTAAGGAGAAATCCCACTGATCCTCCTCCTCCCACCCCATTTCACTTTTGGAACTTTTTCTTTTTTGGCGAGCGGGTACCTAGTTTTGTCAGGTACCTGCTCCCACTTCACCTAGGTGATCCCAGCAGAAGTTTTCCTCAACCCCCCGCCCGCCCGCCTGCAATCTCCTGGGACACGTTACAAGTTTCAGGAGGCTGCAGGACCATTCACAGGGAGCAGCGCGGCTTGCACATGGGCAGGGCTTTCCACAGTCAACATGGTGGCGCCAGGGACCTGAAGACCAGCAAAGAATCGGCCAGGTGAGAACAGTGCTGGACCCCTGAACAGGTAAGCATCTCTTTATTAATAGCCAGCGGCTACAAATATCAGCTAGATTCACACTATTGCGTATTGGATGTGGGTTTCCCCCGCATCCCATTCGCATAGCAGGAGACTGTGATCGGCTCTCTATGGAGCGGGTTCACACATCTCCTGAGCGGCTCCAGTGCGAATTGCACAGGAGTGCCGTGTGTCTTTTGGTCCATTTCAGGTCTGAATTCAGGCCAAAATTTGGACTGATTTAGGACCTGGACCAGTGAATGGAAAGGCACCGGACCCCTCCTGTGAGCCGCTCCGTGCTCTAGTGTGAACCCAGCCTTAAGCTTTAAAAAAACAACTCAGGGATTTTTTTCAGCAGGAACTAGGGGGAACTCAGTTTCACCACCTCTGGCTCAGGTCTTCTGCTCCCTGCTCACCACTATCACTTGGTAACACTGAAGTCCAGCTTCTGCATTTACAAGTGATAGCTTATCTCCCAGTAGCTTCCACAGGTCAGATCTCCTGCGCAGATCCCACTGAGTGCTGGATAGGGACAGGGGAGATACAGAACAGGTGTCCAGGGTTCAGTGTAGTCATGGGCAGGAGAGGGTGCATGGTAGACTGCACCCTCTGTGGTCTCCATTTTTTCCCTGGTGACCAGTTGTTGATGCTCCTACTGCATGATCCCCCTTGCAAGTGACTGTAGTAGAGTATAGTATGCTGGGAGGTACTGCAGCCAGATACGTGTTTCAGCTTAAAATTGCAACAAAGGTAAGAAATATGACAGATGGTGGAGCTTTTAAGGAGGGGGGGGGGGGATGAGGGCAGTGAAGGGAGGGGGTTGTATGCAGAGGGAAGAGCTACTATTTGATGCCATTTGGCAGATATGTGTGTGTGGCGGACATAGTTGAGTTCCTGCACCTATTTTCTGAGAAAAAAATCCCTGGAAGAGACTATTTATTGAATTCTCTGCATTAGGGTAATAAATGTCCCAGTAACAGTATCACCCCCCTCAACCAACCCCCCCCCCCACCCCCCCCCCATATACTTACCTCAGTCCTCACTTGATCCAACGCTGTGCCCATCTGTAGCCCCTCTCCACAGGCTTTGCTAAGGGAGCCATTGGCTTCTGCTGCTGTAAATCAAACTCTGTGAGCAAAGAACAAGGGGCAGGCCAAGCCTCACTGTGTGTGTCTATGGACGCACACAGCCCAGCTTTGTTACCCTCTTTTTTTATAGCATCTCTGGTGGAGATTAATGATGGCTATGCATTTCAATTTTATTATCCGATCAATGTGCAATTCAACCAAAACAATAAAATCTGCAAACAAAGAGCCATAACTTCCCTTTTGATTGATTTTGGTCGGATTTGATCAAAATGAACCAACTAACCTGGGCAGAAAATTATTGATCATTTTGCAACAGCCAACAGCACGGAGATATTCGATTGTATTTTGCGTGATCAGATTATGAGATTACACAGAGATGTAATCGATAACTTACAATTGTAAATTAAAATTTTATGTTAACCTCTTTTCACCGAACTGTGGTGTCCCTTTAAAGTGGAATTAAACGCTAATAAATTTTGCCGTACAGGTAATTAGTAGATATTCATAATGGCTCCAGCTAATGACATCATTGCAGCATGTGCATTATGCTCTGCTTTCAGTGCTGAGTGTGCTTTGAATGCAGAGAGCACTATTCCATCATGATGACTGCCATTTACAGGAGTGATGTCATTGCAGATCGGCCAATCAAAGGTCCAGAGCATGCAAACCCGTAAGAAAGACCAGGTGGGGATGGAAACGCTGGGAAAGGTGACAGTGTGCTACTGGAGGGCTCCATTAGAAAGGTACGTCTGTCATAATATGCTAGTATGCAGTGCATACTAGCACATTATGGGACAAACCTGCAGAGGGCGCTTTTTTAAATACTGCTTTAACAGGATCTTGGCTGTCACAGTTCTGACATAACACTACCGTGGGGGGGGGGGGAGAGGACACTGCTTTGGGGGAGCAAAGGACACTACTGTGGGGGGGGGGTCAGAGGACACTGCTTTGGGGGGCCAGAGGTCTCTACCCTGGGGGGGCAGAGAACATTACTGTGGGGGAGTGGCGTGAGGTCAGAAGACACTGCTTTGGGCGGGGGGGGGGCATTATTGTGGGGGAGGTCAGAGGACACTGCTTTGGGGGGAAGAAGACACTACTGTGGAGGGGGGGGGGGCAGAGGACACTGATTTGGGGAAGCAGAAGGGTGAGGACTCTACTGTGGGGGCAGAGGACTCTACCGTGGGGGGGGCAAAGGACATTACTGTGGGGGGTCAGAGGACACTGCTTTGGAGGGGAAGAAGATACTACTGTGGGGTGAGACAGAGGACACTGCTTTGGGGGACAGAGGGGCAAAGGACACTACTTTGGGGGCAGAGGACACTGCTTTGGGGGAGCAGAGGGGACGAGGACACTACTGTGAATGGTGGCAGAATACACTGCTTTGGGGGGGGGGCAAAGGACACTACTGTGGGGGGGGAAGAGGGGGCAAGGACACCACTGTGGGGAGGGGGGCAGAGGGGCAAAGGACACTACTGTGGGGGGCAGAGGACACTGCTTTGGGGGAGCAGAGGGGATAAGGACACTACTGTGGGGGGTGGCAGAATACACTGCTTTGGGGGGGCAAAGGACACTACTGTGGAGGGGGGAGAGGGGGCAAGGGACTTACTGTGGGGAGGGGTGGGGAGGGGGGGCAGAGGACACTGCTTGGATGGGGGGCAGAGGGGCAAAGGACACTACTGTGGGGGGCAGAGAACACTGCTTTGGGGGAGCAGAGGGGATGAGGACACTACTGTGGGGGGGTAGCAGAATACACTGCTTTGGGGGGGCAAAGGACACTACTGTGGATGGGGTGGGAGATTGGGCAAGGACACTACTGTGGGGAGGGGGGCAGAGGACACTGCTTTGGGGGGGCAGAGAACTCTACCGTGGGTGGGGGGGCAGAGAACATTACTGTGGGGGGGTCAGAGGACACTGCTTTGGGGGAGGAGGCAGAGGAGACTACTGTGGGGGGGGGACAGAGGACACTGCTTTGGGGGGGCAGAGCACATTACTATGGGGGAGGTCAGAGGACACTGCTTTGAGGGGGAAGAAGACACTACTATGGGCGGAGACAGAGGACACTGCTTTGGGGGGCAGAGGGGCAAAAGACACTACTGTGGGGGGCAGAGGACACTGCTTTGGGGGAGCAGAGGGGATAAGGACACTACTGTGGGGGGTGGCAGAATATACTGCTTTGGGGGGGGCAAAGGACACTACTGTGGAGGGGGGGAGGCAAGGACACTACTGTGGGGAGGGGGGCAGAGGACACTGCTTTGGGGGGGAGAGGGGCAGAGGACACTATTGTGGGGGGCAAAGAACACTGCTTTGGGGGAGCAGAGGGGATGAGGACACTACTGTGGGGGTAGCAGAATACACTGCTTTGAGGGGGGCAAAGGACACTACTGTGGGGGGAGCAGAGGGGATAAGGACACTACTGTGGGGGGTGGCAGAATACACTGCTTGGGGGGGGCAAAGGACTCTACTGTGGAGGGGGGAAGAGGAGGCAAGGACACTACTGTGGGGAGGGGGGCAGAGGACACTGCTTTGGGGGGAGAGGGGCAAAGGACATTATTGTGGGGGGCAGAGAACACTGCTTTGGGGGAGCAGAGGGGACGAGGACACTGCTTTGGGGGGGACAAAGGACACTACTGTGGGGGGGGAGAGGGGGTATGGACACTACTGTGGGGGGTGGCAGAATGCACTGCTTTGGGAGGGTGCCAAAGGACACTTATGTGGTGGGGGGGAAGAGGGGGCAAGGACACTACTGTGGGAAAGGGGGCAGAGGACACTGCTTTGGGGGCAGAGGGGCAAAGGACACTACTGTGGAGGGACGAGGATACTACTGTGGGGGTGGCAGAATACACTGCTTTGGGGGGGCCAAAGGACACTACTGTGGTGGGGGGGAAGAGGGGGCAAGTACACTACTGTGGGAAAGGGGGCAGAGGACACTGCTTTGGGGGGCAGGGGGGCAAAGGACACTACTGTGGAGTGACGAGGACACTACTGTGGGGGTGGCAGAATACACTGCTTTGGTGGGGCAAAGGATGGGGCAAGGACACTACTGTGGGGAGGAGGCAAGAGAACACCTTGGGGGGGGCAGAGGGGCAAAGGACACTACTGTGGGGGGCAGAGGACACTGCTTTGGGGTGCAGAGGGGACGAGGACACTACTGTGGGGTTGGCAGAATACACTGCTTGGGTGGGCAAAGGACACTACTGTGGTGGGGGGGAAGAGGGGACAAGGACACTGCTTTGGGAGGGTGCCAAAGGACACTTCTGTGGTGGGGGGGAAGAGGGGGCAAGGACACTACTGTGGAAAAGGGGGCAGAGGACACTGCTTTGGGGGCAGAGGGGCAAAGGACACTACTGTGGGGGGATGTGGACACTACACTGTGGGGTTGGCAGAATACACTGCTTGGGGGGAAGAGGAGCTAAGGACACTACTGTGGGGAGGGGGGCAGAGGATACTGCTTTGGGGGCAGAGGACACTGCTTTGGGGAGTACAAGATACTACTGTGAGAAGGGGGCAGAAGGCACTGCTTTTGGGGGACCAGGGGACACTGTGGGGTGGCAGAATACATTACTTGGGTGGGGTGATATGAAGCGGGGCAGAGGACACTACGGTGAGGGGGCAGAGGCTACTACTGTGGGGTGGAGTGATGTGAAGGGGCAGAGGATACTACTATGACACACTGGGGGGCGGGGGGGGTTACTAAAACTGTTGAACACAGAATTTGGCTCAGCTCTGCATAGCAACCAACCAGCTTCCAGATTTTATTGTCAAAGCTTAATTGAACAAGCTGAGGTTACAAGCTGATTGGTCACCATGCACAGCTGCACCAGATTCTGAGTGCATTCGTTTTAGTAAATCTACCCCACCGTGTTCTTCGTGACGTCTTTTTATAGCAGACTTGATTGTTTGTTTTTTTTTGTTTTTTTAAAGGGCACCACCCCTCGGGGCATCTTTAATTTCCTCCATGTTGTCCAGGTAGATCTCAACCTCTGATAAGTAGTGCCACTGTGGAAGAGTGCCACCTGCAGGGGAGAAAATAGACTGCACCTGCCTACATATTGATGGAATAAGTCATCCGATAGAGTTCGATCCTATGTGGAAGTGTGTATGTCCACCCTAACGCTGGTCATACATTATTCAATATCCTTTAGATTTACTTTCAGCTATGAAGTGCAAGGATCTGATTGCATACAAATTGAAGGTGTTTAGGTTTGTATCCTATAGTTTTGGTAAATCTAAAGTAAAATCGTACAATGGGCAGCCTAATGGCCCGTACACACGATCCAAAAATCGGACAAAAAATTTGACGCGATCGTACGATAATCGGATCGTTAGTAAGCTCTAACAAGCAGGGCCCTCTGATCCCTCCTGTATTGATTTGTATTGTAAGTGTACTGTCTGCCCTCATGTTGTAAAGCGCTGCGTAAACTGTTGGCGCTATATAAATCCTGTATAATAATAATAAATAGTACAGAGCTTTCGAGAGCCGATCACAACAGTTCATTCGATAATATTCGATTGGTCAAGCATGACAATTTTCCTTGTACGGTACCAGATCGTACGATTTTGATTTAGCCAGTACAGTTGTCGTCCGAAAATACAATACAAATACACTACAACACATTACATCACTTCTGATTTTTTTTTTTCTGTCGTACGAGAATTTTCGTGACTTTAGTAATAGTAACCTATTCAATTGCTACGTAAGCGAAAAAAAAGTTGGACGATCTGTCCGGCTTTCGGAACGTGTGTACGCAGCAAGGCAGCAAGCAGAAGCAGCGCGTTATAACCCGTCTGGGCCTTTTAAGGTAAACATGGAGAAGAAAGGAGCCTGTAAAGTTTCCATGATTGAAGAAGAGAAGGGCGAGCTCTTCCAGGAACACCATCATAAAGCATATGGTAACGTCATTGTCCTGATCATTTATTAAACCGCACTGTCCTCCTTGGAACACTTGGAGCTTTCTGATGAAAGTCAGCTGCTGTCCCATCTGGAAAATCGCTGTGATGTTGTGCAATAGTCCCCCCTCTCCTCTCCTCTCCTCTCCCTTCTCCTCTCCTCCCCTCCTGAGCCCAGGCTGTGGCAGTGAAGGGGTTAGCACAGCAGAGATCAGTGAGCCAGGTACCAGTCTGGTCATTGTCACTCCCCGGGCCCCGCCCCCTGTCATAGAGCAGACAGTGGGGTGGGCGGGGTCTTGTCTATGCTAATAACCCTACCTTAGGAATTAGGGCTAGTCATTTCCTCTGTGAGTAACTGATCACATCTCTCCTCTATAGAGTACGGCGTGTGTGTGTGTGCCAGGAGATCACTCACTGCTCTGTCATCTCTACAGACCGGACACCTGAGGATCACAGCAAAGGTAAGTGATCACTGATCCCTACACACACAAAGAACACACTCTTGTCTTTGTTATTACACAGGCGCCTCTCCACTCTCTGATCACTCCTCTTCTCATCTCTTTCTTCAACTGCTCCATCCCAAAACCTTCAACTTCTCACCAGGAGATGGAATCTGCCTGCAGCATTGTGTGAAACAACATACACATGGGGCAAGACCTGGGCTTTACTTGGAACTTCTCATCAACAGCAGTTGGGGGGGGGAAAGCATTCCATAAGTTTACTAAGGCTGGAGCAGCTTTGACTAGTAACCAATCAGCTTCTAGCTTCAGCCTGTTCAGTTAAGCTTTATAAATGGAAGCTGGATGCTGATTGGTTGCCATGCATAGCTGCTTCAGTCTTAGTTTAGGGCCTTTCTTGGAATAGATTTGTATGAACTTTCTACGTGTATGATTATAGTAACCATAATTTGGCATTTGAAATGAATAGTGCTTTAAGCCTAGTACACACAATCAGAAAATTTACCACTTTTTGAAGTGATCGTATAATAATCTGATCGTTCGTTCATACACAGCTTTCGAGAGCCGATCATGACAGTTTGTCATTTTATTATTATTATTATTATTATTATTATTATTTAAGGTACTTGTATAGCGCTGTCAATTTACGCAGCGCTTTACATTTATCAAATTATCTGAAGGGACAAACACAAATTTCTCTTGTACAATACCAGATCGTACCAATTTGTTTAATCCATACAGTTTTTGTCTAAAAATACAATTCGATACATTATCTCACTTCCAAATTTTTTTTATTTTGTCATACAAGAATTTTTGTAGCTTTAAAGCTGGATACACACTATACAATTTTTTTTTCTGTAGATTTTTTTTTTTTTTTTTTTTTAATTTTTATTTTTTCCTTTTAGATTTACCAAAACCATATCAAACCTCAGTTTGTATGCAATCAGGCAGGCCCTTGCACTACATGGTTTTGGTCAATCTAATGGCACTTTCGCACTGCTGGCGTCTGGGCGTTGGCGGCAAAGGCGCTGCTATTTTTAGTGGTGCTTTACCGTCGTTTTTGCAGCGCTTTTCGGCCACTAGCAAGGCGTTTTTTAAGGTTAAAATCGCCCACAAAACGCCGCTGCAGCGGCGCTTTGCTGACGGTTCTGCCCATTGATTTCAATGGGCGGGGGCGCTTTAGGAGCAGGGTGTATTCACCGCTCCTACAGTGCTGCAAAGAAGCTGCTTGCAGGACTTTTTTTGACGTCCTGCCAGCGCAGCGCCCCACTGTGAAAGGAGTCTGGCTTTCACACTGGGATTGCAGCTGAGGCTTTTTTCAGGCGCTATTTTTAGCGCTAAAGAAAATCGGACAACAAAAGTTGTATAGGATATTGGTAAACTCTTCATTTTCAATATAAGACTAGCATGCGAGAAAAAAACAAAAACAAAAAAAAACGATCATTCGTACAGTAATCTTATCATGTGTACTAGGCTTACACCCTACATTCTTGTCTAATCAACCTCAGATTTATCAAAACTTTGTAATGTGGGGACTTACCTGGTCTATCCAATCAATTTGTATGTAATTAGGAGGTTACTTGCACTACATAGATGTTGGAAGGTCTAAAATATGATGTACAATCCAACAGAAACATGTGTGGTGATCACCATACGCAGTGTGGTAAAACTGACCGGTCAACAAAACGTTCACCGAGCGAGACAAAAATGGCATGGCTGATAGGGATGGTTTCAATTGACCCAAGTCGATCGGTTGCGACAGGAAAATAAAAAGATCTTACAGGGTCAATCAATGGTGTGTTTGTGTCCTAAGCCTTTGCCATGGTTTACACCTTCCAGTCAGTTGGAAGTACAAAAGACGACCTATGCTTTTATCCGATTTGACTTGCTACGATTGTTTTATGTATGGAATTAATCAACACTTTGGGTACACATGTATGGAACATCAATCAAATTTTGACCTGCAAATTGATTGATCAGTTGATTTATGCGATCAGTTTATAGCACCGTGTATTGCCACTATTAGGCTGATGTCATATGGGCAAATTTTTGCAGTGATTTCCCCCCCTTTCCTGGTTTTTGTTCAAATTTCTCACTAAGATCATAATGGTTTTCTTCAGTTTTTAAAGCAATTTGTCACTCAGCAATTAAGATTCACCAGCGCTTTGAGTCAGCGGTAAAATAGCCAGTGACAGTTGTTCTCAGGGTGTGTTTACGAAAGCACCACTCTCTACTGGTCCTCTTCAGCTCGTTTTTTGGTGGATTGCTTATCAGCAGTAGAACAGTGGCTGCCAAAGCCAGCCACCGATGGTTCAAATCTCTGGTTCAGCAGGAACTGGCTGAGATTCGAACCATGTATGGGCAGACTGATCGATCAACTTGAGTACAACCAGCCTGTCAGATTTTACATGTGGTTATTGCTAGCGGCTTTTATAGCGGCTAGCAATGATTACTGTATTCTCCTGGTGGGGATGGCTTCCCTGGCCACTCTCTGCTGGGGAACACAATGGCTTTACGGGAGGGTTTCCCCCATCAACACTGACTGAGCTGATGAGGGGATCTAGTGATTTTGCTTTCCTGCAAACCATTTTTGGAGGAAAGCACTCCATCTATGGCTGGCCCAAGTATTTGAGGCACCTCCTGAATGCCCCTTTTTTTTTTTTTTTCTATTGAAATACCATACCGAGAAACCAAGTGTTTGGTTCTCAGTTGTGGCTCATCCATGTTCACTTGAATGAGTGGTTTTTGGTGGCAATATTGGCTGCCAAACATGACCTGTTCTCTAGATTTGGTCCAGGCTGTGCTGCAACCATGTTAACTTGCAGCTTGGTGGCTAGGGGGCAGCTCAACAACCTATGTTCACCATCGCCCAGCCTTGGCGATTAAGCTCTACTAAAAAATATCACCCATATGATATTAGCCCATGATTGATGACCAATGGGGCGTTTCTGACACTAGTGACAAATTGCCAGTGCCAGGATCACTAAAAAAAGAAGGCTGTGCGTGCCTATTGAATGTCTCCCTTTGTAGACAGATGCAGTGAGGTGTCACTCTCTCGCTGGCGTGCTGAATCTCTATACCATAGGAATAAACAGGCAGTCTCTTAGCGATCCTGACACTGCCAATTTGGCAGTGGCAAGATCTCGGCTAAGTCAACCCTGTGTCATCAGCATTTTTTTTTTTTTTTTTTTTTGGGGTATCGCTTACATTTTTAACTCACTTTGTCACTTCGCGATCAAGATTCGGCAGCATTTTGCGCCGGAACCAGAATCACACTTTTGCACTTAATGCATCTCTATGGAATGCTGCTTTAAGCAGAGTGATTTGTAGCGGAGCACAACCCAATGCTGTAGCACCCTCCCCGTTGACTGGCAATTAAATCAATGGCATTAGCAATTTGTAGCAGCGATTAATCTCCGTTACAAATCATGTATTTGGCATCAGCAGAAGCCAATCTGTTTAAATGAAAGGTGTTTGCTGGTTGCTGAGGAGGATATGCTTGTGATCATTTGTCTGTATGTTTGGATATTGTACTGTAGTATTTGTTGTGTGGTTTACTATTGCAAAATGTCTACATATTTATTGTACGGGTAGATGCTGGGTAAGGCTTTATCAATGTAGTGGAACTTCCTGTAGGGAATATTACATAATACATGTATGAGAAAGCATGTGTCATGTTAATTTAATTTGCTATTGTACAATGTTGTCAGGCTTCATTAAACTTTTATATTACAGTTTTTGAACTAGCTCAGGACATTACAACTGTTTTAAACTAAGTGCAAGTGATTCAGTAAAACTGACCATAGATACCTCGTCCTTCCTTTTTTTTTTTTTTTTTTTTTTTCAACCAGTCAGAGGGCTGATCAAAAAAATTTCCCCATCCACACTTGCTAGGTGAATGGAATGGAGGAAACTGTGCCATTGTATTCTGACAGCGGGAACTCCTCCACTATCAGAATACACTGATCAGCCTGCTGATCGACAAAAGCTTTTCAACAGTCCTGTTTGACAGAAGTCGATCATTAGATTGACTTCTGTCGAGTGAGAATGGCTATAGATGGATCAAAGTCTGGCCGGTTCAGCAGGCCATCTATGGGCAGCTTACATTCCTGACGGTGTATATGTACTTGGAAGCTTTGTGCCAACTTAATGAAAACTATTTTCATTGTTCATACCAACACATGCAACAAATTCATGTAGTTCTTATGCGCAACGCTTTTTTTTTTTTTTTTTTTTACTGTATGGTGCTAATGCTGTAACAGATTTAAAAAAAAAAAATGCAACCATATCCACGTAAAAGTGGAGGTTAAAATAGACCCGTTGGAGAAAATTGTTGATTGTGTCACAAATGTAACTATTTTGTTGAGACAATTTGTATAAATAAATATGGCCTCAGGGTTGGTGGTCAGTAGGAGTAGTGCCTGATTATTGGAATTAGTAGGAGTAATAGTATCCTATTGCCAGTGTCAGTAAGAGGAATAGTGCCCCATTGCTGGTGTGGGAGGAATGGTGCTGCATTGTTGTCAGTAGGAAGAATAGTACCTTTTTATATCATTGAGGAATATTACCCCAAGGGCTCGGTAAAGGCAAGCAAAGGGCCACATTTGGCCCTTGGGTCGCAGTTTGGAGACCCCTGCTCTAGAGGATGCAAGGGGTTCCTTTGGGCAATCAATAATTTTTGCCTTGCAGATATGCAATTACCAACACAAACAATCTTTTTAGCTATCTGCAAGGTGGAGAAAATCTTCCCAATGACCACAAATGTAAGGAGCATCCTTCCCTTTGACCATCACACCAATGAACTGTAGATAAAGTATGTATTAGCAGGGTTTCCTCTGGGTTGAAAATGTTGAGAGAGGATGAATTAGACTGTAAGATCCTTTGGGGAAACTGTGTTCGGTGTATAGTTCTGTATGGAAAATGTTATTGCTTACGAAAATCGTCCATTCTCATCCAGGGTTCAGTAGAACCCTAGGGTTCCTTCTTGGATTGATAGGGGTTCTTTGAACTGTGACTGACCTTCCATCTGATTGTGTCTTCATAGTTTCTGATCCAAGGCCACCTGGCATAGCTAGCGGCATGACACCAATGACGTTTTTTTTTTTTTTTTTTTTGCTACCTGTGAAGGTAACATCTTTGACCATCACTGTAAGGGGGCATTCATTGCAACGACCACCAATGTAATAGGCTTTCTTCCCTCAAATAAATCGTTTTAGTGTGGGTTCCCTGAAACCTGAAGCTACTTCAAAGGTTGTATTTCTGTGTGGGGAGGACAGTGCTTTGCCAGTCAGGGCTCTCAGGCTCACATCTTTGATGGAGACCTTGAGGTTGGTTGGATAATGATAAGGCTTCTAGTGTTTTTTTTGTTCTTCTTTTTTTATTTTGTTATGTAATCTGTTTTCTAGAAATTCAGTTCTTTTCTGCTGCTGTTATGTAACTTAAACTTGTCAAATTTTCAATAAAAATTTAAAAAAAAAAATTATTTTTGGGTAAAACAGTTAAGAACTACTGCTTTAAATCGATTTAAATAAATAACCTAGTACTAAGTACTGTGATTCAAAATGTACCTATCAAATTAGCCAATGAAAGCCAAACAAATTTAGTTTGCTGTCAAGCCCTCGTACACACTGGCCGAATGTTGGGTGGCATCGGGAAGTTCAACAGAAATCGTCTGACAAAAGTCGGCCATTTGGCCAGCATAACCAAAAAAGCTTTCCTGACCGGCTCCCTGTTCCCCACCGGCTCCCACCTCCTTGGTGGCGCATCCTTCTTCTCTTTTTTTTTTTTTTTTTTTTATATGAGAGGTATTAGAACAATAGCTAATAATGTCAGTTCAAAGTTTTTTTGTCATGTAGTTTGCTTGCTAAGCGTCTATCTGCTGTGTGGGTGAATCTCAGCGTTTTTAGTGCACCCGGGGAGGCACGGGTACAGCATACTACCTAGCTGCCTGCAGCCTGTCAAAGTCTCGCAGGCTAAAATATGCTGCGTTTGAACGCTGCACTGAGTGGTACTCGCATTTTAGGGCCCATTTCAGGGGTGAATGCCTGGAGAAACGGGTCCTTTGGGGTGTACTAAAACATCTGCATGCAGCAGCTAGACACCCCGTGTACAAGGAGCCTTAAGGCCCACACACACGATCGGACTGATAACAAACATGCAAATTACCTGTTTTAAGGCAACATCCAACGTGTGTGCGCTCCATCGGACAAACTTTTTCGGTTTTCATCGGACAAATGTTGGCTGTGCGAACAGACAAACTTTGTGGCAACAAAAGTCCTACGTCAGCAAGTCCGATCGTGTGTACACAACACCATCGGACTTTAGTACAAAGTACAAACACGCATGCTCAGAACCAATGCAAAAGATCAGACAACAATACAGAAGTTGACCAAAGGGTGGCGCCAGGGAATTGAACGTCCTCTTTAAAGTGTCATCCGTGTTTGTTGCATAAAAAGTCCTGCCGTGTGCATGCATACCAAGTTTACGGCCAACGCCCTTTGGACAGAAATCCACGGAAAAGTTTATTTAAAGTCCGATCGTGTGTACGAGGCATTACGCTGATCTGGCTGGGGAGATGCGTAAAAAGCTGTTATCTGGCATGCTGCACTATTAAAATACGACTAACGCTGTGTTAAATATAATTGTGTCGTACTATACTCAGTGGCTGATATATATGAGTATAACTCGCTTTAAAATTAAAAACCTAAATGACGAAAAGTCTTCCTATTAACAATGTATACATGCCTATGTGTAATTCAGTGACTGGATTATCACCATTGTCTTCATATTAGTTCCTAGCTATGTACATTCATTTTATTACATAGCAGGCATTATAGAGAAGTACAAGAAGGCTGGGTTTGGATCTGTAACAGTATACCTACAAGATAAACACAAGGGGAGCAGTTGGATCTGAGAAAAAATAGATATGGCGTATGAACACTATCTATGCTGCCAAAACAGTTTCTGTAATGATTTATTTTCCTTAGCTTTGCTGTCACTACTGACAAGTATAAACTTATTTCTCTTGGATGACTTTGTTAATTTAACAAGAAAATCACTCTAAACATTGTTGTATTAGTGCTTTTTGCCTTGAGAACTTTCAAGCAGTGCAAAGCCAGCCAAACATTTTTTTCGTTTGCTTTTCTGGGGGTGGAGTACAGACGGATAAGAACCCCTGTTGTTTTTTTGCTGCAGTCTGTATCCACAGGGAGATTTCCTTTCACTTCCTGCTTGGTTTGACATCTTCTAGACAGGAAGTGAGGGACATCTTCCCAGTGAGAACAAAAAAAATAAAATTGAAAGGCTGGTAATGTCCAAACTTTTCCCCACTGGTAAAGAAAAAAGTGTTTTTTAATTGTTTTCTGTTTTCTCTATGTGGAGATGGAGGCCTCCCCCCCAACCCCCCCCCCCCCAACTTTCCATTGTCTGCCACGCATGATGGCACTTTTGGATGGAATTTGGTTTTTAAAAGTCAGATGTTTGAGGATTCTCCATTATGCAAGTCCTGTGCAGTATAGTTATTCCCACACCTTCAAGCCTCCAGCACCATAGATATTTCATAATTCAATTTTGCTTACTAAAGACAGAACTATTATTTAACCATACATGTGTCATCGGTTGCATGACTTGGCTTGGACTGGCATTCAACACGCTGCTGTGTTAGCAAGCCAGGCTATTACGTAGTTAGAATTTGTGTCTCTTCATGACATCATTTAGTATGGAGCCTCAAGTGTTTTTGCAATTAACCATTCATTATGACTGCTCTTAATTTAAGGTAGTGGTTCTCAACCTGGGGTGTGCGTACCCCCAGGGGTACACACCGTACATTTAGGGGTACACAAAATATTATGCAGGTGCCCACTTCTCCCCTTGAGTCTATAGGAGCAGGGCCACGACGCGCTGCAGGAAGCTCGGGGAGAGGGGTCTCATTGCTTGAGTGCCTCTGTTGACAAACCACTTTGTGACCACTGCCCTGCCACATCATTCTGTGTGGTGTTTGCCAACGTCAGGTGCCCCTGCCAGTGCCCTGCTCTGGGCCTAGGAGAGGGTGTGGAAGTTTGAAAGATGCTGATTGTAGAAGAGCTTGGAGAGGAGTTAAGACAGGCAGAGTGTTCCTGCTGGAGTCAGTGAATCTGTAATTCAAAGCAGTAAATGACCTTAGTGCTTGTATACCTCAGACATGAAAAATGAATAAAGTATATCTTTCTGTAGTGTGTACTTGCCTCAATCCAAAGCAGCAAGTGTAATTTCTTTCTGCCGTCACTTCTCACGGGCGGCTATCTACATGAGTCAACAGACTATCCCGGGCTACGCCGCCCCCCCCCCCACCAGCACACAACAGGCAATTTCCATGTTTATCTGTGATTCTGTGTAGGAGGGGGAAACCATTCCATCCACTCAGGTTTTACATTATACTGAGCACTGTGCTTTATGTGTTGCAGTGTGTGCCTTCTGCGTCTGAGAAAAAATCCTTTCATCTGTGTGTTTTTAGAAGGCTGTAGAGAATAAACTCCTGCAGATACAACAGGTACAACTTGTGTAGAAGGATTTGATTCATCTCTATGTATCACCTGAGGCCAGTCACTTCACTGGGTTTACAACCACTTAAATGTTCCTTGGCTATTTAATTACATTATTGGGCTGTTTTAGTTAGGCTGGCCATAGACGGGTCGAATCTCGAACTTTGAACCTTTTTAAAGGAGCAGGCTGAATGTACCAAGTTATTCAATCAACTTGGGTACAACCAGCCTGTCGGATTTTACATGCGATAATTGCAAACGGCTGCTATAGCCGCTATTGATGATCACTGTCTTCTCCCGGTGGAGCCGGATTCCCCTGCCCACCACTGACCTATGGTTGCAGGAAAGAAATTTGCACCGTCT